>CM042396.1:5962947-6562947 GCA_023634145.1 Thymallus thymallus | reverse complement strand
CCACAATGGCCAAGACCAGAGAGCTGTGTAAGGACATCAGGGATACAATTGTAGACCTGCACAAGGCTGCGATGGGCTACAGGACAATAGGCAAGCAGCTTGGTGAGAAGGCAACAACTGTTGGCGCAATTATTAGAAAATGGAAGAAGTTCAAGATGACGGTCAATCTCCCTCGGTCTGGGGCACAATGCAAGATCTCACCTCGTGGGGCATCAATGATCATGAGGAAGGTGAGGGATCAGCCCAGAACTACACGGCAGGACCTGGTCAATGACCTGAAGAGAGCTGGGACCACAGTCTCAAAGAAAACCATTAGTAACACACTATGCCGTCATGGATTAAAATCCTGCAGCGCACGCAAGGTCCCCCTGCTCAAGCCAGCGCATGTCCAGGCCCGTCTGAAGTTTGCCAATGACCATCTGGATGATCCAGAGGAGGAATGGGAGAAGGTCATGTGGTCTGATGAGACAAAAATATTGCTTTTTGGTCTAAACTCCACTCGCCGTGTTTGGAGGAAGAAGAAGGATGAGTACAACCCCAAGAACACCATCCCAACCGTGAAGCATGGAGGTGGAAACATCATTCTTTGGGGATGCTTTTCTGCAAAGGGGACAGGACGACTGCACCGTATTGAGGGGAGGATGGATGGGGCCATGTATCGCGAGATCTTGGCCAACAACCTCCTTCCCTCAGTAAGAGCATTGAAGATGGGTCGTGGCTGGGTCTTCCAGCATGACAACGACCGAAACACACAGCCAGGGCAACTAAGGAGTGGCTCCGTAAGAAGCATCTCAAGGTCCTGGAGTGGCCTAGCCAGTCTCCAGACCTGAACCCAATAGAAAATCTTTGGAGGGAGCTGAAAGTCCGTATTGCCCAGCGACAGCCCCGAAACCTGAAGGATCTGTATGGAGGAGTGGGCCAAAATCCCTGCTGCAGTGTGTGCAAACCTGGTCAAGAACTACAGGAAACGTATGATCTCTGTAATTGCAAACAAAGGTTTCTGTACCAAATATTAAGTTCTGCTTTTCTGATGTATCAAATACTTATGTCATGCAATAAAATGCAAATTAATTACTTAAAAATCATACAATGTGATTTTCTGCATTTTTGTTTTAGATTCCGTCACTCACAGTTGAAGAGTACCTATGATAAAAATTACAGACTTCTACATGCTTTGTAAGTGGGAAAACCTGCAAAATCGGCAGTGTATCAAATACTTGTTCTCCCCACTGTATTTATACAGAGCAATAGTAATAAAATGACGTAGGTAGATTCACACTCCTGACTGGTCGTTGTTATGGAGGGCAGTCCCTCCTCGGGCAGTATCGACTTCCCATTGGCTCTTGGCAGTGTTCTTTGTCCTCGGAGTCCAGCCCTCATAAATCTGTGTGTGTTTAGGATTAGATATTCTAAAAGATGTGTGTAATACAGGTTGTGTAATGTTTCGAGCTAATGTGTGTAATACAGCGTTGGTAATAAGCGACATCAAGAATATATTTATTACATCTTCCATAACCGAAAGCGGTCCCATTGCATTTCCGTCATGTCCATTATCTATTTCCCTATTTGCAAAATCCTCCAAAATCAACCCTACTCTTAGAGAAATTTCCCTCACCTCCTGTTCAGAAATACCAGCTAATACTCCTTGTATATCCTTCGTCTTACTGTTAATGTATTATCAATGATCACCTTTGTATCCTTCTCATATCGTTCCATTGCTTCAGTAAAACATTCCATTATTTTATTTGCTAATCTATCATTGATATCCACGGTCTGTATTTGTTTTACTATAGCAAATATATTTTTAAATCACTTTCTAGACTTTCTCTAATATACCTCATCTTTTCAGTGTTTATGCGTCCTGTATCGCCTCTAACCCGTCTCTCTGCGGTATCAAAAGCTGTCCTAAACCGTTGTAACCACAATTCCCTGTATTCCTCACGCCACCGTTTGATCTCTACAGTCTGTTTTAACCGTATGAAAAATGTAGGTAGAAATGACTTTAGGGCACCATTTTTAATTAGCCTGCTTTCCATATGATTCCATAAATAACAAGTTATATATATCGTCGTCGTCGTCGTCAAAGTTGTCCTCTGTGCTTTAAAATGGTGGATGAATATATTTCATTAACTGTGGATAAATGCTTTTCGTATTTTTAGATAACGTTATGGGTTTACTCACTCTGATCACAATGTAGACTATGTTGTTCCATTGCTAAATTAAGTAATTTCTTGTATTTTTTCCTTCCTAATTATATTCCCAGGCCATTGTGCGCTAATTAAATCCCATGCTTTATACACCTCTTTCATATAATCTAAATCCCAATTGGGTTTGCTTACTGCTGTATTATCGATTATATATTTTCGCTCTATGTGGAATTTATCTCTATCAAAACTGCCTTCCTGGGGATACTTGTTATCCGTCCATAGTGATAAATCGCTAAGATATGGTTCTATATAAAACAAAAATCATAATTTCATCAACATCCATTAACGCGTTGTCTGATTTTCAACATGTTTTAAATGTGGGTTTGCTTTTAATAACTTCGTCAATGCTTTTCTCTCCCTCCTTGGCAAATCACATTCTGATTTATTTTTTAAAATGACCTGCTTAACAGACTCAATTTTACAAGATTGATTCCCCATAATTTACAATTCCATGCAATGGTTAGTAATTCAACATTTGAATCAAATCCCCAATTTGAGCTCTTAAGTCTCAATGTTGTACCTGCAACAGCTTGCTAGTAATAGGATCATCTTTTGTTTTACGATTATTTCCAGAGTCATCACCCAGGGCCTTTCACCTTCTATTTATCAACCATCGTTAAGACTTAACATTGTAAAACCAATTGCTTGCCTACGATCAGATCTCCTGTTTTACGAATATTACCAAAATTATCTTAACCTAAGTCCAAACGGTAATTCCCCATCAACCTACTTTAACCCCAAACGCTTGTTAAAGATAGGATCAGCTTGTGTTTCCATAATGGACTCAAACCATTAAATGTTATTCAAACCTGTCAGGAGAGTTCTAGGAAGCTTTTATCTAACACGAGTGAGACATAGAAGGTCATACTTCAGCATGCTTCGATCAGCAAAGTTCCCAATATATTCTATGCTAGTCTGTCCCACGTCTCCAATAACAAACTGCTTAGGATCCACATTCTATGTAAAGGTTACAGCAAGAATAGTTTCTATCTTGGTTACAAACTCAGCAAACACATTCCTTAGATTTTTTTTTTTTTTTAATTTCACCTTTATTTAACCAGGTAGGTCAGTTGAGAACAAGTTCTCATTTGCAACTGCGACCTGGCCAAGACAAAGCAAAGCAGTGCGACAAATAACAACACAGAGTTACACATTAAACAAACAGTCAAAAACACAATAGAAAAATCTATATACAGAGTGCAAAATGTAGTGCAAAAATGCAGTAAGGTTAGGAGGTAGGACAATAAATAGACTATAGTGGTGAAATAAATTACAGAATTATCATCATTAACACAGGAATGAAGGATGTGCAAATTATGATGTGCAAATAGAGATACTGGAGTGCAAGATTAGTGAAAATAAACAAAAATAAATATGGGGATGAGGTAGTAGTGTGGGCTATTTACAGAAGGGCTATATACAGGTGCAGTGATCGATAAGCAGCTTTGACAACAGATGCTTAAAGTTATTGAGGGAGATAGGAACCTCTAGTTTCAATGATTTTTGCAATTCGTTCCAGTCATTGGCAGCAGCGAACTGGAAGGAATGGCGACCAAAGGAGGTGTTGGCTTTGGGGGTGACCAGTGAGATATACCTGCTGGAGCGCATGCTACGGGTGGGTGTTGCTATAGTGACCAGTGAGCTGAGATAGGGCGGGGATTTACCTAATAAAGACTTATAGATGACCTGGAGCCAGTGGGTTTGGCGACGAATATATAATGAAGGCCAGCCAACGAGAGCATACAGGTCGCAGTGGTGGGTAGTGTATGGGGCTTTGGTGACAAAACGGATGGCACTGTGATAGACTACATCCAATTTGCTAAGTAGAGTATTGGAGGCTAGTTTGTAAATGACATCGCCGAAATCAAGGATCGGTAGGATAGTCAGTTTTACAAGGGCATGTTTGGCAGCATGAGTGAAGGAGGCTTTGTTGCGAAATAGGAAGCCAATTCTGGATTTAATTTTGGATTGGAGATGGTTGATGTGAGTCTGGAAGTTGAGTTTATAGTCTAACCAGATGCCTAGGTATTTGTAGGTGTCCACGTATTCTAATTCGGATCCGTCGAGAGTAGTGATGATAGTCCGGTGGGCGGGTGCTGGCAGCGTTCGATAGAAAAGCATGCACTTAGTTTTACTAGCGTTTAAGAGCAGTTGGAGGCCACGGAAGGAGTGTTGTATGGCATTGAAGCTTGTTTGAAGGTTAGTTAACACAGTATCCAAAGAGGGGCCAGATGTATACAGAATGGTGTCATCTGCGTAGAGATGGATCAGAGAGTCACCAGCAGCGAGAGCGACATCATTGATGTATATAGAGAAAAGGGTTGGCCCAAGAATTGAACCCTGTGGCACCCCCATAGAGACTGCCAGAGGATCGGACAATAGGCCCTCCGATTTGACACACTGAACTCTGTCTGCAAAGTAGTTAGCGAACCAGGCAAGGCAGTCACTTGAGAAACCAAGGCTGTTGAGTCTGCCAATAAGAATGCGGTGATTGACAGAGTCGAAAGCCTTGGCCAGGTCGATGAAAACGGCTGCACAGTACTGTCTTTTATCGATGGCGGTTATGATATCGTTCAGTACCTTGAGCGTAGGTGAGGTGCACCCATGACCAGCTCGGAAACCAGATTGCATAGCAGAGAAGGTACGGTGGGATTCAAAGTGGTCAGTTATCTGTTTGTTAACTTGGCTTTCGAAAACTTTAGAAAGGCAGGGCAGGATGGATATTGGTCTATAACAGTTTGGGTCTAGAGTGTCTCCTCCTTTGAAGAGGGGGATGACCGCGGCAGCTTTCCAATCTCTAGGGATCTCAGACGACACGAAAGAGAGGTTGAACAGGCTAGTGATAGGTGTTGCAACAATTTTGGCTGATAATTTCAGAAAGAGAGGGTCCAGATTATCTAGCCCAGCAGATTTGTAGGGGTCCAGACTTAGCAGCTCTTTCAGAACATCAGCCGTCTGGATTTGGGTGAAGGAGAAGCGGGGGGGGCTTGGGCAAGTAGCTGCCGGGGGTGCAGAGCTGTTGGCCGGGGTAGGGGTAGCCAGGTGGAAAGCATGGCCAGCTGTAGCAAAATGCTAATCATGGATTTATCGGTAGTAACAGTGTCTCCGAGCCTCAATGCAGTGGGCAACTGGGAGGAGGTGCTCTTATTCTCCATGGACTTTACAGTGTCCCAGAACGTTTTGGAGTTAGTACTACAGGAAGCAAATTTCTGTTTGAAAAAGCTGGCCTTTGCTTTTCTAACTGACTGTGTGTTCTTGTTCCTGACTTCCCTGAATAGCTGCATATCACGGGGGCTATTCGATGCTAATGCAGTGCGCCACAGGATGTTTTTGTGTTGGTCTAGTGCAGTCAAGTCTGGGGTGAACCAAGGGCTATATCTATTCTTAGTTCTACGTTTTTTGAAAGGGGCATGCTTATTTAGGATGGTGAGGAAAGCACTTTTAAAGAACAACCATGCGTCCTCTACTGACGGGATGAGGTCAATATCCTTCCAGGATACCTGGGCCAGATCGAATAGAAAGGCCTGCTTGCAAAAGTGTTTTAGAGAGCGTTTGACAGTGATAAGGGGTGGTCGTTTGACCGCTGACCCATTGCGAACACAGGCGATGAGGCAGTGATCGCTGAGATCCTGGTTGAAAACAGAGGAGGTGTATTTGGAGGGCAAGTTAGTCAGGATGATATCAATAATGGTACCCATGTTTACGGATTTAGGGTTGTACCTGGTGGGTTCCTTGATGTTACGTTCTAGCTCCCAAAGGGAGGGGAGCCTGACAACCCACTGCTCGGGCCCACCGATGCCAACAAGGGAGGTACGGAGTCGTGGTGCGATAAAAGGACACAAACACCAAATACCGTACAAAACAGGGTTTATTTAGTCACGGTAATAATAATAACTTTCTGAGGAAAAGGGGAGGGCTGGACGGACCAAAGCAAAGAAATAAACAAAATTCCCCCACCCCTAATCTGTACTAACCCGGCCCCAAATAGAATATACAATCCCTACACTGGCACACAGTCGAGGCGCCCTAACCAAACTTACAGTTGGTGGTCCGCCCAGGTCTAGCTGGTGTTTCTAGACAAGGAAGTATACCTACGGGTGATGTATACCCCGGGGTAGCTCTAAATCTACTCCCCAATTCCCTGTGAACAAAAGAAGGGGAACAAATAATAATTAACCCAACATTATTAAGATCCCAAGGATCCACAAACAAACATTTTGGTTACCTGGGTTGCTACCAGTTAAAACCATGGAACACAACTTAGTTTTAACACACACAAAAAACAGTTAACAACTAACAAAGCATTTGAATGTAACTGTTATTCATAATATATCCCCACACAGGGTACAAACCAAAACCAGCAGCAGCAAAAAACAAAAAACTTCCCAGCTAGTCCAAAAACTGGGCTTTTAAAAGAGAGCAGCCAGCTGTAGCCACTGACGAGTGGGCGGAGTTCCAATTCCCAATCAGCCGTTGAACCACCAATCAGCTGCCGGGACAGTCACAAACAGCCATCTTGCCTGATAGGGAAAAAACAAACAATACCAGACCAAAAATGACCCTAAAACGAACCCAGAATTCTGGGGACGTAACACTTGATAACTTGTGTGAGATTGAGGGCATCTAACTTAGATTGAAGGACAGCCGGGGTGTTAAGCATATCCCAGTTTAAGTCACCTAACAGTACAAACTCTGAAGATAGATGGGGGGCAATCAATTCACATATGGAGTCCAGGGCACAGCTGGGGGCTGAGGGGGGTCTATAACAGGCGGCAACAGTGAGAGACTTATTTCTGGATAGGTGGATTTTTAAGAGTAGAAGCTCAAACTGTTTGGGCACAGACCTGGACAGTATGACAGAAATCTGCAGGTTATCTCTGCAGTAGATTGCAACTCTGCCACCTTTGGCAGTTCTATCTTGACGGGAAATGTTGTAGTTGGGGATGGACATTTCCGAATTTTTGGTGGCCTTCCTAAGCCAGGATTCAGACACAGCTAGGACATCCGGGTTGGCGGAGTGTGCTAATGCAGTGAATAAATCAAACTTAGGGAGGAGGCTTCTAATGTTAACATGCATGAAACCAAGGCTTTTACGGTTACAGAAATCAACAAATGAGAGCGCCTGGGGAATAGGTGTAGTACTGGGGGTTACAGGACCTGGGTTTACCTCTACATCACCAGAGGAACAGAGGAGTAATAGAATCAGTATTCGACTAAGGGCTTTAAGAACAGGACGTCTAGTACGTTGGGTACATAGAATAAAAGGAGCAGATTTCTGGGCGTGGTGGAATAGGTTGAGGGCATAATGTATAGACCAGGGTATAATAGGATGTGAATTCAGTGGAGGTAATCCTAGGCGTTGGGTAATGAAGAGAGAGGTTGCATCTCTGGAGACACCAGTTAAGCCAGGTGAGGTCTACGCATGTGTGGTGGGAGGGACAAAAGAGCTATCAGAGGCCAGTTGAGCAGGACTGGGGGCTCTACAATGAAATAAAACAATAATAGCTAACCTAAACAACAAAAGACAAGGCATATTGAAATAAGAAAGGGGCAAAAAAATAAAATAAATAAAATGACAGTTAATTAAGAGGGCTAAGACAACGACGGGTAATGGCGATGAATGGACAAAGAGGGTCAGTTAGAAAAAAAAAATTGATGTACTACACACAGGACCTGAGGCCTGGTAGTTAAACAGAAATAAATACCATATAACCAAACAGTCCTGCAGGCATCAGCTGTGAAGCTGAGCAATCATAGGATCCGATGAATAGCAAAGTGGTGAGCCGGGGATCAGTTCAATGGGCACAGCGTTCAGAGTGTTAGCAGGCCGGGCTAGCAGGCCGGAGCTAGCAGGCCGGAGCTAGCAGATGGATCTTCGGCGACGTCGCAGAGGAGAACCCTGTTGAGACCACGTCGGACAATTACGTCGGCAGACCAGTCACGGTGGCTCGGTGGGGCTCCGTATCGACAGTAGAAGGTCCGGGTAGGTTGACAAGGTACTGCCCGGGAGAGTAGCTATCACACGTCGGCTGTCCGGGAGATGAGCCTAGCTCACGCTAGCATGTAAACAATGGAGCTTAGCTATAAACGTCGGTCACTCGAATGCAGCTAGCTAGCTGTGATGAGCCGGTGTGGTGGTCCGGTACTTTCAGTGGAAATCCGGTGAAGTGGAAGGGAACGCAGTCCGATAAGCGCTGGATTGGTAGCGCGCTGAGCAGACTGGCCAATATTGTCCGAACTGAAAGCTGGCTGAGCAGTCAGAGCGGTGGTGAGGACCGCTAGCAGTGGTTAGCGATGGAAGGTTAGCAAGCTAGCTAGCAGGCTAACTTTTGACTGCGGTTCGGTTAAATAATGGAAAAGCACGGATATTTGACCCGATATTTGATCCGTTTCACGTCGGGTAAGGTGGCTTGCAGGAGGGGTAAATCGGGAACAAATAAAAATGTATGGAAAGACAAATTACAAACTATTTACACGGGACACGAGACGGGACAAAACAAAAATACGTCTGCACTGTTACGCCATCTTGGATGAGGCCACTTAGAAACGCGT
The DNA here is from genome assembly GCA_023634145.1 of Thymallus thymallus. Classification (NCBI taxonomy): domain Eukaryota; kingdom Metazoa; phylum Chordata; class Actinopteri; order Salmoniformes; family Salmonidae; genus Thymallus; species Thymallus thymallus. Next base: position 6,554,188 of record CM042396.1, on the reverse strand, counting down.
AATATCAGGAACTCAATGGCAAAGTCAGCCACTGGTCTGGCCCCTTGGTGGATGTTGAACAGTCGGCTGGCCGCTTCTCGAAGGCTCGTCGCAGCTCGGCAGTGAAGGCTAACATGGAGCTGCAGGATGGTGGCTGCTGTTCCCACACCGCCGTTGCCCACGCCAGGGTCTTGCCAGAGAGTATAGCGATGATGTAGGCGATCATGGCCCGATCGGTGCGGAATGAGGAGGACTCTAGCTCGAACACCAGATAGCACTGAGTGAGGAACACCTTGCATCCTCCCGGGTGGCCGTCATACCGCTCGTGGACTGGGATCTTGGGTTCCCGGTGCAGGTTCCCTGGAGGAACTACGGCGACGCCTGTAGCACTGGGTGATGAGACTTAGGCATTGACTCCTCTTGGGTTGGGGTTGGACTGTGGTTGGAGGAAGTCGGTAAGTGCCCGGAGGGTCTCTGATATTTGGGAGAGTTCTTGCTGCAGCCCCAGCAGTGCCCCTTGGTGGGTTTCAACTTTCCTGATCTGGGTGATCTCTGCTGGGTCCATGTTGGAGGCAGAAGCTTGCTGTGACATGGTGAGGTTGGACCGAGGATCAGAGAAGAGACCAGACGAGGAATCAGTGGTTAAGGATAAACATAATACTTTACTGAGAAACGGTAACCGAAGGATCACAGTAACACTGGGAAAACAACAAACACTACGTCTCGAAACTCACTCAGCAAACAATTCAAGCTTAATGTCTCTAAAACGATCTCTGTCGCCCTCTGGTGACAGGTGGAACAATGACAATAGTTTAGGCTGACTATATTTATTTCTCAACTTTCAAAATATTAAGCACATTGCTTATTTTTACAACTGGAGTATATCCTACCTGGCTGGCACGACAAAAGCGTCCTCCATTCACTATTTAAGTGCATAGATTACATGTTTTTTTCCCCTGCTCTTGTTTCGAGGCAGGTGCATGAAAATGGTATATTCTAAAAAAATAAAATAAACAAGAATTCACATATTATTTAGTATATGCAAGGACAAGATTAAAACAAGGATAGTCTGAGGGTGACAATATTAGCCTATCACTTGTGAATTATATATTATCACTTGTGAATGATGCCCAGCGTAAGGCACGAAACAATGCCAACTTTTTTAAATCATTGACGCACACCTCATGTAGCCTAGCCCATAGGCCTATATGTTTTGATAAGGTTTGTATCACAACTAAAGTGTCCAAATAACTTCTTAAAATAAAGCACATTAATCTGCTTTACAATGGGTGTAGCGCTTGAGTTTCAAGTTTGGGGAAGATCATTTCACCATAAAAATGCATATTTATAATAAAAGCATTACATGCATAATAGCATTTGCGGTCACTTTTGATATTGCTGTTTTCCTGCTAATGGAACATTTGTGCTTATAGCCTACTAGTTTATCACATTTTAAGCTAAATGTTCTGATCTGTTTCGTCAGCCTCATTGCGTAAAAAGTTGTTTTGATGTGATTTGATTTGATGCAAGTGATTGTATTCAATATTCGTCCCACAACTCTCCCAGACTATGTTTGGAATATTTATTTCTTGCACAGAATAGGTCGACTTTTGTGCTATGACATAGGCTAGTGCTTTTGCTGTTCGTTAGGCCTACTCATCTTTTTGGCTGACGAAAAGCAAATGTTTGCAGTTCTTTCAATATGCACCTCGGAATTGGATAAGGACGAGAACAGTCAGTGAAGTGTGTCTTCCCTTGTAGCCTGTGAGAAAGACTGATCACGTGATGGAGAGCCATGTGAGTGAGAGGTGAAAGTCTCATCAAATGGTTCGGAGAAAATATCCTTTCTATTTTATTCAGCTTTGTTCAACTGTATTCTTCATAATATAAAATAAGGCCATGGAATTCTAACCAAATCTTGTCTGCAAAATGAACTAGTGTAGCCCACAGCCATATGGCATCACCATCTTATTACGTTTGCAATCGCAACAAATAATCTGGACTATTTTGTATCAAGTCTGCCCAAATGTGCCGAATTAGTAAATTTATACATTTTCAAGTACATAACTAGAGAACATAGAAAAATTATATGGTAATACAAAATGTAAGTTTACACACTCCCAGAAATGTGTGGATGTGTGAAATGACGGATCATTCGCTTATACACTAACTTTCAGCCAGAGACAGCAGGGGTGCAAACTATAGAACCCAGTTCACATTTGACTATAAACATTTATTTTATCAGACAAAACTATGCTACATTTTATCTCTGGGACCCTCAGGATGACAAATAAGAGCAAGATTACTGAATTTAACCCTCCTGTTGTGTTCTGGTCGAATTGGATCGGTTTACATGTTTTCTCTCTGAAAAATGTAGTTCATTTAAATTTTGGGTGTTTTATTTAACTTTTGTACACCTGTTGTGTTCCCGGTCAAAAATGACCGGTCATTAGAAATGAATGGGTGTATAAAATTGAGTTCAGGCACATGCCCATTCATCAGATGGACACAATTCCTCTCCCAGAACCCCACATGCATGTGTGTTTGAGCACACACACACACACCTCACTCCCCCTCTTGGCTTCCAAGGCATCCCCCACAGGAACCTTTCCCCAATAGAATCTTTCCCCCACGGGAACCACAACTGTTGGAATTCTGACAATCACAACATTGTTTCAATAATATATAGAACTTTTCTCGCAGCTCTGATATATAAAGCTTTTTTGAGGCCTTGCTCACAATTAATTCTGTGGCAGCACAATGACCAAACGATATACTGTATTTGAAGCTCATGATCATATCTTTGACCATGACACTGGTGAGGAGGAGAGAGGCCAGGAAATTGACAGTGAAGATGCATTAGAGGAGGAAGTGTCAGAACTTGAAGACAACACAGAATATGATCCAGACCAAGAGACAACTGATGTGGAACAATCCAGTGATGAGGAAGAGGGCCCTGCTGAGGTTGTTACATTCCGGTTAAAGAATGGGAATTTGTCCTGGTCTTCATCCCCACCTGAGAGGAGAGGTCGGCTGTTGGCTGAAAATGTTATCAGGATGACCCCAGGGCCATCGAGATACGCCATATCCCGGGTTGGTGACATAAAATCCTGCTTTGAACTGTTCCTGACAGAGTCAATCGGAACTATAGTGATAAACATGACCAACCTGGAGGGGAGACGTGTTTACAAAGACAACTGGAAGGAGGTAGACTGGACAGACGTCCATGCATACGCGGGTCTCTTGATTTTGGCTGGTGTGTACAGATCCAGAAACAAACCTACCACCAATTTTTCGTGCCACTATGTCACTCCAGACATTTCACGTGTTGTCAAGGGTGATTCGCTTCGACAACCGTGATACAAGACCAGGACGCCGTCAACAAGACAAGCTGGCAGCGATCAGAGAGGTTTGGCACAAGTGGGTGGAGCACCTGCCACTCCTCTATAACCAGACATCACAAGTCCAGACATTTCAAATTTGAAATGGATTCAAAACAAATGTCCTTGTTAAACTTTGACACAAAGTAGCCTGTGATAAATAGCACAATATGTTTCATCTGAGTATTTGTTATTGTCAAGGTTGGGCGGCTGGACATAAGGCGCAGAGTGGTGGTAAAGATTAGACATCTTTATTACAGAAAAAAACAACAACACAGCACATACAATAACCCACAACTAAAGATGGAAGGCAAGCGCCTTAAATAGGATCCCCAATTAGAGACACTGCATAGCAGCTGCCTCTAATTGGGGACCAAATACTCATAGAGTTACCTAGAACTCTCTTGTCAGGTCCTGACAGTGTCAGGTCCTGGCTGCTCCCGACCGCAAGACCAGGAACACCCAAGGGGTGGGGGGCGAAGCACCGGCGTCGGTTCCGGTGGAGGCTCCGGCCCTGGAGCAGGACGTGACACCGGATCAGGTGGAGGACTGGGCAGCGGGTCAGGAGGCTCGCCCCCGGAGCAGGACACCGGGTCAGGAGTCTCCACCTCCGGCGCAGGACTGGGCACTGGAGCAGTGGTAGGCACCGGCCCCGGATCAGGACTGGACATCGGTTCCGGACTGGACACCGACGCAGAAGGCTCTGCCCCCGGAATCAGGACAGGGAGTCGGAGCAGGGAGAGGCTACGCCCCCGGAGCAGGACAGGGCGCTGAGCAGGCACTGGCGGAACCGGGCTGGGAACAGGCACTGGAGGAACCGGGCTGGGAACAGGCACAGGAGCCCTGGTGAGGGGAGCAGGGAACCGGCACTGGGGGCTCTGGGCTGGGAACAGGCACCAGAGGCCTGGTGCGGGCAGCCGGCACTGGAGGTACTGAGCAGGGAACCGGCATGGGCTGGGAACATGCATCTGTAACTTTTCAGACTAGCGCCTTTTATGTGTTGATCTGAGAGTTCCTAAACCTGTGTTGTTTTTATTCAGACAATAACTAATCGTATTCGCCATTGATCCAGCCTACCAGCATAGGAGAGCGAGAGAGGGATGGAGGCCGTGCAGCTGTGACCAGAACTGTATTACCTGAAAATTGGCACAGATGCGCTGATCTCTCTCTCGATGCTGCATTGGTTTGCTGTCTTCACTGATGGCGAGCATGTAAACCATGTCACATGTAAACATTTCATTAATATGGCAGTTTCTTTTGCATACGTATCTAAACGAAGTAACTTTGGTTAACCTTTGATGGCTACGCGCCAGCCATCTCTAGCACTGTGGGTCACCACAACGTGTACCCAGGTAAACAGTGAGAGCGCTCACCAAGTAGCCGTAACCCTGTTTAATAATAAGTTACCTGAGGTAAGCCTACAAGGTTAACACGGGCAGGTCTCATTGCCAACAATAGCAAAGCTGGCATTGTGACACAGAATAGAACGTTTGGAAGGTGATAAAACTAATAGGAGCTGGCAGGGTAAAAAATGTTTTTTTCACGATTACTTCAAAACTATGGTAAACAACTGGGACATATGGTAATATTATGAAACTGGGCTCCATGGTGGATGCAATGAATTTGTTTTTTTCAGAAATAAGCGTTGTTAAAAAGTGTCCAGCCTACCATCGAAGTACATTTCAAATGTAATGGATCTTAAGCGCATATCAGCGTCACATGAACAACAAAGTCCAACGAATGTTGCAGAGTCACGTCATCAAGTCAAACGAACAGGGGTTTGTACAAGCGATCGACCAGAGCAGACGATACAGCAGACGACAAAACAAACATCAGCAAATGCATTGTGCAATACAGTAGACACTTTAGTTGCACAGATGGACCCCCATATATTATGGCCAAAATATGACCCGAAACTGTCTTTTGCCTAACCTCTCCCCAACTGACTCAAACCAGACGATATTACAGGTCTCATGGCGGTCGTTATTTAAAACAAATCTTAAAATATTGAATTTTCTCAGTTTCGTGCACAGATAGGGCTCTGGGGGAATACATTTTTTGTTGTTGTTGTTCTGAACTCACTTCTCATCTATGCTTTAGAACCGAAAAGTTGTGCCGCGTGTCTTGATTGTTGGTTAACGTCAATGACCCGTCAACAGCACTGATGCACAAAGACTGGCGCGCATATCCAGTTTAGTGACCACTGGCAGGAAAGAACATGTTTAGTTTCCTCCAGTTTTGCATGGCAAAAACAGATTAGTCCTACGTTTATCATCCATATAAAATACAGTTCAGCAATCTACCACTGACTCATGATTGCCAGTACAATAGGCTTCCTGACGATTTCTTTGATCATTTTCATATTTCAGATAGGCCTAATTTGGGTGGCTACGGGCTATATGTCTAAATATAAGAAGCTGTAGCATCACACGTCTTCAATGTGACCTACCTGGTTAAATAAAAATAAATAAATAAAAAATGTTATGGGATGAAGATGTAACATACTCTGGTGAATTTATTACGATAATTATAAGGAAGAAAAGGGTTACCTGGCTGGCAACGAGCACATGGCAGGCAGGCTGCCCTCCAATGAGATGGTGCGGAGCAGACAACATGCTTTCCATCCGATCCTGCAACCTCTGCTACAAGTAGGCCGCATAGTTGTATGATTTAGCTTGCTCTGAACTCCAGAGATGTGACATGATGTATCCCTACTTGATATTGGCTGCTAACATGAATGCTCTACAGAAGGTAGTTCGTACGGCCCAATACATCACTGGGGCCAAGCTTCCTGCCATCCAGGACCTATATACTAGGCAGAGGAAGGCCCCAAAAATTGTCAAAGGCTCAAGTCATAGACTGTTCTCTCTGCTACCGCATGGCAAGCGGTACCGGAGCACCAAGTCTAGGTCCAAAAGGCTCCTTAACAGCTTCTACCCCCCAAGCTATAAGACTGCTGAACAATTAATAAAATGGCCACCTGGACTATTTACATTAACCCCCCCCCCCCCCCCCCTTTTGTTTTGTTTTGACACTGCTGCTACTCTGTTTATCATCTATGCATAGTAACTTTACCCCTACCCCTACCTGTTCAAATTACCTCGACTAACCTGTACCCCCGCACATTTACTCAGTACCGGTACCCCCTGTATATAGCCTCGTTATTGTTATGTAATTTTATTGTAGTACTTTTTACTTTAGTTTACTTTAGTAAACATTTTCTTAAACTCTATTTGTTGAACTGCATTGTTGGTTAAGGGCTTGTAAGTAAGCATTTCACGGTAAGGGTGATTTGATTTGAATGACTCAGTTCCGAATGCAGGTGTAAAACGCTGTTTATTTATATAGTCTATCTTGCGTTTAGAAAATGCATCACTTTTATGGCTGTAATGACAGGCAACACAGGGCTGCCAACTTTTGAAGAGAGCTTGGAGTGAGATTTGCTATGTGAATTTTATTTGTCGCCTGGCACAACCTGTAGACAGGGGAACATTGTACTGTTTTAAAGCTAATTTCCTGCAATTCTACGTATTTTGACATGACTTATGCCTATGACCAGGGTAGAACATAAAAAAAGAAAAAACACAGGTCAGGTGTATTCAGGATGCTTTGAACATTAAATGAATTGGACGACTTTTACTCTTTTTTGGGGGATAACATTTTCAGTATTCTAATGTAGTGGGTTTCATATGTACCACAGAAGAACCAAGAAATGAAGAGTGACACCACGGCTGTCTTTTTGGGCTTTCATGTAGATCTGCAATGGTATTATGAAAAGACAGGACAGGAATACATCAGTCTTCAATGCACCGTCCGACAAGTTGTTCTTTCTCTCTCTGTGTTTTCTCAGACTGACACAATCACATCCATACATAAAGCCATAATGTATAGAATTAAATAATAATCCATCTTCAAGTTGTTCTATAGAGGAGCATGAAGAAAAGTAAAACACATATCCTGTCAACACTGAAAACACAATGCTAGGTGCTTTCAGTGTTGACAGTATTAAAATACAATAACTCATGTAAAAAAACACTGTAATACAAACAAGCTACAATGTGAAATTGCATTTATCCCATTCAGACCTTTAAAATGCTAAAACTACATCTCCCATAATGCAACACTAGCATACGTTGGCAGCTCAGCTAACCACCGGCATCACAGAAAGACATGCTAGCTAGCAGCAACAATACTTTTTAGCAATCTGTAAAACTACAGTAACAAAACTCAATAACAACGATAAACCTCTGAAAGTTACATGTTTCAATGCTCTCACACTCCCTTATAACAATACCGATAGCATTAACGTTGTGGACTTCTACACAGGAGTTATCTGCGACACATACAGTACCAGTCAAAAGTTTGGACACACGTATTCATTCAAGGGTTTTTCTTTATTTTTACAATTTTCTACATTGTAGAATAGTAATGAAGACATCAAAACTATGAAATAACACATATGGAATCATGTAGTAACCAAAAGCTTTGCACACTCTTGGCATTCTCTCAACCAGCTTCACCTGGAATGCTTTTCCAACAGTTTTGAAGGAGTTCCCACATATGCTGAGCACTTGTTGGCTGCTTTTCCTTCACTCTGTGGTCCAACTCATCCCAAACCATCTCAATTGGGTTGAGGGCGGGTGATTGTGGAGGCCAGGTCATCTGATGCAGCACTCCATCACTCTCCTTCTTGGTAAAATAGCCCTTACACAGCCTGTGTGTTGGGTCGTTGTCCTGTTGAAAAACAAATGAGTGTCCCACTAAGCGCAAACCAGATGGGATGGCATATCGCTGCAGAATGCTGTGGTAGCCATGCTGGTTAAGTGCCTTGAATTCTAAATAAATCACTGAGTGTCACCAGCAAATACTATCACACCTCCTCCTCCATGCTTCACGGTGGGAACCACACATGCGGAGATAATCCGGTCACCTACTCTGCGTCTTACAAAGACACAGCGGTTGGAACCATAAATGTCAAATTTGGACTCATCAGACCAAAGGACAGATCTCCACTGGTCTAATGTACATTGCTCGTGTTTCCTGGTCCAAGCAAGTCTTTTCTTAGTATTGGTGTCCTTTAGTAGTGGTTTCTATGCAGCAACTCAAACATGAAGGCCTACTCTGAACAGTTGACGTTGAGATGTCTGTTACTTGAACTCTATGAAGAATTTATTTGGGCTACAATTTCTGAGTCTGGTAACTCTAATGAACTTATCCTCTGCAGCAGAGGTAACTCTGGGTCTTTCTTTTCTGTGGCGGTCCTCATGATAGCCAGTTTTATCATAGCGCTTCATGGTTTTTGCGACTGCACGTGAGGAAACTTTCAATGTTTTTGACATGTCCCGCATTGACTGACCTTTGTGTCTTAAAGTAATGATGGACTGTCGTTTCTCTTTACTTATTTGAGCTGTTCTTGCCATAATATGGACTTGTTACCAAATAGGGTTATCTTCTGTATACCACCCATACCTTGTCACACCAAACTGATTGGATCAAATGCATTAAGAAGGAAATAAATTACACAAATTAACGTTTAAGAATGCCCACCTGTTAATTGAAATGCATTCCAGGTGACTACCTCTTGAAGCTGGTTGACAGAATGTCAAGAGTGTGCAAATCTGGCATCAAGGCAAAGGGTGGCTACTTTGAAGAATCTCAAATATAAAATATATTTTGATTTGTTTAACACTTTTTGGTTACTACATAATTTCATAGTTTTGATGTCTTCACTATTATTCTACAATGTAAAAAATAGTAACAATTAAGAAAAACCCTGAAATTAGTAGGTGTTTCCAAACTTTTGACTGGTACTGTACCTTTCTCTCAGTGTTTTCCCGGACTGAGGAGAACGGGAGCTACGGGTAGTACCAGGGTGTTAGTAGGTGACGTAAGCACCCAGATGAAAAAAAATAAATGTAATGAAATAAAAACCGAAGATGTTAATATCATTCAGCTACTGTAGCTGCCTCCTTTTTCGTCTTCGATGAGGTTTAACGGCGGTCGTCATACAATAAATGTTACATTACCGCCACCTACTAGACTGGAGTATAGCTCCCTTATACTTTGCTTTAAAAAAATATATATATATATATATATAAATGAATACAACAAATACCCTACCATCTAACACTACACACAGAAAAATAAATAATAATAATAAATACCATACTCCACTATTTAGATCTATTTAGTCCTTGAAAGGATGGGACACAGGCCCGGAGTGGCTAATCGGGAGAAACGAGAACATTCCCGGTGGGCCGGGCTGGTTGTTGGTAAACACAATATATTTGTAAAAATATTATTGTAGGCTACTCTTGCAGAAACGTGGGCTGCATGTAGGCTACTCTTGCAGAAATGTGGGCTACATGTATGTTACACTTGCAGAAGTGTGGGCTGCTCTGCGTCGCACGCTCGCACACCCTGCTACTGATACACTTGGTAGATGATGGATTCAGACACAAACAAGCGCGAGCTGCGACCACGCATGCGCCACAGGGTGGTAAAATATTTGTGGACCTAGTACTAACCGACCAACCGCACTAAATAGCAAGCTGAAAAAGACAAGAGTATGGATGATAGAAAGAGAAAAGGGGGAGCTGAAAAAGACAGAATTAAAAAAAAAAAGCTTTACAAGATGATGTGGCCAAATGTGTCAAACTCAGCAACATGTTTATTAAAGAAAGCTTGCAGCTTAAGAGAGAAATTTATGGTGATGATTGGACAGGTATGCTAACTTACAGTACTGTAGGGTACAGTACAGTACCAACTGCCAAGATGTCAGGCGTGTAAAACAAAATATAACGTGTAACAATTGTCTATAAATCACAATTCAAATTACCATATCTTTCCTCTGTCCAGTGTCTGTGTTCTTTTGCCCATCTTAATCTTTTCTTTTTATTGGCCAGTCTGAGATATGGCTTTTTCTTTGCAACTCTGCCTAGAAGGCCAGCATCCCGGAGTCGCCTCTTCACTGTTGACGTTGAGACTGGTGTTTTGCGGGTAATATTTAATGAAGCTGCCATTTGAGGACTTGTGATGCGTCTGTTTGTCAAACTAGACACTCTAATGCACTTGTCCTCTTGCTCAGTTACGCACCGGGGCCTCCCACCCCTCTTTATATTCTGGTTAGAGACAGTTTGCCCTGTTCTGTGAAGGGAGTAGTACACAGCGTTGTACGAGATCTTCAGTTTCTTGACAATTTCTCACATGGAATAGCCTTCATTTCTCAGAACAAGAATAGACTGACGAGTTTTAGAAGAAAGTTCTTTGTTTCTGGCAATTTTGAGCCTGTAATCGAACCCACAAATGCTGATGCTCCAGATACTCAACTAGTCTAAAGAAGGTCAGTTTTATTGCTTTTTTAATCAGCACAATAGTTTTCAGCTGTGCTAACATAATTGCAAAAGGGTTTTCTAATGAACAATTAGCCTTTTAAAATAATAAACTTGGATTAGCTAACACAACATGCCATTGGAACACAGGAGTGATGGTTGCTGATAATGGGCCTCTGTACGCCTATGTAAATATTCCATTAACAAATCAGTTCAGTTTCCAACTACAATGGTCATTTACAACATTAACAATGTCTACACTGTATTTCTGATCAAGTTGATGTTATTTTAATGAACAAAGAAATGTGTTTTTCTTTCAAAAACAAGGACATTTCTAAGTGACCCCAAACTTTTGAATGGTAGTGTACATCGAGGACTTCCTGGCTGCAGGGTTTATCCGTCCTTCTGCCTCCCCCGCCGTGCATCGACTACCGGGGCCTCAATGACATCACGGTTAAGAACCGCTACCCGCTACCACTCATCGTCTCGGCCTTCGAAACGCTCCAGGGGGCCACCATGTTCTCCGAGCTGGAACTACGGAACGCCTACCATCTGGTGCCTATACGGGAAGGGGACGAGTGGAAGACAGCCTTCAACGCGACCAGCGGACACTACAAATATCTGGTTATGCCATTTGGTCTGACCAACGCTCCAGCTGTGTTCCAGGCTCTGGTTAACGACGTTCTCCGCGATGTTGAACCGGTTCGCATTCGTCTACCTCGACATCATCCTCGTTTTCTCCCGCTCAGCCCAAGAACACATGCTCCACGTCCGACAGGTCCTCCAGCACTTTATCCTCTGCAGTGGCTCCTCTGGTGGTCCTCATGAGAGCCAGTTTCATCATAGCGCTTGATGTTTTTTTGCAACTGCAATTGAAGAAACTTTCAGAGTTCTTGACTTTTTCCAGATTGACTGACCTTCATGTCTTAAAGTAATGATGGACTGTCGTTTCTCTTTGCTTATTTGAGCTATTTAACATTGGCCATGATGTCAATCCAGCATGACTTCTACCGCGTTCAAATAAACTGGAAACTCTGAACTCTGACTTACCCTAAATTATATCATACACACATTTAGCTATTTAAGTATCTCTTCCTGTCATTTACCTGTACAGTTAATGTAACCATGCAAATATTCACTTACCTGTAAAAGTAACTGTATATTTACCTGTACAGTAAATTTAACCATGCAAAATATTAACTTACCAGACTGTATATTAAGTAAACTATTATTACCCTCACTTATATCATACGCACATTTAGCTATTTAAGTATTTCTCTGCCATCAACCTGTATAGTATAGTTAACCATGCAAATATTCCATATTTATCTATATCAACTTGCAATATTTGTATCATTTTTTTTCACCTAACACTCTGTAACAATGTATAGTCTACATTTTCAGCCATTCACCCATACTATGCAATGCCTTTTTATAGCTTTTTGCACTCCAGACTTCTTGTATTTTTATATTTTTTCATACTGCCGCACTATGTATCATGTATCTGTCTTTTGTGTATTTTTGTTCTGGCATTTTGCACCTGCCCTGTGTTTTTCGTAGCTGCTTGACAAAGAAATTTCCCCTCTGGGATCATCAATAAAGTAGCTATCTAGCTATCTAGCTATCTTAAAACGTACATATCCAACCCTGAAACATTGATATGTATTGCACTATTCTCTACCACCTCACAATGTGTTTTTGTAGATCATAAAAATCTCTTTCCCTGTGCTTGAGTATAACATTAATGAATGCCTGAGCAGTGTACTGGAAAACTTAGTTTATTAACGTATCATTGTCCAAAGACATGAGAATGTATTTCTCAGTGCACATTATCATGAAAGCCTCCTGGGTTAAAGTGCACATGTCCAACCATCAAACATAAATATGATTACAGTATTCTCTACCACATCACAGTCTTTTTATACAATATCAAAATCTATATTCAGACATTTCAAACAAATAAAAAAAATAAAAAATAAATAAAAGTATTGCACTCTTCTCTGCAACTTTATTCACACAGTATATCTTTCTAATGACGTCATAGTCTATTTTTCCCTGTGCATGAGTATAGCTTTAAGGAAACATGGCCAACCCTAAAACATGAATGAACGCCTGAGCAGTGCACTGGTCTCTGCAACTTTGTTTATTACCGTATCATTGTCCAAAGACATGAGCATTTCTTTCTCAGTGCACATTAGCATGAAGGCATCCAGGTGCATCTGGGTTAAAGTGCTCCTGAATCAGTTTTTTATGAATTTAACTCTTGAGAAGCTTCTCTCACAGGCTACTTGTTTGATGGACAGTGTTAATAGTAATTTGTAGGCCAGTCCAATCACATGCTAGGCATCAGTTAGGAGATTGTACTGAGAGAGGATGAGATGAACACAAATGACACATTTTTTACAGGAGGAACACGTTTTGCTCTCTAGTTCTACATCCTGCTGTTCCATGGAAGGATCCTCCTCACTTCCTTGTGGCATCTCACTGGCTGTCCTGACAGTGTAACCCTCCAGAGGGGACATCTGTAGTCTGTCCCACGGGGACGCAAGGCTGAACAGCTCACCATATAATGTGCCAACCGTAGCTCTATAGTCAAACCTTAGCAAACATTTGCTTATTTCTTCGAAAGCTGAGTTGGGAGCCCATTTTCCCTCACTTGGGCAAAGTTTCTAGGGTCTAAACAGGCAAAATCTGAGCAAAGTTTTGCATTAGCAGAAAACCTCCTATGAATACTGTCTATCACAGTGTCTACAATCACGTTGTGTACTTTGACCTTGAAGTCAATATCAGGTGATGCTAGTGGCTCATCTTCTGCAAGCTCTCCTGGCATTTTTTTTATTTTTCCTGACCCTTTTCTCAGTAAGGGCAGTCTGCACTACCAGCTCACAGTCTTCCTTCTCTTGCAGCTTTCCATTGGCCCACTTCACACACTCATCAGCTGCTCTCTTAACTCCTTCAAAGTCCCTAACACACTTCCTAAGACTGTCCTCTGTCCCCTCAACCAGACGTTGAGCTTGTAAGTATTTTGAAAGAGGAGATGTATGCTCAAAAATGCAAAGGAAGAGTTGAGCAGTGAGCACTGTCTCATACTTCAAAAGGGCTTCTATGAATCCCTTTGCTTTGGCCCTCACAGTTGGCTTTAGTCTACTGTCTTCTAGAATGGTATCTAAAGTCATAAGCACTTCCTGAAGCACCCAAACACTTTACTTAGAGCCTGATCCTTAGCCCACCACCTAGTTTCCCCTATTGGGACAGTCGTCTATGGTGCTTGTCTCGACTCATCTCTTCCCACTTCTGCATACGCTTGTATGACTCTCTTATTAACACTGCTATATCATTAAGCAGTGAAAACAGTGATGCACTTTCCACAACACTGCCAGTTGTGTCTGCCAGTACAAGATTCAGAAGATGGGCGTAACACCATATATGAATCTGAGTAGGAGACTGCGTGTAGAGAACCCCTGACACTGTCCCTGCATATTAGCTGCACCATCTGTTGAGTTGCCCACACTTGTGCCAATGTCTATATTGAGATTAACTAATACTTTTTTCAGTTGCTCTGCAAAATACTGCCCTGTAGATGATTTCACAGTCCACCATAGCAATCAATCTTTCATGAATGACATCTGTGACATATCTTAGTATGATAGAACATACTAAGATATGTATGATAGGTCCTTTGAGCTGATATCTTTGGCCGCATCTACTTGGACTGAAAACATGCCTGCCTGCTTAACTTCCTCTGCAATAGTGGTCTTTATCAGTTGGCTGATGACATCCACAACTTTGTTGATTGTGTCTTTTGACAGCAGAGTAACAAGAGATCCTCTGCCCTTTGCGCCAGTTTCATGGTGCTTCTTACTATTCTCTATGCAACTGTTTGCATGCTGTTGGAGGCAAACGTCATATTTGCTCAGGAGTATAATCAATTCTAGGACGTTGCCATGATTAACAACAACGTTTTCCAAGCTATAAGCAGCCTCTGCTTTATCTCCCCTGTAGCTAAGGCCACATTTGCCTGTAACTTTAATGACATCCACTATGCGCTGCATCACCTGACGTTTCTTCTTCACAAGCTCGCTATGTAATGACATTTGGTTGCCAGTCAACAGGCTTTTCACATCTGCCTTTTTTACATTTAGAAAGTAAGCATCTCCACTATCTCTATGGACATTACCTTTTTCATGTTCCACTATCCTTTGGTGAATATGCTTCCAGGCTTTCATGCCGCCCTTTATGAAATGGCTATGACTAACCAAAGGTGCAAATGCCAAACAGACAGTACAGTATATAGATTGTTTTTTTTTCACAGTAAGTCAAACACTTGCGTTTGGTTCCATCTTTGTTGTTAACTTTTGGTGTAGGAAGTTTTGGTGTTTGTTGAGGATAATAACAAAAAAACACATCTATATCATGTGACTGAGGGAAAGCAAAGTAATGAAAACTATCAACAGCCTTATCTTCATGTGTCTGCTGCTGAGCTGTTGTTGCCTCGGTGATAAGTCCCTGAGTAGACTCTGCTCTCTCTTTAACACTTCCTTCAGGAGGCCCATGAGACTCATCTGTACCTGCTTTAATTACAATAAAAAGCAATCTGTAAGGCTTTAGCTAATTTAGCTAGTTTAACATGGAAACATGTTTTGACTAATACAACTTAGACTTCTTTTCCATGCCAAAACATGCAGAAATTTTTATTTTCATCATATTCCCTTTCATTTGTGGTATTTGTATTTTCACTATTTTTATTCTACTATTAATGATAAAAAGCATAATACGTCATTAGTAATATGTGGGTATAAATAGTGGTGATATTAAACTAATATATCTGGTCATGTTAGATTGTTCACATAATGTGGTACAACAGCTCTACCTGTGCCTTCCACAGCAGGGATCCTTCTGGGCACATTACTGTGTCCTGGTACTGCCTTAGACACTAAATCTAATTTAAAAATGTTTTAATTGTTGTAATTGTTAGCACAAGTCCCCTCTCCCTACAAAACAAAAAGTGTTCTGATCGTCTTTAACATTGAGCAATCCAACCTGCCCCCTCTGGCGTTATGGGCTCATGGCTGGCGCCTGGTACTGCCAGCAGCAAACTGGTCTACTGGCACTGGCTGCTGCTTAGAGACTACAATAGACAACAAAGTGTCTCACACTTAGGTGGCGTCGCGACATAACATTTTGCATTTAACAAAGCACTTATAAGTATCGTATATGTTATATGCTGGCTGACATAAGTACACACAATTCCTTTTGCTGTAATCGAACCCACAAATGCTGATGCTCCAGATACTCAACTAATCTAAAGAAGGACAGTTTTATTGCTTCTTTAATCAGCACAACAGTTTTCAGCTGTGCTAACATAATTGCAAAAGGGTTTTCTAATGATCAATTAGCCTTTTTAAAATGATAAACTTTAATTAGCAACGTGCCAATTGGAACACAGGAGTGATGGTTGCTGATAATGGGCCTCTGTACGCCTATGTAGATATTCCATAAAAAATCTGCCGTTTCAAGCTAGCCATTTACAACATTAAAAATGTCTACACTGTATTTCTCATCAATTTTATGTTATTTTAAAGGAGAAAAAATTGCTTTTCTTTCAAAAAGCTATGAATACCACCATTGCCAAGGCAGCAGCTAATGTGGATCCATAATGAATACAAATACATAACTTTAACCCATTGTATAAATTCCAGTCATACTTTTTCAAAAGCCTTTTTAAAGTCAGCTATGAATATCAGTAAAAGCAGTCAAAAAAAAGACACCTTATGGAACAGCAGGGACTGTGGAGAGAGACACACAAGCACAGACACACGCAAACATACACACATGATAACATACACATGGATTTTGTGTTGTAGATATGTGGTAATAGAGTAGTTGCACACACTTAAAGGGCAGTTCCACACAAAAACTATATTTTGGTATTTGATTCATTAGTCCATTGCTGACATAGTCCCAAAATGTTTTGCTTGTCAGCAATCAAGATGTCACTTTCAAAATACAGAAATATGAAATGTAATGTAATATTTTTTATGGGGATTCATAATAAATACAAAAGGCAGAAAGGGGGGTGCAGCAGGTTTTAGTTGACCTTTTATTGAAATAGGCAAATTCTTATTTACAATGACGGCCAACTCCAGCCTCCCGTAACCCGAACGACGCTGGGCCAATTGTGCGCCGCCCTATGGTGATACAGCCCGGGATCGAATCACAGTCTGTAGTGATGCTTCTAGCACTGAGATACAGTGCCTTAGACCGCTGCGCCACTCGAGAGGTAGAGTTGGGCCAGGTAGGATTTGGCCAGGCACATCCAGGTGTCAGGCCCGGGTGTACTCAGTCACGGTACAAGAGCCTCACGCCACACCTGTTTGACCTTACTGTGATACTGTACGCCTACTTATGTTACTTTCTGAGTCAATTCAGGTGGCATTTAATGTCCAGAAAAATGAGGTAAACAGCGCCACACTCAGGCAGAAAATGTAATGTTCTATTCTTAAAGAAATAACAATTATATTTGAGCAAAACAAGTTCCATGGTCTGTTTTGTCAACGAGCTCAATGCATTCCAAAGAATGCATTGACTTTGAAGTAAACAAATGATCCCAATAATTTAGGTAGCCTTGTCTCTGGTATCTCTGGTAGTATATTCTATTGCGAACTGTCTTTGGACTCGTTGTTGTTTCCCTGTTAACTACTCAACGATTTCTGACTTATCAAAGGCGAGATTAAGTCAAAGACAAAAATGAACTGCAATACACTGGTCTCCGTCACTGGAGGCGCGCGTATTAATCCTGCTGAAGAATTAATTGCCGGCAGCAGCAGGAAAACGAAAGTCTGGAATGCCATTCAGAAACACGAATCATAACTCTCAAAGCAGTAAAAAGAAGTGTTAAAACCCCATATTTAATTACCGTTCTCCTAGCAGCAGGATATTATGTTTGCAGCACAGGGTCAACACTGTATTTTTTCATTATTGGTCATAAATTACTTATTGCCTTTTCTTGTTGGCACATTAAAACGGGGTAAATTAAATATATTTTGAATTAGTTAGCCACATTGCAATGTTTTTAAATACGGGCTTTTCTTTTGAAGGTTTTTCTCGTTACCATACGAGCGTGACGTCATTACGTGTGCTGCAGGCAGCATACTAGTAATAATTACCCGTCGCTAGTAGTCAGGTTTCTGTGGGCAAAACAGAAACTGTCAGCAGAAGAGAGGATGCGTGTTGGTAAGTTTGTACATTACACTAAGCGTTTGCATATTTGATGATGATAACTGTACATTCACCTATTATCTTCAACATAAGTCTCGCGTTTATTTCGGGTGTCCGTTTGAAGTCTCTTGCTTGTTGTCGTTCGTCAGTCACAATTTCAGCCGTAGATAACTTTAGCTGCAGCACTGCGGTAGGTAGTATTTTGGCGTCCAAGTTTAATGTCGTGTTTGAAAGTTCAAATTTTAACTATGGCTTTACTGGCATTGTCAACGTTGATAGAGTGAAACAATAAAAAAACAAAAAACGTGTCTCTGATATCGTGGATACGAGTGTCGTGTTCCAGTGAAAACTGATATTTTGGGAGTAACGATTAACGTTCGTGGTGGGTTAGTGTTTTTTGTTGCTATTCCGTCAGTCTGGTGACGTCATCATTCAGCCAGTCTGGTGACGTCATCATTCAGCTGGTTAGTTTTAAAGGGCTGTTGCTGCTTTGAGAGCTGGGAGGTCTTGAGTAACTAGATGACAGTAACTTCAAATAAAAAAAACTGAAAGGATTTTAAAAAGGCCTTCATGGAAGTTGAACTTAGCATCGTGTTGGTGGATGAAACCGCCGACGATGGCTTGGAGGAGCTGGTGTTTGTAACGGTGGGGTTGAGGGGCCGACGATGGTGTGGCCGGGAGAGTAGGCACGTGGCCTTCTTCTGCAGCTGGGAGGCACTGGCGATGGAGATGCAGCCGTCAGGAGTGGTTCCTGCGGGAGGTCCAGCAGAGGCGATGGCATCAATGGTCTCATCCATGCCAGCCCTCTCCTGTGCCCTCTGTGTTCTGAGGGCTGCCCGACGCTCTTTCTCCTCTGCCTCGGTCCTCTCCTTCTCACCCCTCTCCTGCCACTGGCACGTGTATTCCTCCCCGGTGAGGCATGTGGCGACCACAGGGAGTCTTCTGTATCGGTCTACTCGATACTTCTGGACAGTAAGGATGTGCCCCAGGTCCTTCGCTATCAGCCCCCCCTCTATTAGGGGGTGCTCTTCTAGAGCTGGGACTGGAGCAGGGGCTGAGTTCCTCCTGTGGTCGCTGGGGAGGAGGTGCTGATGTCCTTGCAGCGCTGGTACGGATAGCGGAATACTCTGGCAAATTCTGGTTTGTTTACAATGTAGGAGTGGTCAAAATGGCTGAGGTCTCCAGCTACCTTGGAGAACTCAGCCTTTATAGGGCAAAAGTATGCCACATTCAGCGACTGCAGGACATGGGTGCAGTGTGGTGGAAGACAAAGAAGTATAATCCCTTCCCTTAGTGCTGCTGCGAGCACCTCTGGGTCCATGTGGCTCCCAGTGTGTAGTGGCCACCATGGAAACACTTGGGGTAGATGATAAACGTGGGGACGTCCTCCCCAGCTGCGTTGAAGCAGGCCAGCACTGTGATGTGTTCCTTGGTCCCCGGAGCCTGCTGGTACACGTGTTTTGCATCCCGGGGAGCCAGCACTTTGTGTCTGCTCTGGTCGCTATGAAACCAAGACTCATCGCGGTTATAGATTTGTCTGGGTTTCTCCCTTAACCCACTCTCCTCCAAGTGCTTCTCATAGGAAGGTGTCCATCGTCGGACGTGTGGCACACTCAGCTCTCCCCCTGTCTAGGGTGTCCGGCCTCATGCTCAGGTTCTTGTGCCTCCTCCTGAACATTTCCCACCACCTCTTTCCCAGTGGTAGGATTGTTTCCCCTGGGTGACGAAACCTACAATAAAATAGAATATAAAATTGGCATCACCATACACATCCACATTTACATCACGCACATTGAGAACAGTCAGTCCAGCATTCTACATACATAAACACCAAATACCTGCATATTTTGTCGGCGTATTTCATCAGCCTCTGTCTGGTGAAGAGGAACCCATGGCTGGCACAGTAGATACCAGTACTACACCAGAGAATATTCATCCTCTGGTGCAAGCAATGTGGGTGGTCCACTGTGGCAACCATGGGCCACCCGGACGCTCAGCCTGTCCGCCAGGGTCTGCCGAGGTACACCATGCACCTTGGTAGATAAGAAAAGAACTGTTACTAGCAGATACAATTCACATACACATGGTAATCTCCTAAAAACAAAAGATGCCTAACCTTGTCAGCCTGGCAGATAGCCATCCTGCCCCGCAGTCCTCCATGGCATGAAACATGTCCACCTCACTCCACTGCTTCCTCTTGACTTTCTCCATGCAGTGGTGGTAAATACATGTAGCTAAATAACTTGACATACTATACACATATTTTAGAAAAGATAACTCAATCTGAATATGTATAAACATTACATTTAAAAGCTAAAGCATTGAAAGGTGATGAAAGTTTTCACAATAACTGAAAATGTACCCACGTTTTTTGTTTGATGTTATCTGCAATGAAAATTAGTGTCCCAATTAGTTTAATATTGATACATACAGTGTAACATTTGACTAAATACTGTCTGTAAGATGAAACAGCCAACAGTAATAGGTGTCAAAAACTAATACATTTTAGCAGATTGCGCAAAACGCTCCCCTCAAAAGACTCCAATTTTGATACGGTAAAGCTTGACAACATTCAGCTGTTTTCGTGATATGTATTATCTAAAGCTTACAATTTATTTCCTTTTCGTTACTTAGCAGTTCTATCAACATTTAGCAACCAAGCTAGCATCATTAGCAAATCCGTTAGCTATATTTCAGAGGTAAAAAATTGGATATTAAATTATGTGTGTTCTGTCTCGCAGTTGAATGTTACGATATACAGCATGTCCCACAAAATGTGTATAAATATGACTTTTTTGAAAACTCACCTTACATAAATTGCAATAAAAATCTGTGAACAGCTAGCTAGAAAGATGTCTTTAGTCGCAAAACGTAGTTATTTTCCAGTCCATTTAAATGTTGAGCTCGAGGTGATTTAGTCCAAACGCTAGAGAGTGTCCGAAGTTAGGGGGTGGCCGATGTTGGGGGGGAGAATTAACTAGCTGTTTCTAGCTGTTGTTAATGTAAATTGTCCAGGTGGCCATTTGATCAATTGTTCAGCAGTCTTATAGCTTGGGGGAAGAAGCTGTTAAGGAGCCTTTTGGTCCTAGACTTGGCGCTCCGGTACAACTTGCCATGCGGTAGCAGAGAGAACGGTCTGTGGCTGGAGTCTTTGACAATTTTTTGGGCCTTCCTCTGACACCGCCTAGTATATAGGTCCTGGATGGCAGGAAGCTTCAACTGATGTTGAAACTGTGCAATGGAGTATAATTTCTTTCAGACAATACCGTGTGGTGCCTGGGCTTCTTCCTAGTGTGGATTCTTAGAGAGAAACAGTATTCCTTGCCTGCGTGTGTCATTGTAGCAGAACTGTATCCCTCTCGATGGATTGGACATTATGCTGGATTTCAAGCAGAAGACTCAAGGAGCTGAATGGCAGTTTGATAATGGCAACACTCCTCCCACAGCTGTACAAATATTACTATAATTTACCTCTCCCATAATCTTCTGATCACCAGTTCTCTTAGATATAGATTGTTACACCAGATAATGTGATTTAACCAAAGATATTTGGTATCCATTACTGGGAGTTAAAGGATAGGTACTGTTTGGAATTTTGAAAATGCTGCCTATCCTATAACTCCCAGTAATGGTTAAATCATCTTTTGTAACAATCTGTAGCTACGGTACTCTGCACTTTACTGCACCTGAGACACTCTGACACACTGAACTGTACTACACTGTTCATACTGTATTTTTTTGTATGTTACCTTTACGATATAACATTCTTGTTGAATACCCAGTTTTCTTTTTGCTACACCTGCAATAACATCTGCTAAATATGTGTATGTGACCAATTTGATTTGATTTTGATTTGTTGCGAGGGACTTTAACAAAAGTAATTTGAGGACCGTGCTCACAAATTATCAACACATTGACTGTCTTATCTCGCGGAAATTCAATGCTTGACATGGGTATAAGGCCGTTCATTTACGACTTTATTTAGCTTCTTCCTATAAATAAAGACTCAAGTACGCAGTTCCGGTGGTCAGGTCTGTACAATGCTGGTCCGACCAATTAGAATCCATGCTCCAAGACTGTCGATCATGTGAACTGGAATATATTCCAGATAACATCTATGAGCACGCCGACTCAGTCACCAGGTTCATGAATAAAAACAGTGAAATGTGAAGATGCTGTTTTTATTATCTACAGCTCCGCCTTTAACACCATAGTGTCCTCTACGCTCACCACAAAGCTCACGGCCCTGGGACAAAACACCTCCCTATCCAACTGTGTCCTGGACTCCCTAACGGGCCGCCCCCCCAGGCGGTGAAGGTAGGCAACTGACTCAACACGGCGGCCCCACAAGGGTGGGTCCTCAGTCCCCTCCTGTACTGCCTGTATACCCATGATTGCGTGGCGTCACACAGTTCCAACTCCATCAAGTTTGCTGACGACACAACGTTAGTAGGCCTGATTTACCAACAACAACGAGACTGTCTGCTGACTTCAATAGATGAATCGATGAGCCCAGTAGAGGTCGCCATTGTCCTTTTGTAGAGTCTTCCGGCTCGAAGTGGTGAGTTGATGCTGTGAAGATGCTTCCGTGTGGTCGTCAGTGTCCTTTTCCTAGACTTGTGCACATTTTCAACTGCAGACTGATATAGGCTGTAGTCTAGGAGTCACTTCATCTTTGGTAATCGATAGTTCAGAGTTAGTGCTCCACGTTGTCTGTTCTTTTGGTAGAGTTGTCGTTTTTAAACCATTTTTAACGTGGGAACCAGCATCTCCATGTTATTTGGACTGATATTTAAATTCTTAGCGAGTCCTCTTAAGCACAATGGCCCCATCACACTGACACTCTCTTCTGACCTCATTAGGGGCGTGGCTTAGTTAGTGGGCAAACGGACATGGAAAACCATTCTCATTAAAAGGCTAAAATCACATTTCTATCTTTTCGAAAGTATTCTTATACTTAATCATTCATCTTATACAACATTCAGATGCAAACCTGACAGCTGGGAAATGTACACTTTAAGAGATACAGTTATGTTGTCCTACTGTCTTTTATGATGGCACAAAATTAAACACCTTCGACATGGTCGTTCTTTCAGTTCCCCCAACCGTTTCCCACATTCTCAAAAATATAAATATTGTTCTATTTATCCATTTATTTGGATGTAGGAATCTTGGCGGGAAAATATCCATTGTTCTACTGGGAAATCTCTCTTTCTGCATGTCCAGGGAGAGAGAGTCTGCAAGGAGACGGGGGGTGTTCACATCTCTGCCTAGCCAATCCACTAAAAGGGAGTCGAGCGTCATGACACTGTATAAAGTAGCTCAATGGCTGATTCCAGAAGTTAGATGTCGATTGTATCCCCTGAACTATTATCTTCAGCACCTAAGAAGCTAGCTAGCAAATTGATTCACACAAATGACTGGTCATTTATAGACTGCTGCAGTGCAACAACCATAGCCAAAACCAACTTTTTCTAAACACATCAACCTATGCAAATATGGCCAGGAACAATAGCTCCAAGTTTATTTGTCAAATTTGAAGAGGCAGAGTAGATGGACATAACCTTGTCTTAACGTTCTTTTGAGTTAGTTGACAAAGTTGTTGCTTGACTCAATTCTATTAAAGCTGCAAGACATGGGCATTATTGCATTTAGTTTTTTTCCTTGCTAATGTAAACTGGAAAATCAGAGGGATAAAGCAGATGAGGGTTTTAATTAGTTCATTGATTTGTCATGTCCACGCTGTAGCAAATTGTCTGCATAATTAACCATCACAACTTATTTTATTAAGGATATACCCCTTACTGCAGTAAGTGCTTAGTTGAGAAGAGTTATGAATCCATAAGTAAAATGCACATGAGGGGGTACTCTGGGCAGAGTAAAATTCAGTTGGTGGTACAGTAACTGAAAAAGGTTGGGAATCGCTGCCTTACTGTACACTTGGAAACCTGTGATAGAGAAATTCTCCTCCTTAGAAGAATCACTGGTGTTCAAGAAACAGGTTACAATTTCCACAGTGTTCAACTCGTTTTCCTTGATAATAGAATTTCACTAAAGAACAAGAACATTTTATGTATTGTTATTCTATTTGCAGAATACCTTATTGAACATCTGACTAGTGGCTGGTAACATTGGCTCTGTAAACTTGACTGAACAAGTCTAGAAAAGTCTGCCCTCCTCTTTCTGATCGGTACAGTTTGAAATATTAGTAGTATTGTTGAGGTCGTCAACCAGAACTGCCTGTGGAAAAGGGAGCACAAATTATGCAAAACGGTTATCATGGGTGGAAACCTAACTCAGATTATCATCAATTAACAATTAGTGCACTAGTCACAATTTTATTAATGTTGTTTATTGTTTAACTGCAAGTGTTATGTCAGAATGCTTTCATTGAGCAACTATCTTCATATACTCACATTACGGCTGGTATATACTTCCAAAAAAGGTCTAAATAAAAATGTACAAGCATATTCGGCACCTCCAATGCAAATCACTCATTACTGCCACACACAAGTCGGAAATCTACATCAGCTCAATACATTGGAGGTGCCAAAGAGGCATTTTTATTTCATTTGCTTGTACATTTTAAGATGGTGGCTAAGCGAAACTCCATATTTGGTGATCAACTAATGTATTTTGACATAACACTTGCAGAGTTGGTGAATAGGAGTTTGAATCTGAGCTTCCTGGGCATTAGAGGTCTCTAACGCACAGAATATGGTTCATATACAGTGCATTCGGGAAAGTATTAAGAACCCTTGACTTTTTCCACATTTTGTTACGTTAAAGCCTTTTTCTAAAATGGATTAAATCATTTTTCCCCTCATCAATCTACACACAATACCCCATAATGACAGTGAAAACAGGTTTAGAAATGTTTGCAAATGTATTACAAATAAAAAACAGATACCTTAATTGCATTCAGACCCTTTGCTATGAGTCTTGAAATTGAGATCAGGTGCATCCTGTTTTCATTGATCATCCTTGAGATGTTTCTACAACTTGATTGGAGTCCACCTGTGGTAAATTCAATTGATTGGACATGATTTGGAAAGGCACGCACCTGTCTATATAAAGGTCCCACAGTTGACAGTGCATGTCAGAGTAAAAACCAAGCCATGAGGTCGAAGGAATTGTCCGTAGAGCTCTGAGACAGGATTGTGTCGAGGCACAGATCTGTGGAAGGGTAACAAAACATTTCTGCAGTATTAAAGGTCCCCAAGAACACAGTGGCCTCCATCATTCTTAAATGGAAGAAGTTTGGAACCACCAAGACCCTTATAGAGCTGGCCGCCCGGCCAAATTGAGCAATCGGGGGAGAAGGGCCTTGGTCAGGGAGGTGACCAAGAACCCGATGGTCACTCTGACAGAGCTCCAGAGTTCCTTTGTGGAGATGGTAGAACCTTCCAGAATGGGATATCAAAAATTAGGATGAACTGTCACTCCAAAACCGGTTGACCAATAGAGAAGCAACATTTACGCCTCCCTCTAAACCCCACCTACATGGAATTAATGTGGCAAAACTTTGCAAATGCAAAAAAAGGCAGCGAAAGCAAAAAGGGCAGAGTAACGTAATCAATGATTAGTGGTGGAAAAAGCCTCACTGCCAAGCCTCACTGCTTCTTGACACAATGCACGCTTAACCCAGAAGCCAGGCGCACCGGAGGAAACACTGTAATCTGGCGATCGTGTTAGCGTGCATGCGCCCGGCCCGCCACAGGAGTCGCTAGAGCACGATGGGACAAGAACATCCCGGCCTAACCCGGACGACGCTGGGCCAATTGTGCGTCGCCTCATGGATCTCCTGGTCACCTGCAACACATCCCGGTATGGAACCAGGATCTGTAGTAACGCATGTAGTGCCTTAGACCGCTGTGCCACTCGGGAGGCCCCCAATTGTCATACTTGAGTAAAAGTAAAGATGCCTCAAGTAAAAGTGAAAGTCACCCAGTAACATAGTACTTGTGTAAAAGTCAAAGTATTTGGTTTTAAATATACTTAAGTATTAAGCAAACCAGATGGCATAATTTTCATTTTTTTCCTTTTATTTAGGGATAGCCAGGGGCACGCTCCAACACTCTGACATCATTTACAAACAAAGCATGTGTTTAGTGAGTTCACCAGATCAGAGGCTGTAGGGATGACCAGGGATGTTCTTTTGATAAGTGTCTGAATTAGACAATTATCTTCTCCTGCTAAGCATTCATAATGTAACTAGTACTTTTGGGTGTCAGTAGTAAATATTACATTAATTTCTTATGAAGTTAAAAATGTAGAGTTCTCAATTGCGTTAAGATTTAAAATGTTTAACAGAAAATATGTATTTACAATTCATTTGTTTTTGTATTTTAAAAAGTATTTCCTTGCAATATTATTTATTATGCTTTCAAAACTTTTAGGTAATGTTTTGCTTCCAATGTCATTTTTATTTGGAATAATAAAAATGTTCTCGAATTCAAAAGATTTGCTTGATATTAAGGGCATAAAAGTCTTTAGGCTTTAGGATTTATGACAAGATTGTGTTCATTTTGATAAATGCTGTCAACAGGCTATGAAATCTCATTCTTTGGCAAAGTTAGATAAAGTCTGTTTGTAGGAAGAGTATTGGGATAGTTGCATGTTGTAATCTTTGACCTTTGGCACACAACCAAACCCGTCATTAAAGGAGAAGTTTGCTTTTTTACAACCAAATCTAAAAAATATATATATGTAAATGTAATGTTATAGGGTCCAGACACTTTCACTTGTTTTGTTTTTGAGAAACCTACCCCAACTGTCCTCATCCTCATTGGGCAGTACAGGGGAAAAAATGAACAAATGCTCCAAAAACACCCAAAATACGTCCTTTTAAAACTGAACCACTCTGTGTAGTGATACAGGCCTTTAAATGTTGTACACATGAAATTGTGTCATTCAGAACTTTATCTGAAACGTTATATTCCATTTTGTGCGACTCAAGCTGTTTTCCCTATCCAGCTGGTCCATTCTCAGTGTAGCCTACTGCTACAGGTAACTGCCAAAATAAAGGAAACACCAACATGAAGTGTCTTAATAGGACATTGGGCCACCAGAACAGCTTCAGTGTGCCTTGTCTGCAACTTCCTGTGTAGAAGCACCTGCTTTCAATATACTTTGTATCCCTCATTTACTCAAGTGTTTCTTTTATTTTGTCAATCACCTGTAGAATGGACAGAGGGGTATCGGATGAGTCGCACATTTTTTTTTAGAATTTAAAATTGTGGATAAAGTTTGAAATGACACTGTCATGTGTACAACATCTAGAGACCTGCATCACTATACTGAGAGATTTTCTGTTTCTGAAAGGACACATTTGGGTTTTTTTGGAGCCATTTGTTTTTCAGATCCCCTGTACCGGACGAAGAGGATGAGAATGGTTGGGGTAACATGACATACATATTTTTGGGGGGTTATAAAAAAGAGGTTGGTCAGATAACAACATTTAATCACTTAATCCATTTTTACAAAAATACAATATTTGGTTTATATGCATGTTCTCTCTCTAGTGTTTCAGCTATGGACTGGAGAGCTGTGTTCACAGCCTTGGAGGCAGTATGTGAGGAGAACATCACTGCTCTGTCTGGGCCTACCAACTTGCCGTACGGTAACTCTTCCGCACGCTTGGTGACATGTATGAGAAAGATTCAGGACCATGGCCGTGCCCTCAGACCCGTGGTTGCTGGTTTCACTGCAGTGTACCACCACTATGACTTTGACGCAGATACCCCTGGGAATGGGTATCGCACACTGGTCAAGGTAAGCTGTAATAACATACCTTTTCTACTAACCTCACTGCCCAGAATGATTATGATGATGATGTCAGTAGTCTAGAAGAAGTATCACGCCGTGTGATTATCACACAGTCAAAAGTGGCGCAGTGGTCTAAGACACTGCATCTCAGTGCTAGATGCATCACTACAGACAACCTGGTTCGAATCCAGACTGCGAATCCAGACTGTATCACAACCGGCCGTGATTGGGAGTCCCATAGGGCGGTGCACAATTTGGCTCAGCGTCGTCCGAGTTTGGCTGTTGTAGGCCGTCATTGTAAATAAGAATTAACTGACTTGCCTAGTTAAATTTAAAAAAGTATTTACAATACCAGCTGACAAAGCATCCCATCTCATCTCTCAGGTGCTGCAGTCTTGCCTTTTGCACATCATCCACAAGGGCCGCTACATTGCCTCTAACTGCCACAGGGCCTTCTTCAGGGCCAACCACAATGCCTCAGAGATGGAAGCCTACTGCAGTGCCCTGTGTCAGTTGCGGGCCCTCCTCTACCTCGCCCAGCGTCTGCTCCACGACAACGGTCACGGGCAACTGTACTCCCTGCAGGATGGAGAGCTGAGCAGGAGGTTTGTGAGGGAGTACACATCCATGCACAAGGCCTGCTTCTACGGCCGCTGCCTGGGCTTTCAGGTCAGTCATCATCACTTGTTGACTTGGTGGAAGGAGTGGTAATGTTGATAAGATAATTTAACAATTGCTCATTTTGAATGCTGCACTAAGCTTTTCATGACTTGGGAATATACTGGTGGTTGATGATACTGTAGCTTAGTCGAGAACCAGGCCTCCCTGACAACGTTTTGGCTACGGGAGACTAATGATACTGACATTTTAATTTTCCCTCCATCTCCCCAGTTCTCACCTACCCTTCGTCCGTTCCTGCAGACAGTTGTCATAAGCATGGTCTCGTTCGGAGAGAGCTACGGAAAACAACAGTCTGGGTTCGGTCAGTCTCTGTAAATGTCTGGAAATTCTTTGGGCTGTAAGAACGATATATATATATATATTTGTTTAATGGAGTACAGGCTTAACTAAGTAAACAACACAGACTGAATGCAATATTACATTTTATTAAGTAGTTTGAGGAATGGCCTCGTCTCTGAGGGACTGCTGGCAGGAAGGTGATAATTGCAAAAGTGAGCCCAGTAGGTTGAACATCAAGCTTGAGGAATTTGCATTATGGGTGAATGACGTTCCACACGTCATTCACAAGGCTAATAGGAGAAAAGAGGAGAATCAAGATGCTATGCTGATGATGATACGTTTGTATTCATTCTCACTATGCACGTAGAATAGGAAACAAAAGTGAATTAAGTTATGAAGTTAAACAAACATTCGGACTAGCCTCCTAATTTGAACTTCTGTCTTACTACTTATCTACCTAGTAGTGCCTCTTGTAAGATTTGCGGTCCATTTTCCTCAGGTATGGCAGCTTTCTCCTTCCTTACCTCTGGGAAGTATGTCATTGATCCAGAGCTGAGGGGAGCAGAGTTTGAGCGGATCACCCAGAATCTGGACATGAAGTTCTGGAAGTCTTTCTGGAACCTCACAGAATCAGAGCTTCTATCGGTGAGGGGGATAAGGGTGTCGACTAGTAATATGATATTGCATGCGAATAAGGATGTCATGCATATTGCAGTCTCTCCAGGTCTCTGTGTCTGTTTCCGCTACTTATTCAGTCTCCTTTCTTGCTCTTCCCATCTTTCTGTTGGTTTGATTGCTTTTAGGACCGTTTAACTTCCTCTTCATCATTTCATCCCTCCCTCCCACAGGGCTTGGCCAGTATAGCCTCTAACCTAGTGCAGCTGAACCTCACCCTGACCATACCTCCTGAACCACTGCTCCTCCCCCTGGCCTCGGACCCGCGTCTCTTTGCCCCTGTTTCCCCTCCGGTGGCCCACTGGGGCCCTGGACCTGTCAACATGCGGCTCATCTCCTATGAGCTTCGAGAAGGACAGGTGAGCTCTCAGCTGTAACTTCAGTGGTTACTATGTGATGTTTTTATCACAGTTCTGCACTGTTTAATCATGTCAGTGTAAAAAAGGGTTCAGTTATGATGCAAACATCTCTCTCTCTTCCTTCAGGACAGTGAAGAGCTGCTGGCTTTCTCTCGTACAGAAGCTACCCCCATCTCCCTGTCTTTGGGGCCGTTTGGTGCCCAGAAGCACCCTCCCTCCCCCTGGCTGCTGATCCACTTCCACGGAGGAGGCTTTGTGGCCCAGACCTCGAAATCCCATGAGGTATGGTAAGCCAGGGATAGTGGTGTGATGCCTGCAATTACTTAAGCTAGTCACTCACCTTAGTCTCTCTGTAATCAAGTTAAGTGGGGCTTAGCACTTACAATGAAGTCTACTTTCCTCTCTTTTAACGCTGTTTAATTTTCCTGTCACATCTTGTCTCCATTGGTCCCAGAACTATCTGAAGAGCTGGTCCAAGGATCTAAATGTCCCCATCCTTTCTGTGGACTACTCCCTGGCTCCCGAGGCCCCCTTCCCCAGAGCCCTGGAGGAGTGCTTCTATGCCTACTGTTGGGCCCTCAAGAACTGCCATCTTCTGGGTCGGTGTCGTTACTAATGTGTTAGATAAAAGGGTTCTCAGAAAAGGGTTCTTACCTAGACAGAGGACCCGCTGGTCGATATTATTAGTAAATCTGTTATTGCAGTATTATAACAACCGCCTGTATCAGACCAGTTGGTACTGATTTGTTCTGTCCCTCTGCCCCAGGCTCCACGGCTGAGCGTGTGTGTCTGGCTGGGGACAGTGCTGGGGGGAACCTCTGCATCACCGTGTCTATGAGGGCCATGGCCTGCGGTGTGCGTGTCCCAGATGGTATCATGGCTGCCTACCCTGCTACCCTGCTCACCACTGACGCCTCGCCCTCCCGCCTGCTCACCCTCATCGACCCACTGCTGCCGTTAGGGGTGCTCTCCAAGTGCCTCAACGCCTACGCAGGTAAGGAAGGAAGGATGTGAAAGGGATGAGAGTATTAGTCAAAGCTAATGGAAAGGAGAGTTAAGGGGCAAAGAGTGTCTCAGCATTGAGTGTGTAGGTCTTAAATAACAATTTATTTTCTTCCTCTTTTCCACTCTCTCTCCAGGTGTAGACTCTCAGGTGGTACAGCCCACAGAGGGGACCAGCACATTGAGTGCTCTAGGTAGAGACACAGCCTTGCTGATCAGTGACCTCACACAGGGGACGTCCAATTGGATCCAGTCCTTCCTTCCTGCAGAGGTCCTAGCGTCACTGTCATCGTCAAACCGGAGGTCCATCGACAACAAGGCCGACCAGAGATCAACATCACCCTGTTCCTCCTCATCCAACTCCTCCTCAGGTCCTAGGGACTACCCAGAAGGCTTTGAGCCCCTGCGCTCTGAGTGCCTGGCTGTGATCCAGACACCTAGCTGTCCCATCGTCAAGAACCCGTTTGTGTCACCGCTTCTATCCCCTGACTACCTACTGAGAGGACTACCGCCTGTACACTTAGTGGTGAGGAGGGGGATGAGGGAGGGAATGGATGGGTAAAGGGAGAGTGTGTGTGTGTGTGTGTGTGTGTGTGTGTGTGTGTGTGTGTAAAGGGGTGGTTGTGGTGGAGTCAATGCATTTGGAAAAACTGGTGTGGAGGTTGAGAGGTATGGAAAAGCCAAGAAAGCAAAAGAATACCTGCACACATTTTGCGTACCATGCACACAATTTGAGGTCAAAGTACGCTGGTACGAAAAACGACTCTAAAATACGCAGAAATAGGCTTCTAGTTTGGTGTTTTTGACTCAACCATCTGAAGTTGGAGCTGAGCCAATCAGAGGACTTGGGCGATGAGAAAAAATCTTTAGCTCTCCTCTCCAGCCCCCGTAGTACTGTTTTCCTCCCTCGAGCTGGATGGCAGCTCTCCACTTTGTCCTTTGACACCACTGATGTGTGAGGACAAAGGTTAGGGAAAATGGAGAACAAACTGTTTGCCAAATACATTTTCCAAAATGTTATGTTAGTTAAGCACATAACCACTTATTTCGTAGTTAGCTCCTTAGATGAGGCGTTATTGTGACGAATGTAGTTAGCTGCAGCGTTTAGTGTAGTATAACTAAGCGAGAACACTTTCTTGCCCACACGGTAGTAGGCGCGAGTGCTTTGACGAGCAAAGAAACGTGCAGTAGTTCAGTGTGCATCACTGCGTGGATGTAAACAGACATGGCAAAGAGAGCTGTTCCAATAATACTCTACCTCACAGAAAGACTGTTTTAGATCAGTAGGCCTACAGTACCAGTCAAAAGGGGTTATATCAAGTCCTGCTATATCAAGCCCTGCATAATGTTTTTAGAAGTCTACATTGAACACCACACATTGGCTGCTACTGTAGGCAGTGTCATAACTCTAACAGCTATTTTATTAGCTAAAATGTTATGGGATGTATTTTATTTTCTTTTTTTTATATTAGACCACTGTTAAAACTATAACTTAAAGCAGAAGTTCAGAGTAAATGTGTGCTGGAAGTTGCAGTGTGGGTGTCGCACGCGTGCTGTCGTGTGGGCCGGGGGTTTCGCCGCCACACTGAAGTAGTACTCATAAAACTCTGCATTGGGTCTATTTTGTCCTGGTTCACTGGTCTCTAACACGCCACGATTGATGGTCTTCCCACTTTAAGGGCCAATCAGGAGTTCAAACAATAACAAAGCGATCACCTCGCCACTTGTTTTGGTAAACAGCTGAGGGATGGGGCTTGAGGAAATATAGGTATAACCAGCGAGCTATAGGTGCAAGGACTGATCATCCATAAATGATAGTTTTAACCATGTTTTGAAGCTTTACAGAGTTGGTGTAAAACAAGTTTATATTTTGGGTTCGGAGCGGTATACTACAAATCAAGATCAATAACTTTTAACTTTTTAGAAAGATAAGCTTGAAATGGGTATAGTCTAATTGCCTCAACAATCAAAACACATACGTTTATTTTTCTTAATTAACCCAAAAATCTATAGTTAATTCTGGTTGGTTATCCAAGTTAACTGGCTAACTCATTTGTCCTGCTTTGTAGCATACCCCTCTGATGGTGTATGACAGTTGAACTAAGCAGTTATAAGTTATCTTCTTTAAGAATCAATGGCTACAGAGTACCACAGTATGAGTCATAATACCCATAAAACCTAGTGGTCGAATAGGGAAATGGTTCCAATAGTTTTTCCACCATTCATTTTTCCCATATTAGAAACACTTAAAATGAGGGCTGTGTTTCATGTAGGCTTACTCTGGCATGCCGTTTTGATAACCGTGTAAATCTCTCTATGACAAGGTGACTTATCAATATATTTGCTTGTATTTATCCCCCCAACATGAAATGCTAATTAGCTGCTAATGTGGCTATCAAAGAACTACAAATGCCATGATGATCTGGATGACACTGCCAAATCGAGGCAATGGTAAGAATCTCTGGATTAACTATCTGTTAGGTAAATGTAGTAATGAATACATTTCTTTCAAAATGAATTTATTTAAATGGACAGTACCTGTGCAGGTTATAAATTGACACAGTACCTGTTAGCAAAGGTGTCAGCTAGAGATGACGTGCAGTAGCTTGCAGGGATTTGTTGTTTTGCATGATGTTTACTTTAATGCTAATTAGCATTTTAAGAGTAAATAGAGCCAAATATATTAAAGTCACCTTGTCCGAGAAAGATTTATATGGCCAGGGTAAGCCTACACGAAACACAGGCCTTATTTTGAGTGATTCTCAAAAAAAAAAACGATTGGAACCATTTCCCTGTTTGACCAATACTTTATGGGGATGACACCTCCACTGTGGGGCTCTATAGACCCCTTTCTGTGTTTGCAAAAATTGCTGCAGGAGGGCGAGGCACACCATATTGGTTGCAGAACACGGGAGCAATTTTAAAATTTAATTTTAAATATAACCTTTATTTAACTAGGCAAGTCAGTTAAGAACAAATTCTTATTGACAATGACGGCCTACATCGGCCAAAACCAGACGATGATGGGCCAATTGTTCGCCGGCCTATGGAAAAACAAAACAAAACAAGCCTCCATTTACGTGTTGCTTATGAGTGCATTTCACACTACTTTTGGATTATAATTTGGATTTTAAGGCTTGTATGAATGTCCTGCTTAATATAATTTGTTATCATCGCAAATCAACTGTATTAGACTTTTTTTTTAACACTTTGGCTAGAGCTCTTATGTCAATGAGCGTTGGCATTCTAGCTATCAACTGCTGCATCCAAAACAAATAAGTATTTTGCAAAGATCACCACCAAATATAATCTTAGCGACTGTTCAAGCAATAATCAAAAACAACATTGTAAGCCTATGAAAACCCCAAAAAGTGCTTTTGTTTAGAAGTAATAACTACGGAAATCTAGGCTATGTTGAATGGGCTCAGATGGCGATGGGGGTCATTCGGCCTCCAAAAATCGTGTGCATTCCGTGCCTGACGTCAGTGTGTCGTGTACTGAAAAGGGGCCTACATATCATTCATTTAACAGTCCAAAAATGGAGGAAGCATCTCCAGGTTGGCCCTTTTTTTTTTTTTTTTTAATCTCTTTTCTCTCGTTCCTACTCCCCTATCTGTCCCCACAGGCCTCTGCACTGGATGCCTTGTTGGATGACTCTGTGATGTTCGCCAAGAAACTGCGAGATATGGGCCAACCAGTGACCCTGAGGGTGGTGGAGGACCTCCCACATGGCTTCCTCAGCCTATCGGGTATCGCTAAGGAGACACAGGTGGCCTCAGACATCTGCGTAGAGCGAATCAGAGAGGTCTTCCAGCAGCAAACCCTGCCTTCCTGTACTCACAAGCAACCAAAGTTGGAAAGGACCAATCATGGGGCTGGCCCATCAAATTGAGTGGCTGACCAGCTGCCTCATAAAATGGAGTGGAAAGTGTAGTTTTTAGATTAGAATTTGTAGGTAACTGTGAAGAGGGGGACAAAAAGAAGAATGGAAGAAAAAGGGAGGACAGGCAACCTGAGGGGCTTTCCAGATTATTTTACTCAATGGCACTCCCAGTCTGGGGAAAAGCCAGTCCTCAAGTCTACTGACTGACTGCACAATGCGATAATTCAAAGCACTCTAGGGAAAAAGTATGAAATGTAGTGTCCTTTTTAACAGTGCAGAAACATAACACAGGGAATGTTAATAAAACAAATTTGACCAGCATTGAAAGAAATGCCTTTCCTGGTTGCTATTCTGTTTTTATGCTTTAAACAACCCCTTTGTTGTTGAGTTGGCTAAAGCAGAAACAAAATGGCAACCAGATACTAGGTAAAATACTTCGAAATCGAAGTCATCTCTGAATAGACAGACTTGTTTAGTCATAAATATTGTGCCTTTAACTCCAAAGCTGTACTGTATAAACTAATCCCTTGTTATTAACTTGCCTGTATCATCAGGTAATAGGACCTAAAGCATACTAATGGGTTCTGATTTCTAAACTTGAAATATTGTTAATCATCAGTTATCCTATAGACTTGAGGAGTGACAGTCTGGTTTATACACTAGAAGGTAATGGTTATCTGTAGGAGGAATGTATGTGGTGGGGTCAATGAAGGTCGGATAGGAGTCAGAAGGTGAGTAAAGGAGGACAATCACATGAGTGCAGTCACTGATAATGGTAGTGAGCTGTGGGTTAGTGAATCATGGAGGGTCAAGTCACGTTAAGGGATAAGGAACAGTTTATTGCCCACATCACTTAATTTCCTGCCTAGCAATAAACACCTAAAATTGGAGTGTGTATATATATATACACTAAGTTTGGGGTCACTTGAAAAGCACATTTAAAATAACATTAAATTGATCAAAAATACAGTGTAGACATTGTTAATGTTGTAAATGACTATTGTAGCTGGAAACTGATGATTTTTCTAAATGAAATATCTACATAGGCATACCGAGGCCCATTATCAGCAAACATCACTCCTGTGTTCCAATGGCACGTGTTAGATAATCCAAGTTTAATCCAGTGTGTGTTCTTTTTTCCCATCTGAATATTTTATTTTTATTGGCCAGTCTGAGATATGGCTTTTTCTTTGCAACTCTGCCTAGAAGGCCAGCATCCCGAAGGATCCTCTTCACTGTTGATGTTGAGACTGGTGTTTTGCGGGTACTATTTAATGAAGCTGCCAGTTGAGGACTTGTGAGGTGTCTGTTTCTCAAACTAGACACTCTAATGTACTTGTCCTCTTGCTCAGTTGTGTACCGGGGCCTCCCACTCTTTCTATTCTGGTTAGAGCCAGTGTGCGCTGTTCTGTCAAGGGAGTAGTACACAGCATTGTAAGAGATCTTCAGTTTCTTGGCAATTTCTCACATGGAATAGCCTTCATTTCTCAGAACAAGAATAGACTGACGAGTTTCAGAAGAAAGTTATTTGTTTCTGGCCATTTTGAGCCTGTAATCGAAACCACAAATGCTGATGCGCCAGATACTTAACTTTTCAGCTGTGATAACATACTTGCCAAAGGGTTTTCTAATGATCAATTAGCCTTTTAAAATGATAAACTTGGATTAGCTAACACAACGTGCCATTGGAACACAGGAGTGATGTTTGCTGATAATGGGCCTCCGTATGCCTATGTAGATACAGTTGAAGTCGGAAGTTTACATACACTTAGGTTGAAGTCATTAAAACTCATTTTTCAACCACTCCACAGATTTCATGTTAACAAACTGTAGTTTTGGCAAGTCTGTTAGGACATCTACTTTAAGCATGACACAAGTAATTCTTCCAACAATTGTTTACAGACAGATTATTTCACTTAAGTCACTATATTACAATTCCAGTGGGTCAGAAGTTTATATACACTAAGTTGACTGTGCCTTTAAACAGCTTGGAAGATTCCAGAAAATGATGTCATGGCTTTAGAAGCTTCTGATAGGCTAATTGACAGCATGGGACAATCCAAAGAAATCAGCCAAGACCTCAGAAAAACAATTGTAGACCTCCACAAGTCTGGTTCATCCTTGGGAGCAGTTTCCAATCGCCTGACGGTACCACGTTAATCTGTAAAAACAATAGTACGCAAGTATAAACACCATGGGACCATGCAGCCGTCATACTGCTCAGGAAGGAGACGTGTTCTGTCTCCTAGAGATGAACGTACTTTGGTGCGAAATCAATCCCAGAACAACAGCAAAGGACCTTGTGAAGATGCTGGAGGAAACGGGTACAAAATTATCTATATCCACAGTAAAACAAGACCTATTGCGACATAACCTGAAAGGCCGCTCAGCAAGGAAGAAGCCACAGCTCCAAAACCGCCATAAAAAAGCCAGACTATGGTTTGCAACTGCACATGGGGACAAAGATCGTACTTTTTGGAGAAATGTCCTCTGGTCTGATGAAACAAAACAAAACTGTTTGGCCATAATGACCATTGTTATGTTTGCAGGAAAAAGGGGGAGGCTTGCAAGCCGAAGAACACCATCCCAACCGTGAAACACGGGGGTGGCAGCATCATGTTGTGGGGGTGCTTTGCTGCAGGAGGGACTGGTGCACTTCACAAAATAGATGGCATCATGAGGAAGGAAAATGTTGTGGATATATTGAAGCAACATCTCAAGACATCAGTCAGGAAGTTTGGTCGCAAATGGGTCTTCCAAAAGGACATTGACCCCAAGTATACTTCCAAAGTTATGGCAAAATGGCTTAAGGACAACAAAGTCAAGGTATTGTCGTGGTCATCACAAAGCCCTGATTTCAATCCTATAGAACATTTGTCGGCAGAACTGAAAAAGCGTGTGAGAGCAAGGAGGCCTACAAACCTGACTCGGTTACACCAGTTCTGTCAGGAGGAATGGGCCAAAATTCACCCAACTTATTGTGGGAAGCTTGTCGAAGGCTACCCGAACCGTTTGACCCAAGTTAAACAATTTAAAGGTAATGCTACCAAATACTAATTGAGTGTATGTAAACTTCTGACCCACTGGGAATGTGATGAAAGAAATAAAAGCTGAAATAAATCACTCTACTATTATTCTGACATTTCACATTCTTAAAATAAAGTGGTGATCCTAATTTACCTAAAACAAGTTTTACTAGGATTAAATGCCAGGGATTGTAAAAAACTGCATTTAAATGTATAGTTTTACATTGTTAAAAAAAAGAGGGGGATCCCAGGTTTACATTGTTTAAAAAAAGAGGGTCTAAATCCATCAATGGGTTTTCCCATCGCCATCATGGGCCAAACTTTGTCGTGTTTGAAAGTACAATTTACATTTTTATCATATGGGTTTACTGTCACTAACCACATTTCCATCCACATGCTAGTAAAGTCATACCATATTTAAAAAATCACTATAGCTGTGATGGAAACAAGAAGCTTCTCTAACTGTTTTAAAATACCGACATGGTATCTTTTTATGTCTGTAAAATGAATTATGTTTTAAATGGAGTTAGAAACAAACATTTATATAATAACCATCATATTGAAGTAAACTGAGTCACGCAATGATATGGTGTGTGGCTGAACGACGACATGGATAACATACAGCTGGCGGGATATAAGCTGCATCGGCAAGATAGAACAGCTGCCTCCGGTAAGACAAGGG
This sequence comes from Thymallus thymallus, assembly GCA_023634145.1. Lineage (NCBI taxonomy): Eukaryota > Metazoa > Chordata > Actinopteri > Salmoniformes > Salmonidae > Thymallus > Thymallus thymallus. The sequence continues at coordinate 6,515,925 of CM042396.1, read as the reverse complement.
GTGGCGGTCTGCGTATATTTGTAAACAACAGCTGGTGCAATAAATCTAATACTAAGGAAGTCTCAAGATTTTTCTCACCTGAGGTAGAGGATCTCATCTGTAGACCACACTATTTACCAAGAGAGTTTTTATCTATATTTTTCGTAGCTGTCTATATACCACCATAAACCAATGCTAGCACTAAGACCACACTCAATGAGCTGTATAAGGCCATAAGCAAACAGGAAAACGCTCATCCAGAGGCGGCGCTCCTAATGGCCGGGGACTTTAATGCAGGGAAACCTAAATCAGCTTTACCTCATTTCTACCAGTATGTTAAATGCTGCTCCGTGTGGAGAAGGAGGTGATATCTGTATCCGTAAGTGTCCAAATATCTGTCCATAGAAATGTTTGAATCTTCGAGTGTAATGTGATTTTTCGATTCAAATAAATAATTTAATATTTGTGTGTGTGTTTGCATGCGTGAGGGCTGCTAGAGTGCGTGCATCTGCGTGTCCTAGTGTGCACACGTCTGTGCATGCACGCTTGTGTCCACATACCTCCTCCAGGAGTCCACAGACTGGTAGAAAGTATGCAGTAGTTTTCTGCACACGTTGAAGGACCTGAGCCTCCTCAGAAAGTAGAGTCTGCTCTGGCCCTTTTTGTACAGAGCCCCGGTGTTACCAACCCATTCCAGCCTGACCCAACCATTTCCACATCCATCCCCTGTATAGGTACTGCAGTCGGTTGGGCCTTGGTTCTCCTGAAGTCCACCACCATCTCCTTTGTTTTGCTGATGTTGAGCTGAAGTTGGTTCTTTGATTGTGTTCCTGTACTCCTCCTCCTGCCCACCCATGATGCACCCTACAATTGCGAAGTCATCCGAGAACTTCTGTAGGTGGCGTGTTTCAGAGTTATATCTGAAGTCTGAGGTGTAGAGGGTGAACAGGAAGAGGGACAGGACCGTTCCCTGCGGGGCCCCTGTGTTGCTCACTGCCCGTTCTGACACGCAGCTCTGTAGCCGCACAAATTGTGGCCTACCGGTCAGGTAGTCCGTAACCCAGGAGACTAAGGGTGCTTCCACTTTCATCCTCCTCATCTTCTCACCCAGTAGCAGGGGCTGAATGGTATTGAAGGCACTGGAGAAGTCAAAATGGATGACTGCATCATCCATCCCGATGTTGCGCTGGTATGCGAACTGCAGGGGGTCCAGTGATGTACACACCAGGGGTCTGAGGTGAGCGAGGACTAACCTTTCCAAGGTCTTCGTGATGTGGGATGTTAGCGCTACAGGTCTGAAGTCATTCAGGACAGTCGGGTGTGCCTTCTTGGGCACTGGGACCAGGCAGGATGTTTTCTATAGCACAGGGACCCTTTCCAGGCTCAGGCTAAGGTTGAAGCGGCGCTGGAGTATTCCACACAGTTGGTCAGCACAGACCCTAAGCACCCTTGGGCTGATACCATCAGGGCCTGCCGCTTTCCACTGATGTAGTCTCTCCAGCTCTGTTTTCACTTGGTTGGTGGTGAAAGCCAGCCCAGGTGGGGGGAAGGGGGGTGTTGCAGAAAAGTCCAGAGGGATTGTTTCAACAGAGGTGTTATGAGCAAAGTGGGGGTGGGACAGCCGTGAAGGTGTATGGCCTGGAGAACTGGAGGGGAGGTGGACAGAGCTAATATCGTACCTGTTAAAAAATTGCTGCCCACAGTTTGACTTTTTGAAGCAAGTGATATTTCTCAAACCCTTCAACACCTCTCTCACCTGGCTCTGCCTCAGCTTGTCCTCCATCTTCTCCTTATACACTCGTCCCCTCAGCAATCCGCAACTTCAGCTCCCTCTGGACGCATTTCAATTTGTCCTTGTCCCCCTCCTTGAAGGCCCTTTTCTTCTCATTCAGCAGGGCCTTCAGGTCGCTGGTAACCCAGGGTTTATTATTTGCAAAACAGCATACCTTCCTGGTGGGTACGGTGTTGTCTACACAAAAATTGATATAGTCCGTTATGCAGTCTGTAAGACCATTAATGTCCTCCCCATGAGCCTCACAGAGCACATCCCAGTCTGTTGTTTCAAAGCAGTCCTGTAGGGCCTCATTCGCCTCCGGGGACCATCTCCTAATGGTCCTAGTGGTCGCAGGCTGCTGTTGAACCATAGGCCTGTAGAGTGGGGTGAGGTGGACAAGGTTGTGATCCGATCTACCGAGTGGAGGGAGTGCAGTGGAGTTGTATGCATCCTTCACATTAGCATATAACAAGTCCAGTGTTTTATTATTCCTGGTTGGGCACTTCACAAACTGTTTGAACATGGGCAGCGTTGAAGAGAGAGATGCATGGTTAAAATCCCAAGAAACTGCAAAACAGGCACTGGGATGCGATGTCTGTAACCTCGCGATAACAGAGTGGATGACGTCACACGCTGTGTTTTGCGTCAGTGGAGGGCGGGATGTAAACAATAGCAGCAATGGCCACCATGAATTCCCTCGGCAAATAGTAGGATCTCGGGCTAACGGCTAACAGAATCAGGCCTTCATGGTCGAATTGCTGCAAAGAAACCCCTACTGAGTGACACCAATAAGAATAAGAGACTTGCTTAGGCTTAATTATGTGATTAAACTAACCATATAAACATTAATTGCCCAGATTTAGATGGGAAGGGGGGGGGACGACAAAGGAATTGGCCTCTATCGGACATGGGAAGCTACAGCCCGTTCAGATAAAGGTATGTCATTCGTATTTGTGTGTCGCTGGCTTCACTCGTAGAGTTGATGAGTCTTTCTGGTCGTAGTGGGGGTTAGAGTCTTCCTGGCCATTGTGGTGTGAGAGGTTCACCTCACTTTGTAGATGCTTCGGCATCGGTCAGTGTTCTCGTCCTAGATTTAGGCACATTTTCAGCTGCAGACTAATATAGGCTAGTCTAGGATGCACTTTTCCTTCTGTGATCTATAGTTGAGTTCATACAATTTAAAACATGTGGAGCAAGCTCTCACGTCTCCTGACTGTAGAGTTGTAGTTAAAATTCGCCATTTTAAACGTGTGTACTAAAGTCCTCACATCCTTGGAACTAGGGTGACTTTCGTCATGGGGGCTTTTATTCTTGAGTAGAAAAGGGGTTGGTTCATAATTTCCAACCGATGTCTGTTCACTTGGGCGTGGCCACTGACTGGGCACAAGTTACCATAAAACAAACAATTTTCATTTTAGAAGACTAAATCACATTGTTATCTTTTCAAAAGTGTTCTTATACTTAGTTAAACATTTTATACAATATTTCAGATTCAAGCCTCATAACTGAGGAACCTGTATAAACAGAGTTAGGGTAATGTGGCTGCACTGTCTTTCATCATGTCACAAACATGAAACAAAGCAGACAGGGTCATAGCTGGCTTCTACACTGACCGTTTCCACATTCTCTAAATTAGGAATATTGTTTAATTCGCAAATTCTGTGACTGTGACACTTTCTCTACCCATACTACATGCCCAGGTGGAAGAGCGTCTCTGCCAAGAATTTATAACGTTGTTGTAAAGTCCTAAAACTGTCCCCCCCTCCCCTCCTAACAGTTCACATCCCTGCTTAGCCGATTCACTGAAAGGGCTAGCGTCTGGTGGTTCAATCAATTATTCTACATGTTGCAACCCACCATAGAAATTACCCCGAGATGTCCTGGTTGTGGACCATCATTGCGGTACCCCTTTGGTGGATTTCTGCAAGCTGCAGGCCACCACAAGAATGGCCAGGGGATGTCCGGGTTGGGCAACGCCGTTCCGGACCTGTCATCTGGTCTTCCAGGCTGGAAACAAAAGAGATACAAAATATAGTTATCACACATTAATCATCTAATTGGACTGTATACATCCACGGTCATGTCTAGGGTTTTCCTACTTAGTGTTGTGTTGCTAAGGCACTATCCTAAGTTGATAACTACATGATACGTCTACGCTGTCAGGCACTAGTTTTGGGCAGTCTACAGGGATTACCTATGGACTTCTGGGGAGAAACTGGTGAGTACGGTAGCTGTAGGGTCAAAGGCCTCAGGGTAAATTTTCAACTGGCTGGTGTTTTGCAAGGACCCTTAAGTGATCATAGCATAAATCCTCACTGAATGTTGCGTTGTACACACTTACACAAGCGCGCATGCCAAGGGAAGAAAACCAAGTATCCTGGTAGACTACAACTTGTTCAAAATGAGTCTGACGTAATCAGATAATATTCAGGTCAATGCCTAGAGGTCATAAAGAATTGGTGTCGAGGGAATCTGTAGTGGTTTTACTACGTCACTGTGACGTCACTGTGTCTTCCACCATTGTAGTGGTGATAGGTATGAAGGAGTCTATTTCATAGCTATGTTATCCACGGAGGAGCTAACCTCACGACGGAAGTCCTCTATAAGTACTGAACCAGTTGTACGTGGTGTTATCGTGGTTCATGACATCTAATAACTTTCCTCCTGAATGGAGGGTTCTATTTATTAGTGGCATGTGTGTTAACCATCAGAAGAGTGTTTTGGAGATTCCCTTCCACGTTTTGCAACCTGAGTGACTCCTAACTACTCTGTCGCTGTTGTCAAGGGCAATTTGACTTTTTAGGGCTCTAACCTTCTTATTGATTGTAGCTGGACTGACTGTTGCTGGCATTGGTACTGGTACTCAAGGGGACCAGGTATCCTACCAGAATAAATTATTAGAGCGCTTTACTAGTTGCATTGTAGTTGAAACTCCACATGGCAAGGAATTATTATTGTTGCCATTTGTTTTGGAGGTGGAAAGTCCACTGGACTTCTTTTACGATCAGTGTGGTACACCTCCGTGATATCTCAGATGTGTTCTAAGATGTAGCACGGAGAAGTGTCGAGACATATTTTTCAAAAGGGGTTCTTTTGATAGATGGTCCTTGTGGGTGACTGTGTTGCAGTCAGTGGTAGGAGACGACAGTATGGTCAGTGGAGACTGCACGGTTGCCTGTGACTCTACTTGGTTGGTCATCCAATCCATCAGAGGGGTCAAACGATCCATCGAGTCTGCTCCGAGTAGCAGTGGTTCAGATTCGAGGCTGGTAACATACACAGGGTGAACAAGTCTTGGAAGCGTAGTTTCAGCATTAGTTGCATTGTGAGAGGCAAGGTAGCTTGAGTGAAACCTCGAAGGGAAGTATCGCATCGTTGTGTTTTCAACAAACGTTTAGCTGGGTTCAAAGCCTTTTTGAGATCATCAAACAACGTTTGAGAGATGAGCGATATTGTCGAGCCCGAATCAATTAGCGCATGACAGGTTAAGCAGTCCTCCAGGACTGTTTCCAGGTATAGGTGCCTTGAGTTGCGCTTTGCGGTCATATACCCCACAAAGTTGAGTGGTCATTCACAACGAAAGGATGTGTCACTTCTGTTCATGGTGATAACAGATTTACTTTTTGAGTTTCGAGTGGAATTGGCTCTTGCAAAGTTTAACCTTTTTCTTCGCAACCTTTTTATCAGAGTCTATAGACAAAGCCTGTGGGCTTGTGTCTTGATCTAGGGGGCCCTGGATAGGGTCTCGAGTGAGAGCGGGATTCATTTGATTGTTAACGTCCTTGCTAATGGTGTTAATTCTGGCGGACCTGTTGGCCGGCAACTCCACGTCTAGTCATAGTGACTTGTCTTTTTCCTGTTTATCAAATTCTTTCCGCTTCTTTATTTCTCTTAGTGTTCTGACACTTTGGGTGGATGGGGTGCAAGAACGTAGTGATCCGATCGATTGTATCGGTAGTCGCTTCGCTGGTGACGTACTTTACAGTTATTTAGACACAGTTCTTGTGCGTCATCTCTCAACACTTCAATACCTGATAATGCACCCTCTAACTGGAGTGAGTGCTCCTGTTCAGACTTCAGAACCGGGATGTCAGGGCTCTCAGCGCTGCGTACTTTTAATGCCTCAAAAGCTGTTCTTGCAAGTTGTCTGAGTCCTGAGATCGGCAAACCAACGTGGGCTGTAGGGCCCAAGTAGGTAATGAAGTTGGGATACATGTTCGACAGAAACATTTGTTTGAATGGTAACAGCTCTTCCATTCCTGTTTCAGTGAGTAGGCCAAAGTAAGCTGAACGAAGCCTATGATAGTAAGCTTGTGGGTGTTCATTCCGAACTTGTTTGACAGTGATAGCCAGTGAGCTGTCGTGTTTGCGAGTTACAGATCCACTGAATGGCCCAGAGGGGAAGACTGAGGGACAACTGCGAGAGGCAAAGTCGGAAACCTTCTGTCATCTTCACTCCTCTGAGTACCGAGCTCCGATTGCGGGCTAGGTTGCTCTGCTGGGTAGTCACGCTGTAGCACGTGACTGTTCTGGAATTTCTCCAGATGGTACCTAAGGGTGGTATTCTGCTGCATAGCAGAGTCCACTGGGGTGCTTAGAGTACTTATTTCAGACACATGAGTGTCGCACTTGCTCCCTTCGGCCTCATACTTATTTGACATGGTTTGCAGGTAGAGGTCTTGAGAACGGAGAGAGAGATTCAGTGATGAGATTTCCTCCGCTTGCTTAGAAATCAATATTTCCATCTTCATCACCTGAGTTCTCTCATCATTCAATTGGTCAGCGACTTCAATGAGTTCCGCTGATTTTGTCATCCATCTTGGTCATTGTGTTCATTAACTGATCGTCTTTAGTCTGCAGCATTTGAACCAGAACATTATCACGTTGCGTGCTCCTGTTTGTTGATAAATCTGACGAGTTATCTAGTTTGGCGTGGACTTCGTCGTATTAAATCGAGTTGCTCCTGTAGAAGACGATTTTGTTGAGTTTGTGCTTGTTCATCGTCATAGATTTTTGCAATTACTTTAAATTGTTCTGTTTTTAAATGCCGTTCATCGGTTAACTGAATGTTTTCTTCAGCTGCTAGAGGAAGATTTCATATGCTCTATCTTTTTGTTTAAGTTTTTGGCAATTTAAATGTGTGACTGTAGTTTTAAGCTAATGTCAGAAAACTAAATCCTGACTACAGCACACAATGAAATGCAATGACAGATACAGTATAGCTGACTTGAAACAAGACGTAGTACACTGTCTGGTGACAGGTTGTTGTACAGAATTGTCTGTTGGGAGAGAGAAACAATATTGGGCTTCTCAAACTGGAATAAGCACAGATACAACCTGTGTGTTTGTGTGTCAGATCTATGTTCAAGTGCTCTAGCCGACCTGGAGTGGGCAGCGTTTGCAGTTTTGGTACTATTCTATTGGTTCATTAATCCAGTCAAACCCAAGACCTTTGTAGGTCAGAAGGAGGATCTTGCAGTCAATGCGGTCGGAGACAAGGAGCCCAGATGGTAGTTGCTGCTGTGTCAAGTGTATGACATTTTAGCTGTCTTATGTGAGAGGGAAGGGACACTGAGTGATGTTCAGATTTAAGGGTTGGGTACCCAGGTGTGTGTTTGTGTTTGTGTGTGGGGGGGGGGGGCTTATTAGGATAAATATTAAAATATTAGGATAAATATTGAAGGGAAAAGTAGTAAGATGACACCCACGCCTGTTGTCAAATCCGTTTAGCTAGCTAGCTAACGTTAGTTACAGACAACATGAACAAACAAGCTAGCTAACGTTACTCAAAGTTCATTAGCTAGCTAACTAGTTAACTAAACTCACAGGTCAGCCTAGCTAGCTGGCTAGCTAATGACAATAATTAGTTACTTCATTTGCTAGCTAGCTAACATACATTTAGCCAGAGAGGAAGAGAATATAGCTAACTATACACATGCAGAGATCATCCGTTCACCCACACCACATCTCACAAAGACACAGCGAATGTGGAACGTGGAAAAATCTTTGCTTCTTATTGGTGTCCTTTAGTAGTGGTTTCTTTGCAGCAGTTCAACCATGAAAGCCTGATTCACACAGTCTCCTCTGAACAGTTGACGTTGAGATGCGTCTGTTACTTGAACTCTGTGAAGCATTTATTTGGGCTGCAATTTTGTCACACCCTGATCTGTTTCACCTGTCTTTGATCATCTCCACCCCCCTTCCTCATTATCCGCAGTGTATTTATCTCTGTGTTCTATGTTTGGCTGTTGCCAGTTCGTTTTGTTCATCAAACTTACCAGCGTTTTCCCCCTTTACGCCTGTCTCTCTAAAGTGCCTGTTTTCTTGGTTTCCCGGTTTCGGCCTTTACTCTGCCTGCCCTGACCCTGAGCCTGCCTGCCGTCTTGTACCTTTGCCCCACTACTCTGGATTACCGAACTCTGCCTGCCCTGACCCTGAGCCTCCCTGCCATCTTGTACCTTTGCCCCACTACTCTGGATTACCGAACTCTGCCTGCCCCTGGCCTGTCTTTTGCCTGCCCCTGTTGGTATAATAAACATTTGTTATTCTAACGTTGTCTGCGTCAGGGTCTCACCTGTACACTGATCATTTTTTAGGCTGGTAACTCTAATGAACTTATCCTCTGCAGCAGAGGTAACTCTGGGTCTTCCATTCCTGTGGAGGTCCTCATGATAGCCAGTTTCATCATAGCGCTTGATGGTTTTTGCAACTGCACTTGAAGAAACGTTCAAAGTTCTTAAGTTTCCGTATTGACTGACATAGTAATGATGGACTGTCGTTTCTCATTGCTTATCTGAGCTGTTCTTGCCATAATATGGACTTGGTCTTTTACCAAATAGGGCTATCTTCTGTATATGCATTCCAGGTGACTACCTCATGAATCTGGTTGAGAGAATTCCAAGATTCCATGTGTGTTATTTCATAGTTTTCATAGCTTCACTATTATTCTGCAATGCAGAATAGTAAAAATAAAATAAAAACCTTGAATGAGAAGGTGTTCTAAAACGTTTGACCGGTAGTGTATGTCCTCAAAATTGGCTCATTTTGCCTTTTTTGAACACATTAACATTATACATCCATATCTTGGTCATTGATTATGACAAAGGGTTGTATTGATATGATTTGAAATCGATGTGACGACGACGCTATCAACCAGCTGGTTAGATTCAACGGGCTGTTTCTGTTTTGAGAGCTGGGTTTTCAGTAAATTAGATGACTTGTTGAAAACGGAAAGTAGTTTTAAATGTCCTTCATGGAAATTGAACAGAGCATTAGGTCTGAACTGTGCTGAGATAAGGTAGGCTATCCAATAATTTGCACTGCTGGCAATAAAGACAAGGACATAAACTTTCTGGCATATCTATAGGAGGACGGTAAGTTTGATTTATTAACACTTATTTAGATTTTACAGGTAGTCTATTGATTCTAAATACTATTTTCTTGACTAGGCACATTACAGTGGTGATTTTTTTCTTCTCAAACTATTTAATGTAAGATTTTGTGAACATTTAGAATGCTGTCATTGTTAAACTGATTTACCATTTTAGGAAAGTAATGGTTTCAGTGACTTGTTTTGTGTAATTTCATATTTTTAAATGGCCTATGTAAAATACTTGATATATATTTTAATGCCACGTAATGCTCTCAAATCTTACTGCATGCTCTCACATTTTACTGCATGTCAACACATATGACAAGTCCTTGTCGTGAGGCCACTTGTCCACTTTGAAAAGCCAAGGTAGAAAATTCAATGCATCATGCCATTGTTATCTCAAAGTTAGAAAAAGTCTTGTTTGCAGGAGGAAAAATCCTGTGCTAGTTGCATGTTTTAATCTTTGACCTTTGGTGCACACAACCACACCTGTGATTTAAGAGTATAGTCGGAACGTTGCCTATCATTAAAGTGGTGACTGCTATTTATCAAATGATTACCTGCTACGTCTAATTATTATTGTATTAAATTAATCCTGCAATAATAATTAGCGCATAAGGAATCCCGGGGCACCACAGAAAAAAAGGTATATTTTTACTGAGTTGCTATTTTCCGAATTTAACTTGTGTATTGTCATATCTATCAAAATAGCAGTCCTTTATTTAATGTATGTTGCCTTATCAGTCTCGTTCTAAACGTCCACCACCTCAATCCACTCAACGTCCCCCCTCCCCTTTTGGGTGGGAGAGGAGCTTAGCAGAGGTGGGTCCACCACATGACCTGTTAACCTCAAGTCATGACAGTTGAATCTACATTTATGTACAGTGCCTTTCATGTGGTGACATGTACGAGAAAAATTCAGGACCATGGCCGTGCCCTCAGACCCGTGGTTGCTGGTTTCACTGCAGTGTACCACCACTATGACTTTGACGCAGATACCCCTGGGAATGGGTATCGTACACTGGTCAAGGTATAACTCTTTTTTGACTGTATTATTGTCAAAAGAGTGACAAAAGTCTGATATAGCAAGCAAAGTAGGGACAAGGAGGAAGAGATGGAACATCTTGGATTATTAATGCGATGCAAAACTAGAAATACATTAATCATTTTATTCAATAATAAAGTGTTATGCCATTTAAATCTATCAGATGCTGCAGTCTTGCCTTCTGCACATTCCACAACGGTCGCTACATTGCCTCTAACTGCCATGGGGCCTTCTTCAGGGCCAACCACAACGCCTCAGAGATGGAAGCCTATGCAGTGCCCTGTGTCAGTTGCGGCCCCTCCACTACCTTGCCCATTGTCTGCTCCACAACAACGGTCACGGGCAACTGTACTCCCTGCAGGATGGAGAACTGAACAGGAGGTTTGTGAGGGAGGACACATCCATGCACAAGGCCTGCTTCTACAGGCGTTGCCTGGGCTTTCAGGTCAGTCACCACCAGGGGCATATGCTATAGAGGCCTGCCACTTGTTGGCTCTGGGAGTGGTGGCATTGCAATCAATATAATTTTTATAAGATATAGATTTAGACATTTATCATTGAGGTGAATGCTGGACTAAGCTTTCCACCACTTAGTTTGAAATAGACTATACAGTCGTGGTTTTGAGAATGACACAAGTTTTGGTCTCCACAAAGTTTGCTGCTTCAGTGTTCTTAGATCTTTATGTCAGTAGTTACTATGGTACACTGAAGTATAATTACAAGTATTCCAAAAGTGGCAAAGGCTTTCATTGACAATGACATTCAGTTTATGCAAAGAGTCAATATTTGCAGTGTTGACCCTTCTTTTTCAAGACCTCTGCAATCCGCCCTGGCATGCTGTCAATTAACTTCTGGGCCACATCCTGACTGATGGCAGGCCATTCTTGCATAATCAATGCTTGGAGTTTGTCAGAAGTTGTGGGTTTTTGTTTGTCCACCCGCCTCTTGAGGATCGACCACAAGTTCTCAATGGGATTAAGGTCTGGGTAGTTTCCTGGCCATGGACCCAAAATGTCGATGTTTTGTTCCCCGAGCCACTTAGTTTGCCATATGGCAAGGTGCTCCATCATGCTGGAAAAGGCATTGGTCATCACCAAACTGTTCTTGGATGGTTGGGAGAAGTTGCTCTCGGAAGATGTGTTGGTACCATTCTTTATTCATGGCTGTGTTCTTAGGCAAAATTGTGAGTGAGCCCACTCCCTTGGCTGAGAAGCAACCCCACACATGAATGGTCTGAGGATGCTTTACTGTTGGCATGACACAGGACTGATGGTAGCGCTCACCTTGTCTTCTCCGGACAAGGTGCTTTCCGGATGGCCCAAACAATCGGAAAGGGGATTCATCAGAGAAAATGACTCTACCCCAGTCCTCAGCAGTCCAATCCCTATACCTTTTGCAGAATATCAGTCTGTCCCTGATGTTTTTCCTGGAGAGAAGTGGCTTCTTTGCTGCCCTTCTTGACACCAGGCCATCCTCCAAAAGTCTTCGCCTCACTGTGCGTGCAGATGCACTCACACCTGCCTGCTGCCATTCCTGAGCAAGCTATGCACTGGTGGTGCCCCAATCCTGCAGCTGAATCAACTTTAGGAGACGGTCCTGGCACTTGCTGGACTTTCTTGGGCGCCCTGACGCCTTCTTCACAACAATTGAACCTCTCTCCTTGAATTTCTTGATGATCTGATAAATGGTTGATTTAGGTGCAATCTTACCAGCAGCAGTATCCTTGCCTGTGAAGCCCTTTTTGTTCAAAGCAATGATGACGGCACGTGTTTCCTTGCAGGTAACCATGGTTGACAGAGGAAGAGCAATGATTTCAAGCACCACCCTCCTTTTTCAGCTTCCAGTCTGTTATTCTGACTCAATGACAGAGTGATCTCCAGGCTTGTCCTCGTCAACACTCTCACCTGTGTTAACGAGACAATCACTGACATGATGGCAGCTGGTCCTTTTTGTGGCAGGGCTTAAATGCAGTGGAAATGTTACTTGGGGATTAAGTTCATTTTCCGAGACAGGATTGTGTCGAGGCACAGATCTGTGGAAGGGTATCAAAACATTTCTGCAGCATTGAAGGTCCCCAAGAACACAGTGGCCTTCATCATTCTTAAAATGGAAGAAGTTTGGAACCACCAAGACTTCCCTGACCAAGGGCCTTGGTCAGGGAGGTTACCAAGAACCTGATGGTCACTTTGACAGAGCTCCAGAGTTTCTCTGTGGAGCTTGGAGAACCTTCCAGAAGGACAACCATCTCTGCATCACTCCTCCAATCAGGCCTTTATGGTGGAGTGGCCAGACGGAAGCCACTCCTCAGTAAAAGGCACATGATAGCCCGCTTTGAGTTTGCCAAAAGACACCTAAAGGACTCTCAGACCATGAGAAACAAGATTATCTGTTCTGACGATACCAAGATTGAACTCTTTGGCCTGAATGCCAAGCATCACGTCTGGAGGAAACCTGGCACCATCCCTACGGCACCATCCCATCACGCTATGGGGATGTTTTTCAGCGGCAGGGACTGGGAGACTAGTCAGGATCGAGGGAAAGATGAATGTAGCAAAGTACAGAGAGATCCTTGATGAAAACCTGCTCCAGAGTGCTCAAGGACCTCAGACTGGAGCAAAGATTCACCTTCCAACAGGACAACGACCCTAAGCACACATCCAATACAAAGCAGGAGTGACTTCGGGACAATGTCCTTGAGTGGCTCAGTCAGAGCCCGGACTTGAATCCGATCTAACATCTCCGGAGAGACCTGAAAATAGCTGTGCAGGTACGCTCCACATCCATCCTGACGGAGCTTGAGAGGATCTTTGCTGAGAAGAATGGGAGATACTCCCCAAATACAGGTGTGCCAAGCTTGTAGTGTCATACCCAAGAAGAAACAAGGCTGTAATCGCTGTCAAAGGTGCTTCAACAAAGTACTGGGTAAAGGTTCTGAATACTTATGTAAATGTGATTTCCATCATTATGCCAGGTCGCAGTTGTAAATGAGAACTTGTTCTCAACTGGCCTTCCTGGTTAAATAAAGGTGAAATATTGTATTGCATTGTGTTTAGATTGATGAGGGGAAAAAACAAATTAATACATTTTAGAATAAGGCTGCAACGTAACAAAATGTGGAAAAAGTCAAGGGGTCTGAATACTTTACGATTGCACTGTGGGGCCTCTTCCAAGAGTGCACTCTGTCACTGAGAGTCCTGAGAGGAGCAGAGTTTGAGGGGACCACCCAGAACATGGGCATGAAGTTCTGAAAGTCTTTCTGGAATGTCACAGAATCAGAGCTGCTATCTGTGAGGGGAGGATACAGGGTGGCAACTAGTCATGTATTATTGATTTTTATTAAAGTAAAAGATTATATATGTGTATATCTCTGTCTCTGCTACTCACTCACTTTTCTCCATCTTTTTCTCCCTCCTCCTCCTCCCCTCCCACAGGGCTTTTAGGCTCTTACCTAGTGCAGGTGAACCTCACCTTGACCATACCTCCTAAACCACTGTGCCTCCCTCTGGCCTCAGACCCCAGTCTCTCTCCTCCAGTGTCCTATCCAGTGGCCCACTGGGGCCCTGGACTCATGCCTCATCCCCTACGAGCTTTGAGAAAGACAGGTGAGCCCTCAGCTGTTACCTCAGTGGTCATTATCCAATCTTCCCTGGTCTCTCTATTTTATTCTCTCTCTCTCTCTCGCTCTCAGTCTTTCTTCCTTCCTTCAGGACAGTGAAGAGCTGCTGGCCTTCTCTCGCTACTGAGGCCCCCTTCCCCAGAGCCCTGGAGGAGTGCTTCTAAGCCTATTGTTGCGCCCTCAAGAACTGCCATCTTCTGTGTCGGTGTCGTTACTAATGTGTTAGAGCTTGCCTTTGAGCCAGGGAAAAGATGTCTTACCTTGTTAATGCAGTTCTTGCCCAATTAATAGGGTGTAGTGTTAAAGTAAAACACTTTATTTATCTTTGATGCTTCTTCTCAATATAAAAAAATAAAATAATGTATTCAACCTTTTATTAACTAGGCAAGTCTGTTAAGAACAAATTCTTATTTACAATAACAGCCTACCTACAGGGTCAGCCCCTGGAGCAAATTAGGGTTAAGTGCCTTGCTCAAGGACACAGACAGATTTTTCACCTTGTTCGGCATGGGTATTCGAACTAGCAACCTTTAGGTTACTGGGCCAATGCTCTAACCGCTAGGCTACCTGCCACCCTTCTTCAATTGACTATTCTTGTTATCATTCTAAAATAGCCAAAGTATTAAAACAATTCATCACAAGTATAATCACCTAATCTCATACACTTCTCTAACACATAAAGTAAAGTAAACTTGTTTACATCTCCAACTCCATCTGACAGTTTGTAGAAATAGTAACTGGCAGGCTAGCTAGCTTTGATGCTAGCTGACTTTTAGATATTTATTACACATTTAGACTTTGTTTATTGAAGTGTTTCTTATTATGTGGTTCATCTCACTCACCTTTGAAATTAAGTTAAAAACAATATTTATCTTTGGTGCTTCTCCTCAATGTACAAGTTACAGTTGGCTCTCTGTCTCTTCTTCAACAACTGACTACGCTATTGCGAGAGAATCAACCAGTTAAATAAACTGTGGCAAAAGCGAGTGACTGGCCCCTTCTGCTGGCAGAATCAAGCACAACACCCTTTCATGGATTAACATTGAGTCTACTATTTCTGATAACATCTCAGACCTGTACCAGACCAGATGGTGATAATGATTGCTCTGTCCCTCTGTCCCAGGCTCCACAGCTAAGCGTGTGTGTCTGGCAGGTGACAGTGCTGGATGGAATCTCTGCATCACCATGTCCATGAGGGCCATTTCCAGCGGTGTGCGGGTCCCTGATGGTATCATTGCTGCCTGCCCCTCTACCCTGCTCACCACTGACGCGTCGCCCTCCCGCCTGCTCTCCTTCATCGACCCAATGCTGCCCTTTAGGGGTGCTCTCCAAGTGCCTTAATGCCTACGCAGGTAAGGAAGGAAGCAAAACGGATGAGGGTATTAATCAAAACTCCTGTAAAAGAGAGTTAAGGGTCATAGATTGTGTATTGATGTATATGGATGTGTGCAAAAAATATGTTGTTTAAGACCTACGTATATACACGTAATTATTATCCTTTTGTTATTACCCAATCTTCCTCTTTTCCACTCTCTCTCCAGGTGTAGACTCTCAGGCGGTACAGCCCTCAGGTTGGCAAGGTTAGATCCTGGCCAAACTGCTGGCCATCATGGACAAACGTCACCCACCCTCTGCATGCCATGGTTATGATGCAGAGCGGCACCTTCAGTCACAGACTGATCCCACCACGGTGTGCCAGAGAGCGCTACAGGAGGTCCTTCCTGCCGGCGGCTATTAGACTATATAATGCCTCCCCGGGGTGCCGTGCCGTCGGCAACATAGACCTGGAACTGTTGGGGTGTTAGGACCTAGTTTAACAATTATGCATCCATCTGTGAGTAACTCTGGTCCGTAATCACTCATTCACTCAGGACTTATTTATTCATTCAAGTCTATATATACATACTCATGTACAGTCGATATATCATATCACGTGCAATATTGCAAGTCATTCTTGGACTTAACTTACGTAGTCATTCACTCAGGAATGCATATTAGTATCCTGTCAGTTGTATCTTTTTTCATTGCTTTTAGTATATCGAATGTGCAATTATCTGTAATTAAACCCTGCGCACTAAGGACTGTATGTCTTTTTATAGCTTTTTTGCCCTCCAGACATCTTGTATTTCTATACTTTTTCATACTGCCGCTCTATGTATCATGTATCGTGTATCTGTCTTTTGTGTATTTTCGTTCTGGCATTTTGCACCTGCCCTATTTTTTGTTGTAGCTGCTTGACAAAGAAATTTCCCCCCCAGGGATCAATAAAGTATCTATCTCAGAGGGGACTAGCACATTGAGTGCTCTAGGTAGAGACACAGCCTTGCTGATCAGTGAACATTCAAAAGGGGCATCCAATTGGATCCTTCCTGCCCACAGGGGGCCTAGGTGGCCTAGGTCCATCGACAACAAGGCAGACCAGAGATCAACATCACCCTGTTCCTCCTCATCCAACTCCTCCTCGGGTACTAGGGACTACCCAGAAGGCTTTGAGCCCCTGCGCTCTGAGTGCCTGACTGTGATCCAGAACCCTGGGTCATCGTCAAGAACCCATTTGTGTCTCCCCTGATGACCTACCTGTACACTTAGTGGTGAGAGGGGGGGATGAGGGAGGGAGGGAAGGAATAAAGGGAGAGATTGTGAGGGATGTGTGTTGTGGAGTAAATGGATTCTGGAGGTTGAGAAGGATGGAAAAGAGAGAGCAAAGGAATAAACAATATTTCACTGGGTCTGTATTTTTCTTCATCAGTTGCTTTAATATTCTACAACTCCACTACTCCCCTGTCTGTCCCCACAGGCCTCTGCACTGGATGCCTGATGTTCGCCAAGAAACTGCGGGATATTGGCCAACCAGTGACCCTGAGGGTGGTGGAGGACCTCCCACATGGCTTCCTTAGCCTATTGGGAATATCTGAGGAGACACAGGTCTTACAGCAGCAAACCCTGCCTTACTTTATTCACAAGGCACCTAAGTTTGAAAGGACCAATCATGGGGCTGGCCGATCCAGAGGAAAAATGTGTCGCCCTCAGAGAAGGGGAGTGAAAGATCGGAGCTTGTGGGGAACTGGGGAGTTGCATATAAAATTGATAAAAAGGTTGAAGGGGGAAAAAAATAAGAAAATTAAGATAAAATAAAAGGACCACAGCAACACAGACCAGATTATTCTACTCAATGGCACTCCCAGTCTGGGAAAAAGGCATTCCTTTACAGTCCACTGTTTGATTGCACAATATGATAATTCATGCAAAGCACACTGGGAAAATGTCTGAAATACATACAATGTAGAGTCTAACAGTGCAGAAACATAACACAGGGTAAGAGTTAAAGTAATTGTTAAGTGAAACAAATCACTTTTAAAAGTTAATATTCTGTTAACTCATACCCATCCTATTCTCGTATTTGTGGCCAAAGGATAAATTGGACAAAAAAAACACCCACCTCAAACAGACCATTACAAAAATGCTAGAGAAAGCAAACTATTTCACACATATTGGAAGTAATTATAGGTCATATTTCATAGAAATCTGGAAAAACTGGACAATTACTTTAATAAAATGCTATGCAGCCTTATTCTAAAATGTATTAAATCATTTTTTTCCCCCATCAATCTATACACAATACCCTATAATGATCAAGCAAAAACAGGTTTTTAGAAATGTTTGCAAACTTCAAATGTACATATGGATTCAGACCCTTTACTTAGTACTTTTTAGTACTTTGTTGAAGCACCTTTGGCAGCGATTACCTTCTTGAGTATGATGTTACAAGCTTGGCACACCTGTATTTAGGGAGTTTCTCCCATTCTTCTCTGCAGATCCTCTCAAGCTCTGTCAGGTTGGATGGGGAACGTTGCTGCACAGCTATTTTCAGGTCTCTCCAGAGATGTTGGATTGGGTTCAAGTCCGGGCTCTGGCTGGGCCACTCAAGGACATTCAGAGACTTGTCCCGAAGCCACTCCTGCATTGCCTTGGCTGTGTGCTTAGGGTCGTTATCCTGTTGGAAGGTGAACCTTCGCTGTAGGGATGGTGCCAGGTTTCCTCCAGATGTGAAGCTTGGCATTCAGGCCAAAGAGTTAAATCTTGGTTTCATCAGACCAGATAATTTTGTTTCTCATGGTCTGAGAGTCTTTAGGTGCCTTTTGGCAAACGCGACACAATCGGAGCTCTACGGACAATTCCTTTAACATCATGGCTTGGTTTTTGCTCTGACATGCACTGTCAACTGTCGGACCTTTATATAGACAGGTGTGTGCCTTTCCAAATCATGTCCAATCAACGGAATTTACCACAGGTGGACTACAATCAAGTTGTAGAAACATCTCAAGGATGATCAATGGAAACATGATGCACTGGAGATCAATTTCGAGTCTCATAGCAAAGGGTCTGAATACTTACGTAAACAAGGTATTTCTGTTTTTAATAAATTTCTAAAAACCTGTTTTTGATTTGTCATTATGTGGCATTGTGTGTAGATTGATGAGTGAAAACATGAATTTAATCCACTTTAGAAAAAGGCTGCAACATAACAAAATGTGGAAAAAGTCAAGGGGTCTTAATACTTTCCGAATGCACTGTATATATTTATTGTAACAGTATCTACAGGGTTGTGTGTGTGTTTGGAATAGTAATGTCACTTGAACTTCAATGTGTAGAGAACAGAAAATGTACAATTACTAAAAGACTAACTTGCCTCATTACACAAGATTAAAGCCATCATGAATGAGCAGCATTAGGTTAAAATGAACGACAGAAACTAATGAACAAATGCAAGATGTTTTCAGGGAAAGTCTATTTTTCAAACAGTAACAGTTGTTTTTCCTCATTTATTTTTTCTCAAACATTGTCTTTTTCGTCTTCATCGCACAATGAGGGCACTTGTCGTGACATCCGCTTGTAGTTATGTATGATGTAGCATGTGATAAGATTATGAGGAACCAATGAATAATAGTGAACTACAATTAGGTGAAATACTAAATGAAGAACAAATTAAGAAATAAACAACTAGGCGATAACCGAAGAACCAATTCAAACAACAATTAGGTGATATAATATGAATTGAACTGATTAAGGATAAAAAACTATTAGGTTATCAACTATTCAATAAAAAACCTAAACCAACATATTAATTCACAACTGAGATAAAGGATAAACAAGACTGTCGGTGTAAAATAGGTTAATTGTAGCAGTCATAAATCGGCAGAAGGCAAGGCAGGTTGACGTGCTCAGATTGTAGATCTATTCACAGGTCTTGGTGATCCAAACGTGGACTGATAAGAACTCAAAGGCATCAATTTCATCATTAACTATCGTTATGTGTTGGTTTAAAGTCATCAATCTACCTATTGTAGAATCGTATGTCCTCATCTGATCCCACAAACCGCTGCAGACCAAAACTACTACTGACAGTCATATCTTCCAGCTCTCTCCTAAGCCTGGCCCTCCTTTTCAGACCGTGCCAAGTCAACAGCCAAGTCAACTACTGCTGCCCCAAGCACTGCACATTAGTTGTGGTCCTGGGCAGAGTCCACAAATGGCACCATCCTCTGCATGGTCGGTGCTAAGTCTTTCTCTCCTCTCCCAAACACTCCCCTGTGACTGAATAACATAATTGTTATTGGAACAGAAGTGGCACAGCTCCCTTCCTCAAACAACGTAGCCCTCCCGGACTAGGCTCCACTACATCTTCAGGAAGAAAATGCTTGCCACAGACCTGGGAGCTTTTGCCGATGGTCAAGTCGGATGTCGATCACCCCGTTCTTTTGTAGCTCAACGGCAGGGAAAGAGTGGAATGACAGACCGGAGAAAATGGCAGAGGAGCTGCACCGCGGCACACAGCAATGTTCTGAGGAGCGGACCTCTTTTCTCTGAAACGTTACCCTATCTTTCTTCATGGTACACGTCTTGATCCTCTTCATGGGGATGTTATTTTCCAACAGCTAACAACGTTAGCTAACGTTATCGTTAGTACCCGTTGCTGTCGTTGACTAACGTCAAACGGTTGAATTTGAATACAACATATACAACATCAAAAACCTTCAATATACAGCATATGCAAACGCAACAATTTCAAAGACTGAGTTACAGTTCATATAAGGAAATCAGTCAATTTAAATAAGTGAATTACGCCATAATCTATGGATTTCACAGCACTGGGAATACAGATATGCATCTGCTTGGATCAGAAAACCATTCAGTATCTGGTGTGACCACCATTTGCCTCATGCAGCACCACACAATCATAGCCTAGCCCATAGGCCTATATGTTTTGAAGGTTTGTATCACAACTAAAGAGCCTAACTGGCTAATCTAGCCTAATAGTTTATCAACATTTTAAACTAAACGTTCTGATCTGTTGGAACAGCCTCAATGCTTTTAAAGTGTTTTTTTTTTTATGCAAAAGTTGTTTTGATGTGATTTGATGCTAGTGGTTGTATTAATTAGGGATTTATCGCGTCCCACAACTCTCCCAGACTATGTTTGAAATATTTATTTCACGCACAGACGGACATAGAATAGGTCAACTTTTGTACTATGGGGGACAGTAGATTGACATAGGTCAGTGCTTTTGCTGTTCGTTAGGCCTACTCATCCTGTTGGCTGACGAAAAGTATATGTGGGCAGTTCTTCTAACATCTTCAATATGAGCCTCCGAATTCGATAACAAGGACTGGTGCAGTTGTGTCCTCGATGTGTCTGTCTTCACTTCAGAGCTGAGATAGATGCCTGTGAGAAGAACCCGATCACGTGACGGGCATAGGCTAATAAGAATTGAGGTATCAGAGAGCCATGTGAGTGAGAGGTGCTTCGGAACACGCAGTACGGGAGATGGCCGCAAAAGGCATGTTTTTTTTTTAGAGGGCATTATGGCCACACCAGGGGGATGATGACAGGAAATTTGAGACAGTATTAAGTGATTGTCAAATTGTGAATGAGGGACTGATGACATGTGTGCAGCCTCTGCAAGAAACAAAGCAGAGCTCATGCCTTTTATACAACTGTTTTCCAATCATCATTAGAGTCGCATCATGCAGCCTTAGAATATAATAAAAATCTAAACATATAGCCCAACATTTGTATCACATCAAACGTTGCATATATATCTCTAAATTAAGCATAGGGGAGGACCTGTTTCTTTGTTAACCACTCAACACAGAATAGCCGCATGAGGGCACTCCCTCAGAAATCATTTGGAGAAAACATCCTTTCTAATTTATTCAGCTATGTTCAATTGTATTTTTCACACTATAAAATAATGCCACAGAATTCTAAGCAAATCTTGTCTGCTAACTTAATTAGTGTAACCTACGGCCATATGGCATAGCCAGATCAGTGCCTAACATAAGGACAACTCAGAGTATGCTATTCTGTTCTAAATGTAGACTACATTTTCTTCATATCATGTTTCTTTAGACCTGTCTAAAATAAACAATGGATTTATTGTGATGGTGTAGGCTATGCAAACCCAGTTTCATCAGCTGTTCGTGTGGCTGGTCTCAGACGATCCCGCAGGTGAAGAAGCCAGATGTGGAGGTCCTGGGCTGGGATGGTTACACAGGGTCTGCGATTGTGAGGCCTGTTTGATACCTTGCCAAATTCTCTAAAACAATGTTGGAGGTGGCTTATGGTAGAGAAATTAACATTAAATAATCTGGTAACCTCTAGTGGACATTACTGCAGTCAGCATGCCAATTACACGCTCTCTCTAAACTTGAGACATCTGTGGCATGGCGTTGTGTGACAAAACTGCACATTTAAGGTGGCCTTTTATTGTCCGTAGAACAAGATGCACCTGTGTAATGATCATGCTGTTTAATCAGCTTCTTGATATGCCACACCTGTCAGGTGGATGGATTATTTTGGCAAAGGAGAAATGCTCAATAACGAGGATGCAAACAAATTTGTGCACAACATTTTAGAGAAATAAGCTTTTGGTATTTATGGATTATTTATGCAATCTTTGATTTCAGCTCATCAAACATGGGACCAACACTTTACATGTTGCGTTTATATATTTGTGTTCAGTGTATATACACGATACTTCTAGCAATATTAATATATCACCAACGGCTAAAAACAGGAAGTAGTTTGCGGAACAATTGTATTACCGGAAATCCTTTTATGACGTTGTGCAGGTATACGCAGGTGAAGTTGGATTTGATACTGATGACGGAAGATGGCAAAAACTGAGGTGTTGTTTGAAACTGCTAGTGAGTCGAGGGAAGCTAATAGTACAGAAAGTGAGAATGAGTGGGTTACAGTGTCGAAGAAAAAGGGAAACGAGACGTTATGTTGGAAAATAGGAATCCACTAGACTCGTTGTTGGTCGTAGTCAGGGTTTTGGATCAATGATACTTGGGAAATCCGTTTAACGTCTCCAGGAAAATCTGGAATGTGTTGGAAGAAAGTGTGGAGTCAGCGAGAGTCACAAGTGGTCTTATTTAGAAAAGATATCGGAGTGGATGTTTCCTACATGGATTTTCGTAGTAGGGTGCCTATTAAGGGGGTTATTTCTGGTCTGGCGCAAGAAATAAAGCCAGAGGAAATAACTGAAGACATCGATGGGTTGGTCCGTGTCGACTGACCTGTATGGTGGACAGAGAAAATAAGTTAACTTCATCCATGATACTGTTTTTTTGATAGTCTCTCCCTTCGCATATAAAGTTAGGATACATGAGATACCCTGTAAGAGCTTTTGTACACAAGCCCCTTCAGTGTCATAAATTAAAAATATTTGGTCAAGTGTGTGTAGAAGGGAAGAATATTGAATGTCAGATGAAGGGAAATGCTGCGGTGGAGGTGAACATGAGCCTGAATTCTGTTAGGGTGAAGGAGATGGCAAGGGTAAGGAGTGTACAGCATGTCTCCTATCTGGAGGCGGTGAGGAAAGTGGCGGGGAAGAAGAAATGGTAGTAGAGCCACCACGACCAGGGAAGGTTTCTCATCGACTGAGGGATAGTGAAATGCTACATGTTAAGATGGACTTTGTATTATATTATATTGCAATGGTCATAAACTGTACAGGTCAAGCGGAGAATCATTGAATGCCTCTGAGTGTTTTTGGGGTCTTCGTGATTTCACAGCCAAGGCCGTGCAAGCAGTAGCGGTTCTAGCTTGTATGGCGCACCGGGCGAACCCCCCTTTCAGCCTGTGTAGGGATGTATTTTGGAGTGGACTGTGATTTGAAGAAGTGTGATAATTTATTTATTTAATTTTGTTGACATGCTTTATTTAGTATTATGTCGTTTTCCCCTTTTCCCGGAATGTTTTTTTTGTTTGTTTCTTATTCAATACCCTGTCCATCTGGTGGTGGCAATGCACTATTAACATTGGATGCCAACCGCCGTTAAACCCCATCGAAGAAGATGACGTTGTGAGGGTAAAGATTTTTATAACTACACTAAGATAGATCAAAGCCTGCTGTTTCCAATGGGAACACATGAGTCGTAGTGGCATAGCCAAGCACGAGCTAGTGAGATCATATTGGCCCGTTGTAGCATCATCTGCATATTTCCGTTAGTGAACGCTCCTAAATAATGCGATTTTTAAAAACTGGGAAAGGGTAAAGTCTGAAAAACTTAGTCCACTCTGTTCATATGAGATTCTAGTTTTGGGAAAACACAGCTGTAATGGGATCGAATATTTTATCGATGAGAAATCTAGCAGAATCTTGGCCAAAATCCATCTCCTCTTCTCCCACTGCCGGCCACTGGGCTTCCTCTCACTACCAAGGAGTGGCGATGCTAAGCGGGTGCTTCACATTTATACATCCGGTGAAATTTCTGTATCATTTATCTGTGGTGCAGGTATCCTATTGCAATAGTAGATGGCAGCATCGGTTTAGAACTTCATGTGATTTAAATCGGAGAGGACGAAGAAGAAGATGGCGACCATGTTGAGTTAGCAAGAACAAACACAATAGAGACGTTTTATTTGGAGTGAATTTAAGAATTTAATCTAACGGTAAAATAAGTAATTGATCTGCCACAGGCATTTGTGATATAAAATCAGTGGGAGAGGAAGGTGAGTGTTTCGGTATTTTGTATAAAATGTGCATTAGATATAAATATTTCAAATTGAGTCGACGTTCGCTATACAGTTGGCTAATGTAACGCTTGCTAGCCTGTCAGACATTGAAAACGACAGCCGTCCAAGTTGGTGTAACTGGCTAGTTATCTGGTTAACGTTAACGACAATGAAATATAACGTTAACCTGGCATATATTATAATATAAAAACCACTTTCTTCTGTGGTGGTGTAACACTAGCTAACTAAATGAGTATTTACAGTATTGTTATTTAGCTCAATCATATCGCGCTTGAGTTAGCACAACGTTAAAAAAAATCAACTAGCTTGCATTGAATGTCAATTCTACGCCAACATAACCACTAACGTTGGTTGGGTAGCTAGGCAGGTGGCATCTAACAATTACTTTGACGTAGCTAACGTTATGCCAATGACTTGTTTATTAACTTGTCCATACATTTTGTAATTCACTTAAATGCAGATGCTTCGATCTAATTTCAAACTTTGCACGTGATTACGGTTATAAAGTTGCTATGACTCCCACCTTATGTTGCCATTATAGCCTAACGTTGCGCTCGTCTATGATCTGATCCCATACTGTATGCGCTTGTAGTGTAGGCAACTACTCTGTCATCTGGGGTCATGCCCTACACGAGTTGACTGGAATACAATACAGACTGATCCACCAAGCCAACACTAGAAAAATAATTTAGCCTTGTGCCTGCCTGCCAAATATATTTTGTTACATTATGTAGTTGGGGACTTTAACAGAATGTTTGGGCATCTAATCTACAATGTATTGATAAGATTTAAAGCAAAGTCTTGGGCCTATATAGTATTTATTCTGACTTTACTTATAAAATAAAATGTTCCTTCTTCCTGTCAGGTGACACGGGCTTGAGTTGTTGCAACGGAAATGAGTTGAATACCGCCCCACACACACAAAGCTACACATTTTGACAGAAGACCTGTGGTGTCAACAAGAGGAGAGAGACCCAGCTGAAACAAAGGGGACACACCGAGGAGCACAAGGGGAACTTAAAGCTGTTTTGCTTTTTGGACTACAGTTACCCTTTGTTTGAATTTCAACATCAGGAAACTACTTTCACAAGTGGATGGACATATACACACAGAATGGAAGACAAATATTGAACAATAAGGACCATTATTATTTTGAAGAAATATTCTTACAAAGGTTTGAAAAAACATTTAGAAGGACATTCAATGTTGCGCAAATCAAAGGGACTCGACGCAAAACAAGGAAATGTTTAATCAAATAAAGCGATGTAACTTTTGAACAAAGATTATATTCCAGATACTATTCCCTTGGTTCAAGTTGTCTTAGCAGTTCAATTGCAGGACTTAAACTCCTTGATACATGTTTACATATTAACAAAAATTATATTGTGTGCAGGTATAAAATATTTATGCATTTGAATGCACATGGCTCTTCATTTGGAAGAGCTCTTGTATAAATACTTTATTTTTTTCATACGTCAGTAAACTCTGAAGGGGACTGAACTGCACGTACTTGTGTGTGTATGTAAAAACTACAAATAGACTTCTGTTGTAAACGCTTTTGACTAAAACTAAGGGGGGGAGACGTAAATCTTTGAGAATAAAAACAAAGGAAAGAAATGGCATCCCCAAGAACGGAGAACCTTGGCCCTGTCGTCATGGGACTGAACAAGCAGAACGGGCAGTTTAGGGGGGTGCCTAAACCGGCCTCTCCCCAATCAGGACCCCTCATTCTGGGCTCTCTGTCAGGCAAGGCTGTAGGTGCACCCCAGAAAGCAAGTGCTGCCCTGGAGGGAACTGTCATTAGGTACACATTTCTCTTACACCCCTGTTTCACCCAGTGACTAAAACAATTGTGTGCTGCTCGTATCGTATATTTAACTTTCATACCATGTTTTATGTGATAACCCAGTAGATTTTGTTTTAGTAATCAGCAGTTAGTGTGCAGGTGTTCTCTTAATATCCTCTTAGATGTAAGGTCCCCTTTTTGCTTCTAAATAGATCTGTGGATCCTATAGATCAAAGTGGCTTGAATTGAGCGAAAGCCTTGGTTCCCACGGACAGTATTGTTTTCTGAGCCTGTGTGACATGCCTGCAAATCTTAGTCATTTTATAATTTGATTATACTATATTTAGAAAGCATGTAATTTCAAGCCTTATTCATACCGTTTTGTTGAAATAGGAAATACATTATATGAAATATTTGTACTGTGTAATTGAGCTTGTCCTCATGTGACTACACTTTAAAAAATATATATTATTTAACCTTTATTTAACTAGGCAAGTTGGTTAAGAACAAATTCTTATTTACAATGACGGCCTACCTACAGGGTCAGCCATAGTAGTACGGCGCCCCAGGAGCAAATTAGGGTTTAAGTGTCTTGCTCAAGGACACATCGACAGGTTTTATTTTTTTCTTCACCTTGTCGGCTCGGGTATTCGAACCAGCGACCTTTCAGTTACTAGCCCAACGCTCTAACCGCTAGGCTACCTGCCGCCCAACCTCAGCAATTTATTTTAAAAAATTACCTGAAAGGTGAGATTGTAACCTTTGAGTATGCACCATTACTAGTTATTGTTTATAGCCCTCATGATAAATAATTACTTTTGAGGATGACATAGATTACATTTTCAGTTACATTTAACTGGTTAATTGCTCTCTTATTGCTGCCCTTCATCAGGTTTGGAGATGACTGGAAAAAGAGCCTACAGCTCCCTCCCAAAGACACCAGGGTCAGAACCTCTGTAAGTCATGGTACACAATGCAGCATACTTTGTGTTTCACTAGCTCACAGGATTTTCCTAGTGTAATTTTAATTAAATCTGTCTAACCGCTTCCTTGCTGTGTCTCAGGATGTAACTTCCACTAAGGGAAATGAGTTTGAGGACTACTGTCTGAAACGGGAGCTCCTGATGGGCATCTTTGAGATGGGCTGGGAGAAGCCCTCCCCTATCCAGGTACGACACTCACTGGGAGCGTCTCTGCCCACAGATCACCTTTGAAACTGGGGGATTCCCTTGCTGTAAATTGGCTCCTGATTCTAATGCCTATAACTTACAGTATATAGCTTTTATTTTGTATTAATTTAACCTTTATTTAACTAGGCAAGTCAGTTAAGAACAAATTCTTATTTACAATGACGGCCAAACTCGGACGACACTGGGCCAGTTGTGTGCCACCCTATGGGACTCCCAATGACGGCCGGTTGTGATGCAGCCTGGATTCGAACCAGGGTGTCTGTAGTGACGCCTGTAGCACTGAGATGCAGTGTCTTAGACCACTGCACCACTTGGCTACTTTAATGTGAAAAATTTGTATGAAATGTTACGAATGTCAAACATATTTTTTGTGGTGGAAAAAAAAAGTTAAACCAGAGTTTGTCACTTTCAGGAGGAGAGCATTCCCATAGCCCTTTCAGGACGAGACATCCTGGCCCGAGCCAAGAATGGAACAGGGAAGAGTGGGGCCTACCTCATCCCCATGCTGGAGAGAATAGACCTGAAGAAGGACTATATACAGGGTGAGATGAGGTGCTTCACATTACTTTTTCCCTCCCTTTTTACTCATCTTTTTATATTAAGAAGAATATAATTTAACTTCCCATTCAGGAGTTATTTGGCCACTTTGATAGTCTTTTTTTGTGTAATATATATTTTTTTTCTTTACTTGTCCATATACCAATTCAAAACATATTGTGTAGTTTGGCTGGTTCTCACTAGTTTTACTATTTAGCTATTAGCATGTATTAATGTAATTGTCATGTCCTAAAATAACTTTCCACTGGCACTTGTGTATTATTGCAAATAGCCGACACAGTTGGTACGGGTGCACAGTTGATGAAACCAATGCTTCATACTCCAGTTGTGAAAGTCTCTCAAGCGCTCAAAATGGCTAGTATTCTCCTCTATTCAATACTGGCCATGTAATTCTGACAAAGTTACAACAATATTCCTATAACTTTTACAAATAGATAAACATCTTAGTTAGCTACCTCGTCTACCTTAGCCATTTGATCCCTGATCACTGGGTGTGCAGGCCGTTGCTCCAGCCCTGCTTGAACACCCCACAATGTAAAAAATCAGCCGCTCAACAGGACCTTGATAAGCTGATTGGTGTGTTTGAGCAGGGTTGGATCAAAAGCCTGCACACCCAGTAGCTCTCCAAATGAAGGGTTGACGGACCACATATGTTTTATACAGTAGCCTATCAATGCAGTATTTTACTTTGGGGGGGGGGGGGGGGGGTTAAGTGCCTTGCTCAAGGCCACAACGTCAGGAAATACTGTATAATACATGGAATCAGAGACCAGCAGCCTTCCATTGCCAATACCAGTGATGATAATGAATGTTATTTTGTTCTAATGTTAACTTGGTCCTCAGAACCCCAAGGGGTGCAAGGGTTTTGCCCTAACACTACACATCTGGTACAAATGATCAAAGCTTGGTGATTATTTGATCAACTGTGTAGTGCTAGGGCAAAAAAGTATACATGCACTCCGTAGGGTCCTGTGGACCGAGTTTGGGAAACCCTGGTTTAGAGGGACAATAGAGTGCTGAGTACCAGGCCATTAGTGACCTGATGGTCGTTAGCAAGTTGTGTTCTACCAATCCATAAGAGGAGATTACCATGACTCAACGGTCACATGTGGAGGTAATATGGTCACTGCAACAGCCCTACTCGTTCCACTAACTTTTTTTTGTCCCCTGCGCCATCCCGCAATATCATTTTTGGGTTCTTGTCATTTGCAGCGCTTAAAAAGTGTTAGACTACTGAGATGGTATTCAAGTTATACGTTATTCATGAATTTTTAGTTGACAATTAGGCTGTTATATACAGTACATTTTAATGTCTAAAAACACTTTGCAGTCTACCCAATGAGGCCCATGCATTCGTAATGGCCAATGCGTATTTCGTGCGCTCCGTATCTCAAACCCATATAAAATATTTTGGCTGAAAGATAGTTGCTATAGAGCTCAAAATTCTGAGAAAAAAATATATACCCACAGAAATCTGAGAACCTCCCCAATTGTGACGACAAGTATTACAAAGGATACATTTTTTTCCCACAGTTGAATTTTGAAATGTTTTACAATCAGGGTGCAATGTTTTCCCTACTGGAGAGAGTGGGAGCAGCACAGCAGCAGGCCCCCAGCAAAACGGGGAAAGTATTTGGGAGATGCGATGGATCATTGGGGATCAATCAATGTTCCCTTTCTTTTGTGGTTCAGTGAAATCATCCCGTGTGAAGAGTCAAATCATTTATTTCTATTGGAAGGATGTAATCATTTGCAATTATGTCTACTTATGATAAGGTAAAAGGTTTATGTTTCTGTCTCCAGATGATGTGGTAAATATATCCAATGTAAAAAAACATCTACATTTAAATGGTATTAATATTAATTTGCATATATTTCCATTAAGTCCCATATTCCTGTTAAGTCCCATATATTCCCACGGAAAGTTTCTACCTCTGAATATTCCCCAAAATGTGCAACCCTATTCTCGTGGTTGAGGAACAACAAATGCTGTCCTTGAGTGATGGGGTGGGGCTAGGTCTGTGGAAAGCTGCATGGAGAGCGCGTGCAGAGAGGGAGGACTCAAGTAGCGAAGTAAACTATGAAAATGTATGTTACATACGGCGTGCCATTTTAACAAACCAAACAATCAAATACTGTTATAGAAGGTAAAGTAAAAAATGTAATTCGTAAAATACCATATACCGCCCAGCCCTACTGTTACCCCTTTTCCTACTTTCTCTCCCTCTCTGTCAAACCTCATCTTGCACTTTCGCTATCAGTACCTATTATACTTACCCATATCTACCTCTTCCTCTTTCCCAAGCCATTGTGATGGTGCCCACTCGTGAGCTGGCACTGCAGGTGAGCCAGATCAGTATCCAGATCAGCAAGCACCTGGGCGGAGTGAAAGTCATGGCCACCACGGGCGGCACCAACCTTCGAGATGACATCATGCGCTTGGACGAGACTGGTAATAACCCAACAGCATCACATTGTCACATCATACCAAGAGTGGTGTCTTGCGACATGTATATACAGTGCCTTCGGAAAGTATTGACTTACTTCCTTTACCTTTTGAACATTTTGTTACATTTCAGCCTGATTCTAAAATGGATTAAATCAAACATTTTCCTCAGTAATCTACACACAGTACTCCATAATGGGAAAGCAAAAACAGGTTTTTAGACATTTGTGAGGAATTGTTTATTTTTTTTAATAAGGCTGTAACGTAACAAAATGTTGAAAAAGTCCAGGGGTCAAAGTACTTTCCGAAGGCACTATATGCAAAATATACAGTGGGGTCTGAAATTGACACCCTTGATAGCAAAAATGAACTGTAGAAAATAAATAATTCAAATACTAAGCCTATTTTGTGTTCTCTAAAAAAGTAGATTTGAGTTTGAGAACACATTGGGAGCGATCTTAGACCATTACCTCCATACAGAATCCTTCAAGATCATTAATCTGTGCTTGTGGACGGCCCTCTTAATTTCAAACCACAGGTTTTTAATGAGTGACGAATCCAGAGACTGCGATGGCCATTGCAAAATGTTGATTTTATGGCCAAATGACAATTTCTTTGTAGATTTTGATGTGTGCTTGAGGTTATTGTCTTGCTGGAAGATGGACTTGCAATTAAGTGTCAGCAGAGGCAACCAGGTTTTTGGCTAAAATGTCTTGGTACTGGTTAAAGTTAATGATGCTGTTGACAGGGTCCCCAAGACCAGTGGAAGGAAAATAGCCCCATAACATCAAAGATCCACCACAATATTTGACAGTAAGTTTGTGGTTATTTTCTGCTTTTGCATTCTCATTTCGACGCCACTGGTGTGAGTGGCCAAATAGCTCTATTATCATGTCATCTGACCATAGCATGGTTCCAATTCAAGTGACGATAACGTTTAGCAAACTCCGGACGTATGTATTTGTTGGATGACATCAAAGTAGAGCTCTTTGGCTACACACCAGTGGTGGGTTTGGCGTTGAAATTAGAGTATGCGCAGAGAAGAATCCCATACATACTGTAAAATATGGTGGTGGATCTTTGATGTCATGGAGTTATTTTTCTTCCACTGGTCCTGGGGCTCTTGTTAAGGTCAACGGCAACATGAACTTTACCCAGTACCAGGACATTTTAGCAAAAAAAAACGTTTTGGAGAGAATAGAATTACTTGTTAATTACTATTACTTGTTAAACAAAATCTCCTCTGAGCAATTGTATTAGTATAATATAATTTCCCAATTTTGTTTTGAGCATACAATATAGTGCTGTATTTTATACAGTAACTTTTTCATATTGTTATCAAGTATGTCAATAATTTTGGACCCCACTGTTCACTACAAACAAGTCACACAACCTCAAAGCTGTACATAAAGGCATATTTGTAATGGTGGTGTTTCTGATTTTCTCTCTCTCTCTCTCTCTCTCTCTCTCTCTCTCAGTGCATGTGGTCATTGCCACACCCGGCAGGATCTTGGACTTGATAAAGAAGGGCGTGGCCAAAGTGGATAGAGTCCAGGTGATGGTGATGGATGAGGTGAGAGTGTGAATACATGTAGTACCTGAGTCAATCAACCATTCAATATACTAAGCTACTGTAGATGACTCCAGAGAATCAGTCCTTGAGCTATTTTGTTACAAGCCACTCACTATTCTTCATAAAATCTTTTCTGGTTTATCAACCTACCAAAGACGTTGAAGTCGGAAGTTTACATACACTTAAGGTTGAAGTCAGTAAAACTCATTTTTCAACCACTCCACAGATTTCATGTTCTCATACTATAGTTTTGGCAAGTCGGTTAGGACATCTAATTTGTGCATGGCACAAGTAATTCTTCCAACAATTGTTTACAGACAGATTATTTCACTTATAATTCACTAGCACAATTCCAGTGGGTCAGAAGTTTACATACACTAAGTTGACTGTGCCTTTAAACAGCTTGGAAAATTCAAGAAAATTATGTCATGGTTTTAGAAGCTTTTGATAGGCTAATTGACATTTGATTCAATTGGAGGTGTACCTGTGGATGTATTTCAAGGCCTACCTTCAAACTCAGTGACTCTTTGCTCAACATCATGGGAAAATCAAAAGAAATCAGCCAAGACCTCAGATTTTTTTTTTTTTTGACCTCCACAAGTCTGGTTCATCCTTGGGAGAAATTTCCAAACGCCTGAAGGTACCACGTTCATCTGTACAAAGAATAGTACGCAAGTTTAAACACCATGGGACCACGCAGCCGTCATACAGCTCAGGAAGGAGAAGCGTTCTGTCTCCTAGAGATGAACGTACTTTGGTGCGAAAAGTGCAAATCAATCCCAGAACAACAGCAAAGGACCTTGTGAAGATGCTGGAGGAAACGGGTACAAAAGTATCTATATCCACAGTAAAACGAGTCCTATATCGACATAATCTGAAAGGCACTCAGCAAGGAAGATGCCGCTGCTCCAAAACCGCCATTAAAAAAGCCAGTCTACGGTTTGCAACTGCACATGGGGACAAAGAGAAATGTCCTCTGGTCTGATGAAACAAAAATAGAACTGTTTGGCCATAATGACCATCATTATGTTTGAAGGAAAAAGGGGGAGGGCTTGCAAGAACACCATCCCAACCGTTAAGCACGGGGGTGGCAGCATGTTGTGGGAGTGCTTTGCTGCAGAAGGGACTGGTGCACTTCACAAAACAGATGGCATCATGAGGAAGGAAAATTATGTGTATATATATCTCAAGACATCAGTCAGGAAGTTAAAGCTTGGTCGCAAATGGGTCTTCCAAATGGACAATGACCCCAAGCATACTTCCAAAGTTGTGGCAAAATGGCTTAAGGACAACAAAGTCAAGGTATTGGAGTGGCCATCACAAAGCCCTGACCTCAATCCTATAGAAAATGTGTGCGCAGAACTGAAAAAGCGTGTGCGAGCAAGGAGGCCTACAAACCTGACTCGGTTACACCAGTTCTGTAAGGAGGAATGGGCCAAAACTCACCCAACTTATTGTGGGAAGCTTGTTTAAAGGTAATGCTACCAAATACTAATTGAGTGTATGTAAACTTCTGACCCATTGGGAATGTGATGAAAGAAATAAAAGCTGAAATAAATAATTCTCTACTATTATTCTGACATTTCACATTCTTAAAATAAAGTGTTGGTCCTAACTGACCTAAAACAGGGACATTTTAATAGAATTTAAATGTCAGAAATTGTGAAAAACTGAGTTTAAATGTATTTGGCAGGTGTATGTAAACTTCAGACTTCAACTGTACATGTAATATTTTCCACTGCAACCAGCGTCAAATGTCAATTACATACCAGTAGTAGCAAATTAATAGAAATCCACAAGAGTAAAACATACTTTGTAGAACGCTGCTATTGCTCCTCTTAATAATAATGTAATATCTTCCTTTCAGGCGGACAAGCTGCTGTCTCAGGACTTTGTGGTGCTCATCGAGGATATCATCAGCTTCCTGGCTAAGGGCCGTCAGATCCTGCTGTACTCTGCCACCTTCCCCATCAGCGTGCAGAAGTTCATGGTGAGTAGTGCCACATGGCCCTGAGCCACAGGTTGGCAGCCACGTGGTCTCACCAACAGGCCAGTCTGTTTTGCTCATCCATAACGATACCATATACTGACTTTTTCCACATTTTGTTACGTTACAGCCTTATTCTAAAATGGATAAAAAATATATATGTACAGTACCAGTCAAAAGTTTGGACACCTACTCATTCCATATTTTAGATTTTTCAAAGTAGCCACCCTTTGCCTTGATGACAGCTTTGCACACTATTGGCATTCTCTCAAACAGCTTCACGATGTAGTCACCTGGATTGCATTTCAATTAACACGTGTGCCTTAAGTTAATTTGTGGAATTTCTTTCCTTAATGCGTTTGAGCCAATTAGTTGTGTTGTGACAAGATAGCCCTATTTGGTAAAAGACCAAGTCCATATTATGGCAAGAACAGCTCAAATAAGCAAAGAGAAACAACAGTCCATTTCTTAATGACATGAAGGCCAGTCAATCCGGAAAATTCGCATGAACCATCAAGCGCTATGATGAAACTGGCTCTCTAGAGGACAGCCACAGGAAAGGAAGACCCAGAGTTACCTCTGCTGCAGTGGGTAATTTCATAAGAGTTAACTGCATCTCAGATTGCAGCCCAAATAAATGCTTCACAGAGTTAAAGCAACAGACACATCTCAACATAAACTGTTCAGAGGAGACTGCGTTAATCAGGCCTTCATGGTCGAATTGCTGCAAAGAAACCACTACTAAAGGACACCAATAATAAGAAGAGACTTGCTTGGGCCAAGAAACACGAGCAATGGACATTAGACGGGTGAAAATCTGTCCTTTGGTCTGATGAGTCCAGATTTTTTGGTCCAACCGTTGTCTTTGTAACGCAGAGTAAGTGAACGGATGATCTCTGGATGTGGTTCCCACCGTGAAGCATGTAGGAGGAGGTGTGGGGTTGCTTTGCTGGTGACACTGTTGGGGATCTATTTAGAATTCAAGGCACACTTAACCAACATGGCTACGACAGCATTCTGGAGCGATACGCCATCCCATCTGGTTTGCGCTTAGCGGGACTATCATTTGTTTTGCAACAGGACAATGACCCAACACACCTCCAGGCTGTATAAGGGCTATTTTACCAAGAAGGAGAGTGATGGAATGCTGCAATCACCCAATTGAGATGGTTTGGGGTTAGTTGGACCGCAGAGTGAAGGAATAGCAGCCAACAAGTGCTCAGCATATGTGGGAACTCCTTTAAGACTGTTGGAAAAGCATTCCATGTGAAGCTGGTTGAGATAATGACAAGTGTGCAAAGCTGTCATCAAGGTAAAGGGTGGCTTATACTTATATTTTGATTTGTTTAACACTGTTTTGGTTACTGCATGATTCCATGTGTTATTTCATAGTTTTGATGTCTTTACTATTATTCTAGAAAATATGTGAATGAGTACATGTCCACACTTTTGACTGGTACTGTATATCAATCTATACACAATACCCCATAATGACAAAGCGAAAACAGGTTTTTAGAAATTTTTACAAATGTTTTAAAAACAAATACCTTATTTACAAGTATTCAGACCCTTTACTATGAGACTTGAAGTTGAGCTCAGGTGCATCCTGTTTACGTTGATCATCCTTGAGATGTTTCTACAACTTGAGTCCACCTATGGTAAATTCAAATTTGGGGGAGAAGGGCCTTGGTCTGGGAGGTGAATAAGAACCCAATGGTCACTCTGACAGAGTTATAGAGTTCATCTGTGGAGATAGGAGAACCTTCCAGATGGACAACCATCTCTGCAGCATTCCACTAATCAGGCCTTTATGGTATAGTGCCCAGATGGAAGCTACTGCCACCATTCCTACAGTGAAGCATGGTGGCAGCATCATGCTGGGGGGGATGCTTTTCAGCTGCAGGGACTGGGAGACTAGTCAGGATCGAGGCAAAGATGAACGACGCAAATTACAGAGAGATCCTTGATGAAAACCTGCTCAGGACCTCAGACTGGGGCGAAGGTTCACCTTCCAACAGGACAATGACCCTAAGCACACAGCCAGGACAATTCAGATCCTTGAGTGGCCCAGGCATAGTCCGTACTTGAACTCAATCTAACATCTCTGGAGAGACCTGAAAATAGCTGTGCAGCGACGCTCCCCATCCAACCTGACAGAACTTGAGAGGATCTGCAGAGAAGAATGGAAGAAACTCTCTAAATACAAGTCTGCCAGGCTTGTTGTGTCATACCCAAGAAGGCTCTAGGCCAGTTATTCTCAACTGGGTGGATTTTAAGGGGTTGCAAGAATCTATACTTATTTTTGAAAAGATATCGTCGCACCGCTTATTGTTGCTGACTTTACACGTGCACACTCACTGACCAATACAATAACGTTCTCACCCCCCTCCCCCTTCTGACAGCTAGCTTGGTTGACAGCTAAATATTTTAACCATGCATCTCTCTCAACGCTGCCCACGTTCAAACAGTTTGAAGTGCCCAACCAGGAATAATAAAACTCTGGACTTCTTATATGCTAATGTGAAGGATGCATAAAACTCCACTGCACTCCCTCCCCTCGGTAGATCGGATCACAACCTTGTCCACCTCACCCCACTCTACAGGCCTATGGTCCAACAGCAGCCTGCGACCACTAGGACCATTAGGAGATGGTCCCCGGAGGCGAATGAGGCCCTACAGGACTGCTTTGAAACAACAGACTGGGATGGGCTCTGTGAGTACACATTGATGTACTTACTGACTGCATAACGGACTATATACATTTTTGTGTAGACAACACTGTACCCACCAGGAAGGTACGCTGTTTTCCAAATAATAAACCCTGGGTCACCAGCGACTTGAAGGCCCTGCTGATTGAGAAGAAGAGGGCCTTCAAGAGGGGAACAGGGACCAATTGAAATGCGTCCAGAGGGAGCTGAATTTGCGGATTGCTGACTGGAAGAGAGGGTATAAGGAGAAGATGGAGGACAAGCTGAGGCAGAGCCAGGTGAGAGAGGTGTGAAAGGGTACGAGAAACATAACTGGCTTCAAAAAGTCAAACAGGGGACCCAGGACGGAGCCAATGAGCTGAACCAATTTTTTAACAGGTTCGATACTGGCCCTGTCCACCTCCCCTCCAGCTCCCCAGGCCACACACCCTCACGGCTGTCCCATCCACACTTTGCTCACAACACCTCTGAGACAATCATAGACCACCTCCACCCCCGCTCCCTCTGGACTGATCTGCAACACCTCCCTTCCCCCCACTTCTGGACTGATCCTCAACACCCTCCTTCCTCCCCACCTGGGCTGGCTTTCACCACCAAACAAGTGAAGAGAGAGCTGGAGAGACTACATCAGTGGAAAGCGATGGGCCCTGATGGCATCAGCCCAATGGTGCTTAGGGTCTGTGGTGACCAATTGTGTGGAATACTCTAGCGCTGCTTCAGCCTTAGCCTGGAAAGGGTTCCTGTGCTGTGGAAAACATCCTGCCTGGTCCCAGTGCCCAAGAAGGCGCACCCCACAATCCTGAATGACTTCAGACCTGTAGGGCTAACATCCCACATCATGAAGACCCTGGAAAGGTTAGTCCTTGCTCACCTCAGACCCCTGGTGTGTACATCACTGGACCCCCTGCAGTTCGCATACCAGCGCAACATCGGGGTGGATGATGCAGTCATCTACCTTCTGCAGAGGGCCTACTCTCACCTGGACAACGCAGGTTGCACTGTGAGGGTTATGTTTTTTTACTTCTCCAGTGCCTTCAACACCATTCAGCGTGTGAGAAGATGAGGAGGACGAAAGTGGAAGCACCCTTAGTCTCCTGGGTTACAGACCACCTGACCGGTAGGCCACAATTTGTGCGGCTACAGAGCTGTGTGTCAGAACGAGCAGTGAGCAACACAGGGGCCCCCCAGGGAACGGTCCTGTCCCTCTTCCTGTTCACCCTCTACACCTCAGACTTAGGATATAACTCTGAAACATGCCACCTACAGAAGGTCTCGGATGACTCCGCAATTGTAGGGAGCATCAGGGGTGGGCAGGAGGAGGAGTACAGGAGCACAATCAATTACTTTGTGATGTGAGCAGAACCACCTTCAGCTCAACATCAGCAAAGGAAAAGAGATCATGGTGGACTTCAGGAGAACCAAGGCCCAACCGACTGCAGTCCCTATACAGGGGATGGATGTGTAAATGGTTCGGTCATACAAGTTCCTGGGAGTCCATATGGACAACAGGCTGGAATGGGCTGGTAACACTGGGGCTCTGTACAAAAAGGGCCAGAGCCGACTCTTCTTCAACGTGTGCAGTAAACTATTGCATACTTTTTACCAGTCTGGCTCTGGCCCTTTTTGCAGTGGTGTGCTGGGGCACCAACATAAAGGCCGGTGATGCTTCTCGTGTAAATAAGCTCATCAGGAAGGCTAGCTCTGTTATGGAGATTAGCCTTGACACTCTAGAGGAGGTGGCGGAGAGACGGATCCTGGCCAAACTGCTGGCCATCATGGACAACTTCACCCACCCTCTGCATGCCATGGTTATGACGCAGAGGAGCACCTTCAGTCACAGACTGATACCACCACGGTGTTCCATAGAGCGCTACAGGAGGTCCTTCCTGCCGGTGGCTTTTAGACTATTTAATGCCTCACCGGGGTGCCGTGCTGTCGGC
Organism: Thymallus thymallus; assembly: GCA_023634145.1. Lineage (NCBI taxonomy): Eukaryota > Metazoa > Chordata > Actinopteri > Salmoniformes > Salmonidae > Thymallus > Thymallus thymallus. The sequence goes on along the minus strand of CM042396.1, from coordinate 6,477,907 downwards.
AACATAGACCTGGAACTGTTGGGGTGTTAGGACCTAGTTTAACAATTATGCATCCATCTGTGAGTAACTCTGGTCTGTATTCACTCAGGACTTATTAATTCAGGGCTGTATATACATATTCATGTACAGTTGTAATATCATATCACATGCAATATTGTAAGTAATTCTTGGACTGAACTTACGTAGTCATTCACTCAGGAATTCATATTAGTATCCTGTCAGTTGTATCTTTTTTCGTTGCTGTTAGTATATCGAATGTGCAATACGTGCATTTATCTGTAATTAAACCCTGCACTAAGGGCTGTATTTTAAGGGAATTATTATTATTACCCTATATTATATGTACATTTAGCTATTTAAGTATCTCTTCCTGTCATTTACCTGTACAGTTAATGTAACCATGCAAATATTCACTTACCTGTTAATTTAACCAGACTATACAGTCGTGGTCAAAAGTTGAGAATGACACAAGTATTGGTCTCCACAGTTTGCTGCCTCAGTGTTGATGATGGCAATTTGCATATACTCCAGAATGTCATGAAGAGTGATCAGATGAATTGCAATTAATTTCAAAGTCCCTCTTTGCCACGAAAATTAACTTAATCCCAAAAAAACATTTCCACTGCATTTCAGCCCTGCCACAAAAGGACCAGCTGGCATCATGTCAGTGATTGTCTCATTAACACAGGTGAGAGTGTTGACAAGGATGGAGATCACTCTGTCATGCTGATTGAGTCAGAATAACAGACTGGAAGCTTTAAAAGGAGGGTGGTGCTTTAAATAATTGTTCTTCCTCTGTCAACCATGGTTACCTGCAAGGAAACACGTGCCGTCATCATTGCTTTGCACAAAAAGGGCTTCACAGGCAAGGATATTGCTGCTGGTAAGATTGCACCTAAATCAACCATTTATCGGATCATCAAGAACTTCAAGGAGAGATTATCAATTGTTGTGAAGAAGGCGTCAGGGCGCCCAAGAAAATCCAGCAAGCGCCAGGACCGTCTCCTAAAGTTGATTCAGCTGCGGGATCGGGGCACCACCAGTGCAGAGCTTGCTCAGGAATGGCAGCAGGCAGGTGTGAGTGCATCTGCACGCACAGTGAGGCAAAGACTTTTGGAGGATGGCCTGGTGTCAAGAAGGGCAGCAAAGAATCCACTTCTCTCCAGGAAAAACATCAGGGACAGACTGATATTCTGCAAAAGGTACAGGGATTGGACTGCTGAGGACTGGGGTACAGTCATTTTCTCTGATGAATCCCCTTTCCGATTGTTTGGGCCATCCGGAAAACACCTTGTCCGGAGAAGACAAGGTGAGCGCTACCATCACAAAGCATTGATTATGCAAGAATGGCCTGCTATCAGTCAGGATGTGGCCCAGAAGTTAATTGACAGCATGCCAGGGCTGATTGCAGAGGTCTTGAAAAAGAAGGGTCAACACTGCAAATATTGACTATTTGCATAAACTGAAAGTCATTGTCAATGAAAGCACTTATGGAATACTTGTAATTATACTTCAGTGTACCATAGCAAGTACTGACATAAAGATCTAAGAACACTGAAGCAGCAAACTCTGTGGAGACCAATACTTGTGTCATTCTCAACTTTTGACCACGACTGTATTAAGTAAACTGTTACATCATACACACATTTAAGTATTTTTCTGCCATCGACCTGTATAGTTAAGCATGCACCTAACACTCTGTAACAATGTATAGTGTACATATTCAGCCATTCACCCATATTATGTAATATCTTTTTATAGCTTTTTGCACTCCAGACTTGTATTTTTATACTTTTTCATACTGCCGCACTATGTATCGTGTATCTGTCTTTTGTGTATTTTTGTTCTGGCATTTTGCAACTGCCCTGTGTTTTTTTTGTAGGTGCTTGACAAAGAAATTTCCCCTCGGGGATCAGTAAAGTGTCTGTCTGTCTGTCTATGCAGATGTGTTCTGCAGGCATTGCACATGTGGATAGTTAGCTGTCATTTAACTCAAATAGGCTAGCTGTCAGAATAAAATCATGGACAAGTTTTTAAAATGTGCAGCTTCATCTACTGCTGCTTCGAATGTCAACAGCAAGGCAGACAACCCGGTCCCTGTCAAGAGAAAATACGACCCTGACTATGCATCGAGCTGTTAGCTAATGAGAGCATGTAACCTTCCAAAATGAAAAGGCATCTGGACACCATGCATCCAAGCCGCAAAGACAAGACAGACTGCTGACTTTTAAAAAAAGAAAATGTCAATATTTGGAGGCCTCACAAGATTCATTGAAGAACGTATTGACTGTACAAGAACAGGCACTTCGCGTTATACCTTGTGGCCCAGGGCATTGCTAAGTGCAAAAAAGCCCACACGATCTCATACTCCCTGCTGCGATTTGATATGTGCAGTGAAATCTTAGGAGAGTCAGCCGCCAACAAACTTTTTAAAACCATACCCTTATTCAATGACACCATGATGAGGAGAATACAGGACATGTCTGAGGACATAATGCGCCAGACATCAGAACGCATTGGTGCAAATGGCCATTACGCATTGCAGCTTGATGAATCCACAGATTTGGCTAACCATGCAATTCTAATGGTCTGTCAGACACGTCTGGGATAACTTCGAGGAGCAGTTCCTTTTTAGTCCTGATTTGTCCACCACCACCACTGCAGAGGCTGTCTTTAACACAATGGATATGTACCTGGGCTCCGTGGGACTGGCTTGGGATGGGTGCGTCAGTGTGACCACTGATGGGGCAGTTGCCATGACGGGAAAGCATTGCAGGGTAGTAAAGCGGATCCTGGAGAGGGCACCGACTGCGACGTGTAACCACTGCTTCCTACACAGGGAGGAATTGGCAGCGAAGGATATGGTGCATGAGATCCACGCCACTTTCCAGGATGTGATCAAGTGTGTCAACTATATCAAAGTTTTCAGGACTTCTTCAGGGATATGGGGAGCGAGCACCAGCAGGTGCTTTATCATGCAGAGGTCCGCTGACTTTCCAGGGGTAAAGTGTTGGGTCGCTTTTATGAGCTGCGTGTGGAGATTGCTGCTTTTTTTGTGGGGGGGGGGGAAATAAGTCACCTCTGGCACAACAATTCGATTGTGAGGAATGACTTGTGCAGGTGGATATTTTTTTATAATCTGAATTTTGCTCAGTGTCATTGAAAGGGAGGGTGCGTAATCATTTTGTACAGAGGGACAAAGTGGATGCCTTTAATATGAAGCTTACAGTTTTGGCAAATCATGTTTCTAACGGGAGGATTGACATGTTTCCCAATGCTGATTTTGAGATTCAGAATCTGATCAGCAAAGCGCACGGCTACACTGGAAAAAAAACCTGTAAACACATCTTGTCAAGCTGCAGGGAAAGTTTTGCGACTACTTTCCGGAGGAGAACAGGAGACAAGACGACTGGATATGGGACCCCTTTCGACTGGAGATGGGAAGTCACGTTGCCAAGCAACCAAGAGGATCAGCTGGTGGAGCTGTCTACTATAGTGGCCACTATAATAGAGAAAAAATAGAATGCCTGTTTGTTTCATTCTATTTCTACTTGAAGATGTTTTTTTCCCAAGTGCAATATTTAGATGTGTGGGGTCACAAGCATTATAAAGGCTGTCATGGCTAACTGCAAAATTAATGTATTGTTTTTTTTCTTCTCTGGACTTAAGTGCCATTTGCAGTAAAGTCTAGGCAACCAAATGCATTGGATTGCTTTCCTTATTAACCGATGTGAAACGGCTAGCTAGTTAGCGGTTCAATCTGTGACGTCACTCGCTCTGAGACCTTGAAGTAGTTGTTTCCCTTGCTCTGCAAGGGCCGTGGCTTTTGTGGAGCGATGGGTAATGATGCTTCGGGGGTGACTGTAGTCTGTGTGCAGAGGGTCCCTGGTTCAAGCCCAGGTAGTGGCTAGTAGAGGGGCGGAGGCAATTTACATTTTTTAGCTGTGGGTTAGGTTCACGTTAACCACTTTTTATTTTACACACTGAGACTGATCATATTCTTGGTTGTTTAATTAGTTGACCTAGCAGGTTTTTTTTGCATGTTTCAGTGCAAAAAAAATGAAAGTCACCTTTTTGGGCCCTCACCAGTTTGCATCCCTGTTATATGCAGATGATAGTCTTATATTCAGCTTGCCCCTCCTCGGATTTAGTGTTAAACGCTCTGCAACAAAGCGTTCTTAGTGTCCCAACAAGCTTTCTCTGAACACCTCCAAAACAAAGGACATGTGGTTTGGTAAGAAAAAGGCCCCTCTACCCACAGGTGTGATTACTACCTAGTTTGAGGTAGTCACCTCATACAAGTACTTGGGAGTATGGCTAGATGGTACACTGTTCTTCTCTCAGCACATATCAAAGCTGAAGGCTAAAGTTAAATCTAGACTTGGTTTCCTATTGTAATCACTCCTCTTTCACCCCAGCTGCCAAACTAACCCTGATTCAGATGACCATCCTACCCATGCTAGATTACGGAGACTTAATTTATAGATTGGCAGGTAAGGGTGCTCTTGAGCGGCTAGATGTTCTTTACCTTTCGGCCATCAGATTTTCCACCAATGCTCCTTATAGGACACATCACTGCTCTCTATAGTCCTCTGTAAACTGATCATCTCTTCATACCCGTCGCAAGACCCACTGGTTGATGCTTATTTATAAAACCCTCTTAGGCCTCACTCCCCCTATCTGAGATATCTACTGCAGCCCTCATCTTCCACATACATACCTGAGATTCCCTGCGTGGAACATGCTTTCCACTATCTTTTATTTTGTAGTTGTCCTTAGCTTGGGCTATTTGTTTTACTGTCCTCTGCAGGGTTTTCAGTTATTGGTTGCCAGCAGAAAAGGCTGTGTGTTTTGTCTTAAGTTGCTACTAGGGTCTAGCCATGTGTGTGCAGGCGCCCACGTAGTTATCCTAGCATTGATTTACTCAGGCACTTCCATAACCCTCTCCTTTTCCCCCCTCTTTTCCTATCCCCTCTTCTGTCCTCCCCCACTCCCTGTCCTCTCTCTCTCTCTCTCCTCCAAGGCCAAGCACCTGCAGAAGCCCTATGAGATCAACCTGATGGAGGAGTTGACTCTGAAGGGCATCACCCAGTACTACGCCTACGTCACTGAGAGGCAAAAAGTCCACTGTCTTAACACACTCTTCTCCAGGGTAAGCCTTGGCACTATCGAACGCATTCACTACATGTGAATGTACATGTAGTCAAAAGTTTGGACACACCTACTCATTCCAGGGTCTTTCTTTATTTTTACTATTTTCTACATTTTAGAATAATAGTGAAGACATCAAAACTGTGAAATAACACATATGTAAATCATTTTGTATCCAAAAAAGTGTTATAAAATATATTTGAGATTCTTCAAATAGCCACCTTTGCCTTGATTATAAATTTGCACACTCTTGGCATTTTCTCAACCAACTGCACCTGGAATGCTTTTCCAACAGTCTTAAAGGAGTTCCCACATATGCTGAGCACTTGTTGGCTGCTTTTCCTTCTCTCTGTGGTGCAACTCATCCCAAACCATCTCAGTTGGGTTGAGGTCGGGTGATTGTGGAGGCCAGGTCATCTGATGCAGCTCTCCACCACTCTCCTTCTTGGTAAAATAGCCCTTACACAGCCTGGAGGTGTGTTGGGTCATTGTCCTGTTGAAAAACAAATGATAGTCCCACTAAGTGCAAACCAGGTGGGATTGCGTATCGCTGCAGAATGTTCTGGTAGCCATGCTGGTTAAGTGTGCCTTGAATTCTAAATAAATCAGACAGTGTCACCAGCAAAGCACAATCATACCTCCATGCTTCACGGTGGGAACCACACATGCAGAGATCATCCGTTCACCTACTCTACGTCTCACAAAGACGCAGCAGTTGGAACCAAAAATCTAATTTGGACTCTCAGACCAAACGACAGATTTCCACCCGTCTAATGTCCATTGCTCGTGTTTCTTGTTCGAAGTCTCTTCTTCTTATTGGTGTCCTTAAGTAGTGGTTTCTTTGCAGCAATTCGACCATGAAGGCCTGATTTCACGCAGTCTCCTCTGAACAGTTGATGTTGATGTCTGTTACTTGAACTCTGTGAAGCATTTATTTGGGCTGCAATTTCTGAGGCTTGTAAGTCTGAACTTATCCTCTCCAGCAGAGGTACTCTGGGTCTTCCTTTCCTTTTGTGGTCCTCATGAGAGCCAGTTCCATCATAGCGCTTGATGGTTTTTGCGACTGCACTTGAAGAAATGTTCAAAGTTCTTAATTTTCTGGATTGACTGACCTTCATGTCTTAAAATAATGATGGACTGTCGTTTCTCTTTGCATATTTGAGCTGTTGCAATATTATGAACTTGGTCTTTTACCAAATAGGGTTATCTTCTGTATACCACCCCTACCTTGTCACAACACAACTGATTGGCTCAAACACATTAAGAAGGAAAGAAATTCCAGAAATTAACTTTTAACAAGGCAGACCTATTACTTGAAATGCATTCCAGGTGTCTACCTCATGAAGCTGGTTGAGAGAATGCAAAGATGTCAAGGCAAATGGTGGCTACTTTGAAGATTCTCAAACGTAAAATATATTTTGATTTGTTAAACCTATTTGCATACTACATGATTCCGTATGTGTTATTTCATAGTTTTGATGTCTTCACTATTATTCTACAATGTAGATAATAGTCAAAATAAAGAAAACCCCTTGAATAAGTAAGTGTCCAAACTTTTCACTTTTTGGCCTCATATTGGTTGAATTTTACCAAAGGCTACTAAAGTGTGACTTCTCGCTTTTCTTGATCAGTAATATCGTTTTGTTCACGCGCTGGGTTGCTTTTCAATGTTATTTGAGTTTGCTGCAACTGTCTGCTGCTAGGAAGACATCGCAGTCTGAGATTTTTTTTTGCCACCTACTAGCGAGTGCCCAAGTTACCACAATATGGGAAGCCATATGCTTTATGGGAAAAAATGAATGGCAACTTATTGCCATTGGCCAAACCATATGCACAGACGTAATTACCACCGATTTTTAACGGCAGATCATCCAAAACATATTGCAAATGGCGTATGCCTAATGAACCGTTTAATAAACCAAAAATTGTATAGATGGCGTGTGCGCTCTACCCTTAAATCATATGCCAAATGGACAGCAAATCACGTCGGGTGAAATTACACATTTCTAAAACATCGGAGACTTATTTTATGATTGGTCAATTATCCATTTCTAAAAAAGCGTATGGATATAGTTCTTTTTTTATGCGATTTTTGTCCATAAAGCCTATATTATGTCAGGTATATAATTCTCCAAATGGGAAAAATGTCCACTGGTCTCACATGATCATAGGAAGTCAGGTTCCAACCCCAAAAGTCAGTGAACCATGTCCAGATGGCTTATGTAATGTCCAGATGGTATCAGTATGTTGTGTTCTGAATCAGCCTAGAAGGAAGGTCTATTTGTCATGTTTGATCATAGGAAGTCAGAATTTATCCTGTTGATTTCAGCCTGTCAATTCGGTAATGGTAAATCCCTACTTAAATATATTGGAAATGGATAATGTCCATTTATACAGTTGAAGTCGGAAGTTTACATACACTCAAGTCATTAACTCATTTTTCAACCACTCCACAGATTTCATGTTAACAAACTATAGTTTCGGCAAGTCGGTTAGGACACAAGTAATTCTTCCAACAATTGTTTACAGACAGATTATTTCACGGGAGAGGCGGCGGTCGAGAGCTGTGTGTCCTCCGAAACACAACCCACCAAGCCGCACTGCTTCTTGACACAATTCGCGCTTAACACGGAATCCAGCCATACCAATGTGTCGGAGGAAACACTGTACACCTGGTGACTGTGTCAGCGTGCATACGCCCGGCCCGCCACAGGAGTCGCCCGGCACGCCACAGGAGTTGCTACAGCGCGATGGGACAGGGACAACCTGGCCAGCCAAACCCTCCCATAACCCGGACGATGCTGGGCCAATTGTGCGTCGCCTCATGGGTCTCCCGGTTGCGGCCGGCTGTGACAACAGACGGGGCTCGAACCCGCATCTGTAGCAACGCATCTTGCAGTGCGATGCTGTGCGTTAGACCACTGCGCCGCTCGGGAGCCCCCGCAGCTCTGATCTTTTAAACCCACTTCAGAAATGTTTACATTCATGTTAAACCATTGCCTAAGACCTGCCTGAACACTTTGTACATCTGTTATTATTATTTTGGTTTGTTAGTTTTAACATTTCCTTTCTCAGTTGCAGATCAATCAGTCTATCATCTTCTGTAACTCCACCCAGAGAGTTGAGCTGCTGGCCAAGAAGATCACCCAGCTGGGCTACTCCTGCTTCTACATCCACGCCAAGATGATGCAGGTCAGCGATTTAGGTTCACACTTATTGTCCTACAAGAGGAAAACCTGCAGCCACTTGAAAGGAGGGGAAACATTATCAGGGGTTGGAATCAACAATTATTTTCCAATCGTTTTGTTCTGTGTGCAGAGTGAAAGTTTGAGTGAAAGAGTGAAGACTTTTTTTTTTTGTCGTTATTAACCGGTTCCCATGCTTTTAAAATAAGGGTTCTGTTTCGGAACTGTATAGATCACTTTTATTCCCTGAACCGGTTCCAACTCCTGATTTTTATTATTATGGTCTAAAAACCTTACCAGATATATTGATGAACAGATTCATATTTATTGTCCTACAAAAAAAAAAAAAAGAAATGACCAAAGAGGAGACAACCTTTGGACAGAAATATGGGTTTGTGCTAGTCAATGTATGGGAGCCATGAGAAAATATGCAATTCTGATGTTGTGTTCAGTGCTCTCATAGTGTTCTTTTTTATCCTCACAGGAGTACAGAAACCGTGTGTTCCACGACTTCAGAAATGGACTCTGCAGAAATCTTGTCTGCACCGGTATGTGTCCACAGGGCTCTAAAGTGTGACCATTTTGGTCGCATATGCTCCTAAATATTATTTAATTATATAAATAATATTATATTAATTTGGGAGCTCAAGTGTGCTTAAAAAGAAAAAATCGCCCACATAATAATAGTTGTAATTATTAAGCTCCAGGGTTGTCAGACTGCCCTAACATCATGGTTGTAATATTAGACGGGTCAATAATATACCATGATGAATTATGATTGATTGGAAATGACTTTATAAACCATAAAGTGCCATGCGGCTACTGGCTTTCTGTGGCTTTAGACCTACACCACATAGTGCTACCTTATTTTATGATTAAATCCCCCTCGCCGCAAATTATACTTTTGGTTTGGCCCGGTCCTCAGAGGCCGTGGTTTGTGAAGGGGAAATAAGATGAGCAAGGCTGGTAAGGTGAACGGAGAAACCTCTCCTTCACTCGCTCTCCTCTCTTCTTAACAAACCCTAAAATATGTGGGCAAACTTGGAACAAATCAAATAGTGCAGTCAAATTTAACATGGTAAATTCATAAGCAAGAATTATATTGAAAATTATACTTATATTTATATTACGAAGTGACAAGATGTGCAGCTCGTGTCTGAGTGCTATTTCTCCAAACAAGTGATAATTGGTAACGGTCATATCAACCTTAACATATCTGGTTTCTTGTATGCTGCAGACTCTGACCAGTAGCAGCAACTAGGGCTGTTGCGGTGACCGTATTACCACCACACAGGTGGTCACGAGTCATGAAGGCAGTCAAATTCCACGTGTGAACGTTTAGTCACAGTAATTAGGCTTCTCCAAGCTCTGCTGCTGCTGGTCATTAGTAGCCTAATAAACTGCCTGGTACTCAGCACTCTATTGTCTCTCTAATCAACATGTGCAACATGCTATATTTATTTCTAAACTTTCCTAATAAGCACATTACAACAGGAGTATAGCCTTCCTTCCTGACATGAAAATAAACCACGGAGAAAAGCATCCTAAATTCGCTATTTACAGTTGAAGTCGGAAGTTTACATACACTTAGGTTGAAGTCATTAAAAATCATTTTTCAACCACTCCACAGATTTCATGTTAACAAACTATAGTTTTGGCATGTCGGTTAGGATGCCTACTTTGTGCATGACACAAGTAATTCTTCCAGCAATTGTTTAGACAGATTATTTCACCTATAATTCACTATATCACAATTCCAGTGGGTCAGAAGTTTACATACACTAAGTTGACTGTGCCTTTAAACAGCTTGGAAGATTCCAGAAAATGATGTCATGGCTTTAGAAGCTTCTGATGCTAATTGACATCATTTGAGTCAATTGGAGGTGTACCTGTGGATGTATTTCAAGGCCTACCTTCAAACTCAGTGCCTCTTTGCTCGACATCATGGGAAAATCACAAAAAAAATTGTAGACCTCCAAGTCTGATTCATCCTTGGGAGCATTTTTCAAATGCCGTCATATCGCTCAGGAAGGAGACACGTTCTGTCTCCTAGAGATGAACGTCATAGTCTCACACCTCATGTAGCCTAGCCCATAGGCCTATATGTTTTAATAAGGTTGGTATCACAACTAAAGTGGCCAAATAACTTCTTAAAATTAAGCACAAAGGGGGGACACTAACTGGCATGCATAAGCAGCGCGTGAGTTTCAAGTTTGTGGAAGATAATTTTCACCATTAAAAAAAGCATATTTATAATAAAAGCATTACATGCATAATTTCATTTGCCTTCACTTTTGATAATGGTTGTTTTCCTGCTAATGGAACATTTGCGCTTATAGCCTACTATTATGTGCGCTTTGCTGCGCTTATAATGTGAAGAAATAGCCTAATAGTTTATCAACATTTTAAGCTAAAAGTTCTGATGTTGTGTCAGCCACATTGCGTAAATGTCCCAGACATTTGGAATATTTATTTCTCGCACAGAATAGAATAGGTCAACCTTTTGTACTATGGGGTATTGTAGATTGACATAGGCTAGTGCTTTTACTGTTCATTAGGCCTACTTGTATTGTTGACTGACAAAAAGTAAATGTGAACAGCTTCCAATATCTTCAATATGCACCTCGGAATTGGATAAGGTCGTGTGCAGTTTAGTCCCCGGTGTGTCTGTCTTCACTTGTAGCTTGTGAAAAAGACCTGATCACGTGATGGAGCATGCAGCACACGGGGAGAAGCACACAACAGCCACCGGCCGCAAAAGGCATGGATCTTTTTAGGGTGCATCACGGCCACACAAATCAGATGCCGCCATGAAATTCTAGGCGTTATCAAGTGCTTGTATAATTGTGAATGAGTAACTGATGTAATGTTTACATGCCTTTTCAAGCTACTTTTTTCATTAAATGAAAACGTTGGTAGAACAACTAAAGTTACATAAATAACTCTAAATTAAGCATATAGGAGTAGCTGTTTCTTTGTTAAGCTCTCAACACAGAATAACTACATGTGAACTCCCTCAAATCGTTTGGAGAAAATATCCTTTCTATTTTATTCAGCTTTGTTCAATTGTATTCTTCATACTATACAATAATGCCACGGAAATCTAAGCAAATCTTGTCTGCTAAATGAACTAGTGTAGCCCACAGCCATTTGGCATAGACAGATCAGGGCCAAACATAAGGATATCTCAGAGTATGCTATTCTGTTCTTCTGAAATATACTGCATTTTCTTCATATCATGCTTCTTTAGACCTGTCTAAATTAAATGGATTTATTACTTTTTAAAAATGTCTGCATCAGTGGCTTGTAGGCTATGTGTGGAAGCCAGGAGATGATAAATACATGTTGGTAACAACCCAAGTAATCCATGCATACAAAGAAACCAAAACAAATAAGTTCAGAAATTAAGTTACAGTGGGGAGAACAAGTATTTGATACACTGCCGATTTTGCAGGTTTTCCCACTTACAAAGCATGTAGAAGTCTAATTTTTATCATAGGTACTCTTCAACTGTGAGTGACGGAATCTAAAACAAAAATCCAGAAAATCACATTGTATGATTTTTAAGTAATTAATTTGCATTTTATTGCATGACATAAGTATTTGATACATCAGAAAAGCAGAACTTAATATTTGGTACAGAAACCTTTGTTTGCAATTACAGAGATCATACGTTTCCTGTAGTTCTTGACCAGGTTTGCACACACTGCAGCAGGGATTTTGGCCCACTCCTCCATACAGACCTTCTCCAGATCCTTCAGGTTTCGGGGCTGTCGCTGGGCAATACGGACTTTCAGCTCCCTCCAAAGATTTTCTATTGGGTTCAGGTCTGGAGACTGCCTAGGCCACTCCAGGACCTTGAGATGCTTCTTACGGAGCCACTCCTTAGTTGCCCTGGCTGTGTGTTTCGGGTCGTTGTCATGCTGGAAGACCCATCCACGACCCATCTTCAATGCTCTTACTGAGGGAAGGAGGTTGTTGGCCAAGATCTCGCGATACATGGCCCCATCCATCCTCCCCTCAATACGGTGCAGTCGTCCTGTCCCCTTTGCAGAAAAGCATCCCCAAAGAATGATGTTTCCACCTCCATGCTTCACGGTTGGGATGGTGTTCTTGGGGTTGTACTCATCCTTCTTCTTCCTCCAAACACGGCAAGTGGAGTTTAGACCAAAAAGCTCTATTTTTGTCTCATCAGACCACATGACCTTCTCCCATTCCTCCTCTGGATCATCCAGATGGTCATTGGCAAACTTGAGCAGGGGGACCTTGCGTACACTGCAGGATTTTAATCCATGACGGCGTAGTGTGTTACTAATGGTTTTCTTTGAGACTGTGGTCCCAGCTCTCTTCAGGTCATTGACCAGGTCCTGCCGTGTAGTTCTGGGCTGATCCCTCACCTTCCTCATGATCATTGATGCCCCACGAGGTGAGATCTTGCATGGTGCCCCAGACCGAGGGAGATTGACCGTCATCTAGAACTTCTTCCATTTTCTAATAATTGCACCAACAGTTGTTGCCTTCTCACCAAGCTGCTTGCCTATTGTCCTGTAGCCCATCCCAGCCTTGTGCAGGTCTACAATTTTATCCCTGATGTCCTTACACAGCTCTCTGGTCTTGGCCATTGTGGAGAGGTTGGAGTCTGTTTGATTGTGTGTGGACGGGTGTCTTTTATACAGGTAACGAGTTCAAACAGGTGCAGTTAATACAGGTAATGAGTGGAGAACAGGAGGGCTTCTTAAAGAAAAACTAACAGGTCTGTGAGAGCCGGAATTCTTACTGGTTTGTAGGTGATCAAATACTTATGTCATGCAATAAAATGCAAATTAATATTTAAAAATCATACAATGTGATTTTCAGGATTTTTGTTTTAGATTCTGTCTCACAGTTGAAGTGTACCTAATTACAGACCTCTACATGCTTTGTAAGTAGGAAAACCTGCAAAATCGGCAGTGTATCACTGGTCGAGGCAAATTTATGGTGAAATGATTGTCTTTCCACTTCCGTATTATGGCCCCAACAGTGTTTTGCAACAATTAGGTTGCGAAGGTCTTGAGACTGCTCTTTGCTTTTACCCATCATGAGATGCGTCTTGTGTGACACCTTGGCAATGTTGGCCATCAGTTGGGACTGAACCAGCTGATATTAATTTGCACTGACAGTGGGCTGGATTTCTTTTTAATTACTGATAGTTTTCAGCTGTTGTCTTGGCTTTCCATGCCTTTTTGAACCTCCCTTTCTTCATGTGTTCAATACTTTTTCCCTGTGTCATTTCACATTATTACACACAACTTAATTTCTGAACTTATTTGTTTTGGTTTCTTTGTATGTATGGATTACTTGGGTTGTTACCAACATCTGGTGAAACTTTCATGTCAATATTTACTGAGAAAAATGGTGACGTGTTCAATACTTATTTCACCCGCTGTATGTAGTTTGGTTATATCAGACTTTTCTTTGGTATGTAGTTCATTTGATTAAACAGTTTTATGGTTTACGTTTTGAAACAGATCTGTTCACCCGAGGTATTGACATCCAGGCCGTCAATGTCGTCATCAACTTCGACTTCCCCAAGAATGCTGAGACATACCTGCATCGCATCGGAAGATCAGGTATGGAAACTTTTGTATATGTGCTTATTGTGGTTTTATGTCAATGCTTTTTATCTTCTTGTAATATCTGAATGCTCTGTTTTGAGACCTGGCCACATGTTCACTCCATCCCTCTGTGGTATTGTCTCTCAGGGAGGTTTGGACACCTGGGCCTGGCCATCAACCTGATCACGTCTGAGGACCGCTTCAATCTGAAGTCCATCGAGGACCAGCTGGTCACCGACATAAAGCCTATCCCTGGCAGCATCGACAAGAGCCTCTACGTGGCAGAGTTCCATGCCGCCAACCCCGATTGCGAGGAGGAACTGAAGGAGACAGGCCGCTAACAGGGAGAGCCCTAGAAACCCTCAACTGGTGAGTCATTCACTCTGACATGCAATATGGCAAATTCCTCAGAAGACTAGATGGACCCAGTACTTTTTTGCTTATATAGGCAGTCTTATTTTTATTTATTTATTCATACCAGTCAAAAGTTAGGACACCTACTTTTATAGATTTTTATATGCAATTTTCTACATTGTAGAATAATAGTGAAGACATCAAAACTATGAAATAACACATGGGATCATGCAGTAACCAAAACAGCCACCCTTTGCATTGATGACAGCTTTTGCACACTCTTGTCATTTTCTCAACCAGCTTCACATGGAATGCTTTTCCAACAGTCTTGAAGGAGTTCCCACATATGCTGAGCACTTGTTGGCTGCTATTCCTTCACTCTGCGGTCCAACTCATCCCAAACCATCTCAATTGGTTTAAGGTCGGGTGATTGCAGCATTCCATCACTCTCCTTCTTGTTAAAATAGCCCTTACACAGCCTGGAGGTGTGTTGGGTCATTGTCCTGTTGCAAAACAAATGATAGTCCCGCTAAGCGCAAACCAGATGGGATGGCGTATCGCTGCAGAATGCTGTGGTAGCCATGCTGGTTAAGTGTAAATAAACTAAATAAATCACAGACAGTGTCACCAGCAAAGCACCCCCACACTATCACATCTCCTCCTCCATGCTTCACGGTGGGAACCACACATGCGGAGATCATCCGTTCACCTATTCTGCGTCTCACAAAGACACGGCGGTTGGAACCAAAAAAATGAGACTTGCATCAGACCAAAGGACAGATTTACACCAGTCTAATGTCCAGTGCTCATGTTTCTTGGCCCAAGCAAGTCTCTTCTTCTCATTGGTGTCCTTAAGTAGTGATTTCTTTTCAGCAATTCAACCATGAAGGCCTAATTCACACAGTCTCCTCTGAAGCATTTATTTGGGCTGCAATTTCTGAGGCTGGTAACTCTAATGAACTTATCCTCTCCAGCAGAGGTAACTCTGGGTCTTCCTTTCCTCTGGCTGTCCTCATGAGAGCCAGTTCCATCATAGCGCTTGATGGGTTTTGCGACTGCACTTGAAGAAACTTACAAAGTTCTTGACATTTTCTGGATTGACTGATCTTCATGACTTAAAGTAATGATGGACTGTCGTTTCTCTTTGCATATTTGAGCTGTTGCAATATTATGAAATTGGTCTTTTACCAAATAGGGCTATCTTCTGTATACCACCCATACCTTGTCACAACACAATTGATTGGCTCAAATGCATTAAGAAGGAAAGAAATTCCACAAATGAACTTTTATCAAGGCACACCTAATTGACTACGTCATGAAACTGGATGAGAGAATGCCAACAGTGTCATCAAGGCAAATGGTGGCTACTTTGTAGAATGTCAAATATATTTTGATTTGTGTTTATTTTTTTTACTACATGATTCCATAAGTGTTGTTTCATAGTTGATATCTTCACTATTATAAAAATACTAATAAATACAGAACCCCTTGAATGACTGTGTGTCAACTTTTGACTGTTTGTGTGTGTGCGCGTGTGTGTGCGCGCAAGCAATATGGTAAATTCCTCAGAAGGCAAGATGGCTCCATTACCATCTTGTTTGTCATTCAAATAATTGTGGATAAGGGATATTTTGAATTGGGCACCAGTGTTGTGAATTGTGTGTGACCCATCTTTTTAATCTTTGCCACCTTTTCTTCTATCCAGGACAACAGGATATACCCGGCTTTTGCACAACATTCAGCTCTTACAGCTCAGGCACCTCTTCAACTTATCTTTTATCAACCTTCAGAACCTGGCACATGTTTCAGATGTGTATGTTCTGTTCTTATTTCCCCTTTTTATTTCATTAAGAGCTGCCTGCATTTTTTTTTGACTGAAAGTCTTAACCATGTTGTTTTGCACAAAAGGTAACTTGCCCAATGCACACTCAATGAGATATCAGTTTTGTGGCTTAAGACATGTAGGCTAATGTTTTTGGGGTTGTATCCTGGTATTGCAAGGTTATAATCAGCTGAAAAACTTGAGATGGGTGAGGAACATTGCCTTTAAAAAAAAAATGTAAGAACCGTGCAAAATATTGATCCAAATTGTATTGTTTCCAGCTGAATACGTCATCCACTTTTATGGCTAGTAGGCTTGGGTGATATACCGTACACTGGGGTATTTCGAAATACTGACTGATTTTCAAAACTGTTTAAATATTTTTTTTGTGGGTTGTGCGTGCACCAGGGGGTTGTGGGTTTGCGTGCTACGCCACTGCTTATAACTATACGAAATCTAAGATGTCATTTAAATTATATCCAGCTCAGGACTTCAGCTTTGCATTTGGTTTGCTAACTTGCTACTTACATAAGTGGCTAGATGTCAAGATCAAGCTTCTTTGTTACAGCAGACAATCTAACCTTTAGCTAACTTCCACTCCTTGTCATTGCCAAAGAGACTGGCTTTTCTGCCATCTTCACATATGAACATTCCACCATTAATGAGAACATAGGAGTTGATCCTAATTCAATAACCCTCACCGCTATCGCAACAATTATCCAAATATTGGAACTCCTCCTCCACAGAACACGTTGGTATCTGGTTGCTGAGCAACACTTTTTTTGTCCAGACGAAATCTGTCTGTCAGAAGTTAGTTGATAGCTCACGTCTACAAATAAATTGAAAAAAATGTTATTTCTAACAACCAATGAGCAACTCCGCCTTAAATCCAGCTACGTTGAGATTGCCGAAAGGCCAGTCTCTTTGGCAATGACATGGAGTGGAATGTTAGCTAAAAAGACGGGTACCCAGACTAGACACATTCAATTCCCTCCTGGATCAAGATCCCTGTTGCCTGAATTGTTTTGTGCGACCCAAAATATAATATTCTTATTCTGCTATTACAGTATACCCCAGTATGACTATGAAAATCTGCATACCACCCAACTCTAATGGGGGGGGGATTCTAAGCTAACATATGGAATTGTTTTAATATGGTCATAGAAACGCATTGAATAACAGAATAATTGAATAACGAGACGGCGTCCTAAAACTGAGAACACCTTTGTGTTCGTGAGAGTCTCAGCTTTCCACAAAGGGGTCATATTAGTGTGTAGCCAAAACCGTTCCGACGCTACAGACAGAAGTTGTCAGAAGAGGCTGTACTGACTTCAGACAAGTCTTGTGGGGCTTGTGGGCATTCTAGAGCAAAACGGAGAACACCATTGTGTTCGTGAGAGTAATCTTTCAATAATAGTTTGTAGGCCAAACCGTTTGGACGCTACAGAAATCTTTGTGAGAAGACCGATTTACAGGATGTCTAATGGTCTGACAAACACCACTCTAGCTCTGCAACCTTTCACCGCAGATGCAGAAGGGCAATGTCAGCGGATGCGGTGGATTGAGACCAAGCCCATGCAAAACCATATCTCTAGCTTAAAAAGACTGATTTTGATGGGGATTTTTGTATTATGTTAATTATTTTTCAACAAGCATGAAGGGTAAAGAAAGCTTCAGAATTTTGGAAAGCCCATTCACTTACATGTGTTTTTACTTGAAATTAAGATGCTATATTTTTAGGTTTAAACGTATTCACAAATGGTTGTATAATAGATCCTTTGCTACAGCACTACTAATATCCAATTTTGACTTGAATAATGTCTCATACTGTATGTACTTGAAATATCTAGCTAGCTAGCTGCTCATTGCTAGCTGTTTGCGTGCCGTGGGCAGCCAGGCAGATTGGAAACTGGACAGCTTGCTAGCATTACAGATAAACAAGTCACTTTCAAAATGATCAGTTAGCTAGTTCAGCAGCTTGAGTCACATACGCTTTCGGCGGCCCAGTTCGTCCCAACCGTAAAACATGTTTCGATTATTCAAACCTGATCTGTTATCGATGACAACAAGCTGGCTCAGTTCATTAAATTGCACACAGTGATGTTGTTTTCTCAACAATATTTCTGCTGATTTTAAAAGTAACTCTGCTTTGCCTCAAGTTAGCTAGAGTTACCTAGGTATAGATGACATGCATGTCACGAGACAAAGCTCCTATTTTTTAGATTATCTCAAATAAATTACACTGATGCAAATGCCTGTGGTAATGTTCCCACTCGATACAACCCCAACAAACGTATGTTTTTACAGTGGCACACGACACCTTTTGTGCATGCCGTTGTTGTATTGACTTACTGGTATTTCACCACCTTGGCTTCGTGGCTTGAAATAACCAGTGAATACATATGAAAATATATATTTTTCAATTTAACACAGCATTAACTCTTTCCACCTTTGTGGGCGGGACCGAAGCAGTTGGCAGGGACGCATGGCCCGACCAAGTTCAAACATTTAAACCTGTCTTCCTCCATTGTAGAGACAAGAGAGAGTGCATTCGGAAAGTATTCAGACCCCTTTACTTTTCCACATTTTGTTACGTTACAGCCTTATTCTAAAATGGATTAAATTTGAAAAAATCCTCAATCCACACCCAATACCCCATAATGACAAAGCGAAAACAGGTTTAGAAAGGTTTGCACATTTATTAAAAATAAAAAAAACATACCTTATTTACATAAGTATTCAGACTCTTTGCTATGAGACTTGAAATTGAGCTCAGGTTCATCTTGTTTCCAGTGATCGTCCTTGATGATTATTCAACTTGATTGGAGCACCTGTGGTAAATTCAATTGATCGGACATGATTTGGAAAGGCACACACCTGTCTATATAAGGTCCCACAGTTGACCGTGCATGTCAGAGCAAAAACCAAGCTATGAGGTCGAAGAAATTGTCCGTAGACCATCGAGACAGGATTGTGTCGAGGCAGAGATCTGGGGAAAGGTACCAAAATAATTCTGCAGCATTGAAGGTCCCCAAGAACACAGTGGCCTTCATCATTCTTAAATTAATGAAGTTTGGAACCACCAAGACTCTTCCTAGAGCTTCCTAGAGGGAGAAGGGCCTTGGTCAGGGAGATGACCAAGAATGGTCATTCTGATAGAGCTCCCCTGTGGATATGGGAGAACCTTCCAGAAGGACAACCATCTCTGCAGCACTCCACCAATCAGGTCTTTACGGTAGAGTGGCCAGACGAAAGCCACTCATCAGTAAAAGGAACATGACAGCCCGCTTGGAGGTTGCCAAAAGGCACCTAAAGACTGTCAGACCATGAGAAACAAAATTCTCTGTTCTGATGAAACCAAGATTTAACTCTTTGGAGGAAACCTGGCACCATTCCCACGGTGAAGCATGGTGGTGGCAGCATCATGCTGTGGGGATGTTTTTCAGCGGCAGGGACTGGGAGACTAGTCAGGATCAAGATAAAAATAAACGCAGCAGAGATCCTTGATGAAAACCTGCTCCAGAGCACTCAGGACCTCAGACAGGGGCAAAGGTTTACCTTCAAACAGGACAACAACCCTAAGCACACAGCCAAAACAAACGGAGTGGCTTCGGGACTCTGAATGTCCTTGAGTAGCCCAGCTTGAATCCGATCAAACGTCTCTGGAGAGACCTGAAAATAACTGCAGCGACACTCCCCATCCAACCTGACAGAGCTTGAGAGGATCTGCAGAGAAGAATGGGAGAA
Organism: Thymallus thymallus; assembly: GCA_023634145.1. Taxonomy (NCBI): domain Eukaryota; kingdom Metazoa; phylum Chordata; class Actinopteri; order Salmoniformes; family Salmonidae; genus Thymallus; species Thymallus thymallus. The sequence goes on along the minus strand of CM042396.1, from coordinate 6,458,054 downwards.
ACTCCCCAAATACAGGTGTGCCAAGCTTGTAGCATCATACCCAAGAAGACTTGAAGCTGTAATCACTGCCGAAGGTGCTTCAACAAAGGGGGTGGGGGAATTTTAAATCAATAGAATGAGGCTGCAACATAACAGCAAGCCAAGGGGTCTGAATACTTTCCGAATGCACTAGAGACTCTTGTAATGGCTCACTCACACCAGCCATCATGCCTGCTTACATTCACACGCCTTTTGTCAAGCAAGTGCCTTAATTACTCTCCCGCATGTACTCTAATCATATCATCGGTCTTACTCTCACACCACTGACAGAATACAAGCACAATTAAGCTGAATTGACACAATGGTTTATTCAGATATCCATTATGCAAGTAAAACGTTCTTTGTGCACTCCTCCTAGGGAATCTTGTTCTTGTTCAAAAACCAAGGCTCAAACTCTTGACTGCCATCATCTAGAATGTGAGAGTACTTTTAATGTAAACATCGCAATAAAAAAGGGCAGCGTTTACTTAGACGCAACGTGATTGTTTTCCTGTCATCCGATGTAAGACCACATCCGATGTAAGACCACATACTTATGTTGCGGTGGAGCATGATCTGGCCCCCATTATGTTGTTATTGTGACTATGGGTCAAAATGGCAGCCTATTCCATTTAAAGTGCACTACTTTTGACCAGGGCCAATAAAGTAGTGCACTATATAGGGAATAGGCACGTGTTTGCATCTATGGAAAGAACTGGTGGAATTTACCATCTGATCAGTCATATACGTCCAATTTCTGAAAGACATGCAGGGTATTGTTGGAGATTACGATCAGCGTGGGCATTTATTTTGTAATTTTTTTTGCCTTTGTTTAAGCAGGGAGTCATGCACACATCAGTAAACACTGTACATATCTATATATATAAAAAATATAAGTCACAGTTCATAAAAGGAAATCAGCCAATATAAATCAATTCATTAGGCCCTAATCTATGGGTTTCACATGGCTGCTAATACAGAAATGCATCTGTTGGTCACAGATATGTAGAGGTCTGGATCAGAACCAGTCACTATCTGATGTGTCGCGCTGCATGAGTCAAATGGTGGTCTCCTTTTCATAGAGTTGATCAGGCTGTTGATAGTGGCCTGTGGAATGTTGTCCCACTCCTCAATGGCTTTGCGAAGATGCTGGATATTGGCGGGAACTGGAACACGCTGTCGTACACATTGATCCAGAGCATCCCTAACATGCTCAATGGGTGTCTGGTAAGTATGCCTTCCCATACCATAAACCCACCACCACCATGGGGTACTCTGTTCACAACGTTGACATCAGCAAACCGCTCGCTCACGCAACGCCATACACGTGGGCTGCGGTTGTGGGGCCGGTTGGAAGTACTGCCAAATTCTCTAAAATGACATTTGAGGCGGCTTATGGTAGAAAAAATGAACATTGAATTCTCTGGCAGCCGCCCTGCCGGGAATTCCTGCAGTCAGCATGCCAATTGCGCGCTCCCTCAAAACTTTGTGTGACACAACTGCACATTTTAGTGGCCTTTGATTGTCCCCAGCACAAGGTGCACCTGTGTAATGATCATGCTGTTTAATCAGCTTCTTGATATGCCACACTTGTCAGGTGGATGGATTATTTTTACAAAGGAGAAATGCTCACTAACAGGGATGTAAACTAAACATACGTTTTTTTGTGCATATGGAACATTTCTGGGATCTTTATTTCAGCTCATGAAACATGGGTCCAACACTTTACATGATGCGTTTTATATTTTCAATGTACATAACAATTACACAATACATGAAATGCAAAACAAAATAATAATAAGAAAAAAACGAATGAAACAAACTCAGTCTTCAGTAAAAAGGCCCTCCTAACATATGCCTGAATTGTCCTAGAGGCAATCTTGCTGTTTCCTTTGTGCAAAACAACATGGTTTAACTTATTTTTAAGACATGCTTTTTTCCCTCAATGTGAGGGTCCCTTTAAAAGTAATGTTTTTTTTTTTTTTACATTTCATATTGGTAACACCTGGCTAGTTTTGTGGGTATGTCTTTGGAGATCGATTCTAATTAGACCCTAACCCTAAAGTGTTTTTCATCTCCATAATAGCAATTTTTAAAGTTTGAATGTATTCATTGTCAGTATTTACTGTACCACCCAATGGTGCATGCCAAGCCCAAAATGCATTTAGACTAAAAACGAGGTAACAAGAAACCATGCTTTTGAGTGATGTTCCTCACTCTGGCTCAAAGAGAGAAGGGAGGGTATATATATACACATATCAGCTGAGAACTTGGCAGACCTCTCATTTGTTATCTCTGCTATTCATTAGGTGGGAGGACTCTGGTGTTTTTTCATTCAAATTATTTTCGTACAGTTTTGTTATTGTGAAAGTCTGAGGGACTATTCTCATGTGGGGTGGGTTTGCTCACAGAATTATATTTGAAAGCGAATTGTAGCATCTTCAAACTGGCAGCTGTTATATTTTCTTTGCCTGGCAAAAAATATTTTCGATGCTGATAAAAGCAGATACATTTTGTATATTTTTGGCTTTATTTGAAAAATATTTTGACAATGCTTGCTAAGCATGGAGGGGGGCAGGACTTTGGGGCACTAGGTGTTTGTAAGTTTGCAAGCCCCCAAGTCTTCAATATGGGGCGCTGAGGCATCTTGAATCTTTTCTTTTCTCTGATACTTAAAGTGGAACGGAGATAAAAACAATAATAATAATGTTTTATATATTTTCTGACGAGCAAGCACTTAGATATGATCGTTTTCATAAATTCATAATGTTTGGGAATGACTTATAGTAAGGCATTTGTGAAAATTCTATAGCAGTATTGAGTGGGAAAGCGGCCGTGCTTTTGGACAATATTGACACTGCAGGAAATAAAAACGTAGTCACCGGTATACGTGCGCCATAGCCAATCAGATCTACAGTAGGACTATATGCAAATAAGCCATTGGCCACACGGGCCTACCATCAGACAGCTCGGGTATTCGAACCAGCGACCTTTCGGTTACTGGCCCAACGCTCTAACCGCTAGCCTGCCGCCCCCAAAGGTAGTAGCAACAACGTGACTTTAGATTAGAACACATTCGGCAAAAGCCACAAAATAATCTTGACTGGATTTCTGCAAATATGTAAATACCACAGGAGTCTTACATTTGGGAAAACAATCCTATTGATCAAACAACCATGAAAAGGTAGGCTATCTCTCCCTCAGTTGCCTATGCACAGCAACAACTAATGCTAGCCAGAGCGAGATGACCTAAAATCTAACAAACATATGACAAACCCCCAAACTTTTCCAGCTATCAGTTGTTGGCCATCAAAAATGCCTGCTCGTCCTTCTGTAGCTTGCCTGCCAATGCATGCTTGTCCCAACCCACATTTTGACAACTGAATGGTCAACTTGCTTGCCCATTTGATCGATGCCAAATACATTTGATTGACAACTAAGAGATATGTTAATTGTGGAGAACAGTCATTCAAGTTCAGCAAAGTGATTTCAAATGTTCTTGCTAGCTAACCAAATGACACCTGCAGCATCTATAGCTGTAGCCAACAAAAAACAATTGGGAGACATCCTTCCAGCAGCCAGCTAGCTAGATAGCTAAGTAAATAGCTAGCTACATAAATGGACACTCCTGGGCTAATGTATCTAACTCAACAAATTCATGGACCAAACCTAGCCTATTTGTTTTTACAAATAAAAATAAAAACTGCCACCCAAATTGACCATTGTTTGTTAGAAAAATATGGTCCTTTTTTACAATGTCCACCTATGTACATAGATGCTGTATATAGCGTTTTAACATGTAAAAATAAGAGGTAATTTATATTTGTCCAGCCTTTGTTGCTATGCTTGCAGATGTTCATAATATGCTGCGACCCTAATCAAAAAAAAGTATTTAAGAACGTAGCTATAGGTTGTTGGAACATTTAAACTTAACATTTTTTTACACTGCATGGATCACTGGTGCGATTGAATGCTGCATTGCTGTTTTTGTACATTCAAAGTGTATTGTAGTTGAGTAGCCAACCTAGGCTACTGCTCAAATGTTGCTGTAATAGGCCTACGTGTTTCTCTCTTGCATGGTGTTTCGTTGCTGGTTTAATGTTTTTCTTATTAATTGTCAAGCTTAAAAAACTGAAGCCAGACCAACAGGTTAGTAGCCTAGCTAGGACTGTGGCATGTCTGTAGACTTTCCCCTCACTGCATGCTGTAAACAGGACACACGAAAGCAGCAAAACTTAAGTTGAATTCACAGATGCGAGGGCGTGAGGCTGTAATTTCATAAAGTAGATTACTCAATTGTTGACTAATTTATGCTCTCGTGTGTCCTATTCAGCCTGCGGGCCTTATGTTTGGCACGTGTGCTAGCCTACATTATTACTGACTTGTGGTCATTGCCCTTGCAAGTTTGTATTGACATTCCCAGCCTTGGTTACAGTCGTCCGTTTTTGTTCAAAATATTGAGTCATTGAAACTGAAACGGTGCATCCTAAATGGATGCAGGAAACAATGTACCAGGCCAGCAATATTTTTTGGACTACTAAGAAATGTATTGATGAATTACATAAATCATGCATTGAACTGCATCCAATCTATTCTGACAACAATGCCTTACTGTAAATCATGGAATTAAGTCAAATATAACCTCTTATAAAGTGGTTTTGAAGCATAAACTGGGAATTTCATATTTTCGACTGATTCTGTTTCATGTCTGCAAAGTAGTTGAAACGCTGTCAGTTCCACTTTAAGAACTCCAGCACAACAGTGGACCAACCAATATGGTTTGCAACAGTTCTGAAACAACACATCTGTAATTTTCTCCCAAATTTCAAAAAGTGTAATATTTGTATCATAAATTAGGTTGTTTTTTTGTTTTTCTTCTGGAGAATGCTACCCCAGCTCAGTCATATTGGTTAGCTAGGTCAATCTTTTTACAAGGTGGTTGGTATCATTTTGAGGAAATTGGTTTGTAAATGATTCATAGTTCACACAAGTTGTTTACAATAACAAAATTAATTTGCTTCATTGTAGAGGTAGTTTGAATATTATCTTTTTATTTTTTTATTCTGACTTTCAGGATTTATATTGAACCTAAACCAAAAAAGTGTAATGTCATGTTATGGCATTTTGTGTGCTTTGCGTGAGTGACTGTCAAGTGTGTTATACTTGAGTGTGTGTCATAGAGAGAAGGTTGGTGTGTGTGTGAGTGTGTGAGAGACAAGGTTGGTTGGTGTGTTTGAGAGTAAGTCAGTGTCTCGTCACATTTGTTTGTTGGTATGAATGTGATTGCCTGTGTGTCTAAATATGAAGGACTGTTCTGTAAGATTGTTTGGGGGGGGGGGGGGATGTTGGCTGAATGTGAATGTCTGTATGCAACTGTGTTTCTGTGTGCTTGTTTGTGATTGTGAGAGTGACATACACGTTTTTACTACCCTTATTGCTGTTTTCCCTGGCCAGTTTTCTGACCTACTTGGTGACTCATCCAGAGCAAAGACAGAATAGGTCAACACTAGCCTATATAATGTAAACCCCAAACTAGCCCAAGGCAGAGTTGGCTTCCGATTCCCTTCACCTGATGTTCTTTCCGATCAGTGGTCCACAAAACGAGTAGAGAATTCTGAAACCAGAATATCTCTGATCCCCAAATTGCAATAGAGCTAATAGACAGTGACGCCTCATGTATCTCCTGTTGCACCAGTTCTGAATTGGATGTATGACTGTGTTGTGCTTCTCTAATGCAGATTCATGTTACATGCATTCAATAAATTGTGAGACTGAATTCTGCAAAAGCTGGAAAGAAAATGATTTGTATTCTGTTCCTGGATCTGAAATTCTAATTTTCTTGCTAAAATTCACACCCATGAATGACCCATTTTACCTGCAAAATTACTTGTTTGGAAATTAACATAGCCACAGGTAAAAATGTTCACATACAACATACCTTGTATGATGAGTAAAACATTTTCTGTAGACATTGAGGAGGAGCCATTTCAGAATTCAGTTGTCCTGTGTTTTCTGTAGTTATTGTATGGGAATGTACACATCTTGGTGGCTATAACTTTTACTTTCTCATTTTGTTCTTTTCAAACCTGTTCAACCCCATGAAGAGTGAGAATTACAAAATCAGTTTTAAGACTGACACTTTGACCAGGTCGTTTATAATGTCGTACAAATCAGACAGTCAGACACTATACATGTACGCTTCTTGATCTCCTGATAATAGAGAAAGTCGATGGGTGAAGTGGCATCATTGATTTGCTTACAATATTCACATTTAAAATGCAACTGTCAATTTGGCTTATTACCCCTGTTGGTCTTCCTAGAAATACAAGAAGCGTATTTAAATTTTCTACTTCTATCACTCTGTCCTAAACTGTACTTTAATGACATTGGAATTAATGCAGGGGGTTATAAAACGTAATAAAAATTTACTTTAATTAAAGTGTGGGGTTTTTCATTATGTTGCTGTCTTGAAAGCTTGTATACATACCAGGCTGTGTGTTTGGTATTTTTACACCTAGCTGTCAAATCAATCATGTGACAGCTAGCCCTTCCCAACAATGCAGAAAAAAGAGAAATAGCAGAAAAAATACTTTAGTCTGCACTGTCAGCTGTGTAGGCCTACATTTTTACATTCAGCAGATGCTCTTATCCAGAGCAACGTAAAGTTAGTGACTGCTCAGGTCGTTAGTGTAACTGAAAGGTCAAGCTTCCATAGATATTGACAGGATTGTGTCAACACCGCACGTATTACACAACACTGTTGCGTTTGTTAGTGGTTGAGAATTGTTGCAAGTTAAAAGTCCGCTCAGCAGAGAACTTTACATGGTAGGGCTGGGTGATATTCTGTGTTTTACTATATACCGGTATTGATGCACGGACCGGTTTGAGTTTTTACTTTACCTTCTATAACGGTATTTTAATTGTTTGGTTTGTTAAATGTGATATGCAACTCCGTCGCATATAATGTCAGTTTTTATTGTTTACTCCGTTTGCTACTTGAGTCGTGTCTCTCCATCTCCTGCATGCCGCTAACCACAGCAATCCCCCTATCACTCAAGGAGAGAGCAGTTGCTCAACCAAGGAGTAAAGAACACTTTATCTTGCTGTTCACTGCATGGTCAGATTGATGCAACAACGTTGGTGACATGCTGCTTTCCACCAGCAGTCTATACACTATCTACTGTCTGCAAACTACTATCTGCTAGTTTGTCTCTGTTAGCAAGTTGTTGCTAAAATAATTGCTAATGCTAATCACTAGTTAGCTGGCTAGCGTGATAAATATACTAGCTAGCTAATACCGTCTGGTACCAGTGCTGGTGTAGGCCTAGATAAGCATGTTTGTGCAACGGTATCTTATCAGAGAGGAATAGGCTTCCCCAATAGGGTCCAGCTGCGATGTCATCTCAGAGCAGTCTTGTCATTTAAAAATCTTCCCAGCCTGAAATAGTTACCCACTTAAAAGGTGGATATCATCATACCAATCACATCATTCATATAGGACACATAGGACAGATGCAGGCCCAATACACGTTTTGACAGTAGGCCGTACAGTAATGTAAATGTGTGACTTGTGTACTAACTTTCCAGTTTTCCGTACTGCATGTAATATATTGTGTTTGTATGCTGACGTTTGCAAATGAATTAACATGGACAATGAAGTACGGTGTATTCGGAAAATATTTTGTACCTTTATTGTAAAATGGATTTTAATTATTTGTTTCCTCATCAATCTACACACAATACTGCAAAATGACAAATGTATCAGACCCTTTCCTATGAGACTTGAAATTGAGCTCCGGTGCATCCTGTTTCCATTGATCATCCTTCATATATTTCTACAACTTGATAGGAGTCCACCTGTGGTAAATTCAATTGATTGGGCATAATTTGGAAAGGGGCACACCAGTCTATATAAGGTCCCACAGTTGACAATGCATGTCAGAGCAAAAACCAAGACACGAGGTTGAAGGAATTGTCTAGTGCCGAGACAGGATTATGTCGAGACAGAGATCTGGGGTGCCCAAAAAAACTTCTGCAGCTTTGAAGGTTGCGAAAAATGTCTAAAAACCTGTTTTTGCTTAGTCATTATGGGGTGTTGTGTGTTGATTCGATGAGAGGAAAAAAATATATTTTATTAATTTTAGAATAAGGCTGTAACGTAACAAATTGTGGGGAAAGTCAAGGGTTCTGAATACTTTCCGAATGCACTGTGTGTGTGTATATGTATGTTTATATATATACAGTTGAAGTCGGAAGTTTACATACACTTAGGTTGAAGTCATTAAAACTAATTTTTCAACCACTCCACAGATTTTATGTTAACAAACTATAGTTTTGGCAAGTCGGTTAGGACATATACTTTGTGCATGACACAAGTAATTCTTCCAACAATTGTTTACAGACAGATTATTTCACTTAGAATTCACTATATCACAATTCCAGTGGGTCAGAAGATTACATACACTAAGTTTACTGTGCCTTTAAACAGCTTAGAAAATTTCAGAAAATGTAATGGCTTTAGAAGCTTCTGATAGGCTAATTGACATCATTTGAGTCAATTGGAGGTGTACCTGTGGATGTATTTCAAGGCCTACCTTCAAACTCAGTGCCTCTTTGCTCGACATCATGGGAAAATCCAAGAGTGTGCAAAACTGTCATCAAGGCAAAGGGTGGTTACTTTGAAGAATCTCAGATATAAAATATGTTTTGATTTGTTTAACACTTTTTTGGTTACTACCTGATTCCATATGTGTTATGTCATAGTTTTGATGTCTTCACTTTTATTCTACAATGTACAAATTAGTGCAAATAAAGAAAAACCCTTGAATGAGTAATATTCCAAACTTTTGGTCCCCTGTGTGTGTGTGTGTGTATATATATATATATATATATATATATATATATATATATATATATATATATATATATATATATATATATAATATATTTTTTTATTATTATATAATTTTTTGGAGGGGTGTGGGGAGATAAGACTGTAAAAACACTAGGGAATAAGCTCCCAGGTGATTTTAATTTTGGAAATCTGTTCCCAAATATTCAATAAAGCACTTTACATAGTAGGCAGAAACTCACATCCACCATCAATGTATAGCACCTGACCATTTTTGTGCCAGAACGCTCACCACACATTAGATATAAGTTGGAGAGGTGAGGAGGGATTTATGCCATTTAGGATTGAGGTGGATGATTAGGTGGCCATGATTGAATGTGGCCATGACACCGGGGCGAACACCACTACTTTACAATAAGACTTTTAATGACCACAGAGAGTCAGGACACCCGTTTTAACGTCCCACCCGGTAGACGGCACCCAACGCAAGGCAATGTCCCCAAATGTAATCAACGTTCGAAATCTTTTTGTTTAAGTCAAATATTATATTTGTTTAGGCTTCTTGAAGTCAATTTGCAATCTACAAATATTTGTTTTATGTTCCGGCCCCCCGACTCTTCGCTCAAGAAATAATTGGCCCGTGGCTGAATCTAGTTGATGATCATTGTCAAATGATTTGTGAAACATCAGAGACATATGGTGAATACCTTTTGAAAGTATTATTTTAAAGTGGACAGGAATGTGCTGGCTTCTTGCCTTCCTTAAGTTTGTGATCAACTATATGTATTTTATCTGATTCTTCATAACTGTCTTTGTTTCAGAATTGTGCAACAATGCCCAGATTTGGGGAAACAAAAATCTTTGTCCTGGGAAAGGAAATTCCATCGAGAGGCGAAAGAGGCACATTGTCCCTCAGTGCTGCACCTCCGGCTCGGAACCTCCTTAGCCCCGAAGAGAGGACCAAATGGAGGACCATAGTCCAGCTACAAGTAATTCCCAGACTACCAGTGCTCAGAGGAGGAAAGGGGAAACAGTGGCTCGATGGAGAGAGATGAGGGAGCAGCTGCACCACATCCTTGTGGAGAACATGGCCCCCCAAGTAAAATCCATCTGCTCTGTGTGTGGGATCGAGCCAGAGATAATATTTTGCTTTGACTGTGTGGTGGTCACCAATAAAGACAAAAACATTGTGCACTACCTGGAGATCTGGTAGGCAATTATCATTGATAGTGTTTCATCATGTGCCCAATTGACAAAGAAACTAATTTCTCAAACTTAAGTTAAATGGTCAGTGTCGGAGGCCTTCGCAGAGGTATATCCCACAAACGATCACCTTAAAACTATTTGCAGTTGCACTTAAACTGATCAACTAAATGTATTTGCTCTCCGTCTATCTGATACATATTTCCACCCACAACTTACTTATTTTTAATCAGATAATGCTTTTTAGCCATGGTTAAATCATTCAAACCAAGTACAAACTCTTAACCAATACTCTTCCGCTTAAGGATAGTCAATTTAAAAGAACCCTTCCGTTTGCTTTCGGATGGCACTGGAGGCAGAGAGATGGTCTTAAGTGCTCACCCTACCACAGTAGATTTATGAGGGTATTTGATGACTTTGGTAAGTAGTAAATCATTGGCGTTCAACTTCATCTCTACATAACCTTTTTAGTGTTTTTCAAAAATAATATTACGCGACAAGTTTAAGGCAATTTTGTTTGCATTTTCAAATGATATACACTGAGTATACAAAACATTAAGAATAACTGCTCTTTCCATTAAACAAACTGACCAGGTGAATCCAGGTGAAATATATGATCCTTTATTGATGTCACTTGTGAAATCCACTTAAATCAGTGTAAATTAAGGGGATGAGATAGGTTTAAGAATAATTTTTAAGCCTTGAGACAATTGAGTCATGGATTGTGTATGTGTGCCATTCAGAGGGTGAATGGGCAAAACAAAAATGAAAGAGCCTTTGAACTGGGTACGGTTTGTGTCAAGAACTGCAACCCTGCTGGGTTTTTCACGCTCAACAGTTTCCCGTGTGTATCAAGAATGGTCCACCAGCCAAATGACATCCAGCCAACTTGACACAACTGTGGGAAGCATTGGAGTCAACATGGGCCAGCATCCCTGCGGAACGCTTTCGACACCTTGTAGAGTCAATGTCCTGATGAATTGAGGCTGTTCTGAGGGCAAAGGGGGTGAAACTGAATTCCTCACTGTGGATTGTGCCATTACGCATCATAGATATGATTTTTAAAAACTAATTGATATTTGCATAGGAAATTAGTAGTTTTTGCTCCATTCTGTTAACGGTTTATCTGTGACTTTTTAATGGAACTTTTCATGACTAACTATTTTTCTTCTTTCAGGCCGAGTGCATGAAGTGCGAGTAGAGCTCTGCCAGTGTTTTGGCCTTGCACAACCTGCCAGCATCAGACTGCTCACTACTAAAGCATTGTAACCAGCCTGCAGCTTGAGAGTGGTGTTTCAATGAGGGCCGTATGCCTGTCATTCAATTTTCCTCATAGGACAGTGAATAATCACTTTTATGATCTGATTCTATAATACGTCTACTTTGTCTGCAAAAGTTAATAACCAAATTCCTGTTTTAATAAACAGATCTGTCATAGAAACCACATGCTACTTGTATGTGAAGATGCATTTGCTGTATGTGTTGATGGCCTACACTGATGAAATGCAGTAATGAATCAGAGTGCCTTTAAGTGACTGTTCATTCATTTCAGGGTGGAGATTTGTATGTATACTGCCCTGCCAAGCTGATGTGGATTGATCCGTTTGTAAGTCCATATCACCAACGGGTAAAGTGATAACATTGTGCCTGAATTTAATATGCACTGCGTTTCAAGGATACCTTCCATTGTTACCTTATGCACAACTGGAAGGGAATGTGAACGAAATCTAGACTTCTTTGAACTCGTGATATCAACCCTTGCCGCTAATTCATATTTAAATGACGCAGTTGTCACTCCACTTTGAATCAGGGGTCTTTGAGACGGTATGTTGATGTATGTTGAATTTCATATTATTGGTTGTCTCATCCATTCAGCCACTGAACCTGGCATAACTGTGTATGATCTTCTTAAGGCAACAGCAGAGTACGTTATACCTGTACAGTACTTGATATAAAAAAAAAATGTGTAGGGAAACTCCATCAGGTCCAAACCCAAAACAAGGAAATTGGACGAGACAGGCGTGTTGGGGGTTTCCTGCAAGCATGAGCACCTGCTTCTCTTCTTGAACATGAAACAGGGTGAAAGGTGGGATGCAGTAATATTGCTTTTTTTTAAATGTATTTTATCCTCAGTATTTTTTTTCAGTGTTTGATTAATTTAGTATGCAAATAATGATGCATCCCTTCTGTAGTTTGTCAAATGCAGTGTACCTGTATGACATTGCATGCAAGATGCAACCACATGTGCAAGTAATTAATCTTTTTTCATTCAAGATTTCATTTACTTCAACATTTGAATAGCAGTTTTCACCAAAAATAGTGGCCTCCCACTCCTCTTTCTATTCTGGTTAGAGCCAGTTTGCGCTGTTCTGTGAAGGGTGTAGTACACAGCGCTGTACGAGATCTTCAGTTTCTTGGCAATTTCTCGCATGGAATAGCCTTAGTTTCTCAGAACAAGAATAGACTGACGAGTTTCAGAAGAAAGTTCTTTGATTCTGGCCATTTTGAGCCTGTAATCGAACCCACAATGATCTGATGCTCCAGATACTCAACTAGTCTAAAGGTTTTATTGCTTCTTTAATCATCACAACAGTTTTCAGCTGTGCTAACATAACTAGCAAAAGTGTTTTCTAATGATCAATTAGCCTTTTAAAATGAACTTGGTAGCCCAGTGGTTAACCACTCTAGCCCAGTGGTTAGAGTGTTGGGCCCATAACCGAAAGGTTGCTGGATCGAATCCCCGAGCTGACAAGGTAAAACTCTGTCGTTCTGCCCCTGAACAAGGCAGTTAACCCAGTTAACCCACAAATAAGAATTTGTTCTTAACTGACTTGCCTAGTAAAATAAAGGTTAAAAAAATCTAACACAGGAGCGATGGTTGCTGATAATGGGCCTATGTAGATATTCCTTAGTCATTAACAATGTCTACACTGTATTTCTGATCAATATATTTATTTTACCCCATTTTCTCGCTACAACTCCCGTACGGACTTGGGAGAGGCGAAGGTTGAGAGCCATGCGTCCTCCGAAACACAATCCACCAAGATGCACTGCTTCTTGACACAATGAACGCTTAACCCGGAAGCCAGCAGCACCAATGTGTCGGAGGAACCACCGTAAACCTGGCGACTGAGTTAATGTGCATGCGCCCGGCCCGCTACAGGAGATGCTAGAGCGCGATGGGACAAGGACAACCCGGCCGGCCAAACCCTCCCCTAACCCGGACGACACTGTGCCAATTGTGCGTCGCCCGGTTGTGACACAGACAGGGCTCGAACCCACATCTGTAGTAATGCAGCTTGCACTGCAGTGCCTTAGACCACTGCACCACTCGGGAGGCCCGTATTTCTGATCAATTTGATGTTATTTTAATGGACAAAGAATGTGCTTTTCTTTTATTTCATCATATCCATATTGGTAGTTACAGTCTTGTCCAATCGCTACAACTCCCGTACGGACTCGGGAGAGGCGAAGGTTGAGAGCCATGCGTCCTCCGAAACACAATCCACCAAGACGCACTGCTTCTTGACACAATGAACGCTTAACCCGGAAGCCAGCCGCACCGATGTGTCGGAGGAACCACCGTAAACCTGGCGACTGAGTCAACGTGCATGTCCCCGGCCCGCCACAGGAGATGCTAGAGCACAATGGGACAAGGACAATTGTGCGTCGCCATGGGTCTCCCGGTCGCGGCCGGCTGCGACACAGACGGGGCTCGAACCCGCATCTGGAGTAATGCAGCTTGCACTGCGATGCACTGCCTTAGACCACTGCACCACTCGGGAGGCCTCCAAAACAAGGACATTTCTAAGTGACCCCAAACCTTTGAACGGTAGTGTATATATTTTATTTATTTGTTTTTTTGCTAAAAAGGTGGGGCTCAAAACAGGTGGGGGTCTGCCCCACTTGCCCTGAATGACGGGTTGCCACTGAGAAGCAAGTTCGATTATGCATCAAGAATTCAGCATAGCAAGTTTGTATGAAAGTCTGGTTATTAAATGGGTAAATAGTTTAATCCATTCTACAATTTATTCAAAGGTAAATAGTAATATCCTCTAAACCACTGTGGTGACAAACAAACTTTGCTGCTGTTTCCAATCGTCCAAATATAAAATAAAATAATGTATTACTAGCTAACTAGCTACAGTGCAGGCTAACTCAAATGAGCTGCTAACGTAGCTAGCTAGCTATATAGACAACTTTACATGCTGTATAGCTAGCTAGCTGAAGGATAGCAGCCCCAACTGTCAAAGTCAGAGAGAAGGCTATTCTGGATAGTACTTTTGTGTAGTTCCAGTTCCTAGAAGTGAGGGCAGAGATAATAGTAACATAATATTCTGTACTGTCTAATTTGAGTATAATGAAGTTATACTGTTTCTTGTGATGTTTTCTGTCCTCAGATACAGAGATATGTATTCCTCCAAACATAACGATGGTCATTATGGCCAAACAGTTCTATTTTTGTTTCATCAGACCAGAGGATATTTCTCCAAAAAGTACAATCTTTAGGAGACAGAACGCATCTCCTTCCTGAGTGGTATGACAACTGCGTGGTCCCATGGTGTTTATACTTGCATACTATTGTTTGTACAGATTAATTTGGTACCTTCAGGCGTTTGGAAATTGCTCCCAAGGATGAACCAGACTTGTGGAGGTCTACAATATTTTTTGAGGTCTTGGCTGATTTCTTTGGATTTTCCCATGATGTCGAGCAAAGAGGCACTGAGTTTGAAGGTAGGCCTTAAAATACATCCACAGGTACACCTCCAATTGACTCATATGATGTCAATTAGCCTATCAGAAGCTTCTTAAGCCATGACATCTTTTTCTGAAAACTTCTGACCCACTGGAATTGTGATATAGTGAATTAGAAGTGAAATAATCTGTCTGTAAACAATTGTTGAAAGAATTACTTGTGTCATGCACAAAGTAGATGTCCTAACCAACTTGCCAAAACTATAGTTGGTTAACATGAAATCTGTGGAGTGGTTGAAAAATGAGTTTTAATGACTTCAACCTAAGTGTATGTAAACTTCCGACTTCAACTGTATCTATCCAATGTTATCATGATTTTTTATAAGAGACATTATACTTTAGTAATCCACAATTACCTGGTTATGTAAAAGTCTAATAATGACATTGTCTTCCATATTCCTAGAAATACCTTGCAACTGGAGATTCCTTCAAAATGATTGCCTACAGTTACCGTGTAGGGCACTGCAGGGTTGGATGACCAGGGCCATCATGGACTCCCTTCTGGGGTATTCAGGCGTGTGAAGGCTACCTGTGTCCTGCATAACTTCATGAGGAGAGACAAAAGGACAAGGAGGGGATCTGCTGCTCGCCGCCGTGAGCCAGAAGAGAGATCTGCTGCTCTGCAGGATGTTTCAAGGATGGGGTCCAACAACACAGCATGGGAGGCAATCTGTGTGTGGGAGATCTTCACCTCCTACTTCTTTGAAGAGGGTGCTGTTCCCTGGCAACACCATAGACTACACTATGCACAACCAAAGGCTCTTTTAAGAGCCATCCACTATGCAATAGTTTTCTTCCATTTAAATCACTACAGTATATTTGGAAAGTATTCAGACCACTTTACTTTTTCCACATCTTATTCTTACATTGATTCAATAATTTTTTTATCTCATCAATCTACACACAATTCCCCATAATGACAAAGCGAAAACAGGTT
The DNA here is from genome assembly GCA_023634145.1 of Thymallus thymallus. Taxonomy (NCBI): domain Eukaryota; kingdom Metazoa; phylum Chordata; class Actinopteri; order Salmoniformes; family Salmonidae; genus Thymallus; species Thymallus thymallus. The sequence goes on along the minus strand of CM042396.1, from coordinate 6,442,290 downwards.
TTTTGACATTTTTGTAAATGTATAAAAAAAAATATAAAAACAGATACCTTAGTTACATAAGTATTCAGACCCTTTGCTATGAGACTCGAAATTGAGCTCAGGTGCATCCTGTGTCCATTGATCGTCCTTGAGAAGTAGCTCCTCATGTCTTCCAATAGTGGCTCCATGCACTGGCAACAGACAAACAGAGAACACAGGTATAAATACGCTGAGGATAATGGGGAAGATGGGCGACACCGGGAGGGGGGTGGAGACAATCACAAAGACAGGTGAAACAGATCAGGGTGTGACGTGCAGCGATGGTCCCGAGGATCTGCAGAGAAGAATGGGAGAAACTCCCCAAATACAGGTGTGCCAAGCATGTAGCGTCATACCCAAGTTAAATGTTTTCTTTTAAAATACATTTGCATTTTGTCATTATGGGGTATTTGTGTGTAGATTCATGAGGGGGAAAAACTACAGTCGTATGAAAAAGTTTGGGCACCCCTCTGAGGCTGCATAATAATTTACTCTGTCACAGAAAATGATCACAATGGCATGCCATTCATTTTCTAATAAAAGGTATTTAAGTTGGCCAATTGCAAGTTGTTGTTCTCTTTGACTCTCCTCTGAAGAGTGGCAACATGCGGGCCTCAAAACAACTCTCAAATGACCTGAAAACAAAGATTGTTCAACATTATGGTTTAGGGGAAGGCTACAAAAACCTATCGCAGAGATGTAAGCTGTCAGTGTCCACTGTGAGGAACATAGTGAGGAAATGGAAGACCACAGGCACAGTTCTTGTTAAGGCCAGAAGTGGCAGGCCAAGTAAAATATCGGAGAGGCAAAGGCGAAGGATGGTGAGAACGGTCAAAAACAGCCCACAGACCACCTCCAAAGACCTACAACATCATCTTGCTGCAGATGGTGTCACTGTGCATCGTTCAACAATTCAGCGCACTTTGCACAAGGAGAAGCTGTACGGGATGAGTGATGCGGAAGAAGCCTTTTCTGCACACACGCCACAAAGTCGCTTGAGGTATGCAAACTCACATTTGGACAAGCCAGCTTCATTTTGGAATAAGGTGCTGTGGACTGATGAAACAAAGAATGAGTTATTTGGTCATAACACGGGCCGTTATGCATGGCGGCAAAGGAACACAGCGTTCCAAGAAAAACACTTGCTACCCACAGTAAAATTTGGTGGGGGTTCCATCATGCTGTGGGGCTGTGTGGCCAGTGCCGGTACTACTGGGAATCTTGTTAAAGTTGAGGGTCGCATGGATTCCACTCAATATCAGCAGATTCTTGGGAATAATGTTGAAGAATCAGTCACAAAGTTGAAGTTACGCCGGGGCTGGATATTTCAATAAGACAACGACCCAAAACACTGCTCAAAATCTACCCGGGCATTTATGCAGAGGAACAAGTACAATGTTCTGGAATGGCCATCCCAGTCCCCAGACCTGAATATCATTGAGAATCTGTGGGATGATTTGAAGCGGGCTGTCAATGCTCGGCAACCATCAAACCTAACTGAACTGGAGATGTTTTGTAAGGAGGAATGGTCCAAAATACCTTCATCCAAATCCAGACACTCATTAGAGGCTTGTTATTTTAGCAAAAGGAGGCTCTACTAAATATTGATGGATTTTTCTGTTGGGGTGCCCAAATGTATGCACCTGTCTAATTTCGTTTTGATGCATATTGCACATTTTCTGTTAATCCAATAAACCTAATTTCACTACTGAAATATTACTGTGTCCATCAGTTATTTGATAGATCAAAATGAAATTGCTGATCCAAACACCCAATTATTTATAAATGGAAATCATGGAAATTGTCAGGGGTGCCCAAACCTTTTCATACGACTGTATTTAATCAGTTTTAGAATAAGGCTGTAACGTAACAAAATGTGGAACAAGTCAAACTTTCCGAATGCACTGTATGTTAGTATACAAAACATGAAGAACTCTTTACCTGACATAGCCTGACCAGGTGAATCCAGGTGAAATCTATGATCCCTTATTGATGTCACTTGTTAAATCCACTTCAATTAGTGTAGATGATTTTTAAGCCTTGAGACAATTAAGACATGGAGCGTGTATGTATGCCATTCAGAGGGTGAATGGGAAAGACAAAAGATTTAAGTGCCATTTGTTAGTAGGTGCCAGGCACACTGGTTTGAGTGTGTCAAGAACTGCAACGCTGCTGGGTTTTTCACACTCAGGTTTCCTGTGTGTATCGAGAATGGTCAACCACCTAAAGGACATCAAGCCAGCTTGACACAACTGTGGGAAGCATTGGAGTCAACATGGGCCAGCATCCCTGTCGAACCCTTTCGACACCTTGTAGAATCCATGCACTCGGACACGGTATAAATGTGTAGTCCTAGCCTACTATTCAATATGTTGTTGGTACAAGAGACCTGGCCAAATATCCACAATTCATGCAAATACGGTGTAACGTTTATCAGTCTAGTGATACACAATTTCTCAATTTTCTGATCCACTCGTTCACATTGAATAATAGAACACTTTTTTCAATTGTTACATTTCAAATGGTTGTGCCCAATTTTCAACTTATATTGGTGTGGCTGGGAGACGGATCCTGGGAAAAAGGGTGATTTCTAATTATGTGCAAGTAGTATCTATTATATTGACAAGATAGTCAAGTGAGAAAAAAAGGTTGGTTTGCTTAATATAAGGAATTAGAAATGATTTATACCTACTTTTACTTTTGATACTTAAGTATATTTTAACAATTAGGCTACATTTACTTTTTACTCAAGTACTTTTTCCAGAGGGATTGTGGCAATTTACATGTCCCCGTCGGGCTGTGATGGACTCCTCACAAAGCCATATGGAATGGGCATGGGTTCAGGTAAATCCCTGTTTGAGACAGCATTTTTACTGTCCATTATTAAAACCTATACAAGTCCAGCCACTAGCCTCTATACCAGTGGTTCTCAACTGGTTTTGCCTGAGGACCCAAATTTGACAACAACAATTGAGTCACCAATATTATGGACTGTTGATGAATTTTGTAATGTTGTAGGCTATTGCAGCTGCCTTCTTGGGCAGGCTTCACTTGCAAAATAGACTGTCTCAATGGGCTTTAAGAAAGTCATTACATAGCCATATTAACTGAGAAAACATTTATAATTTCAAGAGAATAAGCCATTTAATTAGGCGACCAGTTCAGGAGGAGGGTGTAATAAATTATCCAATAATGTTAATGAACAGTAACACATACCAGTGTTTAAAATAGAAAAATATGAAGAATAGTTTCACAACCTTGAAAAGTTTTTAATTAGTTCAATAAAATGTAATATGTTAACAATAATAATTAACATAGTGAACAATAACTCCTTAACCTGTTTATTTATTGTGTGTGTGTGTTTGGGGGGGGGGTGGGGGAGCTGGGGATGTTTCTTCAGTTTGATAAGTTTATGATTGACAGGGCAACTCGGAGGTCACACTGTCTGTCCAGTTTGTTTCTGCTTTAAGTTTTCAGCACGGCCATAGCAGAGAAGCCATTTTCACACAGATAGGCAGGTAGTGCTGAACGGCAGCATGATTCTGATTGCATGACAGGCGAGAGCAGGATACTCTCCCACTAGAGAACCAGAACTGTGGCAGTGTCATTTCCGGAAGTGCAGGTTCAAACGCGATCAAACGACAGCTCCACCAGCTGATCCTCTTGGTTGCTTGGCAACGTGACGCTTCCCATCTCCAGTCGAAAGTGGTCCTGTATCCAGTCCTCTTGTCTCCTGTTCTCCTCCGGGAAGTAGTCGCAAAACTTTCCCTGCAACTTTGCAAGATGCTGTTTATATTTTTTGTTTCAGTGTGTCACTGCGCTTTGTTGATCTCGAAATCAGCATTGGGAAACATGTCAATCCTTCTGTTAGAAACATGATTTGCCCAAACGGTAAGCTTTATATTGAACCCAGGTAGCAAAAATATGTTTTTACAAATGGGTTCTTAGAGACTTCTATGAGCATCTTTCAGTCAGCTCTTGGGCTGACTTTGGTGGGACGACCTGTCCTAGGTAGTTTGCCAGTGGTCTGGAATTTTCTTCGGACAGTGGAATGACGTACTTCGAATTGCTTGGAAATCGAATTATGTACTTTGAATTGCTTGGAAATGGATTTTTAACCCCTTCCAGACTCATGGGCATCAATAATATTTCTTCTGAGGGCCTCTGGTAGGTCTTTTGATCTTTGAATGATGTGTTACCACACACCCATATGGTTAAGACCAAACCAGACCAATCTTCTAATATTTATGGAATCATTTGTACTTGTTTTAGTACAACTAATTCTATTTTTTGCCATTTTATGTGATAGTAAAGGTAGGGGTGTACTAACTTTTTCCCCATAAGGAAAAGGCATTTTTGTTTATTTTAATTGCGTAACATATTCAAAGTTTTTTTTTTTTGTGTGATTTGTTAAATTGGGTAACCTTTATCTGTCAATAGTGTTGAAGTGAGGATTACATATCCATCTGTCCAAATATGTAAAAATATATATATATTCTTGCACAAGTCCCGCGACACCTTAAAATCCTCCCAGTTGAGAATCACTGCTTTATATGATGGACAAGCGGTAGCCTAAGTTAGCTGTAGCCTATAGCTGAGACAAATGCATAGCCTGTAACGGAGACGATGCCCCTGTTTTGGGATAACTTATGCATCCTTTATTCCGCCCGTCCTTGAAGACAATTTACCCATAGATGGATAGATTAAAGTCATGTCAGATCAGGGATGATTTCTATAGCTTATGATGATTGATCTCTTTTACAGCATATTTAGATCAATGATTATTTCAAGAAAGGGAGAATCCAGGATGAATATATTCAAACGGTGCCTAAAATATGCTTTTTTGCAGGAGTGGTTCTTGAGACAAGTTTGTGCAGCCGTTGGATAGGCTTATTGCCAATAGGCTATAGTCAAATGTACTTTCACTTGCCAACCGTAACCTGTTAGCCTACAGGTTATGGGTACTCAATATAGTGGGTCGCTGTGGGTGTATAATGGGTTGCTGAATAGTGTTGTAGCGAATTTGGAAGGTCCTCGACATGGGACACATAACGTTAGGACTACACACTCACAGCTCCTGGTCTCCAGGGTCCCATTAATTGGGTGTGCTCATGTAAGCCTACTATCCTACAGTCTAACGACTGTAGGATAGTAGGCTTACGTGAGCACACCCAATTATAGTTGTCTTAAGGGGGAAATACGACAGTTAGTAAAAGACCATGGATAAGGTTGTTAATAGTTTTCACATTTTTATTTCATGTTTATTTTAGCAGGGAATCGCATTGAGACCAATATCTATTTTACAAGGGAGCCCGGCATAGACAGTTTACAATTACAACATTATACAAATATACAAAATTACAAAACATAGACTATTCTGAAAGTCCCTTCTCTATTCTGAACATAATTTTCATCATATGGGCCTAGCTGTTGATTTTTAAACTAATGTAGGTGTAACCGTGTTACTTTTATCACTGTCAGAGAACGGTTGCCTTCTATGTTTTACCTAGTCCCAGTAGAGGGAGCTAGTAGTGTATTGCAATAGAGAACTGCGTCAGACCTTTCTAGAGTGGAATGATGGTGATTTCAGAAAAGCAGCTCAGAGAGAGAAAGTGAAGTTCGAAACAATTGAATTAGATTTCAATTAATTCTTGCTGTTTCTACAGTAGATGCCACAAATGATTACATGTTGGATTCTTTATCCTTATTCGTTAAAAAAAAATGTCTATGCACGATTTTGAGAGTGCGAGTGAGCGAGCTCGAGAGACCAGACACAGAACAGCGCCTGCGGGAGTGGAACCACAGATCCCTGCATCCATCATCCCTGCTGCTCCTTTCCCCCGTTCCTAACGGAAGTGGACAATTGGACAGCAGATAAGCTTATTAAGAGATCTCCAACATTCTTTCACTCTAACACACTACCCAGGTATGTTTTACATTCTTCATTTGATACTTTGAACTGAACAGAGCTCTACTTCCTAAAGAAACAGTACTAACATAGCATTATTTTGGATTTGGGATTGACCTTAAGGTGTTTTTTTTGTTTGTTTTCATTATTTTCTTGAAGTGTATGTATTCAATAAAAGCCAGCTATACTGTGGGGAGAACAAGTATTTGATACACTGCCGATTATGCAGGTTTTCACACTTACAAAGCATGTAGAAGTCTGTAATTTTTATCATAGTTACTCTTCAACTGTGAGTGACGGAATCTAAAACAAAAATCCCGAAAATCACATTGTATGATTTTTAAGTAATTCATTTGCATTTTATTGCATGACATAAGTATTTGATACATCAGAAAAGCAGAACTTAATATTTGGTACAGAAACCTTTGTTTGCAATTACAGAGATCATACGTTTCCTGTAGTTCTTGACCAGGTTTGCACACAAAGCAGCAGGGATTTGGCCCACTCCTCCATACAGACCTTCTCCAGATCCTTCAGGTTTCGGGGCTGTCACTGGGCAATACGGACTTTCAGCTCCCTCCAAAGATTTTCTATTGGGTTCAGGTCTGGAGACTGGCTAGGCCACTCCAGGACCTTGAGGTGCTTCTTACGGAGCCACTCCTTAGTTGCCCTGGCTGTGTGTTTCGGGTCCTTGTCATGCTGGAAGACCCAGCCACGACCCATCTTCAATGCTCTTACTGAGGGAAGGAGGTTGTTGGCCAAGATCTCGCGATACATGGCCCCATCCATCCTCCCCTCAATATGGTGCAGTCGTCCTGTCCCCTTTGCAGAAAAGCATCCCCAAAGAATGATGTTTCCACCTCCATGCTTCACGGTTGGGATGGTGTTCTTGGGGTTGTACTCATCCTTCTTCTTCCTCCAAACACGGCGAGTGGAGTTTAGACCAAAAAGCTCAATTTTGGTCTCATCAGACCACATGACCTTCTCCCATTCCTCCTCTGGATCATCCAGATGGTCATTGGCAAACTTCAGACGGGCCTGGACATGCGCTGGCTTGAGCAGGGGGACCTTGCGTGCGCTGCAGGATTTTAATCCATGACAGCGTAGTGTGTTACTAATGGTTTTCTTTGAGACTGTGGTCCCAGCTCTCTTCAGGTCATTGACCAGGTCCTGCCGTGTAGTTCTGGGCTGATCCCTCACCTTCCTCATGATCATTGATGCCCCACGAGGTGAGATCTTGCATGGTGCCCCAGACCGAGGGAGATTGACAGTCATCTTGAACTTCTTCCATTTTCTAATAATTGCGCCAACAGTTGTTGCCTTCTCACCAAGCTGCTTGCCTATTGTCCTGTAGCCCATCCCAGCCTTGTGCAAGTCTACAATTTTATCCCTGATGTCCTTACACAGCTCTCTGGTCTTGGCCATTGTGGAGAGGTTGGAGTCTGTTTGATTGAGTGTGTGGACAGATGTCTTTTATACAGGTAATGAGTTCAAACAGGTGCAGTTAATACAGGTAATGAGTGGAGAACAGGAGGGCTTCTTAAAGAAAAACTAACAGGTCTGTGAGAGCCGGAATGCTTACTGGTTGGTAGGTGATCAAATACTTATGTCATGCAATAAAATGCAAATTACAGACCTCTACATGCTTTGTAAGTAGGAAAACCTGCAAAATCGGCAGTGTATCAAATACTTGTTCTCCCCACTGTATGTGTTCTATTTCCAAAATATGTGTTCTACAGTTTTCCAATTTTGTTATATCAAATTGGTAGTTACAGTCTTGTCCCATCGCTGCAACTCCCGTACGGGCTCGGGAGAGGCGAAGGTCAAGAGCCATGGGTCCTCCGAAACACAGCCCTGCCAAGCTGCACTGCTTCTTGACACACTGCTCGCTTAACCCGGAAGCAGTCCTTTTCAGGTAGGGTGCCTAAACCCCCTGGTGAAGCAGACTTCACATCGAACTCTCTGACATTGTGAAACAGCTTGGTTCACACTCATCCCCACTTGACTAGGTCAAAGTCTGGAATTCGGCTTATGGACTTGGTGAGGAGATCTTCGCAAGGTTCCTGAGTACTCTTCAAAACGCAGGTGAGAAAGCCTCCCAAGTTTTTACAGAGAGTACTTCAAGTACTTCTTGTCACAGCCATTCAGAGGAATGGTGTAAGAAAACCGACTCGGACAGACAGCTGCTGAAGCAGTTCTCTACAGCTAAAGCTCAAAGCAGACACATCCCCCGACTTCTCTGAACTACTGCATCTGCGAACAGAGGAAGATAGAAGAGCTGTCAAGATGAATCGAATGCAGCATCATTCTGGGAGCTCAAAAGTTAAACGTACCTTACACCTGCAGTCTGTCTGAGGTGTCCCCTTACCGTGATCAATACTTACACTGCAGAGACAGAGACCCTACGGAAACAAGTTGATGAACAGATGCAACTGAGCAAAAATACATAAAAAGAAACATGAGCCCAAGAGGTTGAAAATTAAAAGAATCCGGCAGCTAAAGCCCAGGCAGAACTGGGTTGTGAGAATGGCCACATCGCCAGACAATGTGAAAATAAGTCCCTGGTGGATGAGAAATATGAATAGCTGAAAGCGAAACAAGATGAGTGGAAGGCAAAGTATGACTATCAGACACTGCAATTGTCACTATTGAAGGAGCTCAATGTACTTTGTGTCAATGTAACCACAGTGTCAAAGTCATTTCATGAGAGTCACCTGTCATTACAGCCTATGTGACCTCTCAATGACATACTGGAAGTAGAGGGTGCTGGTGGTCAAGTTGTACCTTACATTGGCTATATCATGGTCAGCATCCTCTTCCCTGAAGATATTGCAGGAAAGTCTGAGGAAGTCAACACTCTAGCACTCATTGTGCCAACACGTTGGACGTCCTGTATAGAAAATTTGCAGCTGACTATGAGAAGAACAATCCCTGCAAGACAGAGAATAGAGCTTTAATCTCCTCTTGTGAAAAACCTGTATAGCAGATACAAAATCAATCAAGAGAGTTGGATAAGTAAAGTTACAGAGGAAAATGTGTGTCGCCATTCCAGCTGGAGAGAAAGTAGTTCTAACTGGATACACAAGAAACATCTCTACAGCTTCAGGTTAAAACATCCACTCAGTCAAGTCTACCAGGTGGCCTGATGTACTGCAGTTACGTCATGAAGTGTATTTTTTTTCAAATAGCTGTTCTAGCTCTTCTCAGGAGCACCATATTTATTAATTCATGGGTTTCTTCCTGAGAGTCTGGCCCACACATCTCTCTCAACCTCTACGTGGCGGGATGTCACACGCTGTGGGGGTGGAATCATCTCAAGGACTTCATCAAACTGATACCAGTGAATGTCATCTTGAGAAGGCCAGAAAAATCTGTTTGGTCCTACACGATGCCTACGTTTCACTTATACACTAATTTAATCCGTGCTGAGGATGATGCCTGGATAAAGGTCATCATCGTATTCCACTACACACCACTGTCCAAGAAGACCTGGATTTCCCCACTGGATTTCGTACACGGGTTGTGGATTTTCCTCATTGGCTGGCTGTTCTGGGGCAGAGGGGGAGATCGTTGTGAAGCATATAGACTCCTGTTGAGTAGGCTGTTTGGTGGTTTCAGCCATCTGAATTTAGAATGATGGCACATAAGGGTGAACTGATTTCTATTGGCGGAGTTTGGTTGGCATGATAGGCTTGAGTGTAGACTGAAGGACAGAGCTAAATTGTGTGATTTTAATCAATAATCATGCATTTATTTGATAAAAATACTTTCTCTACAAAAGAAAACAAATATATTTTTGCATTAATGGCAAAAGTTATTAATTATGTGCACATTTTAATATTAATTTCCCAAGTAAAAATTATGTGAAACGCCTGGGGGACATGACACAATTCTTAGTGTCAGTTAAAAAATAAGATTTTTTAATAACAACGTTTAAATTAATGCTATATTTTTTTCAATTCATCATACTGGACATTTTAATTTATATACAAAATCTTTTAACATTTAATTTTGTTGACCCAATACTTAATATATTATAAAAATTCAGAGGGACTGAAATATTACCCGAGCCCAAGAATGACCTACCCCTTTCAAACAGAGGCCAAGGTCTATCCACCCATCTGACTATGAGGCTGTGACACTTCACCTAAAATAGCTTCAAGATGCAAATATAATTTGTGAGTCTGAAAGCCCCTTCACATCTCCATTATAGTTGTGAATAAGAAGAGTGGAGCAATTAGGCTGTGCATAGACTACCAAAAGCTAAACAACCAGACAATCAAGGATGCATTGCCAAATATCGAGGAGACATTCTCTGTGCTGACAGGCTCTATTCTCTGTGCTGACAGGCTCTAAATGGTTCTCTGTCGTGGATCTAAAGACTGGATACTACCTAGTGGAAATGGAAGAAGAAGAAAAGCAAAAAACTGCTTTCGTGACACAAATGGGGTTCTGGGAATTTAAAAAACGCGCCCAGCACCTTCCAGAGAGTTATGGAGAAGTGTATGGGCAGCATGAACCTCAGGGAAGTTCTATTGTTCTTATTGTTCTTATTGTTTTCTCTAGTACATTGGAGGAACCTGAGTACCGCCTGCTACAAGTACTGAACAGGTTGAAGGAATTTGGGTTGAAACTGTCTCCTAAATAAATGCCAGTTCATTAGAATGCCTGTCAAATACCTTGGCAATGTGGTATCAGAGAATGGAGTGGAGACAGACCCTGATAAAATGGCCACCCTTATTACCTGGCCGAGACCCAGAAACATCAAGGACCTCAAGTCCTTCCTTGGATTGCAGGTTACTATAGGAGGTTCATAAAGGACTACTCCAAAATCGCAAGACCCCTCAAGACCCCGCTGGCTACTTTTCATCGAAGACACCGTCAAGCTCTCAACGCACCCATACATATCGCATACGGATGCAAGCCTGTTAGGACTTGGTGCAGTCCTGTACCAGGAACAGGAAGGTAAGCTGAAAGTTATCGCTTACGTGAGCAAAGGACTTTCAAGCTGTGAACAGGGATTATCCTTCACACAAACTTGAGTTTCACTGACACATTTTTTTACTACCTTTATGGGGCAAAATTCACCATAGTGACCAACAACCACCCGCTAAAGTACGTGCTGATGTCTGCCAATCTAGATGCGGGGGGACATCGTTGGCTGGCTGCTCTTTACAGTTTTGACTTCAGCATCCAGTACAGACCTTGGAAGAAGATCCACATCCTGAAGATCCAACTGACTCCAGATCCAAAGAGGAGGATGATCGTATCCATCCATTGTTCGTTTATACAGGAAAGAAAGGAGCATTAATCTCCTGCAGATGCTCACCCAAGCTTCTGACACAGAGCCAGAAAACACTGACTTACCCATGTCAGTCAAGTGCCTTGCCATCAACCTCAGTGCCACCCCTGCAGAGTTTTGCCAAGCCGATCTCCTCTCTGGATCCTGTACCCTGCCCCGTATGTCACAACGAGACTGGTCCCTAGAGCAAGGGAATGATCCTGTCATCAGCAGGTTTAGAACCATACTGAAAACAGGAAAACCCCTGTCCAGCTGATGCTCAGAGTAAGGGAACAACTGGTCTTGAGCAATTAAGTTCTCTACAGGAAGCGTGTCATCATGGTAAAACCTTCCTACCAGCTGGTTCTACCAAGCAGTTACAGAAGAGCAGCACACGCGGGAATCCCGTGGAGAGATTCAGTCAAACCCGACTGGATTCTCTCCATATCAATTTATGTTTGGGAGACAACCTTGCCTGCCGATTGATCTCATTTTTGGGTTGAACCCTGAATGATGCAGTAGTGTCTCACTCAGAGTATGTCAAGAAGCACAGAGAAAGCATTCAAGAGAGCTATAAGCTTGCTATTGTACGTAGTGCAAAGATTGATCAACGGAACAAACAGACCGCATTCTGGTAAGGAACCTCAGGATCCGGGGGAAGCATAAAATTGCAGACCGTTGGAGTAAGACTATTTACTCTGTTGTAAAACCGATAAAGGATTCCCCTGTCTACGTTGTGGTACCAGAGCACTCAGAAGGGCCTGAATGGGTTTTATCTAGACTTACTCCTACCTTGTGGCTTATTGTCATTAAGTGATGAAGAAGAGGAGCTACATCAGCGTAGGCCACCAAGGAAGCCAGATACCTCACAGCAAACTCCAGCTGCTGAAGTGGATATTAATATTGACCAGGCACAGATTCCAGAAGGTGATGATGATGTTGAGTATTCATTTCCTCAGTCCGGGCTCTTGGACAACACAGTAGTTGAGGATGGTAGGACATACAAAGCTGAATAACAGGAATCAAATCAAATCAAATTGTATTTTCCACATGCGCCGAATACAACCTTACAGTGAAATGCTTACTTACAAGCCCTTAACCAACAATGCAGTTTTCAGAAAAATAAATGTTAATTAAAAAATTGATAAGTAAAAAATGTAAATACAAATAACAAATAATTAAAGAGCAGCAGTAAAAGATCAAAGAAATCCAGATCAGAGGAAAGGTCTCCAGGACTTCAAACGGAAGAGAAAGTCCAATCAAAAGAAGAGAGCGAGGAAGCAGAATCGAGTCAGGAAGTGTCTACACATAACCCCCGATGCCCAAACGTTCCAACTTCAAGAGGCACAAATGAATGGAAACTTGGAAGGACACGAAGTACAATACTTACCTGTAGATCAGAGTGTAGAAGTTGTAACAGAGGAGACCCGGGATTAAACTATGGGCACAAGCCAAAGTGATCAATCTGTGGAGGAAACTGAAAAGGATCCGGAACCTGAAGGAAAAGAAGAACAGGACAATAGAGAGAGGCTTAAGAGTTTCAGAAGGTGGTGAATCAGTCCAGTATTAGGAGATGGATTTGAGGAGATCCTCCAGAAAGAGAACAGCCCCTAGAAACTGACTTACCCTACATTAGGAAATCCCCTAGTCCTAGTCATGCAGTCAATCTTAAGTGGTTTAGACCAAGTATTCTCACAAGCCCTTGATTTTGACACTACTCCTTATATAAGTCAGCTCAGACCTATGTCTTCAGAGGCCGTTTAATGTGTCGTCTTATCACGTGCAAGGATGCATGCTGATTCAGGAGGGGAGGATGTAACCCTGTTAATTTTATCACTGTCAGAGAGGGGTTAATTGTTGCCTTGTGTGATTTACCTAGTCCCAGTAGAGGGAGCTGGTAGTGTGTTGCAATAGAGAACTGCGTCAGAAATGTCTACGGTGGAATGAAGCGGATTTTGGAAATGCATTTCAGAGAGAGAAAGTTCGAGTGATCTGGCCAACAGCGAGCCAGTGAACAGCGCCTGCGGGAGTGGAACCACAGATGTTTGCGTCCATCATCCCTGCTGCCTAACGGAAGTGGACAATCGGACAGCAGATAAGCTTATTAAGAGATCGCCAACACGTAGGGTCGATTTAAAAAAAATGTGTATTTTGGTACTTTGAACTGAATGAAACACTGCCAGTACTAACATAGCAACAATGGTTGCTATTGGACTTGGGATTGACATTAAGGTTTCTATTTTTTGTATGTGTTCTATTTCTAAAATATTTGGTCTACAGTATAGTTTTAATTTCTAAAATAAAAGTCCTCCTTAGTCAAATCTAGCTTAGATTAGTGTGTTTTATCTGTTTTAGTTTAAATAATCTAAACACATTACATTCGCATTCGCATAGGCTACTCAGCAGAACATTGTACTGATCACAGGTCTCTTCACAGTCAGTGACAGTGCCAAGATAGTTTCCTCATTTGGTTGTGCTCAAAATGCACCATGGGAATTAAAAGAGTGTATGCCTATAGTCTGAAGTTGCCACGGGAAACTTGGTTTGTGTGTGTATGCACAGTGACACCTGTTATACGCACATCTGCACTAAATCTCACCTCCAAAGGGCCACAGTCCGTGAGTCACTCGCCTTTACCCGCTGTCCTGCCTCTGCTCTGGTGGGTGTGTATGTGAGAGAGAGAGATTTCTCCTCCAAAGGACCATATTAATTTACCACTTTAGATGAGCAGGGTCTCTCCCTGCACAAACTTTCAGCATGCTTATAGGGAAGGACATTCAACAAGCACAGCACTTAGACAAATGACTGATGATTGGCTGAGAGAAACTGATGATAAAAAGATTGTGGGGGTTGTTTTGTTAGACTTGAGTGCAGCTTTTGACATTATTGATTATAGTCTGCTGCTGGAAAAACGTACAGTGGGGAGAACAAGTATTTGATACACTGCCGATTTTGCAAGTTTTCCCACTTACAAAGCATGTAGAAGTCTGTAATTTTTATCATAGGTACTCTTCAACTGTGAGTGACGGAATCTAAAACAAAAATCCAGAAAATCACATTGTATGATTTTTAAGTAATTAATTTGCATTTTATTGCATGACATACAGCGGGTGAAATAAGTATTGAACACGTCACCATTTTTCTCAGTAAATATATTTCCAAAGGTACTATTGACATGAAAGTTTCACCAGATGTTGGTAACAACCCAAGTAATCCATACATACAAAGAAACCAAAACAAATAAGTTCAGAAATTAAGTTATGTGTAATAATGTGAAATGACACAGGGAAAAAGTATTGAACACATGAAGAAAGGGAGGTTCAAAAAGGCATGGAAAGCCAAGACAACAGCTGAAAACTATCAGTAATTAAAAAGCAATCCAGCCCCCTGTCAGTGCAAATTAATATCAACTGGTTCACTCCCAACTGATGGCCTACAAAAAGGTCTCATTGCCAAGGTGTCACACAAGACACATCTCATGATGGGTAAAAGCAAAGAGCTGTCTCAAGACATTCGCAACCTAATTGTTGCAAAACATAATGATGGCATTGGTTATAGGCGCATTTCTAAGCTTCTGAATGCTCCAATGAGGACTGTTGGGGCCATAATACGGAAGTGGAAAGACAATCATTTCACCATAGATTTGCCTCGACAAGGTGCTCCTCGCAAGATTTCTGACAGAGGAGTGAAAAGAATAATCAGAAGAGTTGTCCAAGAGCCAAGGACCACTTGTGGAGAGCTTCAAAAAGATCTGCAATTAGCAGGTACTGTTGTCTCAAAGAAAACATTAAGTAATGCACTTCACCGCCATGGCCTGTATGCACGCTCACCATGCGAGACTCCATTGCTGAAAAAAAAGCATGTTGAAGCTCGTTTAAAGTTTGCTGCACAACATTTGGAAAAGCCAGTGAAATACTGGGAGAATATAGTGTGGTCAGATGAGAGCAAAATTGAACTGTTTGGATAATAATACACACCATGTTTGGAGGAGAAATGGCACTGCACATCACCCTAAAAACACCATACCAGCAGTGAAGTTTGGAGGTGGGAACATCATGGTGTGGGGCTGCTTTTCAGCAAATGGTACTGGCAAACTTCACATAATTGAAGGAAGGATGAATGGGCAAATTTACGAGGAGCACCTGGTCGAGGCAAATTTCTGGTGAAATTATTGTCTTTCCACTTCCATATTATGGCCCCAACAGTGCTCAGTGGAACTTTCAGAAGCTTAGAAATGCGCCTATAACCAATGCCATCATTATGTTTTTGTCAGGCTCTGGCCATAGAGAAGCCTAATTGCTTTTCTATGTAGCTGTGGTCAGAGTCTGACAGTGTCGTCCTTTTCTGTTTCTGTGGTTGGATCCCTAATTAGAGGCAGCTGCACGGCATTGTCTCTAATTAGGGATCCAATATATGTTGAGTCTGTCCTTCACGTTGGTGTGGGTCGTTATCGTTACATGTCGAGGTATATGTCGCAGTCACGGTGAATATAAGTGTGCTTTGTTTTACGTCCGTTCATTTCGTTGTTAGGTGAACGTGACGTTTTGTCTATCGTGGTTGTTTTATGTTTTGTTATAGTTCGTTCATTTTGAATATATAGTACATAGTAAATAAAAGAAAAATGTCGAACAACTATCCCTGCGCTGCGTCTTGGTCTCTCCAAACCCCATTCCGTGACAGAACGACCCACCCGTATGAGACCAAGCAGCGTGACTGGGGAGAGAGGGAGAGAGAGATTTTCCCGCGTCGGTATACGGACACGGAACTCCTCGGAGGGTTCGAGTCGGACTCGTCGGAGGAGGACGACGACGCGGACGTGCTTCAGTTCCTTTACCCGTGGGGGCTCCTGGTGGAACCAACACCACTTCGTATGGCCACAGATCTGGATCGGGAGCGGCCAGAGGGGTTCTATGAGTACCCGGAGGAGGAGCAGACGAGGTGCTGGGGAGCCTGGAATGCTCTTCCTCTGGAGACTCAGATGGATCCGCTGGTCGTACAGGCGTTGGAGGATTTCAAGCGGCAGATGAATCTCGTGGCGAGGCGTGTGATTGGACCGGCACCTCCAGCGAAGGTCATCAACCCTTCACCTCCAGCGAAGGTCAGCAGCCCTGCACCTCCAGCGAAGGTCAGCAGCCCTGCACCTCCAGCGAAGGTCATCAACCCTTCACCTCCAGCGAAGGTCAGCAGCCCTGCACCTCCAGCGAAGGTCAGCAGCCCTGCACCCCCAGCGAAGGTCAGCAGCCCTGCACCTCCAGCGAAGGTCAGCAGCCCTGCACCCCCAGCGAAGGTCAGCAGCCCTGCACCCCCAGCGAAGGTCAGCAACCCTGCACCTCCAACACCTCCAGCGAGAGTCAGCGTCCCCGAACCTCCAACACCTCCAGCGAAGGTCAGCGTCCCCGAACCTCCAGCGAAGGTCAGTCCACCGGTGCCCAATCCGGGTCCAGCCGTCTGCTCCGCCTCAGTGCCAGAGCAGTCCGCTCCACCGGTGCCCATTCCGGGTCCAGCCGTCTGCTCCGCATCAGTGCCTAAGCAGTCCGCTCCACCGGTGCCCAATCCGGATCCAGCCGTCTGCTCTGCCTCAGTGCCAGAGCAGTCCGCTCCACCGGTACCCAGTCCGGGTTCAGCCGTCTGCTCCGCTCCAGAGCCAGAGCAGTCCGCTCCACCGGTGCCCATTCCGGGTCCAGCCGTCTGCTCCACCTCAGTGCCTGAGCAGTCCGCTCCACCGGTGCCCAATCCGGGTCCAGCCGTCTGCTCCACCTCAGTGCCAGAGCAGTCCGCTCCACCGGTGCCCAATCCGGGTCCAGCCGTCTGCTCCACCTCAGTGCCTGAGCAGTCCGCTCCACCGGTACCTAGTCCCCCCCCACCGGTGCCCAGTCCGGGCCTGGTAGTTTTCCCCACTCCATGGCCTGAGCCGTTTACCCCACCGGTGCCCAGTCCGGGCCCGGTAGTTTTCCCCACTCCATGGCCGGAGCCTTTTGCCCCACCGGTACACAGCCCGGGACCGGTAATAAGGAAGGGGCACGGGACAAAACTGTCCACGTCGCCGGAGCCGCCCCCGATGGACTAGTTTTCCCTCCCATTTACCCACCCGTGTGTTGTGTTTTTTTTTTTTTGCTTAGGCGTCCGGGAGTCCACGCCTTTGGGGGAGGGTACTGTCAGGCTCTGGCCATAGAGAAGCCTAATTGCTTCTCTATGTAGCTGTGGTCAGAGTCTGAGTGTCGTCCTTTTTTGTTTCTGTGTGGGGTTTAGGTTGGATCCCTAATTAGAGGCAGCTGCACGGCATTGTCTCTAATTAGGGATCCAATATATGTTGAGTCTGTCCTTCACGTTGGTGTGGGTCGTTATCGTTACATGTCGGGGTATATGTCGCAGTCACGGTGAATATAAGTGTGCTTTGTTTTACGTCCGTTCATTTCGTTGTTAGGTGAACGTGACGTTTTGTCTATCGTGGTTGTTTTATGTTTTGTTATAGTTCGTTCATTTTGAATATATAGTACATAGTAAATAAAATAAAAATGTCGAACAACTATCCCTGCGCTGCGTCTTGGTCTCTCCAAACCCCATTCTGTGACAGTTTTGCAACAATTAGGTTGTGAATGTCTTGAGACAGCTCTTTGCTTTTACCCATCATGAGATGTGTCTTGTGTGACACCTTGGCAATGAGACCTTTTTGTAGGCCATCAGTTGGGACTGAACCAGCTGATATTAATTTGCACTGACAGGGGGCTGGATTGCTTTTTAATTACTGATAGTTTTCAGATTTTGTCTTGGCTTTCCATGCCTTTTTGAACCTCCCTTTCTTCATGTGTTCCATACTTTTTCCCTGTGTCATTTCACATTATTACTTATTTGTTTTGGTTTCTTTGTATGTATGGATTACTTGGGTTGTTAACAACATCTGGTGAAACTTTCATGTCAATAGCACTTTTGGAAATATATTTACTGAGAAAAATGGTGACGTGTTCAATACTTATTTCACCCGCTGTAAGTATTTGATACATCAGAAAAGCAGAACTTAATATTTGGTACAGAAACCTTTGTTTGCAATTACAGAGATCATACGTTTCCTGTAGTTCTTGACCAAGTTTGCACACACTGCAGCAGGGATTTTGGCCCACTCCTCCATACAGATCCTTCAGGTTTCGGGGCTGTCGCTGGGCAATACGGACTTTCAGCTCCTTCCAAAGATTTTCTATTGGGTTCAGGTCTGGAGACTGGCTAGGTCACTCCAGGACCTTGAGATGCTTCTTACGGAGCCACTCCTTAGTTGCCCTGGCTGTGTGTTTCGGGTCGTTGTCATGCTGAAAGACCCAGCCACGACCCATCTTCAATGCTCTTACTGAGGGAAGGAGGTTGTTGGCCAAGATCTCGCGATACATGGCCCCATCCATCCTCCCCTCAATACGGTGCAGTCGTCCTGTCCCCTTTGCAGAAAAGCATCCCCAAAGAATGATGTTTCCACCTCCATGCTTCACGGTTGGGATGGTGTTCTTGGGGTTGTACTCATCCTTCTTCTTCCTCCAAACATGGCGAGTGGAGTTTAGACCAAAAAGCTCTATTTTTGTCTCATCAGACCACATGACCTTCTCCCATTCCTCCTCTGGATCATCCAGATGGTCATTGGCAAACTTCAGACAGGCCTGGACATGCGCTGGCTTGAGCAGGGGGACCTTGTGTGCGCTGCAGGATTTTAATCCATGACGGCGTAGTGTGTTACTAATGGTTTTCTTTGAGACTGTGGTCCCAGCTCTCTTCAGGTCATTGACCAGGTCCTGCCGTGTAGTTCTGGGCTGATCCCTCACCTTCCTCATGATCATTGATGCCCCACGAGGTGAGATCTTGCATGGTGCCCCAGACCGAGGGAGATTGACCGTCATCTTGAACTTCTTCCATTTTCTAATAATTGTGCCAACAGTTGTTGTCTTCTCACCAAGCTGCTTGCCTATTGTCCTGTAGCCCATCCCAGCCTTGTGCAGGTCTACAATTTTATCCCTGATGTCCTTACAAAGCTCTCTGGTCTTGGCCATTGTGGAGAGGTTGGAGTCTGTTTGATTGAGTGTGTGGACAGGTGTCTTTTATACAGGTAACGATTTCAAACAGGTGCAGTTAGTACAGGTAATGAGTGGAGAACAGGAGGGCTTCTTAAAGAAAAACTAACAGGTCTGTGAGAGACGGAATTCTTACTGGTTGGTAGGTGATCAAATACTTATGTCATGCAATAAAATGCTAATTAATTATTTAAAAATCATACAATGTGATTTTCTGGATTTTTGTTTTAGATTCCGTCTCTCACAGTTGAAGTGTCCTATGATAAAAATTACAGACCTCTACATGCTTTGTAAGTTGGAAAACCTGCAAAATCAGCAGTGTATCAAATACTTGTTCTCCCCACTGTATGTGTTATGGCTTTACACCTCCTGCTATATTATGGTTAAAGAGTTAGCTGTCTAACAGAACACAGAGGGTGTTATTTAATGGAAGCTTCTCCAACATCCAGATAGAATCAGGAATTCCCCAGGGCAGTTGTCTAGGCCCCTTTCTTTTTTCAATCTTTACTAACTGGCTTTGAGTAAAGCCAGTGTGTCTGTGTATGTGGATGACTCCCCACTATACATGTCAGTTACTACAGCGACTGAAATGACTGCAACACTTAAAGAGCTACAGTTAGTTTCAGAGTGGGTGGCAAGGAATAAGTTAGTCCTAAATATTTTTAAAACTAAAAGCATTGTATTTGGGACAAATCATTCACTAAACCCTAAACCTCAACTAAATCTTGTAATAAATGTGAAAATTGAGCAAGTTGATGTGACTGTAACCCTGGATTGTAAACTGTCATGGTCAAAACATATTGATACAACAGTAGCTAAGATGGGGAGAAGTCTGTCCATAATAAAGCATTGCTTTACCTTCTTAACAGCACTATCAACAAGGCAGGTCCTACAGGCTCTAGTTGTGTCGCACCTGGACTACTGTTCAGTCGTTTGGTCAGGTTCCACAAAAAGGGACTTAGGAAAATTGCAATTGGCTCAGAACAGGGCAGCACAGTTGGCCCTTGGATGTATACAGAGATCTAATATTAATAATATGCATGTCAATCTCTCCTGGCTCAAAGTGGAGGAGAGATTCTCTGGGTTCATCTCTACTTGTATTTATAAGATGTATTGACATGTTGAATGCACCGAGCTGTCTGTTTGAACTACCGGTGCACAGCTCGGACACCCATGCATACCCCACAAGACATGCCAAAAGCCGTCTCTTCACGGTCCCCAAGTCCAGAACAGACTATGGGAGGCGCACACTACTACATAGAACCATGACTAGATTAAACTCTATTCCACATCAAGGAACTGATGCAACAGTAAAATTTGATTTAAAAAAACAGATAAAAATACACCTTATGTGAAGCAACACAAACATAGGCACTATACAAACACTTACACATGGATTTTGTACTGTAGATATGTGGTAGTGGTGAAGTAGGGGCCTGAGGGCACACAGTGTGTTGTGAATGTATTGTAATGTCTTTAGAATTGTATAAACAGCCTTAATTTTGCTTGGGATCCATAAATAAATCCATAATAATTACAAATACACTGTAATAGTTGCACCCACTAGCTTGAACCACGTATTTAGAAATCACCCACTTTTCCTAACTAAACCAATGTTTCAACTTATTATTTTTTTTAACGTAAGGTACATATGTTCATTTGAAAAAACGATATCAAAATCTACATTTTACAGTGTAGAAAAATTATTTAAATATTTCAACTCAGTTTCTATTTATTTATTTCACGAGTGGATCAGAAAGTTTAGAAATTTAAACATTGAAACTAATTATTATTAACTATTATTAAATTTGAACGATCGTATTAGATCATTGGATTCATAAGCATTACACGCACCAAAAAGCTTTCACTGCTACTCCAGTGCTCGAAGGGCTCTGCAGTCCATTGAGGTTTAAAAGAACAGGTGAAATGTGCAGTGGTGAGCATATAAAAAAAGATGCGGCTGGGTATGGTTACTGCCCTCATTTGGAGTGGATGTATTCTCAACAATTTGATGTAGGCCTAGCAAACAACTTGGCTTGTAGCCTACCTGGCAACCTTGTGACCATGTAATTAGGAGTTAGGTGTATTTAGACAGTTCGGAAAGGATATTGCAAGACATAGCAACAAGCACAATTTAAATGCAAGCATTTGCTTATTCAGGGGATGAGAAATGGATGTGAGAGATAGTGGCCTACTATGCTGTACCAGCAGAGGACAGCCTTGTTCATTTTATGTCCACGTTTCTTTCCCCAGCCACCATTCCTATACATGAAGTGTGGTGCAGTGGCCTCAGGGAGAAAATACAAAGGCACCCTATATAAACAAACTGACCTTAGATCCAATGCTGCGTCTCAAATGGCACCCTATTCCCCATATACGATATAGTGTACTACTATTGACCAAAGCTGTAGTTAAAAGTAGTGCACATTAGGAATAGGGAGCCATTTGGGATGCAGATAGGGGGTGAAAGGACTTGTGGTGCCAGATGACGCTCAGACGGTGTGAGCCCACACACAAACATGAAATGGAAAAGGCTCATGTCAGTACGGCATAAACTGGTTTGGATTTTGTAGGTCATGGAAATGGTTTTGCGATTGGACAATGCACGTTGTTGGATGTGTAGCACAGCATGAAGTGCTACGAACTTAGTAATAGTATGGTAACAAGTTATTCATTATACATTATTTTGCCCAGATACCCCTTAATTTCATTGTAATTATATTGTTGTTTCAGTATGTAATAGAGGTGCCAACAATACAAGAAGCCACAATGCACGGTAAATATAATGCACCAAAAAAGCCTAACCATAAACTGAAATACATAAGACAAGTCGTTGTCACTGTTTGTGCTGTTATGGGAACTCTTGAATGTGTGTTCATGTTGATAGTGTTCAGTTAATGCAGCTTTTCATGAAAACGTATTGAGGTCCCTTAAGTTTGCTGCTGTGTTTTTAAAAATGTTTTTATGTTTTCCTCCCTCATAATAGGATCATGTTTCTTCTTTATTTGCCATTGCCTCAGGCTTACCAGTTTACCAAACATTAAATAACATTTGAAGACCGAAAGTATTAAGTAACAAATATGATGTCTCACACACACACACACACACACACACACACACACACACACACACACACACACACACACACACACACACACACACACACACACACACACACACACACACACACACACACACACACACACACACACACACACACACACAGAGAGAGAGAGAGAGAGAGACACGCTCAGTTCTGAATCTGCCCTTCTAAGCCTCTTCCCTTCCCCCTCTCTACATCTCTCTCCCTTTCTGTTCCCTTCTCCCTTGCCCTCTCCTTTTCTCTCACTCTTTCGCTTTTAGCCTGCAAGCACTATTTAAATCCTCTGTCTAGGAGAGAGCGAGACAGGCAGAGACAGAGAGAGCAAGAGAAAGAGGGAAAGGGGAGGGTATGGATTTAGAGTTCAAGTGCACGTGTAGAAAATTGTCTGAATAAAATGGAGAGAGAGCAGAAAGTAAGCAAGGAAAAAGGGAGGCAAAAAGAGGCAGGACACAAAGCTGAAAGAAAATGCATGAACCCAGGAATGAGGGTAAAAATCGAACACTGGGAGAGTGAGAGAACAAATATTCCAGCAGCCCCCTCCCCTTTCCTCTCTCCCCACCGACACACTCCTCCTCCTCTATCCCTCCCTCTCTCCCTTCTCTCCTCCCACCTCTTTACACACAGGCACACACACACCCGGGCTGACTCCTTCCCTCACGCACCTACTATCCACTTTCGCCTGAGACCGCAGCAAACCCAGGGCTTTGTGGTTTTTTTCTGTTTCTTTTATTCGCTTTGGGTTTTTCCCTGATGTACAGCGAGACTAGACCCATTTCACCCTTACTCTGCAGAGAGAGCCCCCCCTGAAAACATAGGCCCTGGATTGTCCCTGCATCAGACTGCATGCTACCAATCAATTTGTGCATTTACGACCTCCTTATTATCTTTGCTCTTTCTACATTTTGGTTTGCTCGCTAACTTTAATTTTGTATTCGGTCCATTTCGACAAATCTCTTCACATACCCATTCTGAAAGAGGGGACGAAGAAAAGAAGGGAACGCTTGCGGGGACAGCAGAAAAGAAGAGTGAGAAAACGGAGAGCATGTTCTGTGGGAGAGCAAGAGAGGTAGGCGAGAGTACCGGCACTACCAAGAAAACATTTTGGGAAAGAAGGGAGGGACGTCTAGAACTGGACATATCTCTTAAACCTGTAATGATACTTTCTGTTCCCTTTTGTACTTTTTTCGCTCTCACTTTTCCTATTTTTTTATAATTCCTTCAATCTCCCTCTGTTCCCTTTCCTTTTTTCCTCTTCATACACTCATCCTTTATCGCTTTCTTTCTCTCAGATTCACCTTTTTCCCGCCCTCCTCATGCCATGCTCAATTTTTCAACTCTTGACTTTTTGTTTGAAAAATGTGTTCCTTAGCTTCCCAATCCACCATCCTATCCCTTCTCTCGCTCTTGCTCTCTCTCTCTCCCTCTCTCACTTATTCTCCCCCCTCTGCTGTTCTGTTACGTGGGCTCATATCTCATATGCTATTCTCTGTGCCTCTCCCTGTAGGATTACCATAGTCACATTCAGATTAGGATTTTGGAGGGGGCTGCATTCAGAGCATCCAGTTCTGGGGGCCCAGACAGAGGAGCGAGAGAGAGGGAGCATAGGGTGTGAGGGGTTGCCGTGAGAGGTGCCGGTGGGTCACTCTTCTGTGACTCCCTATGCATGCGTGGGGTTGGGCCAATCACGTTTCATGTTATATATCGATGTGTGTATCGAAAGGATGTGTGTTATAATTCAACGTTAAGGGAGACATGAAGGGCATGGCTGATGAGAGCCAGGTTTTATTCTTTAATATTACAATATCGGGCGATGTTATTGGAAGTACGATCTTTCCGTCATCCTGTAACTAAATATCCACAAATCAACATGTGGTCTGATGCCATCAATAGATCGGAGCAAATGAACTGCGGGTTCCGAAACACTGAAAGGGATAGAAACTGTTTAAAAAAAGTTAGGTTGATTATCTTTCCTGCATTTTCGGGATGACTTGTTTGATGTGGGGATATTTACTGGTAAAGAGAGAGGCTTGGTATGTGCAGTGCTTGCCTTGCACTGAAAGACCCCTCCACTTTTCACACATTTTGTTATGTTACAGCCTTATTCTAAAATGGATTAAATAAAACTTTTTCCTAATCAATCTACAAACATCACCCCATAATGACATTTTTGCAAATGTATTAAAAATGAAAACAGAAATACCTTATTTACATAAGTATTCAGACCCTTTGCTATGAGACTCGAAATATAGCTCAGGTGCATCCTGTTTCCATTGATCATCTTTGAGATGTTTCTACAGCTTGATTGGAGTCCACCTGTGGTAAATTCAATTGATTGGACATTATTTGGAAAAGGCACACATCTGTCTATATAAGGTCCCACAGTTGACAGTGAATGTCAGAGCAAAAACCAAGCCATGAGGTCGAAGGAATTGTCTGTAGAGCTCAGAGACAAGATTGTGTTGAGGCATAGATCCGGGGAAGGGTACCAAAAAATGTCTGAAGCATTGAAGGTCCCCAAGAACACAGTGGCTTCTATTATTCTTAAATGGAAGAAGTTTGGAACCACCAAAACTCTTCCTAGAGCTGGCTGCCCGGCCAAACTGAGCAAGCGGGGGAGAAAGGCCTCTGTTATGACGGTGACCAAGAACCCGATGGTCCCTCTGACAGAGCTCAAGGGTTACTCTGTGGAGATAGGAGAACCTTCCAGAAGGACAACCATCTCTGCAGCACTCCACCAATCAGAACGTTATGGTAGAGTGGCCAGACGGAAGCCACTCCTCAGTAAAAGGCACATGACAGCCCGCTTGGAGTTTGCAAAAAGGCACCTAAAGGACTCTCCGACCATGAGAAACAAGATTCTCTGGTCTGATGAAACCAAGATTGAACTCTTTGGCCTGAATTCCATGGGTCTGGAGGAAACCTGGCACCATCCCTACAGTGAAGCATGGTGGTGGCAGCATCATGCTGTGGGGATGTTTTTCAGTGGCAAGGACTGGAAGACTAGTTAGGATCGAGGGAAGACGAATGGAGCAAAGTACAGAGAGATCCTCAGACTGAGGCAAAGGTTCACTTTCCAACAGGACAACAACCCTAAGCACACAGCCAAGACAGGAGTGGCTTCCATCAGGCCACTCTACCATAAAGGCCTGATTGGTGGAGTGCTCTAGAGATGGTTGTCCTTCTGGAAGGTTCTCCCATCTCCACAGAGGAACTCTGGAGCTCTGTCAGAGTGACCATCGGGTTCTTGGTCAGCTCCCTGACCAAGACCCTTCTCCCCCGATTGCTCAGCTTGGCCGGGCGGCCAGCTCTAAGAAGAGTCTTGGTGGTTCCAAACTTCTTCCATTTAAGAATGATGGAGGCCATTTTAGAATAAGGTTGTAATGTAACAAAAATGCAAGGGTTCTGAATACTTTCCTAAGTTACTGTATGTGTAAAATAAAAAATATATACAGTACCAGTCAAAAGTTTGGACACACCTACTCATTCAAGGGTTTTGATACTTTTTTTTTAGTATTTTCAACATTGTAGAATGATAATGAAGACATCAAAACTATGAAATAACTAATTTGGAATCATGTAGTAATGTCAGGCTCTGGCCATAGAGAAGCCTATTTGCTTCTCTATGTAACCATGGTCAGAGTCTGACAGGTTTATTCTTTCTGTATCTGGTGGTGGTTTGCGTTGGATCCCTAATTAGAGGCAGCTGCTGCGCATTGTCTCTAATTAGGGATCCTACATAGGTTTGTAATTTTCACACTGGGTTGTGGGTCGTTGTCGATTATTTCGCAAGTCACGGGGAAAGTAAGTGTGCAACTTTTTGTTACGTCCGTTCATTCATGCGACCAGCCAGGTGCTTCCAGTGCTGGCTCCACGCATCCGACCTCCGGTGCGCCTCCCCAGTCTGGTACGACCCGGGCCGGCTCCCCGTACCCGACCTCCAGTGCGTGCGCCTAGCCAGGTGCTTCCTGTGCCGGCTCCACGCACCCGACATCCAGTGCACCTCCCCAGTCCGGTACGTCCCGTGCCGGCCCTCCGCAACCCGGAACCTCCAGCGAAGGTCCGTCGCCCGAAGCCTACAGCGAAGGTACGCAGCCCGGAACCTCCATCGAAGGCCCGCAGCCCAGAATCTCCAGCGAAGGTCCGCAACCCGGAACCCCCAGCGAAGGTCCGTAGCCCGAAGCCTATAGCGAAGGTCCGCAGCCCGGAACCTCCAGCGAAGGTCCGCAGCCCGAAGCCTATAGCGAAGGTCCGCAGCCCGGAACCTCCAGCGAAGGTCCGCAGCCCGGAACCTCCAGCGAAGGTCCGCAGCCCGGAACTCCTGTGCCTGAGCAGTCCGCTCCATCGGTGCCCATTCCAGGTCCAGCTGTCTGCTCCGCTCCAGTGCCTGAAGCAGTCCGCTCCACCGGTGCCCATTCCGGGTCCAGCTGTCTGCTCCGCTCTTGAGCCAGAGCAGTCCGCTCCCCTGGTGCCCAGTCCGGGTCCAGCCGTCTGCTCCGCTCCAGTGCCTGAAGCAGTCCGCTCCACCGGTGCCCATTCCGGGTCCAGCTGTCTGCTCCGCTCTTGAGCCAGAGCAGTCCGCTCCCCTGGTGCCCAGTCCGGGTCCAGCCGTCTGCTCCGCTCCAGTGCCTGAGCAGTCCGCTCCACCGGTGCCCAATCCGGGTCCAGCCGTCTGCTCCGCTCCAGTGCCAGAGCAGTCCGCTCCACCGGTGCCCAATCCGGGTCCAGCCGTCTGCTCCGCTCCAGTGCCAGAGCAGTCCGCTCTACTGGTGCCCATTCCGGTTCCAGCCGTCTGCTCTGCTCCAGAGCCTGAGCAGTCCGCTCCACCGGTGCCCAATCCGGGTCCAGCCGTCTGCTCCGCTCCTGAGCCAGAGCAGTCCGCTCCACCGGTGTCCAATCCGGGTCCAGCCGTCTGCTCCGCTCCAGTGCCTGAGCAGTCCGCTCCACCGGTGCCCAATCCGGGACCAGCCGTCTTCTCCACTCCAGTGCCTGAGCAGTCCGCTCCACCGATGCCCAATCCGGGTCCAGCCGTCTGCTCCGCTCCAGTGCCAGAGCAGTCCGCTCCACCGGTGTCCAATCCGGGTCCAGCCGTCTGCTCTGCTCCTGAGCCAGAGCAGTCCGCTCCACCAGTGCCTAGTCCGGGCCTGGTTATTTGCCCTGCTCCATGGCCGGAGCCGTTTACCCCACCGGTGCCCAGTCCGGGCCCGGTTGTTTTCCCCGCTGCATGGCCGGAGCCGTTTGGCCCACCGGTGCCCAGTCCGGGCCCGGTTGTTTTCCCCGCTCCATGGCCGGAGCCGTTTACCCCACCGGTGCCCAGTCCGGGCCCGGTTAATGGTCCCGCTCCATGGCCAGAGCCGTTGGCCCCACTGGTATCCAGTCCGGGCCCGGTTGTTTTCCCCGCTCCATGGCCGGAGCCGTTTGCCCCACCGGTACCCAGTCCGGGCCTGGTTATAAAGAAGGGGCATGGGAGAAAACTGTCCACTTCGCCGGAGCCAGAACCTCCACCGATGGACTAATCATCCCTCCCTAAATACCCACCCCATGTATTTGTGTGTTTTGTTTGGCGTCCGGGAGTCCACGCCTTGGGGGGGGGTACTGTCAGGCTCTGGCCATAGAGAAGCCTATTTGCTTCTCTATGTAACCATGGTCAGAGTCTGACAGGTTTATTCTTTCTGTATCTGGTGGTGGTTTGCGTTGGATCCCTAATTAGAGGCAGCTGCTGCGCATTGTCTCTAATTAGGGATCCTACATAGGTTTGTAATTTTCACACTGGGTTGTGGGTCGTTGTCGATTATTTCGCAAGTCACGGGGAAAGTAAGTGTGCAACTTTTTGTTACGTCCGTTCATTCGTGTGTGTTTTGGTGAACGTGACATTTTGCCTATCGTGTTTGTTTTGTATAGTTTGTTCATTTGTTGATTTTATTACATAGTAAATAAATAAAACAATGTCGAACTATAATCCCTGCGCTGCGTCTTGGTCGAGGTATGCACCCTCTCGTGACAAGTAACCAAAAAAGTGTTAAACAAATGAAAATACACTACCGTTCCAAAGTTAGAATTGTTAGAATTCTCCTTGTTTTTGAATGAAAAGCAAAAAATTGTGCCATTAAAATAACATAAAATGTATCAGAAACACAGTGTAGACATTGTTAATGTTGTAAATGACTATTGTAGCTGGACACGACTGATTTTTTGGGGAATATCTACATAGGCGTACAGAGGCCCATTATCAGCAACCATCACTCCTGTGTTCCAATGGCATGTTGTGTTAGCTAATCCAAGTTTATCATTTTAAAAGGCTAATTGATCGTTAAAAAAACCTTTTGCAATTATGTTAGCACAGCTGAAAACTGTTGTGCTGATTGAAGAAGCAATAAAACTGGCCTTCTTTAGACTAGTTGAGTATCTAGAGCATCAGCATTTGTGGGTTCGATTACAGGCTCAAAATGGCTGAAACTCGTCAGTCTATTCTTGTTCTGGGAAATTAAGGCTATTACATGCGAGAAATTGCCAAGAAACTGAAGATCTCGTACAACGCTGTGTACTACTCCCTTCACAGGACAGCGCAAACTGTCTATAACCAGAATAGAAAGAGGAGTGGGAGGCCCCGGTGCACAACTGACCAAGAGGACAAGTACATTAGAGTGTCTAGTTTGAGAAACAGACACCTCACAAGTCCTCAACTGGCAGCTTCATTAAATAGTATCCGCAAAACACCAGTTTCAACTTCAAAAGTGAAATCGGCGACTCCGGGATACTGGCCTTCTAGGCAGAGTTGCAAAGAAAATCCAGCTACAATAGTCATTTACAACATTAACAATGTCTACACTGTATATCTGATCAATTTGACGTTATTTTAATGGACAAAAAAATTGCTTTTCTTTCAAAAACAAAATTTCTAAGTGACCCCAAACTTTTGAACGATAGTGTATTTCCTGATTTTTCTTTTATTTCCTAGATATAGGGCAGACACTTCAAAAACGAATTCCTTATTATTTATTATTTCGTTTTTTTCTAATTATGAATGTTCTACTCAATCTGTTTCTACGGCCAAAGTCAATATTTTTTTCAATATTTTGTCAACGGCTTAGACTTTTAAGAAATATATGGTATATCGCCCATGCCTAAACATGTTCATGCATTATGTTGTTTATATTAATGTAATGACTTGTGAGGCAATGGCGATTCACACTTCGTACCTGTATGTACAGTATTGTATGTCTAGTACCAGTATGTGAACCCACCTTCTCTCCGTCTCCAGTATCAGCCTGATATATCTCTCCCTCTTCCTTTCTCTCTTCCCTCCCCTGTGTTATCTGCCTCCCTACTCTGTGGTTGATTTATATAGGTACTAACTGTCTTCCTGCTATCTCTGTATCTCAATCCGTACGTTTGTGCATGATGTGCATCTGTGGCTGAGATTGTGCTACGGTATCCATAGTTGTGACTGGTGTACATACAGTGGGGAGAACAAGTATTTTCCTACTTACAAAGCATGTAGAGGTCTGTAATTTTTTATCATAGGTACACTTCAACTGTGAGAGACGGAATCTAAAACCAAAATCCAGAAAATCACATTGTATGATTTTTAAATAATTAATTTGCATTTTATTGCATGACATAAGTATTTGATCACCTACCAACCAGTAAGAATTCCGGCTCTCACAGACCTGTTAGTTTTTCTTTAAGAAGCCCTCCTGTTCTCCACTCATTACCTGTATTAACTGCACCTGTTTGAACTCGTTACCTGTATAAAAGACACCTGTCCACACACTCAATCAAACAGACTCCAACCTCTCCACAATGGCCAAGGCCAGAGAGCTGTGTAAGGCCATCAGGGATAAAATTGTAGACCTGCACAAGGCTGGGATGGGCTACAGGACAATAGGCAAGCAGCTTGGTGAGAAGGCAACAACTGTTGGCGCAATTATTAGAAAATGGAAGAAGTTCAAGATGACGGTCAATCTCCCTCGGTCTGGGGCACCATGCAAGATCTCACCTCGTGGGGCATCAATGATCATGAGGAAGGTGAGGGATCAGCCCAGAACTACACGGCAGGACCTGGTCAATGACCTGAAGAGAGCTGGGACCACAGTCTCAAAGCAAACCATTAGTAACACACTACGCCGTCATGGATTAAAATCCTACAGTGCACGCAAGGTCCCCCTGCTCAAGCCAGCGCATGTCCAGGCCCGTCTGAAGTTTGCCAATGACCATCTGGATGATCCAGAGGAGGAGTGGGAGAAGGTCATGTGGTCTGATTAGACCAAAAAGCTCTATTTTTGTCTCAACTCCACTCGCCGTGTTTGGAGGAAGAAGAAGGATGAGTACAACCCCAAGAACACCATCCCAACCGTGAAGCATGGAGGTGGAAACATCATTCTTTGGGGATGCTTTTCTGCAAAGGGGACAGGACGACTGCACCGTATTGAGGGGAGGATGGATGGGGCCATGTATCGCGAGATCTTGGCCAACAACCTCCTTCCCTCAGTAAGAGCATTGAAGATGGGTCGTGGATGGGTCTTCCAGCATGACAACGACCCGAAACACACAGCCAGGGCAACTAAAGAGTGGCTCCGTAAGAAGCATCTCAAGGTCCTGGAGTGGCCTAGCCAGTCTCCTGGCTAGGCCACTCCAGGACCTGAACCCAATAGAAAATCTTTGGAAGGAGCTGAAAGTCCGTATTGCCCAGCAACAGCCCCGAAACCTGAAGGAACTGTATGGAGGAGTGTGCCAAAATCCCTGCTGCAGTGTGTGCAAACCTGATCAAGAACTACAGGAAACGTATGATCTCTGTAATTGCAAACAAAGGTTTCTGTACCAAATATTAAGTTCTGCTTTTCTGATGTATCAAATACTTATGTCATGCAATAAAATGCAAATTAATTACTTAAAAATCATACAATGTGATTTTCTGGATTTTTGTTTTAGATTCCGTCACTCACAGTTGAAGAGTACCTATGATAAAAATTACAGACTTCTACATGATTTGTAAGTGGGAAAACCTGCAAAATCGGCAGTGTATCAAATACTTGTTCTCCCCACTGTACATCTTTGCAGGGACCCATGTGTACTGTGTGTGTGTGTGTGTGTGTGTGTGTGTGTGTGTGTGTGTGTGTGTGTGTGTGTGTGTGTGTGTGTGTGTGTGTGTGTGTGTGTGTGTGTGTGTGTGTGTGTGTGTGTGTGTGTGTTTGTGTGTGTGTGTGTGTGTGTGTGTGTGTGTCTGTTGTGTACAATTGCGAGTATGCCTGTACTCGCTGTGGCGGTCATGACATTTTGTCAGCCGGTGATTGTCAAGCAAATAACTGCCGGTAATTGTTTATCATCTCCTGGCTTCCACGCATAGCCTACAAGCGATTGATGCAGACCTTTGGAACATCTACTAGTCTAATAAATCCATGTAATATAGCCTACACCATCACAATAATTCCATTATTTATATTAGACAGCTCTGAAGAAACATGATATGAAGAAAATGTAGACTATTTCAGAAGAACAGATGTTAGGTCCTGATCTGGCTATGTCACATGGTTAGTTCACTAGTTCATTTAGCAGCCAAGATTTGCTTAGAATTCCGTGGCATTATTTGACATTATTTTATAGTACGAAGAATACAATTTAACATAGCTGAATAAGATAGAAAGGACATTTTCTCCAAACAATTTCAGAGGGAGTGCGAACTTGCGGCTATTCTGTGTTGAGCGGTTAACAATGGAACAGGTCCTCCTATATGCTTAATTTAAAGTTATTTATTCAACTTTAGTTGTGATAAAAACGTTGACTATATATTTAGATTTTTTATACTTTCTAAGGGTGCGTGATGTGACTCTAATGATGATTTGAAAAAAGTTGCATGAAAGGCATGAGCTCTGCTCTGTTTCTGGTTCAGGATGAACACACTTCATCAGTCTCTTATTCACAATTTAACAAGCACTTGATATTATTCTCACCAGGCCTCAAATTTCCCAGTGGCATCCCCCTTGTGTGGCCAAAGTGGCCACTGAATATAATAATTATACTTCCCTTCTCCCAGCAGCCAGTGCTCCGAAGCTCCTCTCACTCACATGGCTCTCTCAGATATCTCAATTCTTATTTGCCAATGCCCGTCACGTGATCGGGTCCTTCTCACAGCCATCTCAGCTCCGAAGTAGGCTACAAGTGAAGATAGACACTTCAGGGACGCAACTGCGCGCATCCCTCTTTTCACACGCGCATATTGAAGATGTTATAACTGTCCACATTTACTTTTCGTCAGCCAATAAGATTAGTAGGCCTAACAAACAGCAAACGCACTAGCCTATGTCAATCTTCTATGCTTATAGTACAAAAGTTTACCTATTCTATTGGTCAACTTGTCCTTCTGTGCAAGAAATAAATATTCCAGACATACTCTGGGTTTGTTGTGGGATACGATAGATCCCAAATTAATACCACCGTTCGCATCAAAAACACTTTTAAAGCAATGAGGCTGACGCAACAGATCAGAACGTTTAGCTTAAAATGTTGATAAACTATTAGGCTATTTCTTCACATTATAAGCGCAGCAATGCGCACACAGCAGTAGGCTATAAAGCACAGATGTTCCCAGTGGCCGCAAATGCGATTATGCATCCAATGTTTTATTAAAAAGGTGCATTTTTATGGAGAAAATTATCTTCCCCAAACTTGAAACTAATGCGCCGCCTATGTATGTGTTAGGTTCTAAATAAACAGAGTAAAAACTCACGGACAACTAAGAAAAGCTTAAAACAAGTTTATTCACCCAATGGGTCAAACAGCTGAACGACAAAGACATGTTCCCACCAGCACAAGTATATACTGTATACGCCACTTAGTCTCCTCCTTTTCTCCAAACATTACATCTTTGTTGCTAGGCAGGAAGTTAAGTGATGTGGGTAATAAACTGTTCCTTCTCCCTTAATGTGACCTGATCTGACCTCGGCCCCCCATTCCTCACTAATCCACAGCTATCCACCCTCATCAGTAACCACAAGCATTCCCTTACTTAGTAACATTCTAAGCCCCTGGCTCTTATCCAACCTCCATTGACTCTACCATATACATTCCTCCTACATATAACCATTAACTTCTGGTGTAGCAAGTATTTCAAATTACAACCCAACAACTGAAACCAGACTGTGGCCCTTCTCCTCTCCATAGGAAACCTGATGTCTAACCATAACATGTTCTGATAGAATGTAAACGTTCTGCATTCCCCTCTCTCCCTCTGTAACATGAATAAGGATATTTCATATTTTCAAGTTAAGAAGTCAGAACCCATGTTCAACATTATATAAACTTGGAAATTACTTATAAACAAAAAACAACCGTTTTTCTCTGAGTGACATGTTTCTTAAACACACTCTGCAGGAGATGTGATGCTATTATTACAGTGTACTTCCCTTCCCTACACTAACCCTACACTAACACTATCTCTGCTACTCTCACCATGATCTGAGTATGTGTGACGTTCAATTTAACTTCATAGTAGTCTCTATATTGTTCAGTTAACTGTCCTCCCTCTCCTACGATCCATCCCCTGTAACAATACTGTATACATAGAGGCGTGGTATCGTTCCCAAGAGACTCTATTACCCACTTCCTTAATTTACTAGCCACACAAATCTCTGCCCCAGTCACATTAGATTCTGCTTTCCCAATTCCCTGTAACGTTAACGCCTTGGTTTTTGGGACGCCATAGAATGCACTGATATCGGTCCTACCAGAATCTGCAACTAACATTCTGTATGCAAACATTCTGTCTCAAACACATGCCCCGCGTGTACCTCGCCTCCGTCCACAAATACATTTGCACATTAATCATTCCTAAACCATAACACATTAGTCACTACTAAAACATGCTCAAGTCAATTAGTCAATTTCCAACCATCCCTCCTCTGGAACAATTATCACTCTCATGTTCCACGACACCTAGAAAACATATTGACTTGAACAGGGAAGAGAGAAAATACATGTTTAATAATTTCACACCACCATTGATGCGAATGAGACTGGGAAAAGAACCGTCCATACGTTCTGTTCTATGCCAGTTGGATGCCAGTCTCCTTCATCCTCGGGTGTCAAAACAAGACACAGACTATGAGCCTTGCACGTAATTAATTGTACTGTATCATCCAGCAAGCCTATTGTATTGATGTGCTTTAACGTTAGGATTATGATTACATGGTAAAACAAAACCTCTTCATGGTTGGCCAACGCTATCATATAATGGGTTCTCTAATAACCTCCCTCACAGAAGGTTTATCTCCCTAGACTCAATAGATTTGAGCAGTGCACCCTCTCCTCACTTTATTCTCTCTCTCTCTCTCTCTCTCTCTCTCTCTCTCTCTTTCTCTCCTTTTTTGAATCATTAAAACATTTGATAAATTATCCAACCCAAATTTAGAATGACAGTCCTTAGTGCTTTACGTCGAGACCCTCAACTTAACACACACCGACACTGTTAGTATGTACATTTACAGACAGGGAAAATACCTAAACAGTATGCACTCCTTATATTACCAAGATTAACTTTTCTCATCACTACCCCCGTTTGTCCCTGTTTTACTGTAGCGAGTGGCATGTTAATGACAGATCGGTATCTCAATGTATTTTTTACCTAAATTACCATACATTTCCAGTTGCAGACCTCCATAATCAACCTGATACCCCAAATAAACAGTTTAGGGCAACCCTAAATCAATTTACAGGTACAGTTGAACAAACCTGCCCTTCTGGCACTCATCTTCTGGCGTATCTTAATTTTCTTCTTCAGATAGTGTTGTAGTTCATCTTCCCAACGGCACATATGTAACTCATGCCTGTCACATTTAATGGCCCGATTTCAATATCAGGGGAATAATCAAATTGTCCCAAGCACACAAATCTCTCACCTGAGCCGCCACCACCATTCTGTACAGTCCATTCTGTCTGGTCCATTTTCCCACCAGTGCACCTGCAGCATGAGAGGAGTTTGAACGTGATCCCTCTCCTTGCTCACTCCACATGCACGGTCTCAGGACTCATGCCGCACTCCTGCCGCTCGTACACAGGTTGCTGGCTCGGACTCAGGTCTCAGTAGTAGTGGTGCAGGACAGGGCCGTAGTGAACGGTTTGTGGGGGTGAAGCTAACACTGTTCTCGTATTATTCCTTCTATGCATATAGATACCATCAGTAGTCATTATCGCCATAACTTTGGGAGACCAAAACAACAGTTTAAGGAATTTCTGATTCAGAAACCCAAACAACAACTACCTTCCCAATTTTCTTAATACAAAATTCCTACAACAAATGTCAAAGAGCATACCAACACACTGTTGAAACCATTTTCCAGATTGGCTTATACTCCCTTATCATACTGGCGACCTCACCGCAGAGTTCCGGGTCAGGGAGTTAGAGAACTAACCCTTAGGGAGAAACCCCGACCATACAGCAGACCCAATCTAGTGCGATTTGTATCGAAACAAAGACAAAAACAAGAACCAAAACAACAACAGCTTACACATATAACAACAACAACAACAACAATATATGTACATATATCACTCGAGGTGGGGAAACCTCAATCCATTTGGAGTAACTGTCAACCATTATCAACATATCTTTTCCTTTTATAGGCAGATTGAACAAAATCAATTTGCATATTAACCAAAGGGCCAGGGCCCCGGGGAACTAGTAATTTCTCCTTTGGACACGACTCACTTCGTGATTCATGTGTATTTAAAAACATCAACACTGTCTGTTAAATCATAAATAAACAAATTATAATAACAAATCAAATTAGAATTATCTCTTGATAGCTCCTTAAGGAAATAATTGTATCCCATAAGGTAATGGAAAAAATGACTAGAGACAGGTGTACCTCATTCATATTATACTTAAATCTCACCTAATGTCTCGGTTAGGTTGATCAAGCCTCACCAGGAAGTGAGGACAAAGGTCATTCAACACCAGTAAGTATTTCCTGTCCCTTTTCTTTCCCTGTACTTCAGAAACCATTTAAAAACATCTCAAACATGTCCATCATTCGGCGTACCCAGTTTACAACCAAATTAAAAATACTCCCCTCAATAAAACAAACACAATATTAACACCACCGACAATTTATATACTTTAGAAAACTGCTGAATTTCACTAACTGCTCTCCCAAGACAACGGTCTCGGGAAACATTTCAGAGAGAGAGATAATGACATCCCCCTCCTCTCCTGGAAGAGAAAGTGTACATTTCGGTAATACTCACTATTGCTACATCTTAATCAGCAACCCAAAAATTGTAATTACAAGCAAAACACGATAATGAGTCCACTGTCCTCCCTCCAATCATTAATCGTTTTTGTTTTAATCCATCCCAACGTTTATGTAGCCTTTATTTAGCATGTACACATCAACATTTATCTCACCACAGAGTCTAACGATTTAGTCCTGTATATGACTAAATAAGTTAGTTAAGAATAAGTTCAGAATAAGACTAAATAAAATGTCTAACAAGGTTATCTGAATTTGAGTGTTTGGCCGTGGCCATTCCAACTTACTACCTCTTAGAATCCATTCCCCTGGCATTTCGCATAGATTCTTCCCGTTACCTTGCTGAATGTAATACTTTTCCCTGTTGTAAATTTAGCCAATTTCTCATCGTAACGAATCAGTGATATTTGAGCGCAGGCATCTATTCGAAAGTTGTGTGAGACGTGGCCTCTTATGTCTCCCTTTACATTGAACTGTCATCTCTATGAACCACTATCTATCGAACCGAGGCCATACACCGCAGCATTCCCTCCGAAGGCAGCAGTTGCAGTAGGCTCCAGCACTACCCTACACTAATTCTTAAAATGACCAACGGCCGCACATTTAAAACGGGTACCTGTCGCCCTACACTTTGATGTTTTTTCGCTACTTTTCCCTCCCTGTTTCTTTGTCTTACCTTGGAAATTAAAATCACTGTTAGTGACTTTCACTGTGGCGGTATTAACCACTCGCATGGCTGCAAAGTGAGCGGAATTAGATTCCACTCTCAAAGCTTCCTGCTCTATTTCACCCCCCCCCCCCCCCCCCACGCACAAACCTGCCATCAAAGCAGACGTACACATTCTATCAATGTCCTCACGTACCAAGTCTTTTTGCAGGCGAGTACATCTACTCATTTTGGTTTTATCGGTTATGATAAAATGCTGACATGAAAATGCTTGTATATTGAGCTTGCGATTGCTCATTGTGCCACAACAGCATCACTGAGAATCGGGCCCCTGGTCGCCATTTCAATAGTTTGAAATGTAGTTTCAATAGTTTCAATAGTCTCTCGGCTGGACGGTGTCCAGAGTGTTTAGATTTCCTCCGCCACGGCTCTAACACACTACTAACTCATTTCCAAGGTAATGATATCCACTTCCGCGGAGAGTAGTAACAGCATTTGTGTCTATTAATTGGTCACGGCCCCTGATACCTTGTATTAGAACCAATACTGAAGGTCTGCCAATTTAATACTGGAGAATGCGGGTGACCTGATGTCTTATACCCGTTACCCCTCAAATATCACTGTTGTTGACAACACAAGTAAACAAAACGTCATGGTTCCCCCTCCCAATAGGGCATAAATCAACATCTCTCCTTATTACTACTGCTAATACACACAAATCATGTTCACACAGTGTTCAAATATCATCTAGCCTTTTCTTTTGTTTTTACCAAGAATGTGGCTTCCTTCCAGAACTTATAGACAACCTTCTTATCACCATCCACATTTCTTCCTGTTGTCTTTCTCCATGGACTATGTTTTTACAACCTACTGTACTAGTACTCAAGCATAGCAATTTATCCATACACACACACACACTCTACGGCCTCACCACCACCATGGCTGGGCTCTCACCCTCCCTTTACGGGTCTAGTAGGGAACCAACCCCACAAAGTTGAAGTTACGCCGGGGCTGGATATTTCAACAAGACAACGATCCAAAACACTGCTCAAAATCTACCCGGGCATTTATGCAGAGGAACAAGTACAATGTTCTGGAATGGCCATACCAGTCCCCAGACCTGAATATCATTGAGAATCTGTGGGATGATTTGAAGCGGGCTGTCCATGCACGGCAACCATCAAACCTAACTGAACTGGAGATGTTTTGTAAGGAATGGTCCAAAATACCTTCATCCAGAATCCAGATACTCATTAGAGGCTATAGGAAGCATCTAGAGGCTGTTATTTTAGCAAAAGGAGGCTCTACTAAATATTGATGTGATTTTTCTGTTGGGGTGCCCAAATTTATGCACCTGTCTAATTTCGTTTTGATGCATATTGCATATTTCTGTTAATCCAATAAACCTCATTTCACTACATCAGTTATTTGATAGATCAAAATGAAATTGCTGATCCAAACACCCAATTATTTATAAATGGAAATCATGGAAATTGTCAGGGGTGCCCAAACTTTTTCATACGACTGTACTTGGCCACTACAAACCTATGGCCTAGGCTACATGAGGTGTGCGACTATGATTTTAAAAAGTCGCAAAAAAGGCATGCGCTGTTTCTTGCCTTAAGCTAGGCACCATTCACAAGTGATAATATATCATTCACAAGTGATAGGCTTATATTGCCACCCATCAGACTATTCTTAATTTAATCTTGTCTTTACATATAGCCTACCAAATAATATACTGTATGTGTGAAATTAGTTTTGATTTAGAATGGACTATTATCATGCACCATGCACCAGGGCAGGGGAAGAAAATATACATCATATACAGTATGCACTTAAATAGTGAATGGAGGACGTTTTCCCATGGTTCATTTTCATGCCAGCCAGGAAGGCTATACTCCTGTTGTAAATATAAGCAATGTGCTTAATTTTAGGAAAGTTGAGAAATAAATCTAGTAGGCCTAGCCTATAGAAAGCTGATGGGATCCTCCTCTTTTTAATAGAGGCCCTCAAAACTATGTTTTTTCACGCAATTGCATAGCCTATAGAAATGTTGCGCAACATGAGCTCATGGGCTCTCAAGGAGTGTTTGATAGATAGATAGATAGATAGATAGATAGATAGATAGATAGATAGATAGATAGATAGATAGATAGATAGATAGATAGATAGATAGATAGATAGATAGATACTTTGATTTAATTTTTGATTATATTTAAATTATATTTACATTGATGTCAGAGTGATTAGAGGGACAATAGAGTGCTGAGTACCAGCCAGTTAGCAAGTTTGGTAGGCTGCTAATGACCATCAGCAGCATCAGAGCTTGGAGAAGCCTAGTTACCGTGACTAAACGATCACATGGAATTTGACTGCAGTCATGACTCCTGACCGCTGGTGTGGCGGTAATACGGTCACTGTAACAGCCCTACCTTTACGTTAGGTCTACTGGAAATAAGATCTCAAACGCTTTTGGATTGAATTAAACTGAACAGTGTACTGAATGCCAGACTATATTCCGGCATCTGTTGCACAGTACTGTGTCATGAGCTGTGCGTATGAAGTGATCTTATTATGGCAGTTTGACAGTTTCTTTCCCAATTTGACTGGCTTTGTTACTTTTATTAAATAGTAGAGGACACCTGTGCACCCTTTGTAAACTCTACCATTACTTTGTCTTTGTTTAGACTCATTTATGTCCATTATGGATTTTAAGTGGTATTTACATACAACCTGCTTGAGGTATATCATGTAGTAAATGAGTAAATCCCTCAACAATTATTTTGCTGCATAGCAATACATGTATTCTGTATAGGCCTACATAAGTACTTGAATCTGATCGACACCTGTGTCAGGCTCTGGCCATAGAGAAGCTTTGCTTCTCTATATTTCTATGGTCAGAGTCTGGCAGATCTATTATTTCTACGTCTGTGTGGTGTTGTGTGTGGGATCCCTAATTAGAGGCAGCTGCTAGGCATTACCTCTAATTAGGGATCTTACTTATATGTCTGTGTTCCACTCCGTTGGCGTGGTTCATTGTTGTATGTTGTCCCGTGTTCGTGCTACGTGTGTTTATTATTATCATTTGTTATTTTGTATAGTTCGTCAGTTCATTTAATAAACATGTCGAACTATCAATACGCTGCGCCTTGGTCTCTCTACACACCCGAACGTGACAGAATGAACCACCACCCGACCAAGCAGCGTAAAACTGGAGCTAAGGAGAGAAAAGGAGGAAAACGGCGTAATCGAGTAAACGGAGGTAACGGAGCCCGTAGGCAACCCCAAGAAAATTTCGGGGGGGGCTATGGGGTTGGTCTGGCTACGAGGAGGACGAGCCAGTACCACTCTCCATGTGGAATACGGTGGAGAAGGAGGAAGAGGAATACCTG
This sequence comes from Thymallus thymallus, assembly GCA_023634145.1. Classification (NCBI taxonomy): domain Eukaryota; kingdom Metazoa; phylum Chordata; class Actinopteri; order Salmoniformes; family Salmonidae; genus Thymallus; species Thymallus thymallus. Next base: position 6,401,627 of record CM042396.1, on the reverse strand, counting down.
AAGGGGGTATTTTGTGACATTATGGAGCTGTGTAGGCGTAATATGGAAGAGTGTGAGAACGAGCGGAGGGAGCTGGAGTTAAAGGTGCCCACGGTGTGCATCCCCAGTCCGGGTCGTTTACTGTCTACATCCCGCGCCGAGTCTCCAGTGTACATCCCCACTCCAGTATGTCCTATGCCGGTTTCACGTGTGAGAACTCCAGTGCCAGAGCAATCCGTTCCATCGGTGCCCAGTCCGGGTCCGGCCGTCTGCTACACTCCAGTGACAGAGCAGTCCGTTCCACCGGAGCCCAGTCTGGGTCCGGCCGTCTGCTACACTCCAGTGTCAGAGCAGTCCGCTCCACCGGTGCCCAGTCTGGGTCCGGCCGTCTGCTACACTCCAGTGTCAGAGCAGTCCGCTTCACCGGTACCCAGTCCGGGTCCGGCCGTCTGCTACACTCCAGTGCGCGTCTCCAGTCAGGTACGTCCTGTGCCTGCTCCCCGCACTAGCCCTGAGGTGCGTGTTATTAGTCCTGTGCCACATGTGCCGACTCCACGCACCAGGCTTCCAGTGCGCGTCTCCAGTCAGGTACGTCCTGTGCCTGCTCCCCGCACTAGCCCTGAGGTGCGTGTTATTAGTCCTGTGCCACATGTGCCGACTCCACGCACCAGGCTTCCAGTGCGCGTCTCCAGTCAGGTACGTCCTGTGCCTGCTCCCCGCACTCGCCCTGAGGTGCGTGTTAATAGTCCTGTGCCACATGTGCCGACTCCACGCACCAGGCTTCCAGTGCGCGTCTCCAGTCAGGTACGTCCTGTGCCTGCTCCCCGCACTCGCCCTGAGGTGCGTGTTATTAGTCCAGTGCCACCAGTGCCGACTCCACGCACCAGGCTTCCAGTGCGCGTCTCTAGTCCGGTACGTCCCGTGCCGACTCCCCGCACTCGACCTCCAGTGCGTGTGCCCAGCCAGGTTCCTCCAGTGCCGGCTCCACGCACCAGGCCTCCAGTGCGCCTCTCCAGTCCGGTACGTCCTGTGCCTGCTCCCCGCACTTGCCCTGAGGTGCGTGTTATTAGTCCAGTGCCACCAGTGCCGACTCCACGCACCAGGCTTCCAGTGCGCGTCTCTAGTCCGGTACGTCCCGTGCCGACTCCCCGCACTCGACCTCCAGTGCGTGTGCCCAGCCAGGTTCCTCCAGTGCCGGCTCCACGCACCAGGCCTCCAGTGCGCCTCTCCAGTCCGGTACGTCCCGTGCCGACTCCCCGCACTCGACCTCCAGTGCGTGTGCCCAGCCAGGTACCTCCAGTGCCGGCTCCACGCACCAGACCGTCGGTGCGCCTCATCAGCCCGGAGCCTCCCGTGATGGTCGACAGCCCGGAACCTCCCGTGATGGTCGACAGCCCGGAACCTCCCGTGATGGTCGACAGCCCGGAGCCTCCCGTGACGCTCGACAGCCCCGGAGCCTCCCGTGACGCTCGACAGCCCGGAGCCTCCCGTGACGCTCGACAGCCCGTAGCCTCCCGTGACGCTCGACAGCCCGGAGCCTCCCGTGACGCTCGACAGCCCGGAGCCTCCCGTGACGCTCGACAGCCCGGAGCCTCCCGTGACGCTCGACAGCCCGGAGCCTCCCGTGACGCTACATGGCCAAAGCCTTTTGCCCCACCATGGTCATTTCTAGGACCAGTGGGTTGCCCCTTTAAATGGCCTGAGTCGCCAGCCACACCGGGGCCCAGTCCGGGCCCAGTAGAAATGGGGAGGAAGCTATCCACTTCGCAGGGGCCGGAACCGCCACCTGCGATAGATTGTGTGATGTTTTTTCCTCCCTGACCCTTCCCTCATGTTTTTGTGTTTGTTTTTTCTTGCGGCCGGGAGTCCGCGCCTTTGGGGGGGGTACTGTCAGGCTCTGGCCATAGAGAAGCTTTGCTTCTCTATATTTCTATGGTCAGAGTCTGGCAGATCTATTATTTCTACGTCTGTGTGGTGTTGTGTGTGGGATCCCTAATTAGAGGCAGCTGCTAGGCATTACCTCTAATTAGGGATCTTACTTATATGTCTGTGTTCCACTCCGTTGGCGTGGTTCATTGTTGTATGTTCCGTGTTCGTGCTACGTGTGTTTATTATTATCATTTGTTATTTTGTATAGTTCGTCAGTTCATTTAATAAACATGTCGAACTATCGATACGCTGCGCCTTGGTCTCTCTACACACCCGAACGTGACAACCTGTTTAAGAATATCGGCGTTGTAGTTCCGAGTTATATGTGCAGTGGTACCAGTATGACTACAATATGTGGGGCCTATTTTCTGTGCATGTTTCATGCATAGTTACGTAATGAATTTCAAATGTAATGATTTGATTCATTTGCATTTGTTCAATAGTCTGTGTCCCTTTGTTTAGTGTCGTCACAGGCCTGACCCCACCATGACCTCCCTACGCTTTTCAAAGAAAGAGCAGGAAAAAACGCTGTAACGGTGGCTAAGCCGGATAGCGGTGCGAGCGCTTGTGATCAGTGGTAGTGAACTATATGGATCTACTTGAAGTGGAAGAGACAGGTTGTAAATTACAGAAATACTATATGCCCCAGAGAGAGGTTGACATCACAGAGTACATTCCAGAATACATTGTTGTCATAATATGTTTTCGAGCTAATATTTAGTTGTACCAGATGCCAAATCTAATGTATTTGATCTAAATCTGAACAAATATAGTTCATTTAGACATTTGGAAATCATACTGATATGGAGCAGCTCATGTGATATTCCCAACATGTTATGGGAATACATACAAACCCAAAGCTCTGCTTTTTCTACATCTTGCTCTCTTAGGCTTAGTCTCAAATGGCACCCTATTAAAGTGCACTACTTTTGACCAGAGTTATATGGGGGCTCCCAAGTGGCGCAGTGGTCTAAGACTAGAGGAGTCACTACAGTCAACCTGGTTTGAATCCAGACTGTATCACAACCGGCCGTGATTGGGAGTCCCATAGGGAGGTGCACAATTGGCCGAGCGTCGTCAGAGTTTAGCCGGGGTAGGCCGTCATTGTAAATAAGAATTTGTTCTTATCTGACTTGCCTAGTTAAATAAAGGTTAAACTTTTTATTTGATTTATTTAAACAAAAAAATAAGTAGTGCACTATATAGGGAATACGTGTACCATCGATGTGTAAGATTGTTTTAGCATCCCACGGTTCCTCTCTCTACAGGTTCCATTGTTCTGTCTGTTGTGTTGCTCATTCATAAAACATGATATTTAACCGCACACATTAACGGGATCAGTGCAGACCTCAGGACTTGTGTGTGTGTGTGTGTGTGGATGGGGTTGACTCATTGAGATAGATAGGGGTTGAATGTTAATTTTCACCCACAGAAATCTGTTGATATGATATGATATGATACACAGGTCATTGATGATATATATCTGTGATGGTATGGAAAAACTCCCAGTGTGAATGTTGCAAAGAGTAGGAGCTATAAGCTATAAGACATATACAGTAAGTGGACATGCATATATACAGATAGACATACTTGAAAAACAACAGGCAGCCTTACAGATAAAGCAAAGATAAATATAGAGAAGACAGAGGCTACCACATACATAATTAGAACGGGAGGTTTTCATAATAACAAAAGATGACATTGCAAAAAATGATGAACAGTAACTTATAGTCATGATGTTTGTTTCTCTGACCTGACCTGACCTACGCACCCAACATGGCCACTCCCATTCCATATAGCCCAAGACCTGAAATGTAAGGAGGTATTTTAATTTTCACTGAAAACTAACCAACACAAATCATCCATCATTCTTCACTTTCCCTTCAGGGAAGTCATGTGAATGTGAATAGAATCAAGTGCCCTATCGGTCAGGTTTTTCCTTCAACATTCAGCAGTGAGGAGGATCACTTGGTCAGCCATTTTAAGCTCGGAACCGATCGACCAATTGATTTACCACCAGAACAATTGAATTACAACTCCCTGAGTCATCCTACAATGGTTCGCTTTAAGGTTGTTCTCCCACGGAAGCTTAATGGCAAACTAATGATATGTTCTACAGTGATAGGTATTTCGTGTCACATTTGAACTTTGTACAATGGGGGTTGCCAGTTTGGGCTTTGACACAATGTATCTCTTACTGAGTTAAAAGTGGTGAGGTTGCCAGTTGGTCATGTCCTGATCCTGCAGTATTGTAAGTAGTGACTTGCTAGGCAATCAGAGAGAAGCCGAGGGGTATAAAGAAGAGCTTGTGGCCTTGAGAAGATTCACATTACATTTTTGTCTTTGTGTTAATGTAACCCCCCCCCCTCGTACCCAACAGGAGAATAAGAGCTACATTCTGCCTCGGCGACACAATAGAGTCCTTCATATTACAGATATTGTCACAATGTGTTTTTGTAACACCATACAGTGCCATACAGTGCCTTATTCAAACCCCTTGACTTTTTTTCCAAAGTTACAGCCGTCTTCTAAAATGTATATATTTTTTTTAAACCTCAGCAATATGCAGACCCCATAATGACAAAAAAAATTAGAAATTAGAAATGTTTGCTAACTTATTAAAAATAAAAAACAGAAATACCTTATTTACATAAGTATTCAGACCCTTTGCTATAAGACATGAAATTGAGCTCAGGTGCATCCTGTTTCCATTGATCATCTTTGAGATGTTTCTACAACTTGATTGGAGTCCACCTGTGGTAAATTCAACTGATTGGACATGATTTGGAAAGGCACACACCTGTCTATATAAGGTCCCACAGTTGACAGTGCATGTCAGAGCAAAAACCAAGCCATGAGGTTGAAAGAATTGTCTGTAGAGCTCCGAGACAGGATTGTGTTGAGGCACAGATCTGGGGAAGGGTACCAAAACATTTCTGCAGCATTTAAGATCCCCAAGAACATAGTGGCCTCCATCATTCTTAAATGGAAGAAGTTTGGAACCACCAAGACTCTTCCTAGAGCTGATATGAGCAATCGAGGGAGGTGACCAAGAACCCGATGGTCCAGAGCTCCAGAGTTCCTCTGTGGAGATAGGAGAACCTTCCAGAAGGCCAACCATCTCTGCAGCACTCCACCAATCAGGCCTTTATGGTAGAGTGGCCAGACGGAAGCCACTCCTCAGTAAAAAGCACAGCAGCCCACTTGGAGTTTGCCAAAAGCACCTAAAGGCTCTCAGACCCTGAGAAACAAGATTCTCTTGTCTAATGAAACCAAGATTGAACTCTTTGGCCTGAATGCAAAGGAGTGACTTTGGGAGGCCTGAAAATAGCTGTGCAGCAACTCTCCCCATCCAACCTGACAGAGCTTGAGAGGATCTGCAGAGAGGAATGGGAGAAACTTCCCAAATACAGGTGTGCCAAGCTTGTAGCGTCATACCCAAGATGATTCAAGGCTGTAATCGTTGCCAAAGGGGCTTCAACAAAGTACTGGGTAAAGGGTCTGAATACTTATGTAAATGTGATATTTAAGTGTTTTATTTTTAATAGATTTGCAAAAATGTCCAAAAAACAGTTTATACTCTGTCATTATGGGGTATTGTGTGCAGACTGATGAGGGGAAAATATCTATTTATGGACTCACTTCTCTGAATTTACCTTGGTTTACCATTGTTGTGAGGACTTCTGGTTCTCACAACTATAGTAAAACAAGCCCTCCCACACACACACACACACACACACACACACACACACACACACACACACACACACACACACACACACACACACAGAGTCAGCCAGTATCCCTTTCACCGGTCTAACAGAGAGTAATTGCCAAAGGTGGAAATTATAGTGTAGGCTCAAGGAGGTCAAATTAAACAGTCCTGATGTTTGAAGAACTGCTGAGCTCTTTGCTACGGACAGTTTTGTGTCAGTGGATGCGTCCCAAATGGCACCACAATCCCTATTTAATTGTTAGTGCAAATTTAGACAAATTAAAAAGACCTAGCTAGCTAAAAGACAAAGTCAACCAGTTCCTTTAAAAATTGCAGTTAATTTCCTCAAATTGTGTTTGGAACTGGTCAAAAGTTGTATTTTCGGCTGGTGTTTGTGAGGGCTTGGTTGTGGTAAGGCCTCTTACTCCCACCTAGGGGAGGAGAGAGGCACACAATCAAGTCCTCACACCCTAACTAGGGAGATTATGATCCCCAATCAGAAACAGCTGTCTAGCGTTGTCTCTGATTGGGGATAGTATTTAGGCTCCACACACTTCCACCTGTGTGTGGATCATTGTTCGTTGTGTTTGTCTGCACTGCCAGCAGCCCACAAAGTAAGTCACTGTGTTTTGTTTGTAGTCTGTGTTTGTTTTCACTCTCCTTATTTTATTTTGAATGCTTCGTGAGAACATCTCATTTAAAATAAAAAGGATGACACTTCACCAGCGCTCCGTATATCGTCCCTTAAATACTACGCACTGTGACAGTGTTAAGCTAGTGCTATTTGCAAAATGAACGCTTGTTGGCAATTTCGACCGGCGCTCTGTTATTTTTAGCTTGTTGGGATATTTACAAAAGCTGATCTTATTGGTAACGCGGTTGGTTATGGCATTGATTTTTCTGCCCATATGCTCATGGAACAAGGGAGATGTGCTTTTTGTGCCCCCAAACTTCATATTTAGAAACAAAACAATTGTTTAATTTCATTCAAAACCAAGCATAGCCTCCCCTCCTCTCAATGAAGGCTGTTGTTTTTGTCCTGTCCAATACATTCGCCAAGTAGTCAAAACTATCAATAAAAGTCCCTTCCTATAGACAGAAACTCAAACAGGAAGTACCCGTGCTAAGGTCTATTCAACGCTGGTCTGACCAATCAGAATCCATGCTTCAAGTTTGTTTTGATGGCGCGGACTGGGATATGTTCTGGTTTGCCTATAAGAATAACATTGTTGTATACACTGACACGGTGACTGAGTTCATCAGGAAGTATATAAGGGATGTTGTTCCCACTGTGACTATTAAAACCTATCCAAACCAAAAACCGTGGATAGATGGCAGCATTCGCGCAAAACTGAAAGCGTGAACCACCACATTTAACCACAACAAGGTGACTGGGAATATGGTCAAATACAAGCAGTGCAGTTATAACCTCCATAAGGCAATCAAACAGGCGAAACGTAATTCACGCCTCCAACTCAATCATCAAGTTTGCAGACGACTCAACAGTAGTAGGCCTGATTACCAACAATGACGAGACAGCCTACAGAGAGGAGGTGAGGGAAAGATTTAGAAATATTGATGTTATTTTCCAATAATTGCTTGTTTTCTGTTTCATGTGATTAAAAAACAAGCCCTCAGTAAACTATCCTGACCCTAGGCCTAATATAACGAAAGCTGTTTTAACAGCAATTCTTTGGGTGTTTTTCTGGTCCTGGCCATTCATTAGCCAAGTAGCCTAGCCATAAAAGGTTTCTAAATGGTCTACTCGTGTGGCTTTTGCTGTCATGCTTTTGCATCATTTACAATTCCCGTATGCCTACATGCAGTGCAAACTCCTTTCAGCTTGTATCCATCCCCATTTCCGAAGTGCGCCTCTTGTCTGGTTACCAAACATATTGAAATGATTCAGTCCTAAAACGCTTTATCAACAGAAGGCTATATCTTGCTTATTGATAATGTGCCTCACACGTACAATACAATTTACGGGAGCCTAGTATTTTTTTATTTGAGGAGAAGTGCGATGTGTACAGACACTCATTGAAGCCAATTTCAACAATGTTGACTGTCAACACTCCAAACATATTGAGCAAACACTGGATGTTTTTTTACTGTTGTTATTACTCGTTACTAGTCCACAATGGACTAGGATGAGAATGTTCCGTGCCCCCAGCCGAATTGGAGATGATGACAACGCAAAGACCGTCAATAACCTACAGAACTTGAGACAACGGCATGCAGTATTAAGCCATGAAACGTGTTGATTGGCCAGTGAGAGGTGTATAAAATTGAGCACACCTTCATGCAATCTCCATAGACAAACATTGGCAGTAGAATGGCCTGTACTGAAGAGCTCAGTGACTTCCAACGTCTGCCCTGCTAGAGCCGCACGGAAAAACTGTAAGTGCTGTTATTGTGAAGTGGTAACGTCTAGGAGCAACAATGGTTCAGCCGCAAAGTGGTAGACAACACAAGCTCACAGAACGGGAGCGCCGAGTGCTGAAGCACGTAGCGTGTAAAAATCGTCTGTCCTCGGTTGCAACACTCATTACCGAGTTCCAAACTGCCTCTGGAAGCAACGTCAGCACAACAATTGTTCGTAGGGCGCTTCATGAAATGGGTTTCCATGGTCGAGCAGCCGCACACAAGCCTAAGATCACTATGCGTAATGCCAGTTTGGTGGAGGAGGAATAATGGTCTGGGACTGTTTTTCATGGTTCGGGCCCCTTAGTTCCAGTTTTGTGGCAACAGTTTGGGGAAGGCCCTGCACAGAGCCGTGACCTTAACCCCATTGAACACCTTTGGGATGAATTGGAACGTCGACTGCGATCCAGGCCTAATCGCCCAACATCAGTGCCCGACCTCACGAATGCTCTTGTGGCTGAATGGAAGCAAGTCCCTGCAGCAATGTTCCAACATCTAGTGGAAAGCCTTCCCAGAAGAGTGGAGGCTGTTATAGCAGCAATAGGGGGAACCTACTCCATATTAATGCCCATGATTTTGGAATGAGATGTTCGACGAGCCATGTAGTGTATGTTTATAATTGGTAGTCAATATAACTTGGAACATAGCACGTTGAATGTGTTTAAAAAAGATGGCATGTTCTATGGGGGAAAAATAAGGATGATTTTCCATGATAATATATAGGTGACAAGAATACCATTATATACAGTACCTTTCGCCAAATACACATACTGCTAAATGATTACTGGTACAGTTTCAACATTTGGACCCACATAATGCACATCCATCGACAGAGGCTTTTCTAATTGAAGCTTGTCTCAAGTGCTGAAGAACCTTGAGCGAGATGGAGAGATGGAGAGCAGGTTCAATAGTACTCAGCAGCCAGGTGTTTGTTTTCGTCACTTCTTTCACATCAAAGAAGTCTCATCCATTCTAGAGTCCTAAATGGCCCTCGTAGCTTTGATCTCGCCACCGAGCGACGAGGCGATGAAGAAAACCAAGTAATCCTGTTTTCACTTTTTTGATGTGTGAAGATATTGGCTGAAAGAAATGCCAGTCTGGAAAGGAAATTGATAGTATGAATAGATACTGATGTATGATATGTACAGTATAGTGTATGATACTTATGATGTACTATTATACAGAGATGTGCTTTAAGCTGTGGGGTGACAGGTGTAGGGTCAGAGTTCACTTTGCCCTCAGCTGCAGCATGTCTGCCTCTATCAGACAGAGCCAGATGTCACTGACTGGGTTTCAGATGTCATGGATAGGTGACACGCAGCCATACCCTACTCTCCCCTCCAGACCATGGCTTCGCCCCAGATGGCACCATATTCCCTTTATCGTGCACTACTCATAGGGCTCTGGTCAAAAGTATGTAGGGAATAGGGTGCCATCAGGGATGCAGCCCGTCTTAATTGCTAGAATTCCACTTGGTGCTTGGTCAGTTCATGACGGTAGAACTATAACAACAAAGTAGTGCTTTCCTGACGGTAGAACTATAACAACAAAGTAGTGCTTTCATGACGGTAGAACTATAACAACAAAGAAGAGGAAAAACAATAAGGAAGAGAAGAGGAAGAGATGCATATCCAATCCCCCCTCTTCTCTCTCACTCCTGCAATCTCAAGTCTGAGTCACTGCTTTAACAGAATATCAATAACAATGTAGGATTACTCTCCAGTGTCTCTCTGCTCGCCTCTCTCTACCCTCATTGACCCGCTTTCTTCACTGTCATTGACTTCTAGAGTCTAAGCACTCGTGTTGTGCTGTAGAGATGACTGGCTTCTCCCCAGTGTACAGTTAGCCAGTGTGCTAGTCCTAACAGTCAGTCCCCTGTCCAACTCTCCAACCAACCACCTCTCACTTCCTCATCCCCCTCCTCCCTTTTCTCTCTCCTTCAAATTCATTTGTTTCTTACTGATCCGCTACTCCACCCTCTGCTGCATTAAACAAACACAAGGATACACACACCTACTAGCATAGGACTTACGTGAACTGCATAAATGCAAACATGTTGTGAAGACAGGTCTGTATTGGAATTGTATTGAAAGGCAATACCACTATGCATGCATAAACATGGACTCTGCGCTATTCCAGTAAATGTGTGTATATCTCTATCTCTCTCTCTGTCACACACACACACACACACACACAACCTCATTATTCTGCAGTCACACTCACAGCTTTTAGAGGTTGAAGACATCGAGGCTTAGAGAGGGCTCTCCTCAACAATCAGACAAGCTAATGGCACAGAATGGAGCCTATATTCCATATTGATCCAACACTTAAGAGCTGAATTGAAAACAGAGTCAGATCTTGCAGGTAACAACATTTTTCAGTGTTGCCGTTTCTGAAGGGTATTTTTAATGGGGCTTTACATTGTTGTTTGGCATTGCATTGTCATTGTTGTTTTTTTGTTGCAACATTGGCACCACACACATACAATTAATTCATAGAAGAATGTATAGTATACATGGAAACGTATGAAGGACACAAATGAAACCTCAATGAGTATTCAGACATAATTCACTTTTTAAATACACTGAACAGAAATATATCATGCAACTATTTCAAAGATTTTACTGAGTTACAGTATAATCATTAGGCCCTAATCTATGGATTTAACATGACTGGGAATACAGATATACCTCTGTTGGTCAAAGATACCTTCATAAAAAAGGTAGGGGCGTGGATCAGAAAACCAGTCAGTATCTGGTGTGACCACTATTTGCCTCATGCAGTGCGAGTTGATCAGGCTGTTGATTGTTGCCTGTGGAATGTTGTCCCGCTCCTCTTCAATGGCTCTGCGAAGTTGCTGGATATTGGTGGGAACTGGAACACGCTTTCGTATACGTCAATCCAGAGCATCTCAAACATGCTCAATGGGTGACATGTCTGGGGAGTATGCAGGCCATGGATGAACTTGGACATTTTCAGCTTCCAGGAATTGTGTATAGATCCTTGCGATATGGGGCCTTGCATCATGCTGAAATATGAGGTGATGGCGGCAGATGAATGGCACGACAATGGGCCTCAGGTATCTCTGTGCATTCAACTTGCCATCTATAAATTCCAATTGTGTTGGTTGTCCGTAGGTTATGCCTGCCCATACCATAACCCCACCGCCACCATGGGGCACTCTGTTCACAACGTTGACATCAGCAAACTGCTCGCCCACACAACGCCATACACGCTGTCTGCCATCTGCCCGGTACAGTTGAAACCAGGGTTTATCCGTGAAGAGCACACTTCTCCAGTGGGCAAAGGTGAGCTGATGACGAACTGCGGTCAGGTCAATAACCTGGTAATGAGCTTCCCTGAGACAGTTTCTGACAGTTTGTGCAGAAATGTTTGGTTGTCCAAACCTGCTGTTTCATCAGCTGTCTGGGGTGGCTGGTCTCAGACAATCCTGCAGGTGAAGAAGCTGGATGTGGAGGTCCTGGGCTGGTGTGGTTACACGTGGTTCTTCAGTTGTGAGGACAGTTGGACGTACTGCCAAATTTTCTCAAACGACGTTGGAGGCAATTTAACATAAAACTCTTTGGCAACAGCTCGACATATGTGGCATTGTGTTGTGTGAAAAAAATGCACATTTAAGAGTGGCCTTTTATTGTCCCCATTTCCAGAGAAATAACGTTTTTGTGCTTCTGGAACATTTGTGGGATCTTTTATTTCAGCTCATGAAACGTGGGACCAACACTTTACATGTAGCGTTTATATTTTTGTTCAGTGTACATTTTAAGAAGCATCAATATTTTAAGCTCAACTTCCTTGTTGCTGATTCAGAGCCAGAATGATGTGTCTCTGATAATGACCCCCTGACCGGTTGTCTGACCTCCCCAAGCATCCCCCCTCGCAATCTCTGGTTGGTGGCATCAAGTTGCCATGACACCAGACTGTTTAGCCTGGCCTTTGACCTCCTTTAAGGACATGCTGTGCTCAATCAGACATCTCCAGCCATCATTTCAATTCAAAGGGATGGGAGAGGAAGGGGGAGGGGAGGGGCGGCACTTCCTCTGGGGATGTTAGATAAGATGCACTGCAGGCAACACTTGCTCTGTCTCCTACTAAGTGCATGCAGACACTTAGATACACACAAAAACACACAAACTCACGCACAACTCCATCTATGTGAATGTTATTGTGTTGAGATGTCATAATTACTGCATTTGTTTGGCTCACTACTATTTAATTTATGATGTCGAATTGTGTTGTTCATCTTTATTAATGTATTATTCACCACGATTGTCTTAAAGCATCTCTTCATGGCTTTGTATATCATGTTCTATTCAATCTTTGTCAATAGCACAAAAGCATTGTAATAATTTCACTCTTCCACGTTCCCTTTCATTATCTACACAGATAAAATTGTGGATACACTCTGTTTCCTGACTAAATGCTATGAGTTACTTTGTTTCTGGTTCAATGGGTTTACTCAACTCTTGTTATTTCTTCCACTATTTCAGTCTTTTTCCATGATTTATTCACAATTGTTTAGCTTATATTATCCAATGCTTTATGTTTCTGTCAGAAATAGCACTGGACAAGGTCAGGTCTGACAGTGAACATATTACTTCCTAACAGAGAATAATTATCAGCCTATGCCCTGTTGCTTTCGACCAATGCTGTGGTCTACTCTTGTCTTGAGTCTGTAGGAACTCCCCACTAAGAAGGAACTATTGGAAGAATTTCAGTTCAGCCACCTCCTCTCTCTCTATCTCTCTCTCTCTCAGATAGACACACGCACACAGAAACACGCACATATACACTGAGGGGGAAAAACTAATTCTGATTGTCTGGGCCTGGCTTTTATATTTTAGATTCTTCAAAGTAGCCACCCTTTGCCTTGATGACAGCTTTGCACACTATTGGCATTCTCTCAACCAGCTTCATGAGGAATGCTTTTCCAAAAGTCTTGAAGGAGTTCCCACATATGCTGAGCACTTGTTGGCTGCTTTTCCTTCACTCTGCGGTCCAACTCATCGCAAACCATCTCAATTGGGTTGAGATCGGGTGATTGTGGAGGCCAGGTCATCTGATGCAGCACTCCATCACTCTCCTTATTGGTCAAATAGCCCTTATACAGCCTTGAGGTGTGTTTTGGGTCATTCCTGTTGAAAAACGAATGATAGTCCCACTAAGCACAAACCAGATGGGATTGTGTATAGCTGTGGTAGCCATGCTGTTTAAGTGTGCCTTGAATTCTAAATAAATCACAGACAGTGTCATCAGCAAAGCACCCGCACACCATCACACCACCTCCTCCATGCTTCACGGTGGGAACCACACATGCGGAAATCATCCGTTCACCTACCCTGCGTCTAACAAAGACACAGCGGTTGGAATCAAATCTCAAATTAGTGGTTTCTTTGCAGCAATTCGACCATGAAGGCCTGATTCACGCAGTCTCTTCTGGACAGTTGATGTTGAGATGTGTCTGTTACTTGAACTCTGTGAAGCATTTGTTTGGGCTGCAATCTGAGGTGCAGTTAACTCTAATGAACTTATCCTCTTGAAATTCGGGGTTGACTGACCTTCATGTCTTAAAGTAATGATGGACTGTCATTTCGCTTCTTTGCTTATTTGAGCTGTTCTTGCCATAGTATGGACTTTGTCTTTTACCAAATAGGGCTATATTCTGTATACCACCCCTACCTTGTCACAACACAACTGATTGGCTCAAACGAATTAAGAAGGAAAGAAATTCCACAAATTCACTTTATACAAGGCACACCTGTTAATTGAAATGCATTCCAGGTGACTACCTAATGAAGCTGGTTGAGAGAATGCCAAGAGTGTGCTAAGCTGTCATCAAGGCAAAGGGTGGCTACTTTGAAGAATCTCAAAGAAAAAAATATATTTTGATTTGCTTAACACTTTTTTGGTTACTACATGATTCCATATGTGTTTTGTCGTAGTTTTGATGTCTTCACTTTTATTCTACAATGTAGAAAATAGTACAAATAAAGAAAGACCCTGGAATGAGAAGGTGTGTGTGTGTGTGTGTATGTATGTATATATTTTAATGTAATATCTACATAGGCGTACACTGGGGCCTCCCACTACTCTTTCTATTCTGGTTAGAGACAGTTTGCGCTGTTCTGTGAAGGGAGTAGCACGCAACGCTGTACGAGATCTTCAGTTTCTCGGCAACTTCTCACATGGAATAGCCTTAATTTCTCAGAACAAGAATAGACTGACGAGTTTTAGAAGAAAGTTCTTTGTTTCTGGCCATTTTGAGCCTGTAATCGAACCCACAAATGCTGATACTCCAGATACTCAACTAGTCTAAAGGAGGCCAGTTTTATCTCTTCTTTAATCAGCACAACAGTTTTCAGCTGTGCTACCATAATTGCAAAAGGTTTTTCTAATGATCAATTAGCCTTTTAAAATTATAAACTTGGATTAGCTAACACAACATGCCATTGGAACACAGGAGTGATTGTGTTGCTGATAATGGGCCTCTGTACGCCTATGTAAATATTCCATTTAAAAAAATCAGCTGTTTACAGCTACAATAGTCATTTACAACATTAACAATGTCTACACTGTAATTCTGATAAATTTGATGTTATTTTAATGAACAAAAAATGAGCTGACCCCAAAGAAGGATGTTTATGCCTTGAGATAATTGAGACATGGATTGTGGGCAAGACAAAAGATTGAAGTGCCTTTGAACGGAGTATGGTAGGTTCTAGGCGCACCGGTTTGAGTGTGTCAAGAACTACAACGCTGCTGGGTTTTTCATGCTCAACAGTTTCCCGTGTGTATCAAGAATGAACCACCACCCAAAGGACATCCAGCCAATGGCAGACCAGTGGTCGAAAACAGGTAATTGATGAAAGAGGACAAAGGAGGCTGACAAGAATTGTGAAGAGCAACAGACGGAATACAGTTAGTCAGCTGACAGTCCAGTGCCACATTGGTGCCCAAAAATCCATAAAAGAATGCGCAACTCGTCGTACCTTGACACGAATGGGGTATGGCAGCCAATAAACTGTGGTTGCAGTGGGCTAAGAAAAGAAAACACTAGACTCTGGAGAATTGAAAAAACATTTCCTGGTCTGATGAATCCCGGTTCCTGCTGTTTCACGCTGATGGGAGGACTAGGGTATGCAGAAAACCACATGAATACATGCAACCATCATGCACATTGCAGGCTGGTGGTTGTTTGAGGGTGTGGGTGTGTTTTCAAGTCACACATTGGGCCCCTTGATAAAAGTGGAGCAACATTTAAATGACACAGGATATCTGAACATCATTGCCAATCAGGTGCATCCCTTCATGGCAGCAGTGTATCCATCTGCAAATTGATTTTTTTAGCAGGATAATGCCACAAGGCTAAGATTTTCCAGGAATGGTTCCACGAACATGACAGTGAATTCAGCTTACTTCAGTGGCCTGCCCAGTCACCAGATCTCAATCAAATTGAGCATCTGTGGGGTGAGATTGAACAAGCTATTCAGAGTAGAGATCCACTACCAGCCAACTGTTAATATTTTTTTTACCTTCATTTAAGTAGGCAAGTCAGTTAAGAACAAATATTTATTTACAATGACGGCCTCCCCTAACCCGGATGACACTGGGCCAATTGTGCACCACCCTAGGGGACTCCTGATCACGGCCGGTTGTGATACAGCCCGGGATCGAACCAGGGTCTGCAGTGACGCCTCTAGCACTGAGATGCAATGCCTTAGACCGCTGTGCTACTCAGGAGTACAACTGTGGGAAGCATTGGAGTTAATAATGGGCCAGTATCCCTGTGGAATGCTTTCGACACCTAGAACACAAATATGTGAATGTAATAGCAACTTCAAATCTCATTCCACTCACAAACACTCCAACTAGTAGCTATTCCATATAGATGGTAGACAGTATGAAATACAGTAGAGTAGATCTACTTTACATAAAACATAAAATAATGGGCTATATCAACTTTTCCCATGGGCTTCATTAGAATGGGGTACAAATACATTGACTTGCATAGGCTACACAAACACATCCATGCACGCACACACGCACTTTCAGGATTGGCACACTACCCATAGCAACTGACAACGGTGCCCTAGCAACCATTGGGCATCTTGCCAAGCGACTGAGGTTGCCAGGCAATGTCAGTGTTCCCATGGTAATATCTTATTTGCTGCCTTTGTAAATAAGGTGGGTTTGGGAAATATAGCTACTACAGAATCTCGCAACATCTTGAGAAAGCTAATAATTGATGGTCTGGAAGTAGCAGATGCTTACCCTGGCCTTGAATCAAGTTATCGTCTGGCTAAAGAGGGAAAGTTTGTCTGCGGGATGGTCAATAATTATCACATATCCACACTGCTTTACTCATCTCATATGTATATGAGATGAGTAAAGGGCCAGAGCCGACTCTACTTTCTGAGGAGGCTCAGGTCCTTCAACGTGTGCAGTAAACTACTGCATACCTTCTACCAGCCAGTGCCATCTTTTTTGCAGTGGTGTGCTGGGGCGCCAACATAAAAGCCGGTGATGCTTCTCAGGTAAATAAGCTGATCAGGAAGGCTAGCTCTGTTCTGGGGATTAGCCTTGACACTCTAGAGGAGGTGGTGGAGAGACGGATCCTGGCCAAACTGCTGGCCATCATGGACAACGTCACCCACCCTCTGCATGCCATGGTTATGACGCAGAGGAGCACCTTCAGTCACAGACTGATCCCACCACGGTGTTCCAGAGAACGCTACAGGAGGTCCTTCATGCGGGCGCCTATTTAATGCCTCACCGGAGTGCCGTTCCGTCGGCAACATAGACCTGGAACTGTTGGGGTTTTAGAACCTAGTTTAACAGTTATGCATCCAGTAACTCTGGTCTATAATCGCTCATTCACTCAGGAATTATTTATTCATTCAGGTCTGTATATACATATTCATGTACAGTTGTTATATCACATGCAATATTATAAGTAATTCTTGGACTGAACTTACATAGTCATTCACTCAGGAATGCATATTAGTATCCTGTCAGTTGTATCTTTTTTTCATTGCTTTTAGTATATCGAATGTGCAATACGTGCATTTATCTGTAATTAAACCCTGCACTAAGGACTGTATTTTAAGGGAATTACTATTATTACCCTAAATTATATCATACACACATTTAGCTATTTAAGAATCTCTTCCTGTCATTTACCTGCACAGTTAATGTAACTATGCAAATATTCACTTACCTGTAAATGTAACTGTATATTTACCTGTACAGTTAATTTAACCATGCAAAATATTCACTTACCTGTTCATTTAACCAGTCTGTATATTAAGTAAACTATTATTACCCTCAATTATATCATACGCACTTTTAGCTATTTAAGTATTTCTTTGCCATCGACCTGTATAGTATAGTTAACCATGCAAATACTCCTTACTTATCTATATCAACTTGCAATATTTTTATATTTTTTTTGTCTGTTTCTCAAACTTTACAGACATTCAACCCCTTTTTTTAGCCACTAAACTACTTCCATATACACTGAGTGTATAAAACATTATGAACACCTGCTCTTTCCATGACAGACTGTCAAGAACTGCAATGCTACTGGGTTTTTCATGCTCAACTGTTTGCTATGTGTATCAAAAATGATCTACCACCCAAAGGACATCAAGCCAACTTGACACAACTGTGGGATGCATTGGAGTCAACATGGGCCAACATCCCTGTGGAACGCTTTCAACACCTTAAGAGTCCATGCCCCTCAATATTAGCAAGGTGTTCTTAATTTTTTGTACTCTTCCACACTCTGTAACAATGAATAGTGTACATATTCAGCCATCCACCCATACTATGCAATGTCTTTTTATAGCTTTTTTGCACTCCAGACTTCTAGTATTTTGATACTTTTTCATGCTGCCGCTCTATGTATCATGTATCGTGTATCTGTCTTTTGTGTATTTTCGTTCTGGCATTTTGCATCTGCCCTGTGTTTTTTCGTAGCTGCTTGACGAAGAAATTTCCCCTCTGGGATCAATAAAGTATCTATCTATCTATCTATCTATCTATCTATCTATCTATCTATCTATCTATCTATCTATCTATCTATCTATCTATCTATCTATCTATCTATCTATCTATCTATCTATCTATCTATCTATCTATCTATCTATCTATCTATCTATCTATCTATCTATCTATCTATCTATCTATCTATCTATCTATCTATCTATCTATCTATCTATCTATCTATCTATCTCTACTGTATTTTAGTCAATGCCACTCCGACATTGCTCGTCCTAATATTTATAAATTCCATTATTTTGCTTTTAGATTTCTGTGTATTGTTGTGAATTGTTAGATATTACTGCACTTACTCTAGGAGAGTAAGCATTTCTCTACACCCGCAATAATATCTGCTAAATATGTGTATGTGACCAATAACATTTGAGTATACACAGTTTATACTCAAACCTGGTTTTCAAGTTAGGTGAGGAGACCATGATAGTAGTGGGAGATCAAGCCACACACAGCAGCTTAGCTGTCTGTCACTCAAATCACAGAGGAGACATGCCTTAAGATGTTTCACTTTTGAAGCGTGTCAAAGGTGTATCTGTCACCTGAGCTCATTATTTTTTAGCTTTGTAATCCAGAGAGAATAATCTCAGTGATTGGCAAAGATGTCCGTGAAGACGGTGACAGACAGGCACGTTTGATACCAATGCAGCTGTCATTTCCATCTAGTGTCTCTCTCCAGTTAGTCTAGTTAGAAGCATATCAATGTAAAAGCTTTTGTTTTTGCATTCCCTCCCTGTTAAGTTAAGGTTAAAGTTTATTCTCTTCATTCCTCAAGGCTGCATCTCATTTAAGACTTTGACAATCTCTTGACTACAGAAACGGACGTTAAGCTTATTCTTTTAACAAAACAAGCTTTTGTTACTTTTGTTTCTCCTTTTCTTCCTTATATCCTTAATAGATTACATTTTTACAACTACCAGTCGTCAGCAATGTGGCTAATGTCCTATCTTCAGTAGATATCCAGTGGGACACTGGTTGTGTCCCAAATGGCACCCTATTCCCTACATAGTGCACTACTATGGGCCCTGGTCAAAAGTACTGCACTATATAGAGAATAAGGTGCCATTTGGGACGTAGACACTGCTAGTTACAGAGATGGACTGGGAGTGAGCTGCTCATTGTAAAACAGCTGGAAAGTGTGACCATCCACCCTTTGCTATGAGACTCGAAATTGAGCTCATCTTGTTTCCATTGATCATCCTTGAGATGTTTTTACAACTTGATTGGAGTCCACCTGTGGTAAATTAAATTGATTGGACATGATTTGGAAAGGCACACACCTGTCTATATAAGGTCTCACAGTTGACAGTGCAATGTCAGAGCGAAAACCAAGCCATGAGGTCGAAGGAATTGTCGGTAGAGCTCCGAGACAGGATTGTGTCGAGGCACAGATCTGGGGAAGGGTACCAAAAAATGTCCATCATTCTTAAATGGAAGAAGTTTGGAACCACCAAGACTCTTCCTAGAGCTGGCCGCCCGGCCAAACTGAGAAATTGGGGAGAAAGGCCTTGGTGACCAAGAACCCGATGGTCACTCTGACAGAGCTCCAGAGTTCATCTGTGGAGATGGGAGAACCTTCCAGAAGGACAAACATCTCTGCA
Organism: Thymallus thymallus; assembly: GCA_023634145.1. NCBI lineage: Eukaryota > Metazoa > Chordata > Actinopteri > Salmoniformes > Salmonidae > Thymallus > Thymallus thymallus. Next base: position 6,381,911 of record CM042396.1, on the reverse strand, counting down.
GCACTCCACCAATCAGGCCTTTATGGTAGATTTGCCAGATGGAAGCACTCCTCAGTAAAAGGCTCTTGACAGCCCGCTTGGAGTTTGCAAAAAGGCACCTAAAGGACTCTCAGACCATGAGAAAAAAGATTCTCTGGTCTGATGAAAGCAAGATTGAACTCTTTATTCTGAATGCCAAGAGTCATGTCTGGAGGAAGCCTGGCACCATCCCTACGGTGAAGCATGGGGGTGGCAGCATGATGCTGTGTGGGTGTTTTTCAGCGGCAGGGACTGGGAGACTAGTCAGGATCGAGGGAAAGATGAACAGAGCAAAGTACAGATAGATCCTTGATGAAAACCTGCTCCAGAGCGCTCAGGACCTCAGACTGGGGTGAGAAAGTGAGAGAAGAATTATGAGACTGAACCCAGTATTTCTAGGCTGCTTCAGAATAATGAAGTATTCTCAGTATTCAAGGGGGTGAAGATTTCAGATGCACCACATTATTGTTTAAGTAGGTCAGGCAGACTGGAGGTAGAGTGCCTGCCTGTGAGACAGTGAAGGGTTGCGTCCCAAATGGAACCCTATTCCCTAAAGGGCCATTAATAGTACCAGGTCTTGTCAAAAGTAGTGCACTATAAAGGCAATAAAGTGCCATTTGGGACTCAGCCAAGGTCTTGCCATGAGTGAGTGGGAGGGGGAGGGGGAGGGGAGGACTTGAAGGTTCAATAATTTACCACGAGAGGGAGACCATCCCACAGAAATGCATTGGGTGGATACATTGCTTAAACCAAACGCAATGTTGATCACTTTGAGTCTAAGTTCCATCATGATACCCTGTACAATGTTAGGATATAGGTTAACAAACCTGAGTAGAACATACAAAAAAATAAGGATGACCTTTGAGCCAGTATTGGTTGATCAATCAGGTGAAAGACATACTGTATTTAGAGTGAAAATACTCAAAGAAATGGACATGGACAGACAAACAGATAGGCCTTTAAAGAGGCAGCAGGTAGCCTAGTGGTTAGAGTGTTGGGCCTGTAACTGAAAGGTTGCTGGATTGAATCCCTGAGCTGACAAGGTAAAAATCTGTCGTTCTGCCCCTGAACAAGGCAGTTAACCCACTGTTCCTAGGCCGTCGTTGTAAATAAGAATTTGTTCTTAACTGACTTGCCTAGTAAAATAAATGTTAAAAAAAATAAAGACAGACATTCTGTCAGGAGACTCCAGTGATGACCCTGCTCTAAGAGTGCTCTGCAGTGTGAGGTAGTTGGTTGTATGGTTTCACATGATAAACAGCCCGGAGATAACTGTACAGCCTTCTAGCTTTCCCTGCGGTGTCACCAATACATCTGTCAAAGATGGACCCCTTTTCTCTGTGGTAAGTATGAACAGTCGACTAAAGACAATGTGAATGTTATTAGACAGAGTGGGGCATTTAGAAAGTGCCAGCTCTACGCTCCATTGATCATAGGGGGAGGGTGGGGGTTCTACAAAGCTAACATATGGAATTGTTTTAAGATGGTCATACAAAGGATTATTTATCTATTTGATTTTCAATTTTTAGGACCTCTTTAGGTATCCCAAAAACATATACAAAAAAAGTTTGGGGTCACTTAGAAATGTCCTTGTTTTTGAAAGAAAAGCTAATTTTTTGTCCATTTAAAATAACATCAAAATGATCAGAAATACAGTGTAGACATTGTTAATGTTGAGACCCATTATCAGCAACCATCACTCCTGTGTTCCAATGGCACGTTATGTTAGCTAATCCAAGTTTATCATTTTAAAAGGCTAATTGATAATTAGAAAACCCTTTTGAAATTATGTTAGCACAGCTGAAAACTGTTGCTGATTAAAGAAGAAATAAAACTGGCCTTCTTTAGACTAGTTGAGTATCTGGAGCATCAGCATTTGTGGGTTCGATTACAGGCTTAAAATGGCCAGAAACAAATAACTTTCTTCTGACACTTGTCAGTCTATTCTTGTTTGGAGAAATGAAGGCTATTCCATGTGAGAAATTGCCAAGAAACTCAAGATCTCTTACAATGCTGTGTACTACTCCCTTGACAGAACAGCGCAAACTGTCTCTAACCAGAATAGAAAGAGGAGTGGGAGGCCCCGGTGCACAACTGAGCAAGAGGACAAGTACATTAGAGTGTCTAGTTTGAGAAACAGACGCCTCACAAGTTCTCAACTGGCAGCTTCATTAAATAGTACCCGCAAAACAACAGTCTCAACGTCAACAGTGAAGAGGCGACTCCGGGATGCTGGTCTTCTAAGCAGAGTTGCAAAGAAAAAGCCATATCTCAGACTGGCCAATAAAAATAAAAGATTAAGATGGGCAAAAGAACACAGACACTGGATAGAGGAAGATATGGCTTTTTCTTTGCAACTCTGCCTAGAAGGCCAGCATCCCGGAGTCGCCTCTTCACTGTTGAGGACTTGTGTTTTGCGGGTACTATTTAATGAAGCTGCCAGTTGAGGACTTGTGAGGCGTCTGTTTCTCAAACTTTACAGACATTCAACCCCCTTTTTTAGCCACTAAACTATTTCCTTGACACAACTGTGGGAAGCATTATTCGGATGCTACAGACAGACATCGACAGATCAGCGGTACCGACTTCAGACGAGTCTCATGACGCCTGTGGGGGTCGAAGAGCAAAGCGGAAAACACCATCATTTTCGTGAAAGTCTCATCTTTGTACTTGAGCTGTTATTGTCTATTAATGTTCTGTATTATGTCATGTCTCATGTTTTGTGTGGACCCCAGGATGAGTAGCTGCTGCTTTCGCAACAGCTAATGGGGATCCTAATAAAATACCCCCCAAAAAAGACCAAATACCAAACCGTTCGGACACTACAGACATTTTCATGAGAAGACAGCGGTGCATGGTCTGACATGCACCACTGTAGCTCTGCCACCATTCACCACAGATGCGGAAGGCCGACATCGGCGGATTCGGTGATCACAGATTACACAGTGTATTTTTATTGTTGCACTCCCTCATTGCCACTGCAGGTTATGACAGCCTCTGACCCCATTGTAGACAAAATTGACATTTGTGGTTCTTTTAATAACCATTTTGCCTCAGCTGGCCACTTTTTTTGAAATAATAGTTTCTGAGCTCTATTTTCGCTAGAGGGAGTTTATTTAACTCAAAACTAATTATAGAGACAATTTTCTATATTTTCATTTAAACCATTTTATGTCTATGATGTATTCAGTGTCTTGCTAAAGATCGATGTAAAAAAATCCACAGGGGCTGATTCACTTGACCCCTTCTTACTACAAATCTCTGCCCCACTCATTGTTGAATCTTTAACCTGTATTTTTAATTTGACATTTGCTACTGGTGATATCCCTATTAACTAAAAAAGTGGCACATGTCCTCCCCTACATAAGGGCAGAGATTATTTTGGCGCCGCCCTGAGTGGTCGCCTGTTAAGTTTTTGCTACAGTTGAACTATAATAGTTCAGGATTATGGTTTTTCTCGCAGCTGAACGTCGACAGGAGTCGTCAACTATTATTATTTACAACAGAGCCCAGCTCCTGGATTTAGCACACCCAGCGCTGCTTCACCCAGTGAAAAGTTTGATATTCCAGACGAGTTGAAAAGACGACGCCGTGGACGCAGGGCGGGATTGAAGTGTAAAGCGAAGCGGAAGAAGTACAAGCCGGCTATACCGTCTATCATTATGGGCAACGTGAGGTCACTACAAAACAAAATGGACAAGCTTGAGGCTCTTGTCCGTGGACAAAGGGATTATCGGGAAACAATCCTAATGTTTTTCATGGAGACTTGGCTGAACGATAAAATCCCCAAAGAGAACGTCACTATCGACAGGGATAGCGTCTCTTCCGGTAAGAGCAAGGGTGGTGAGCTGGCTTTATTAGTAAACAACAGATGGTGTAATCCGAAACATATTACTCTTAAGGAAGAGTTTTGTAGCCCGGACATTGAACTATTAGCTGTTAGCCTGAGACCCTACTATTTGCAGAGGGAATTCACGGTGGCCATTGCTGTTAGTGTTTACATCCCGCCCTCCGCGGACGCAAACACAGCATGTGACGTCATCCACTCTGTTATCGCGAGGTTACAGACAGCGCATCCCAGTGCTTTCTTTGCCATTTCGGGGGATTTTAACCATGCATCTATCTCTTCAACGCTACCCACGTTCAAACAGTTTGTGAAGTGCCCAACCAGGAATAATACAACTCTGGACTTGTTATATGCTAATGTGAAGGATGCATACAACTCCACTGCACTCCCTCCAGAGCCGACTCTACCTTCTGAGGAGGCTCAGGTCCTTCAACGTGTGCAGTAAACTACTGCATACCTTCTACCAGTCTGTGGTGGCCAGTGCCATATTTTTTGCAGTGGTGTGCTGGGGAGCCAACATTAAAGCCGGTGATGCTTCTCGGGTAAATAAGCTGATCAGGAAGGCTAGCTCTGTCCTGGGGATGAGCCTTGACACTAGAGAGGAGGTGGCGGAGAGACGGATCCTGGCCAAACTGCTGGCAATCATGGACAACGTCACCCACCCTCTGCAGCCATGGTTATGACGCAGAGGAGCACCTTCAGTCACAGACTGATCCCACCACGGTGTGCCAGAGAGCGCTACAGGAGGTCCTTCCTGCCGGCGGCTATTAGACTATATAATGCCTCACCAGGGTGCCGTCGGCAACATAGATCTGGAACTGTTGAGGTGCTAGGACTTAGTTTAACAATTATGCATCCATCCGTGAGTAACTCTGGTCCGTCATCACTCATTCACTCAGGACCTATTTATTCATGCAGGTCTGTATATACATACTCATGTACAGTTGTTATATCATATCACGTGCAATATTGCTAGTAATTCTTGGACCTAACTTACGTAGTCATTCACTCAGGAATATTACCCTCGCTCATATCATATGCATTTTTAGCTACTGAAGTATTTCTCTGCCATCGACCTGTATAGAATAGTTAACCATCCAATATCCACCAATGTATAGTGTACATATTCAGCCAACCACCCATACTATGCAATGTCTTTTTATAGCTTTTTTGCACTCCAGATATCTTGTATTTCTATACTTTTTCATACTGCCGCTCTATGTATCATGTACCGTGTATCTGTCTTTTGTGTACTTTCGTTGTGGCATTTTGCACCTGCCCTGTGTTTTGTTGTTGTAGCTGCTTATTGATCCCCGAGGGGATCAATAAAGTATCTATCTATCACTACCGCCCAATCTTCAAGTTATCTTTCCTAGCCAAGGTATTAGAATACCTGGCCAACTCAGCTAATAACTTTCTTAATTTCTTACTCTATTCTAAATGTGCACAAGTCTGGACATTTAGTACATTGGGAAAGTATTCAGACTCCTCGACTTTTTCCACATTTTGTTACGTTACAGACTTAGTCCAAAAGGGATTAAATAATTTTTCCCCCTCATCAATCTGCACACAATACCCCATAATGACAAAACAAAAACTGGTTTGTCTAAATGTATTGAAAATAAAAAACTGAAATATCACATTTACATAAGTATTCAGACCCTTTACTCATTACTGTTGAAGCATCTTTGGCAGCGATTTCAGCCTAAAGTCTTCTTGGGTATGAAGCTATGAGCTTGGCACACCTGTATTTGGGGAGTTTCTCCCATTCTTCTCTGCAGATCCTCTCAAGCTCTGTCAGGTTGGATGGGGAGCGTCGCTGCACAGCTATTTTCAGGTCTCTTCAGAGATGTTCGATCAGGTTCAAGTCCGGGCTCTGGCTGGGCCACTCAAGGACATTCAGAGACTTGCGGTCTTCCACTCGTCTCCTCGGCCTCAAACACCCGTCCCTCTTTTTGACGAAGAAGAAGCTGGCTGAGGCAGGGGAAGTAGAATGGCGGATGTGCCCCTGCTCCAGCATCTCATTGATGTACGTCTCCATCTCGGCCACAGAGAGCGGATATATTCTTCTTCGGGGGGGCATGGCGTCAGGTATGAGGTCGATGGTGCAGTCCCAGGGACGGTGGGGATGGAGACACCTGGCCTTTTCTCAAGAAAACACCCCACTCAGATCTTCGTATTCTGTCAGAATGCTCCCCGTGAGGGTTCTCTCTGGGCTCTCCACCGAAGTGTCACCACAAGTAGTGGTCAAGCAGGTGGTCGGACATCTGTCCGACCACCCTAGGATCATTCGTTCACGCCAGGCGATGTTGGGATCATGTTGCTGTAGCCATGGAAGTCCCAGGATGACCGGATGTATGGAGGATGAGATCACCAACAGTTCCTGTCTCTCTCGATGGCAGCCGTTGATGTTGAGAGTAATAGGATGGGTTGCGTGGGTAATCACCCCACCGGTCAGCCATCAAGGGCTTGAATGCGCATAGAGGACCTCAAACGGTGCAACGGCAGTCAGAGAGCGTCTACCAAGGACCGGTCAATAAAACTCCCCGCAGCTCCGGAGTTGATCAAGGCTGTGGACACATGGGTGGGGAAGTCACCAGATAGCACAACTGAACAACAGAAAGGGCTAGCAATGTGATCGGCACGCAAAGCACCTACTGTGCCCACCTGTGCCATCTGGCCACTTACCCCTCCGGAAGTGCCACCTCTATCCACAGTACATACACAGGCCTTGACGACTCTGCCGTTCTCTCTCTTCTGCGGAGAGTCTTGTGATCCCCAGCTCCATTGGCTCCGGTCCCGGCTCTGCCCAGTGGAGAGGATGATGAGAACGACGCGCCAGCCGGTCACGGTCCCGGAGCCCATTCGAGAGCACGCCCCGTGAGGAGGGTGGTCATTGTGGAGCAGTCTGGCACTGGCTGATCACCCAAATACAGTTCTCACTGGAGAAGGAATCCACGACATCCCTCCGGATTGCCGTTGTACTTATCTGGAACGGATCTCCGGAGTTCTCCCCTCAGGACGTGTCGAGACTCCACGCGATCGGGTGCTGGCAACGCTGTGGCTCCCGCTGAACCCAACGGGCTATCCCGCCCGATCGTGTTGCCATGAGCGATATCATCTCCCCCAGCGTCGTCACCAGCCCTGCGACCTGTTCCTCCATGGCTCAGAGTCTCTCCTCTGGCGTGGGTGCCCGACCCGGTGACCCAGATCCCTATCCACACCCGTCCATGCTCATGACCAGGGAGGACGAGTGAAAAAAGGAAAAAACAAAATTAGTGGAAAAAAAAAGTGTCTCGGGATGGACGGATTATTCTGTGAGGTTGCGAGTGGTGGTGACGAAAAAAGGAGGCAAAAATAGCTAAATGAAAATAACGTAGCTTAACTTTAATGAAAAATGAGAAACAGCACCTCAACTACACGAAACATGGAGAAAAACAATAACCTGTGAGGGGTAAAGCAAATACACAGGATACTTAAAGAGGACATAATGACATAACACAAAACAAGCATACAGCCGGAAGCTCAGGTGTCAAAGGAAGCAGCATGTAGCACAAGTGTCATACAGGAGGAGGCCATCATCCAATTGAAGGAGGTTTATAGTATAATAATAACACACCCACAGTGATTAATTGCACACACATTGAAACAAAAATATCACAACGTTAATCTCATACATATGTTACTTTTTTAAGAGAATACAGCTCCTGGAAAAGAAGATGTCAAAGTCACACAAAAAACAACAGGCAAATGAAAAGCAGGCATGCCACAAGACAAAAAGATTGGAATAACAAAAATGGAGGACCTAATTGACAAAAACCTTAGCAGTCTCTAGGCAAAAACTGGCATTGTGTCAGGACTAAGAGTCCTCTTACTTAGATCTAGTGCCTTTGATTGTATCCTTGAAGGCCATACCGAGCATGCCTACCCCTTCATAGAAAAAATTAAAAAAGAAATACACCATGTGTAGAATGCGAGCGCAGCTTAGAAAAATAAATGGTGAAACGAATTGCAATGTCCACCTGGTAATGGTTCTGTTCAAAACAAAATTATTGTAAAATAATTTTGGTTCTAAAACCTGGTTCTAGCTCATTTGAGGTGTAACAATGCAGTACTGTAGAGTACATTAATTAATACAAACGCTGTTCGTCCATTCTCATCCATGTTCTAGCTGTTTCTAGCTCTTCCGAGTAAACAAATAACTTACGTCTTGTGCTCTCTCAGTTGTGCGGTCCTGAATGATTATCTAGCTAGACTAGCTAGCTTCTCTGCTATTTTTCTGGCACGTGCAGAATCTGATTTATTGCGCTACAGTAACGTTATATAGGGTATATATCGAGCTAGCTACTATTTCTCTCTTCTTGCCCATGTAAAATTATAACATGTATTAAGAGAAGAGTAATAGGTTAGCAATAGTTAATAACCTCATTCAATTATATTTTACCAATAGTCTCCAGTATTGATTCGCAAAACTGACAACTGTTAACTAGTCGTCAGCTAGTTTCTTGCATGTATAGAGCCCAGCAAATTTAACGTTATTGATTTAACTAACTTACCGCTAGTTCCTCAGCATGTTTTTTTTAATCGGAAAATAGCTAGCTAACGCACACTACAAAATGTTTTAATATCTAATTTATATAACATTAAACTATATATTTGTAACTTACTTTTCTATCTTGGTGGCATTATAAAAGTCTCAACAACGAATAGTTAATTAACGTTAGCTACATCAAATCAAGTGTTGAAGTCCCTCCTCTCCAAATCTCCAGTCCAATGTCTGCATCTCATTTTGAACTTAATTTGAATATGATGACAATGTATTTTATTGACGTCACTAAGCCATCTGACTGACATCTGATAGACCAATAAACGCGACTTTGAAAAACCCATCTCGACACTTGATCCCACCTACTCGGCTTACTTGCCTCCCATTGGAAATGACAGCATGTGGTCTATCTTAGTAGAACATCTTTGGTTATGCAGTCTCCTCCTGTCACCTCTTCCCTTCGCTTGTGGACTTCAATGCACAACAGATCAATTGTATGTTACCAGGCTGCACACAGCCTACATCGTTGTCAGCATATTAGCTGAAGTAACGTTATAGTCAACATAGCTAATAGAACTAACGTGTAGTAAACCCGCTACAATCATGCAGTAACGTTACAGTGTACAGTCAAGTAAGCAGTTACACCGGCGGGTCACGGTGGCAATAAATTAGTAAAACCAAAAGCTTAACTTGACTTGGAAGAGTTCCAGTGTTGTGTTGGAAAGTCATAGCCAGCTAGCTAACATAGCATCCCTCTGTTTAAGCAAGGTGTTTCAGTAGGCTAAACTAGCTAGCTGCATTTTCTAGAATTTTTTCTAAACAAATTACAAAATCTTTCTCTCTATTTCTCGCTTGATTCTCCTTCATTTAGAAGTAAATTAATTTGTTAAAAACTATTCAACTATTTTATTTCTCTCTCTTTGAGTCAACTACTCACTACATTTGATACACTGCAATGCTAGCTAGCTGTAGCTTATACTTTAAGTACTAGATTAATGATCTGATCCTTTGATTGGGTGGACAACATGTCAGTTCATGCTGCAAGAGCTCTAATAGGTCGGAGTTGTCATAATTACTGTGTAAGTCTATGGAAAGGGGTGAGAACCACAAGCCTCCTGTGCTTTGTATTGAAGTCAATGTACTAAGAGGAGGACAGAAGCTAGCTGTCCTCCAGCTACACCATGGTGCTACCCTACAGAGTACTGTTGAGGCTACTGTAGACCTTCTTTGTGTTTTAATCAATTATTTGGTGACGTGATTATATTTAGTATCGTTTTATCTAAAAAGGCAAACTTTTTAAATATTTTAACATTTTATTTTTTATTAAATTCACTGAGGAGGATGGTCCTCCCCTCCCTCCTCTGAGGAGCCTCCACTGAAGTGCATGTAGGTAGTGGTAAAGTGACTATGCATAGATAATTAACAGCATAAATAAAATAGGGGGTCAGTGCAAATAGTCCGGGTAGGCATTTGATTAGCTGTTCAGGAGTCTGATGGCTTGAGGGTAGAAGCTGTTAAGAAGCCTTTTGGACCTAGACTTGGCGCTCTGGTAAAACTTGCCGTGCGGTAGCAGAGAGAACAGTCTATGACTAGGTTGGCTGGAGTCTTTGGCAATTTTTAGGGCCTTCCTCTGACACCGCCTGGTATAGCAGGCGGTGGATGGCAGGAAGCTTGGCCCCAGTGATGGATGGCAGGAAGCTTGGCCCCAGTGATGGACTGGGCCGTACACACTAACCTCTGTTGCGACTTGCAGTCGAAGGCAGAGCAGTTGCCATATCAGGCGGTAATGCAACCAGTCAGGATGCTTTCGATGGTGCAGCTGTAGAACTTTTTGAGGATCTGAGGACCCATGCCAAATCCTTTCAGTCTCTTGAGGGGGAATAGGCGTTGACGTGCCCTCTTCACAAATGTCTTGGTGTGTTTGGACCATGATAGTTTGTTGGTGATGTGGACACCAAGGAACTTGAAGCTGTTAACCTGCTCCACTACAGCCCTGTTGATGAGAATGGGGGTGTGCTCGGCCCTCCTTTTCCTGTAGTCCACGATCATCTCCTTTGTCTTGATCACGTTGAGGGAGTGGTTGTTGTCCTGGCACCACACTACCAAGTCTCTGACCTCCTCCCTATAGGCTATCTATCTCATCATTATCTGTGATCAGGCCTACCACCCTTGTCTCGTCTGCAAATGTAATGTTGGTGTTGGAGTTGTGCTTGGCCACACAGTCGTGGGTGAACAGAGAGTACAGGAGGGGACTTAGCACGCACCCCTGAGGGGCCTCCGTGTTGAGGATCAGCGTGGCAGATGTGTTGTTGCCTATCGTTACCACCTGAGGGCGGCCCGTCAGGAAGTCCAGGATCCAGATGCAGAGGGAGGTGTTTAGTCCTAGGGTCCTTAGCTTAGTGATGAGCTTTGAGGGAACTATGGTGTTTAACGCTAAACTGTAGTCAATGGACAGCATTTTCACGCAGGTGTTCCTTTTGTCGAGGTGGGAAAAGGCAGTGTTGAGTGCAATAGAGATTGCATCATCTGTGGATCTGTTGGGGTGGTATGCAAATTGGAGTGGGTCTAGGGTTTCTGGGATTATGGTGTTAATGTGAGCCATAACCAGCCTTTCAAAGCACTTCATGGCTAAAGACGTGAGTGCTACGGGTCGGTAGTCATTTAGGCAGGTTACCTTCGTGTTCTTGGGCACAGGAACTATGGTGGTCTGCTTGAAACATGTTGGTATTACAGACACGGCCAGGGACAGGATGAAAATGTCAGTGAAGACGCTTGCCAGTTGGTCAGCGCATGCTGGGAGTATACGTCCTGGTAATCCGTCGTACTCACATCGGCTACAGTGAGCGTGATCACACAGTCGTCCGGAAAAGCTGTTGCTCTCATGCATGCTTCAGTGTTGCTTGCCTCGAAAGCACACATAGAAGTAATTTAGCTCGTCTGGTAGCCTTGTGTCATTGGGCAGCTCGCGGCTGTGCTTCCCTTTGTAATCCGTATTAGTTTGCAAGACCTGCCACATCTGACGAGGATAGGAGACGGTGTAGTAGGATTCAATCTTAGTCCTGTATTTACCCTTTGCCTGTTTGATGGTTCGTCTGAGGGCATAGCACGATTTCTTATAAGCGTCCAGGTTTGAGTCCCGCTCCTTGAAAGCAGCAGCTCTACTCTTTAGCTCAGTGCTGATGTTACCTGTAATCCATGGCTAATTGGTTGGTGTATGTACGTGCAGTCACTCACTGTCGATGCACTTAGGGTAATACAAATTTAAGTTTGCCTGCATTAAAGTCCCGGCCACTAGGAGCGCCGCCTCTGGATGAGCATTTTCTTAGTCTTCTGGCCTTCTTTTTCCTTATGGCTTTATACAGCTCGTTGAGTGCGGTCTTAATGCCAGCATCGGTTTGTGGTGGTAAATAGAGTGTGGTCTACAGCTTATTATGAGATACTCAACCTCAGGCGAGCAAAACCTAGACTTCCTTAATATTTGATTTCGTGCACCAGCTGTTATGGACAAATAGACACAGACCACCACCGCTTGCCTTATCGGAGTCAGCTGTTCTGTTTTGCTGATGCACGGAAAACACAGCCAACTGTATATTATCCATGTCGTCGTCCACGACTCGGTGAAGCATAAGATATTACAGTTTTTAATGTCCCGTTGGTAGAATAGTCTTGAACGGAGCTCATCCAGTTTATTCTCCAATGGTTGCACGTTGGCCAATAGGACGGATGGTAGAGGCGGGTTACCCACTCGCCGACGAATTGTAACAAGGCACCCGGACCTGTGTCCCCTGTATCGGCGTCTTCTCTCCATCCAAATGACGGGGATTTGGGCCTGGTCTGGTATCTGGAGTAAATCCTTCGTGTCCGACTCGTTAAAGAAAACATATTTGTCTAGTTCGAGGTGAGTAATCGCTGTTCTGATCTCTTTTCGGTCGTAAGAGACAGTGGCAGAAACATTATGTACAAAATAAGTTTAACAAATTGCAAAAAAGAAACACAAAATAGCACAATTGGTTAGGAGCCCGTAAAACGGCAGCCATCTCCTCCGGCGCCATTATCTCCTCCATGAACATGGCCATTCTCCCCGATTGCTTAGTTTGGCTCAGTTTGGCCGGGTGGCCAGCTCTATAAAAGTCTTGGTGGTTCTAAACTTCTTCCATTTAAGAATGATGGAGGCCACTGTGTTCTTGAGGACCTTCAATGCTGAAGAAATGTTTTGGTACCCTTCCCCTGATCTGTGCCTCGATACAATCCTATCTCGGGGCTCTACGCACAATTCCTTCGACCTCATGGCTTGGTTTTTGCTCTGACATGGTGTGTGCCTTACCAAATCATGTCCAATCAATTGACATTACCACAGGTGGACTCCAATCAAGTTGTAGAAACATCTTAAGGATGATCAATGGAAACAGGATGCACCTGAGCTCAATTTCGAGTCTCATATTAAAGGACCTGAATACTTATGTAAATAAGGTATTTCAGTTTTTATTTTTAAGAAATTTGAACACATTTCTAAAAACCTGTTTTTGCTTTGTCATTATGGGGTATTGATGAGTACATTTCTTTATTTAATTAATTTTAGAATAAGGCTGTAACGTAACAAAATGTGGAAAAGGTCAAGGGGTCTGAATACTTTCCGAATGCAATGTAGCACTGTTTCAGCCACTATGCTTGTTTTAGATGATGTGTTAAATTGATTGGTTACTTGATTAGATCAAGGCCTTCGAGACTGTTGACCATTCCCTACTCATTCAAAGACTGTCTGAAATGGGCCTGGATCAGATCAAATGGTTCAAGAACTATCTGACAGACAGGACACAATGTGTGCTTTCTGATTGTGTCAAGTCTAGTTTCCTCAATATTACGAAAGGTGTACTGCATCGGTCGGTTTTGGGACCTGCTCTCTTTACTATTTATCTAAATAATATTGGTCTATCTATTAAATACTGTAATATTAATCTGTATGCAGAAGATACAGTTATGTATGCCATTGCACCAACTGTTGATCAAGCTATGTTAGAGCTTATTTTGTTGATTTAAAATGTGTACTTAATGCAGGCAAAACTAAATATATGTTGTGTTCTCTAATTCAAACAAAAATCTATCAGATGGACTATATATTTAATCATTGGGTGGTTCTCTCATCGAGCGGGTTCCTGCTTATAAATATCTGGGCGCTTGTATTGTTTAAAAAACATATGGAATAGCTAGTTAAAAAGCTAAGTGGGCTTCCTTTTTAGAAACAGACCTTGCCTCTCTCTAAACAGCAGGAAGCAGATTGTACAGTCTGTTTTGGACTAGGGTGACACCATTTATCAAAATGCAGCAGACACCACTCTAAAAAACTTTGGATGCAGTCTACCATAGCACACTTCGCTTTATCACAGGTGACAGGTTTAATACTCATCACTGCATCCTGTATCAGAAGGTCGGCTGGACGTCACTAAAGTCCTGTAGATCATATCATTACTCCCTTTGTGTTTACAAAGCTCTGCTGAAAAAGCTTCCAACCTACCTCACTTTTTAAAACAATTTTAAAACATGAGACACCAAACCCGTTCACAGGGATGGTTAACTCTCGAGGTTCCACTGGTCCGTACCGATGTAGGTAGATCCACTTTCAGTTTTAATAACACCCATTCTTGGAATAGCCTGCAGAACTCCTTGCATCTTGATTCCTTTGTGCCGCCAGTACGGTTTAAGACTCTAGTATTAGATGTTTTTAATGAGAGTTGCAGATTTTTTATTGAATTAAGAGATGGTGGTTGTAATGTTTTTTTTTTTTTTTTTTGCTTTGTAAGAGTGATCATTTTGTACTCGGGGCACCCCTAGTCTAAATGGGTTTCCCCTAAGTAAATAAAAGTTACATTTAAAAAAGACACACGGACTGGATTAAATGGCCACTGCCTTTGAATAAAATGGACAGCGTGCATTATTATACTGTAATCTCATAAATCTGCCATCTTCACAAGAGTCTGCTGTTCTGTGTGGTTGCAGGGAGTGTGGCAATATGTACAGTCATTAGTATCAATATGTCCGAAAGCATTGGAGCTTGTTTGTGAGCTCCCCCACCGTACCACCCCCCCCCCCCCCCACTACATCTTAGTCCCCCCAGTGTGTCTGGCTAGTGGCTCAGACAGTCAGTATCCGCATTGCGTAGCACTGCTCCAGTAAGGAGGAAAAATAGCTTATATCAGCAATCTGTCCCTACCGCTGCTCTTTTCATTACGCTGACAAAGAAAGACTGCCTTGGTCTCTCCTCCAACAGAAGAAATATACCCAGCATGGCACTAGTGCCACTACGAACTATTGTCTGCTATTTTGGAATTGTGTGCATGCCATTCATGGGGGCATTTAATTATTTTCAACTTTCCAGCATTCCTTTCTGCCGTCAGCCGTTGATGTTTCATTCTTAATATATTAACCAATTGTCTCACATGTCTTTATCTTGATTGTGTTATATTCACATACAACTTGTGTTGGTTAAAAGTGCTACACAAGTGTAGTGCAGAACAAGTCGATAACGTAACATGAACATAGTTTCACAGTGAATCTGTTCATGTTTGCAGTTGAGATAAATGTACCTGTGCCAAATAGAGATGATCTATGAAGAGATGGCAGATGTATGCATATTATAGTTGGGATTCTAACTGTAAAATATTTATATTAAGAGATATTTATAAGAGGCAGATTCTTAGGGACATATTTGCTGCAGACAGTAGTGAGTGTTGTTCAGATGTAGAGATGATGATAGATGCATGTTGTTTAGATGCCCAGTGTATTATAGTGAGGAGGGTGGCAGTCGGACAGAGTGACTGTGAGGTTAATCACCTTTGGGCTTTGATGTGGCTTTGATGTGAATACCACAGCCTCAAGCCTCGTTCACATTCCCAGTAAGCACTCCGTTAAGTTGCACCGGATGTCATGCATTTCAATGGGGAGGTCCACAAAGGAGTGTAAACGCAACGCCCCCTTGTGGTTGAAGGCTCCGCTGCAGACACCGCTTACGCCTTGATCACACCAACAGTGTCATGCGCAAAATGGTACGCAGCATCATATGGATATGTGTGCAACAAAAGTTCAACATTCACCTTCTCCTACCATTTTTGTCAAGCCATCTACGCATACAGTTTGATGCATACGTTCAATAAATCCAACGTATGCACCACACAGAACTCACTGCAACTGCCTCTGCAACACAATTCTGCAAGGCAAATGCAGCGTTCCATTGGAAATAAATGTACTTCTGGTGTACCAAAATGCAATAACACTGTTGGTGTGATCGAGGCTTTACTTGACATTGACAGAAGGTGAAAATATGTGTCTTCGGTGATGGCTTAATATCTTGATCACACCGATAGTGTTATTGTACAAAATAGTACGCAGCATCATCCAGATATGTGTGCAACAAAAGTTTAACATTCAGCTTCTGCTACCATTTCTGTCAAGCCTCTATGTATACAGTTTGACACATACATTGGATTGAACGTATGCACCACACAGAACGCAATGCAATTGCCTCTGCAGCGCAATGCTGCAAGGCAAACGTAGCGTTCCATTGGAAATGAATGTACATCTGGTGTACCAAAATGCAATGACACTGTCGGTGTGATTGAGGCGTTATGGGATAGCTAGCAACTTGTAAATAATTACCCATTCCTATAAGTGAGTACTATTTTAATAGTAATGTTAAATAATACACATTGGCTGTTAAGCCAATTATATTATATGAATGTTGCCTCCTGTTTAAGTTTATTGGGATGGTAATGACGTTTTTTTTAATGATAATTATTAGGTGGAGGTTGCTAGCTACAATGGCATCTTCAACCTAGCCTAGCTTTTAGCTAGCTAGCTGCTCTGCAGTGCAAGCTAGCTTGACTTGCTATAAAGTTAGAGAAGCAAGCTGAGGGAAAAGTAACTAAAAGAAAACATGTTTTATTATCACCTGAAACAATATATTTCGCAATCTCCACAGATAAATAAAAGCTTTGACGAGAGGCAGTCTCTCCTCCATCTTGTTTTACAAACACTACACTCAAAGGTTTTTATAACTAAACCATTGTTCTATCTTTCCGTTCAGTAGCGGGGCAAGACTCTGTGAAGAAGACATACGGCATAATGAAATATGTCGATGTAAACGGGGCATTAGTGACGTCAATGTAAACGGGGCGTTAGTGACGTCAATGTAAACGGGGCATTAGTGACGTCAATGTAAACGGGGCATTAGTGACGTCAATGTAAACGGGGCATTAGTGACGTCAATGTAAACGGGGCATTAGTGACGTCAATGTAAACGGGGCGTTAGTGACGTCAATGTAAACGGGGCATTAGTGACGTCAATGTAAACGGGGCGTTAGTGACGTCAATGTAAACGGGGCATTAGTGACGTCAATGTAAACGGGGCGTTAGTGACGTTAATGTAAACGGGGCATTAGTGACGTCAATGTAAACGGGGCATCAGTGACGTCAATGTAAACGGGGCATTAGTGACGTCAATGTAAACGGGGCATTAGTGACGTCAATGTAAACGGGGCAGGGATTTAGTGTCTATCTCCTGCCACTGCCTCCTTCCCCCACTCTCCCTCCCTCCAGCTTTCACACTGCCTCCTTCCCCCACTCTCCCTCCCTCCAGCTTTCACACTGCCTCCTTCCCCCACTCTCCCTCCCTCCAGCTCTCACACTGCCTCCTTCCCCCACTCTCCCTCCCTCCAGCTCTCACACTGCCTCCTTCCCCCACTCTCCCTCCCTCCAGCTCTCACACTGCCTCCTTCCCCCACTCTCCCTCCCTCCAGCTTTCACACACATTTACTCTCTTACCTAAATACACGAGCACAGCAGCATGCACAGATAGAGTCTTGAAGTCTACACGCGTCAGACGAGACGTGAGAGTATGAGCGAGAAAGTAAGACAAGAAAGTGAGAGGGGTGGAGGAGGAATAGGGAATAGATGAAGATGAGGGGAAAGGGGGTGAGAGACAGAGTCGGGATGAGAGAGTCAGCGAGCAACAGAGAGAGAGAGGGAATGTGGGCTTGTATGTGTGTGTTTGTGTGTGGGATGCATTTAGGTGGCACAGATGGAGGCGCTGGCTGGTGCTTGTGGCAGGGGGTTGGGGAAGTATGGTTGTAGGTACAGCAGTAGTGAAATCAATGCGACTGTCTTGGTGTACCTGTCCCACACGCTGGCCTGCTCGGACTCCAGTGAGACAGCCACAAACAGAGCCAGGACAGAGCCAGGGACAGAGCCAGGGACAGAGCCTGGGAGATAGAGCAGGCACCTTTTTAATTTTACTGTCTAGGCTTCATCCCTTAAAAAAGGAAGACAGTGGAGATGGAGCAGGTTTACATACTGTACATGTGTATGCATGTACAGTATGTGCACACAGTCATGTGTGTGAGTGTGTGTTCACGTAAGCAACACAAATTCTGCACCAGCCGCTGTTATTCTCTTTACATTTTATTTTTGCGTCGTTTTTTCTTTCAAAAAAAATGTTTTTCTACTCCCCCTCTCTCTGTTTTTTTCTATCCACCTTCCTCTTGTGCTCTCATGCTTTGGCGAGAAAGGAGGAGCTCGTAAAACTGGGACAGGGTAAACCAGAGGGGGAAAGAGAAAAGAGAAGGGGTCTAATTCCTCAGACAGCACAGTACATGCTCCATGCACCTTTGTTGTGTCGGGTTTATTTGCATTTCTGTGCACATGTACGTATTTCGTTGCATGAGCTCTGAGATGTATTCTTGCACCGTCTGTCTTTAGCATGCATGCAGCAAACTTAGCGCGTTGATTTTCTTTACATTTCTAGCTACAGCTCGCTTTTGTCTGGTTGGTTTAAACAATTCGTCTGCCAGTCTCTTTCAGCAGTAACTGTTTGTCTGTCTGTCTACCACTAGGGGGTGACGTTATGTATGTAGACATTAGATGGACAGAAATTAAATGCATATACAATATCTTCATGTCCCATATCCTATGGGCCTGAATGATTCAAATGAAAACACAAGAATAGTACTGTGTATCAATACCTCCCAATGATTTCTTACCCCTGTCTCCTTGTCCTCTTCCAGGTAACGTCTCCGGTAAGATTGGGGGTTAAGAGATGAGCCATTATGAGGTGAAGCTGTCCACCAACCCAACAGCCCACTCAACACAATTGTATGGTATCCAAACTAGTGTCAGATTGACTCTTTCTTTCAGGGGTAGTCATAAGTAAGTTTCCCAATAACTGCTGTTTGCCGTTTTGTAACAAAAGCCTGTATAAACCTCCCACCGTCATTAAACCAGTGCTTCTGATTGTGACGTGATAATATTATATATACTCTATTATCTTTCTTGTGTTGTATTTTTAACCTCAGATTCATACAAGTCTATTTAGAGACATATCTAAGTGTGTTTCATTGTCCCTGAGACCCTTAACCTGTGATTACTTTAAAGGTCACAGGTGAGGTCCTTGGGAGCAAGGCTGCATGCAAATTCATCAGAATTTGGGCAAATAAAAAATAACTATTTGAGGAGGGGTTGAATGATATAATCGTGATCAAGAAGATGTCATCAGATGAACAGCCAAGAAAGCATGGAAGTATCACCACCAAAAGCATCAGTTACCCTACCGGAAATTTAACAAGGAAATTATGTTTGCAATTGTAACATGTTCCATCACATGTGAAATTACTTGATAACCTGTTTCCAATGCATTTGTAATGTATTTAGAAACTAAAAAGTCACTCCAAACAACCTGTAAGGTGTTTGTGAAAGCAAAGACGGGTGGAATGCATTTTTAATGTGTTACAATTTGATTTGTGTTACAATAAAATGTGTTATGGTGAAATTATTGTATATCAAACACATTTTTAGCATGTACATTTCCAGTAGGGTACCCTCACTAAATTGTCTTTAATACAATAATAATATTTGTATTATTAGCAAATAATATTGCTAATATGGATAAGGAAGTTATCATGTTTATGAATTACATCGTAAATTAGGACGGTAAAATTATGTCACACAAGCAATTAACAGTGTATGGAGTGTAACCAACTCATAGCAGATCTGCGACAAAAATGAAAGAGGCAATTACTTAAAAGAGAAAGGAATGTTCTGCATCCAATGAAAAACATGCATGGATTAAAATGAATAGTATAAATCGTAAAATGTATTATTCATTTAAGGTCGAGAGGTTTGACAACTATTCCGCAGAAAATTCAAGATAGTTGGGAACAGATTTTTGATGTCCCAATACCATGGGATCGGGTTTATGAACTGATATACGAAACAACAATTGACGCATCAAACCGTTCTTTTCAATTTAAACATTATATTAAATTCTCACCACAAAGAGGGGCATTGAACAGTCAGCTCTGTGCAGACTCTGCCACAAGGAAGCAGAATCAATAGATCATTTATTTTGGTACTTCGGTGGCTCACTTTTGGAGTCAGGTCCAGAAGTGGTTGTTTAAGTGATAAAGGCAGTGAAGCTGGTGTTTGGAGGATATATTGGCACTGTGTTTTTAGGCCCGAGATGATGTCGAGGGCAGGCAAACCTTGCCAAAACATCCTCCAAACACCAGCTTTGAGGGCATTTTCACTTTTATACAACGGGTTACCAACATATTCAAATAATGATGGATATATTTTCATTAAAAACTGTATTTTTATTCATACAATTTCATCCTTCCACAAGATATAGTCCCGACACAAATTCGGTTGCTAGGCAAGCAGGCTGGTCTTTCGTTCCATCGGTTCGGTTGCTAGAGATGCGACACAGTCGTTCAGTCTTTTTGTTCTGTATCTATGGACGCGACCCAGTCGTTCAGTCTTTTTGTTCTGTATCTATGGACGCGACCCAGTCGTTCAGTCTTTTTGTTCTGTATCTATGGACGCGACCCAGTCGTTCAGTCTTTTTGTTCTGTATCTATGGACGCGACCCAGTCGTTCAGTCTTTTTGTTCTGTATCTATGGACGCGACCCAGTCGTTCAGTCTTTTTGTTCTGTATCTATGGAAGCGACCCAGTTGTTAGTTCTAAATGTTCCGTTGCCAGCCCTTGCTAGCTAGCCAACTACAGCACGTCAAAAAGTGCAGCCAGAATAACAGCAAAGTAGCTGCATTTGAATTTGTTTAAGCTGTTTTCTAGTGACATTAATTTGGATACATCCATAACAATGAGCTAATGAGGCGCGATATCGCCTGTCATAGAAAATGTGTTCTCTCATCAGGACACTGTCGTTCAGAGGAACTAGCCGACAACACAGCTAGCACAATCACTTCAAACTGAAGCTGGAAAGACTGCAAACTAGCTATTTGACCTTTTTTCAACTGACATTTATTTGTATATATCCATAAAAATGATGCCAGCTGATTCATTATTTTCTGTCACGCCCATCACTACACACACCTGCCACCATCATTATGCACATCTGTTACCCTCGTCACGTGCAGCAGCGCTCATTGGACTCACCTGGACTCCCTCACGTTGTTGATTGCCCCTCGTATATCTGTCTGTTCCTTTGTGGTGTTCGGGGCTTGTTCATTAATTGTGTTTTGTATTCCTGTCCCGACGCTGTTCCCGTTATGTTTCATGTCTGTCACGCATTATACCTTCACTCCCTGTACCTGCTGCTCATTTCCTGCGTCGGTCCTTACAATTTTCACTGGCTGAGATACAGCTGCCTGCCTGTCTGTCTCGTCCCGACTCCCAACATGTTCAATACTATCTGACAGCTGGAGATTTAATTTGAATATTGAAACAATGTTGCAAATGTCAGCGAGAAAGACAAGGTTTATTAAAATCTCCGCTGTTGAAAACTAAATGTTAGTCTAAAAGAAATGTGAGATAATGTCTAGATGCTTCTTATAGTGGATTGCGCAGTCAGATGGAACAGAGTAAATAGGCATTTTAAGGTCATAGATTTAGCAGGTGGTAACTTGTGGAATAAACACCGGCTGGAATGCGGTTTTAACCAATCAGCATTCAGGATTAGGTCCACCCGTTGTATAATAAATCATAAAGTCTGTGTTCACATGGACTTACAAACAGTACTGTTAGGAGATTTGAAAAACAATGATCAATCAATGGGAAATATGATTATACTCTTAGGTTAATACTGTATTGAATTTGTATGTTTTCCACCAAGTCCCCCAAAAGGTGGATAGAAATGATGTAATGTCAGTCATGTTATTTTATAGACTTTTTTATAATAAAAATTGTTTGGGTTTTTTTCACACCAAATACAAACATACACATATGAACAACAACTTACAGATACACACGAACAACGACTACATCTCCTCTGCCCAGACCCGTATGCTCATAGAGCCGACAAGGTGAAAAAAAAACCTGTCCATGTGTCCTTGAGCAAGGCACTTAACCCTAATTTGCTCCATGGGCGCTGTACTACTATGGCTGAAATTGTTCTCAACTGACTTGCCTGGTTAAATAAAATCAAATAAAAATACAGAAGACAGCCCTATTTGGTAAAATACCAATTCCATATTATGGCAAGAACAGTTCAAATAAGCAAAGAGAAAAGAAAGTCCATCATTACTTTAAGAAATTAAGGTCAGTCAATATGGAACATTTCAAGAACTTCAAGTGCAGTCGCAAAAACCATCAAGCGCTATGATATAGCTGGCTCTCATGAGGACTGCCACAGGAAAAGAGGACCCAGAGTTACCTCTGCTGCAGAGGATAAGTTCATTAGAGTTAACGGCACCTCAGATGGCAGCCCAAATAAATGCTTCACAGAGTTCAAGTAACAGACACATCTCAACACCAACTGTTCAGAGGAGACTGCGTGAATCAGGCCTTCATGGTCGAATTTCTGCAAAGAAACCACTACTAAAGGACACCAATAAGAAGAAGAGACTTGCTTGGGCCAAGAAACAAAAGCAATGGACCTTAGACCAGTGGAGATTTGTCCTTTGGTCTTATGAGTCCAAATTTGAGATTTTTGGTTCCAAACGCTGTGTCTTTGTTAGACGCGGTGTAGGTGAACGGATGATCTCTGCATGTGTATTTCCCAGCGTAAAGCATGGAGGAGGAGGTGTTATGTTGTGGGGGGTGCTTTGCTGGTGACACTGTGATTTATTTAGAATTCGCGCCCATATCTTTTGGACTTAATTTCATCAGTTATGCTCCAACTTTCCCTCCATCTTGTGCCAACATCATTTCTTTTTATGTCTTGGTTCCAATAGTTAATATTTTTTGCTAAGAGATTGTCAGTTGGATATGCTCTCTGTAAGGTTTTGTATATCTTACCTATCATATGAACATCCTTTTCTGACTCAAATAAAATTCCCTCAAGGTTGCTCTGATGTCCAAAAGATTTCAAATCGAAATGTTGTGATATTTAACTTTTAGGTTGCATGTATTTGAAACTATCTACACTGGTCAGTCCAAAATTACTTTTTAATTCTGTCATGGAAATAAATGTATCTATGCCTTTTCCATGTGGACCAATTTATCAGTGAATGCTAAAAAGTAAAGGATTGACCATAAGGTGTTTTTAGGGAGTGGTTGTAAAATAATTTTCTTCCACGTTGTTATAGTATTCTTAATAAGGAAGTTTTTAATGTTCTTAGCTATATCTTTTGAAATAGATTCTGGGGATGTACCCATTGTTCCTCTTTAGTGCATTTGACTATATGTTGCAAGTAAAAGCCTTGAGTTGCGAGTTGATACAATTCCAAGTATGGAAGGTTAAAACTACCCTCAGACTTAATAAGATGTAAACATTTTATTAGACGATAACTATGACTGAGTATACTTTTTTAAAGAATGTCTTCGGTGGGGTATTTGGTATTGCTGAATATAAGTATAAAAACATTGGGAGCCATGCCATTCTAAAGAGGTTTATTCTGCCTGTAAGACTTATGGGAAGATTATTCCATTTAATTAGAACTGCTTTCATATTGTTGAGTAATGGAATAAAGTTATCTTTATACACAGAACTAAAATATTATATACACAGCATGTTAATTGTTGGTCCCATGTTTCATGAGCTGAAATAAATGATCCCATAAATGTTTAAAATGCACAAAAAGCTTATTTCTCTCATATTTTGTGCGCAAATTTGTTTACTCCCCAGAACGGAGAGACAGGTTAAAAAGGTTGGAGATAGGTTTGGCGCTAACCCAGGTGTTTTTTGGGGGAATAAGAGGGAGAAGCATCGGGGATAGTTGCATTAGAAGGGGTGGAAGATGAGGAAATGTTGGACGGGCAAGGAGGATGCAATTTTTGGATGCAATATTCAGACATTCACAGAAGTAACGACAGCATAACACAACCATCGAAACTGGAAAATGTAGGCTACATTAACGCTGCTCCTAGCGCTAACTGAGGAAAGATTGACTTAACACAAGCGATCATATTTAGCTAACTCTCGGCAGACAGAAACCACAATATTAATTACCTAATAGCATTTACTATTTACAATTCATCACACCACAGGAGAGCTCACCATTGATCTAAATAATTTTGTATAAGACTTTCTAAAAATCAAAAGTAATCCGACGATGGGTAGTTTGTGCGAGCCACCTTGTTTGTTGTTTTGCGTCAACCAAAGATAAGAAGAAAAGACAAGATGAGTTTGGTCTGTTTGCATGTTGAAGGGGTGTGTCGTCTACATCCACTTCTGGAAGTTTACTTGAAACATGTGTGAACCATTCCTTCACCTCATTAAAACATCTTTGGTCTGAGAGACGTTAATGTGACACCCAGAATGTATTGTATAATGTCAACAAACATGGCGCCACACATAGATGGCAAATAGCTTAGAATTACCTCATCATAAGCAATACAACCTTCAAAAAAGTATTTTACACACATCATAGACATTACAATCGATTTATGCAATAATCAGAATGCATTATTTGTCACCAGTACTTGAAAACATGTAAATAAACTGTAAATACATGATGTGCCATACATACTCTATGCTACAGTAGAAACAATAACACAACATACAGAAAATAAGGCACTATCTTTGAAAGGAACGTTTTGGAACAGTGAGTGAATTCTGACATCACGTGCATAAAACAACTCACACTGGGGCGACAGTTAGAGATATTTGTAACCCACGTGTGTAAAGGTTAAAATTGTAATTAATAACATTGTTGTTTCTAATTACTGCTTTTGTATCTTTATCTTTTAAAATTATAACTGGTTTAGCATGTATTTGTGTTGTGAGAGCTGCGAGATATTTACCAGGTTTATTTTCCATTAAGCAGTATGCTTTATTTGAGTTTAACCTGTAGTTGTTGGCTCTCTTCAAAAGTAAAAGATTGTTTTTGTCAAGTCCTGACGGTAGGGATGCCTAGTGGAATCTCTATGTTTGGGTTTGGTTAACTGTCGGGGCCTGACGGTAGGGTTGTCTGGGCAACTCTATGTTTGAGTTTTGTTGTTCCCCAATTAGAGGCAGCTGCCATACATCGTCTCTAATTTGGGATCCTGTTTAAGTTCATTATTGTGCCCTCCGGTGTGTGGTTTCGTTCTCTCCTTTGTTTTGTTGTTTTTGGTCACTAATAAAAGGAATGTATTCACAATACTGCTCACCGCCTCGGGTCCTTCCTAAGAGCCATGACAGTTTTCCTACTTAAATTATGCATTTTTTTCCCCCTTCTTTACCTTGTAAAGATTTTTTATGGGCTTTTTCTAAGATAGTGATTTATTTTTCATTCATTTTAATTTCTTAACCAGATTGAATTTTTGCTGAGTATGAGATTATCATCCCCCTAATGTAAGCCTTAAAGGCAACCCAAATTATATCGGGGGTCGGCTTTTCTCTGTCCTCTATGTCTGTTTGTAATGGTAAAGGTTTTATTTATTTTTAGTTGACATATTTAACACATGTATGGTTCAGAAGATGCGCTCTGTTTATTCTCCAAACTCTCTAGCATTTTCTGTTGTTGTAATGAAACATCATACCGGAGAACGATATCACTATATCATGAATTTTTGAATCCAGTAAATTGTTGAGTGCATTTTTGGAAACAAAATGTAGTCAATTCTTAAATAGCTTTTCTTACCTTGAGAAAAAATGAATAATCTTTTGTAGTTAGGAACAATAATTTCCAGGTGTTCTGTAAATCATTTGTAGAGATTAAAATGTTCAGCCTCTTTGGAAGGCTCCCTAAATATAACTTTTTTTTATTACTACATCTGTCACTCGTATCAAATGTATAATTTAGCAGACGCTAAATTACTAAAATGGGGGGGGGGGGGGGATTCGCCCAGGGCGACATACAAGCTAGAACCGCCACTGGTTAACACCATCAACTGTGGCAATTGTGATCGAGTCAACGCAATATTAGCCACTTTCAATACAACATACCGAAACAAAACGAACTATGCAAGACTAATTATGCAATAGATGTAGTTGCACTGACACGAACGACTGCCCCAGCATCAGTGGTCGTGAGCTTGTTTTGAGATCAAGGCGAGAGCTGCATGTAGCCACGTGTGCACATTTTGTTAATATCCTTTGCTAGTTAGTGAGTTATTAGCCCAGTTATAGATCATGTGTAGTCAGCAATAAGGGAGGGATTGCATCGTACAAGGGCACAAAACGTGTACATTTCTCGACATCTTTCAAAAGTGAGTCAGGTAAAGAGCTTTTTTTTTTTTGCAGTGTCGTAATTTGATACAGGCTTGAATAAGCTAACTAACCAATAGGCAGAGGGTAGCATAATTTGTCTGGTTCTCTACAATAATGGTATGGGAATAATAATGCATTTTATTTTGTAAAGTGGTTTCTTGCATCAAACAACACAACATTTTCCGTCACCTCCTTGTCTGAAGGACAAGTGAATAAACAGGTTAAAAGTCTCATGGAATGTAGGCCTACATTGACTGCTACTGTAGGCTGAATGATAGAACCGCTATTTCCATGTTAAAATGTTATAGGATGCATTTTGTACTATTGTTATGATCAAATAGCCACAGTAGCATACTTGTGAACTGTTAAAACAGTAACTTAAAGCAGGTACAGTCTCAGTGTTCACAGTAAACACGCTGGAAGTTGCACAGAATTTTCACAAAGTTTGCGCTCAGCAGACCTGAAATTTGCTCAGTCATGACCCCCATATACTGTATGTTTCACCTGGGACATTCAAGATTTCTGCCCAGATGCTGAAAGCATACACGACAATAACAGTATTTTCAGAGACAGAGAGAACTTTGTGCCTGTTAGTGTTGATTTCGTCTTGCAAATCAATAACAACAGAACACTGGGATGGGTTGTTATAAACATTTCATTTCAATAAAGTAACATCTATAAAATATGATTCATTTGGTTGTTCCAATTATTTTACTGGTAATGGGAACTGTAATATTCACTGTCACTTAATTATGTATATCAACAATGTACATGATATACAGTACCAGTCAAAAGTTTGGACACACCTACTCATTCCAGGGTTTTTCTTTATTTTTTACTATTTTCTACACTGTACAATAATAGTGAAGACATCAAAACTATGAAATAACACAAATGGAATCATGTAGTAACCAAAAAAGTGTTAAACAAATCAAAATAGATTTTATATTTGAGATTCTTCAAAGTAGCCACCCTTTGACTTGATGACAGACTGTTGGAAAAGAATTCCAGTTGAAGCTTGTTGAGAGAATGCCAAGAGTGTGCAAAGCTGTCATCAAGGCAAAGGGTGGCTACTTTGAAGAATCTGTTTAACACTTTTTTATTACTACATGATTCCATATGTGTTATTTCATAGTGTTGATGTCTTCACTAGTATTCTACAATGTAGAAAATAGTAAAAATAAGTGAGTAGGTGTGTCCAATCTTTTGACTGGTACTGTACATTATGCATATATTTTACTGATCTGTCTCCGGACTTGAACCCCATTTAAAACATGTAGTTTGAACTGAAGAGGGCAGTCCATAAGAGCAGACAAAGGATATCAAGAGGAATTGTCTAAGATCTCTCCCAATGTGTTCTCCAATCTCATAAAACATTTTAGAAAAAGGCTCAGTGCTGTTATTCTTGCAAGGTGAGGTATTGAAAACAGAGGTGATCTCTATCAAGGGTGCTAATATTGATTGTGCCATTTGCTGAGGAGACAGACCGAGTAACATTAGTACCCAGCTCGCCCCTGCTGCTGAAAAACATTATTAACTGCCTGCATCGGGAGCCGTGTCTCGTAACCATGGCAAAGAATGCAGGGGGGGGGGGGTATTAGTGGGCAGCGGGTTCAACACACAGTCTCTCTGGGGTTGTCTCTTAAGCTCTCTCCCTCTGTTTCTCTCCCTATTCCACACACAGAGGCACGTACAGGGTTACGCGCATACACACACAATTTGCATATTTTTTCTTTATTCAGGCTACTTGCATCACTCGCCCGTTACCTAATACCTCTTCTCTCCGTTAATCTCCTTCCCTCCTCATTTGCCCTCTCTCTCCCTCCATCCATCAGTCTTTTTCCTGTCTTTCTATTCCAGCCAAAGTGGTGCACTATGGAGACATGAGAACAAAATAGACAGATGGGGGAGAAAGGGGTAGGGAATGAAGTTGTGCAAAAATCTATCCTTCTAAAAAGTTTAACAAAAGCAGTGCCTTGTATACTATATATTTTCATTATTTCTACAGTTAAAAGACCTGTGCCATATTATACAGTTGCTGTAAAAGTTCTCACCTATACTGTAGTGATCCTCCCTAATGAGCCTCCTTGCAATTCCCAACAAGTGGGTTAATCCTATTGGCGTGAGGTGTAGGGTGTTTGCCTTTCGCTGCCCAGTCCCTCCATTCGCTACATTGGTGTCAGAAGTGGGATGGTGGACATGAGGCCATTGGAACAGATGTCCGGACGTGTGAGTGGGCTGAGATGGTCGAAGCACGAGACGAGCCTTTCCATTCTAAGGGGGCAGTGTAGCTATCCTCGCTACAATTCCCAAGTGGGTTACCCTATTGGATGCATATAGGGTGTTTGCCTATCACACCAGCGACACAGGTTTATGTTGGTGGCAGAAAGCCTAGTGGTTAGGGCCTTGGGCCAGTAACTGAAAGGTTGCTGGATTTAATCCCTGAGCTGACAAGGTAAAAGTTCTGCCCTGAACAAGGCAGTTAACCCACTGTTCACAGGTAGGCCGTCATTGTAAATAAGAATTTGTTCTTAACTAACTTGCATAGTTAAATACAAAAATAAAATGTCCCTGTCCCTCCGTTTGCTACAATACTATAAAAAACGGTTACTCTCACTGATAAAGTTTGGAATTTCAAAATAAGTCTTAAGAAACAGGTCAAATTAAACAATGAAGAAATAATTAATTGATGAGCTATTCATTTTGATTATCCAAAAACCAGTAGATCTGGCTGCTGTTGGCACTGTACAAAACATTCACTCGAGATCATCTCTTCTCCAGATTAGCCACAAGGGGACACTACAACCCTATCCAGTAGAAGTCCACTCACAATCCTCGCGTTGCCAGCGCCATGCTCTACCAAGTGAGCCACGCAGGACTCAATCTGAGGTTATGATGCTATTATGAACATTTAAAATAATTACTCAAGAAAAGCACTAACCACAAGTGTCATCAGTGTCCTGCGAAAGAAGAGGTTATAGACAACAGATGTTTTATTTCAAGGAACGGAACTGAAAAAAGTGGTCTCACTTGCCCTTAGTAGCAGGGGCTTCCAAATCAGCCCCCCAACTTCCGTTTGAAATTTAAATCGCTAGCTAGCTAAAAAAACAAACAACAACAACTAAAACCAATTAACCACCTGTCAATTTTCATGAGATTAAATGATATCTGGTCAAATTGTAGACAACACCATCTAACCAAGGATTTTACCAAGGTGAGGCGTATGCTGCGCAGTGTGGGTATTTTCATTCAACTAGCTTCGCTAGCAAGCTAACGGCGTTAGTTAGCTAGCCTGCTATACAGGGCTGTCGCAAGCCCTCGTGAGATTGTTTGCTTGCTAGCTAGTTAGTTAGCTTTGTCAAGATAACTACCTAGTTAGCTACCAGGCGATGCTATGTAATTAGCCAATTAGCTAGTTTCTTTTCAAGTCCATTTAGTTAACTAGCTAGTCCTAGAACAGGATTTCCCAAACAAGCACTAACGTTACACATCAGATTAAAAATAACCAACTCATCATCTAACTTTGATTATTTTACTCAGCTGTGTAGTTCTTAGGCAAAAAACAAAACGTGCACGGGTGGGGGGGTTGGTTTTTGTCTAAACCCTGTTAGTATTGTGTGCACCTTTCCATATACATACATGAAAAGTCAGTAAAGACAACATCAGTGTTTAAGGCTGTGCAATGTTACAATATATGTTAGCTCCACTTTCTCGTGCCCATGTAGGCCAGTATTATGAAGGGGTGCACGAAGAACGTTTGTATTGTAACTTTCTCGATATGTGTTCTACAGTGGGAAGCCCTAAGTAGTTAACTAGTCCTCCAAGGAAGTGAGCTTGAAGGAAAGAACAAAGGAGCCAGGCTGCAAGAAAACAGATGAAAGAAGGGGCATCAATGTCGGAAGAAGAGGCAACGGTGTCAGAGGAAGGGGAAAAGGTGTCAGAGGAAGAGGCAACAGTGTCAGGGGAAGGGGAAAAGGTGTCGGAAGAAGGACAGATGGATGCCGCGAATACTGGTAGTGAAGAGGAGTCAGGTGAAGCCTTGTCTAATGGCAACCCCATACCACCTAAGAGGGGAAAGGGAAGGCCCAAAGGAGCAGGCTCTAAGACAGCCAAGATACTGAGGGCACTAGACAAGCGGCCACGGGGCAGGCCACGTAAAGTGGTTGACCCCAATTCCATTTCAGCAGAGACAACTGCACCTCTGAAGCGTGGCCGGCACCAAAAAGTTAAACAACAAAAAAAAGGGGGTAGGCCGAGGAAGAACCCGCTATCAACCGAGGAGGAAGAGGAGAGAAAGAAACCAAAAAGCCAACCCAAGGGATCTAGAGTGTGGAAGCCACTCGGAAGGCCGCGCATCCTTCCCCGCATGGATCACCCAGCCACACCCACCTCCGCCGAGCCACGTGGAAGAGGCCGTCCACGCAAGGCAATAGAAGGGGAAGGTGCCCACTTATGGAAGAACCCACCTCCAACCTCTAGAGTTTCCATGCCCCCCGTTAAAGATAGTTCCCCGCGAAAGAGGGGCCGCCCCTTAGGCTCTGTCCAAGCAAACAAAGCCAAGAGAGTAGTAGAGAAAGATGGGTGCAATAGTGTACCCGCAGCGAAATGGGGGTGCACTGTTTCTCCAATAGTAAAGCTTTACCGCTGCTCCAACGATAAAGCAAATGTGTTAGATGAAGCTGCCTTCCAAGCCCAGAGGCGAAGAGGCAGGAGAAAGACTGTGAAAGTTGATTATACAACTTGTGATTCAGAGGAGGAGGAAAATGAAGATGCAGAGAAAAATGAGGACGAAGACTTGTCTCCAGTTGAAGGTGAAGAGGAAATAAAATCATGCGGTGGTCGTCACAAGGCTAGCAAACCTGGTAAGGTGGCGGCAGCCCTAAAGAACGTGGTTGCTGTTCCTAAGAGGCGGGGCAGGATTCCTGGTTCAACCAAATAGGTTGTAAAGTAAAAGGAATCTAGGTGGAACAGACTGAACAAGACAACGTACCTTGTTGCCGGGAAAAACAAAATATCAGTAGAATCTTGTAGGATGAATGGACATGTTTTTAACATTTTATTGATTATATAGCTCTTACCCGACTCTTTTTTTTTGTTCTCTCAATTAACCTACGTGTCTATTTGCTCTTGCTATTATTTTTGATGGTTTGATGCGTTTGTGTAAACCATGTGAAAAAGAAAGTACATCCTTCCTCATCCATAGCTCAAATTACAGTTTCATTGACAGTTGTATCGGTCTGTGCAGAATTAATTTAACTAGGCAAGTCGGTTAAGAACAAATTCTTATTTACAGTGACTGCCTACGCTGGACCAATTCTGCGCTGCCCTATGGGACTCCCAATCACGGCCGGTTGTGATACAGCCCTGGATCTAATTCCATGCTCATCCTATAGTTCATGATATTCTCATTGAGCTTTTACCGAGATGTTTATTTTTCTCCATCCAAAATGTTACAATGTGGGAAAGATCAGGAATGTACGAATCAATTGTCTTATTGACTCATATGAAAGAAAAAAAAAGAAGCTAAAATGAGTTAAATCAGTCGTGTGTATAATATAATAATCATAACATGCTTTTACTTGTTGTCTTATCTCTCCTGAGGGTCTGCAATTTTACAATTGCTAATGTCTTATAATTGTATTTGCCTTTATTGCCTAAGCTTTGAATGTAACAACTTCCTCTTCCCAGCCATCTTTGTTTCAATACAGATTTTTTTAGTGTCACTGTCATGGCACCCTTTTCACTATAAAGTGCACTACTTTTGAAAAGTGCCTATGGAGCCTGGTCAAAAGGAGAACACTATAAAGCGAGTAAGGTGCCATTTGGGATGGCGCCATTAAACGTAGTTGCACTTTCTTTCACTTCGTTCATTGCATACCTTACCTTGTGGAGTCAAGAAGGTAACTGTAAACTTCCAATCCATCACTAAGATCACTCCCAGAATATGTCCAGTTATTGACTACTGTGAGGGTTTTTTTGTTCACTAGTATTATCCTTGCAATTCACTCAACATCACTCATAGTTATATTCAAGACTTTGTTATCTGTTAGCTGTCAGCATGTTTTCATCTGAAGTGGATGACTTGGTTTCACAGACTGGGGGCGAAGTTGTGTGTAAATGTTGTTCAAGATTGCATGTACATGTATGTTAAACTTCTTAGTCTTCTAGCATGCTATTAGTTTCTTTAATGAATTCTGTGCTTGACCATAATATCAGTTCATACTAAATTATATAATATAAACATTGTAATTGAGGTACACAGCAGAATCCATCATTTTTATGAATTCATGTTCCCGTGACCAAAGTTTCTTAGTTTCATGTTTTCAAATTGGTCTGCTCTTATCATTTGTTGCTTGGATTAATTAAATGTTCTTGGCTTGTAACAATGTTTTTGACAATGCAGTAGAACTATTGAGATAAATACTTACATACTGCATCTATCTCTGTGATTAGAAACAGGTCTGTGAAACCACCTAACATTAATTTGAGGGTAATGTGAATTTAGTTTTGTTCCAGAGCAAATATTTAGAAAGTTTGCTGTAATAAAGTGAAATGTCAAGCTTTGTTTTATTTGTTTAAATAAAAAATCTCTATTAAAACTCGAATAGGACTTATTTCAGCTTTGTTTTTGTAGGGTTGTAAAGCTTAATTGTTTAAAAAGCAGAATATGGTGAATAAATTGAAGATTTGATAGAAACATCTTCGTGGACTTTGCGTCTGAGATGGCGGAAACTGAGGGTTTGTTTGAAACTGTTAGGGAAACGAGTGAAGATGATGGTACAGAAAGTGAGAATGAGTGGGTTACAATGGCGAAGAAAAAGGGAAACAAGAGAAGTTAAGTTATGTTGGAAAATAGGAAACCACTAGACTCGTTGTTGGTCGTAGTCAGGGTTTTGGATCAATGATACTTGGGAAATCCGTTTAACGCCTCCGGGAAAATCTGGAATGTGTTGGAAGAAAGTGTGTAGTCGGCGAGAGTCACAAGAAGTGGGCTTATTTAGATTTTTTGTGTGTCTGCGGAGCAGAAGAAGCGTGTTTTAAGATTCTTAAAGATATCTGAGTGAAATGTTTTCTGCATGGATTTTCGTAGCAGGGTGCCTATTAAGGGGGGTTATTTATGGGGTTGCGCACTAAATAAAACCAGAGGAAATAACTGAAGACATCAATGGGGTGGTTGGTCCGTGTTGACTGACCTGTATGGTGGACAGAGAAAATAAGTTCACTTCAAGCATTTATAGACTCAGTGATTGAGGATCTTCACAAACCACTCAATCTTAAGGGTCAACAAAAAAAGTTAAAGGAAGAGACTAGTAATGCTGCTCCATTAGAACCAACAACCTGTCCTGCCTTGGACAACCTGTTGGAACAACATAACCATAGTACATTACTTCAACCTGTCATCCAGAAAGACACAATCAGGCTTGAAACATGCCATACCCAAAACAGCAACAAAAATATGTCAAAAACATGCATAAGAGAGAAACTTGCCTACAAAAGCCTATTGAAAAATCCTAAGATAGCAGCTATGCCAACTTCAGGTCCTACATCTGACACAGTGCATATGTCATCCGCAACAGTTAAGAAGAAGAAATCCAAGATATGTAAAGCAGGAAAAAGACCTTCACAAAAAGTTGAGAAATCACAGGTGCCAACTCTGGATCCTTCCCTTGGAGTGGAACATAGATGTCCTGATCAAATCAGACAAGTGGAAGCAGTGATAGAGGATCTCCACAAACCACTAAATTCTAAGGGTCAACAAAAGAAGTTCAAAGAAAAGGCCAGTAATGTTGCTGCATCGTAACAAACAACTTTTCCTGCCTTGGACAACCTGTTGGAACAACATAACCATAGTACATTACTTCAATATTAGTTTTTGGCATCCGCAAAAATAGAATCAGGCTTGAAACATGCCATACCCAAGATGGCAATACAAATTAAGTCAGAAGCATGGAGTAAAGGGAAACTCTAAACATTATGAGAAAGCAGCTGTACTAACTTCAGATCCTTCTATTGGAGGTGAAGATGGATGTCTTGAAATGCCTCCCCACCTTAACCAATAACGACATAGTAAAGCATGAAATATCAGTGACAGATGACCATTTGGAAACAGTAGCCCACAAACCACATCAGCGTAAAGGGCCAAGAAAGAAGGACTGCAGTGTTTCCAAACCAGAACAAGTAGAATCTACTACCTCAGACAGCCAGCTAAAACAGCATGACCACAATGCATTAGAGCACATTTCTTTGCTAGCATCAGAGGCAAAGACAGAATCAGCAAGGAAACATATCATACCTGAAATGACAACAACCAATAAGTCAAAAACATGCAGGAAAAGGAAACTCTCTTCAAAAGCACCCACAGGAAACACTGAAAGAGCAGCTATGCTAACTTCAAATCCTTCTCTTGGAGTAGGAGTTGGATGTCTTGAAATGTACTTTGAGAATGGCAAAACGGCTGTCGTGGACAGCAGAAGTCAAACACTAGCGGAGACCTTTCTGTGAATAAGCCACAGAGCTGCAAATCAAAGGGAACTTCTAAGGTAGTGCACAATTTGAACCCAACGTCAACAACCTCAAGGCACACTAAAGCATCCAAAGCAATGAAGATAGAAGACATTGCTCTTAAGCAAGAGCAAAACGACATATGGGAAATCATTGATGTATCCAGCAACATTTTCTCCCCACAAACTGTGACTAATTCCCCCACAAATTTGCAAGAATTTGACACTTCCATGTCTTCAGAAACAATGTTCTCTCTTGGTGTAGGGGCGACACAAGAAATCCAGCAAATTGAGTCTACCCAATTAACACCACATCTCACAAAAGTACCTCATAAAGTGACTGTCATGAAGAAGAGACGCAGGAGAAATAAAACTGGATGGGCTACAGAAGTGAACTCCAAACAACCTCCCTTCAAAGTGAACTGCGGGGATACCCTTGAGGTTTTGATTCCGTCATTCATTGACAACACTGCACTCAACACTAGCCTCTGTAATTCGTTAACGGAAAACTACACATTGGAAAGTGTTGAACAAGAGCGAGAATATAGAGCACAAGGAGTGAAAGCAGTAACAAACAATTACAATAGTTGTACTCCAAGAACGGTTTAAGACAAGGAAAACTATGTCATGCCATTTCTGCGGTCACATATCAGCATACACAATTCACAAGCGCATTCACACAGGTGAGAAGCCTTACAGGTGCCAGAAGTGCCGCAAGAGCTTTGTTCAGCTCTCTCAACTCGCACTCAAACATCCACAAACAACATGGACCAGGAGAGATGCCTTTCTTCTCTAACCACTGTGGACAGGGCTTTAGCAACTTCTCATCCACATCAAGTCTCCAAAGTGTGTTTTGAGGCTAGATATGAAGGAGATGGAAACAAGGTTGACACTGAGGGGTTCCTCGTGGAGCAAAGGGATGATGGGCAGATTACTACCCCAATGTACTTTAAATGTCAGATTTGCAAACAACTTAATCGTCACTGGTGTCAGTACATTCTTCATCTGCAAACGCACACTAATAACAAGCCAAACCTTTGTGAGGTCTGTGGACAACGGTATGATCAGGACACTGAATGATGTGTTCATTTGTAAAGTTTGCTGCAAATCAAGTGGAGAGGAGAGGGCATGCATTTCGT
Organism: Thymallus thymallus; assembly: GCA_023634145.1. NCBI lineage: Eukaryota > Metazoa > Chordata > Actinopteri > Salmoniformes > Salmonidae > Thymallus > Thymallus thymallus. The sequence goes on along the minus strand of CM042396.1, from coordinate 6,346,283 downwards.
CCTTGTCACAGGTCTGGCATGAACCCCAATCTCTGCAGAATCAGACGCCTGAGTCTGAAATTGATTCTCTGTACAATGACAATCAGGAAATGTTATGTACTGATGACCAGCATCCCCAATGCGAGGAGCCTGAGCCCCTGCCACCTCTGGAAACTATGGAGGCGTATTCCTCAGATGTGCTACCACAAAACCACAAACCTGCTTGCCAGAGACCAGGCAATGGGTTAGAAATTAATCATCCTTCTCCCTCAAACTCCATGTGTGAGTTGTCCATCTCCATGTCCAAGTCCTGCCCTATCTTCCCCTTCTGTAATGAGCTGTAATTCCGTACAACAGCCTGCAGGTGTTCGCTCTCGTTTACAGACCCATGCCCCTTGTGACAGGTATTCATGTGGACAATGTGGAAAATCCTTTAACCAGTGGAACAAGCTCTGGTTGCATCAGGGACTACACAGAGAAAAAGGATGTAGCTTCTCATGCACTCAGTGAAATTTAGAGTTTCGCTTCTTTGGCTCCTATAGGGAGCACGTGCAAGAACATGCAGCACAGAGACCATATGCTTGTCCATTATGTCCCAAAACCTATGTAATTGAAGAAGACTTAAATACCCATCTGTGCGAAAAACACCAGCCGCATAAAAGCCTGAAATGTGACACGTGGAAAGGGGTTCACCAGTTTCAGAAACTTGGAGAAACATTGTCTCTTACACAGAGGTGCTCGCTCACACTACTGTCTCCCTTGCACGCTCCCATATCCTAGTAACCGAACCTACAGAATCACTCGAAGGCTTCACAAAGCTTGCCCTGTTATCCCTCTCCCCGAAGGGCCATTGGAACCACGACTTGCTCCAAGCCCATCAGGTTTGCCATCTTATTGGAGGGAAGAAAGCATATTGCAGTTCAGCAAATACTGTTTCTGCATCCCTGACCTCCAAGCGTCCAAACAAACCAAGACAGAGAGTCACGCTGCTATCCCTTCAGACAATACCAATTCCTCTGTCAAAGAAAAGGAGCGTGTATAGGTATCCTCACCCTGACCGTCTGTATGTTGTCGCTAAAATATCCTCGCAGCCGTCAGTCATTATTTCAGACACAGAAGAAGAGCCCCAAGAGATTTTAAATGTGTGCTTATCCTCAGAGCATTACGTACATCATGCCAGGGGGGTGAAGTGAAAGTCAATACATATTTTCACAATTCCACTAATGTATATAATTGTTTTTGATGGTATTGGTCATTTATATCTGTTTCTGAGTTAACCGTGGTTGAATTAATAGCTATAGCAATGGTTAAAGGGATAATCAACTCAAAACCCCTAATTCCTATGATTTAGATTGTTAAATAATGCCTTTTGCATTTTATCATTATAATAAAGCAGGTGAAAATTGTTGTGGAAATCTACAAGACCCACAATGCAGTATGCAATCTCTGGACAGGCTGGCTGGCTGGCTACAAAACATAGCTACACACGACAATACCAACATCAATATCAGCATGCGAAGTAGCTAGTTAGCTGTAAAATACCTGAAACACACTGCCCTATCAATTTAGGAGTTACAATCTCACCATGTTCAACCTGGTAGAGGTTGTCTTGCTCAAAACAGTGAGTGAGGTTGCTATGGCAATGCAGTGGCCCTGTCTGCGCTTCAAAGGTCGCTTTGCGTGATGGTAGTTGAAGGAAGAAAGGATATTTATCTGACGTGCACTTTGAGTTTAAATGAAGTATATACTTTGTCATGACGATATAGACTGATGTGTTCTAGACTAGTATGCCCATGCCATCTATTGTCTTATTTGGCAATCTGGAGTGCAGGTAATTGTTTTAAAAGCATTATGAAATATGCTAGATTGTTATTGCCTATCTCCAATGACGAGAACTTTATCGTGATTACACGGCACAACACTTTCGGACCAGAAGTTAGATCATCCCATGTTGAAAATAAACACTCATTACCCACTCATAGAACAGACGATCACCAAATTGAGAGGAGTTTCATTCCTTGGGTAGATTATTTAATTAACATTACCTTTTTTTCCCAATATTTAGATTATTTTCATATCTGGGGAATTAGTTTTTCTACAATTTTGTTTGAACAGTACTACACTTTTTTTTTGAATACATTACAAACTTGTCATACTCCAATCTGTCCTGCTGCTGTTGGCAAAGTTTTATTTGTTCTATTTTTGGAAGAGCTATAAGTGCATTCAGAAAGTATTCAGACCCCTTGACTTTTTCAAAATGTTACGTTACAGCCTTGTTCTAAAATGTATTATTGTTTTTTTCCCCCTCAACAATCTACACACAATACACCATAATGACAAAGCAAAAACTGATTTTTTGAAATTAGAAAACATTTATACAAAATTTAAGCTGATCACATTTACATAACTATTCAGACCCTTTACTCAGTGTTTTGTTGAAACACCTTTGGCAGCCTCAAGTCTTCTTGAGTAGGACACTACAAGCTTGGCCACCTGTATTTGGGGAGTTTCTCCCATTATTTTCTGCAGATCCTCTCAAGCACTGTCATCTTTGCTTTGATCCTGACTAGTCTCCCAGTCCCTGCCGCTGAAAAACATCCCCACAGCATGATGCTGCCACCACCATGCTTCACTGTAGGGATGGTGCTAGGTTTCCTCCAGACATGACCCTTGGCATTCAGGCCAAAGAGTTATTGGTTTCATCAGACTAGATAATCTTGTTTCTCATAGTCTGAGAGTCTTTAGGTGCCTTTTGGCAAACTCCAAGCGGGCTGTCATATGCCTTTTACTGAGGAGTACTTCCATCTGGCACTCTACCATAAAGGCCTGATTGGTGGGGTGCTGAAGAGATGTTTGTCCTTCTGGGAGGTTCTGCCATCTCCACAGAAAAACTCTAGAGCTCTGTCAGAGTGGCTATTGGGTTCTTGGTCACCTCCCTGACCAAGGCCCTTCTCCCCGATTGCTCAGTTTGACAAGGTGGCCAGTTCTAGGAAGAGTCTTGGTGGTTCCAAACTTCTTCCATTTAAGAATGATGGGGAAGGCCACTATTTTCTTGTGGACCATCAATGCTGCAGAAATGTTTTGGTACCCTTCCCCAGATCTGTGCCTTGACACAGTCCTGTCTCAGAGCTCTAAGGACAATTCCTTCGACCTCATTGCTTGGTTTTTGCTCTGACATGCACTGTCAACTTTGGGACTTTTATATTGACAGGAGTGTGCGTGCCTTTCCAAATCATGTCCAATCAATTGAATTTACCACAGGTGGGCTCCAATCAAGTTGTAGAAACATCTAAAGGATGATAAATGGAAACAGGATGCACCTGAGCTCAATTTCGAGTCTCATAGCAAAGGGTTTGAATCCTTATATAAATAAGGACCTTTTTAACATTGTGTATATTGTAACACACTCTAACGGTGTAGTCCTATTTTAAAATAGTTGATCTCAGTCCTCTGTAAAGTGAACTTGGAGGTAAAAAATGCAGTTGTCTTTTTAGTCACACTGCCCTTGCCTTTTGAATGAGGACTCGACTCGTTTGCCAGTTCACTTAACTTATTTTGTGGACCGAGTCCTCTTTGCATTCACATTGCTATGTTTAGAGAGGAACCAGCATCTTTTCCCAACATTCTCTCAATGCACTCTGGGTTTTTACAAAGTGCAGGACAAGCCATTCAATCATAATGTGTTATCAGACAGCTAGATATACATTTGAAGTCGGAAGTTTACATACACTTAGGTTGAAGTCATTAAAACTCATTTTTCAACCCCTCCAGATTTCATGTTAACAAACTATAGTTTTGGCAAGATGGTTAGGACAAGTAATTCTTCCAACAATTGTTTACAGACAGATTATTTTACTTATAATTCACTATATCACAATTCCAGTGAGTCAGAAGTTTACATACACTAAGTTGACTGTGCCTTTAAACAGCTTGGAAAATTCCAGAAAATGATGTCATGGCTTTAGAAGCTTCTGATAGGCTAATTGACATCATTTGAGTCAATTGGAGGTGTACCTGTGGATGTACCCAAGAACCCAATGGCCACTGGGAATGTGATGAAAGAAATAAAAGCTGAAATAAATAATTCTCTCTACAATTATTCTGACATTTCACGTTCTTAAAATAAAGTGGTGATCCTAACTGACCAAAGACAATTTTTACTAGGATTAAATGTCAGGAATTGTGAGAAAATGAGTTTAAAGGAATGTGCCTAAGGTGTATGTAAACTTCTGACTTCAACTGTACCTACTTTTGGAAGCTAATATATTGCATTTAGTTAAAATACGAGACAAAGTAATTGTAATCAGAAAATACTTAACTTAACTATTATTGGTAACAGAACAAATAGAATAACTGGAGATTTAAATAATGCTGTAATTAAAAATCGTACACCCAATGTAGGTTACTGCCCCTTTAAGAGCTAGAATATACTTTGTACCCTAAGGTTGTGATTCTCACCAAATATGTTGTCTTCTCACACTATTCAAACCCCACAAACAATAAACAGCTTATAAAGCTCTCTTAGCATACAGAGCACATATTGCAAACATATAATCTGAACAAAAAAATGTACACATTTTTTAATTTCTGTGCATCCTTGACAATCACTAGTCAATATCCAAAAACAGCACACATGTTTTTCATCTTCTCTCTTGTGGCACCAATGTAAGGGTTTATGGTCGGGGAAATGGTGTTGCTGTAGTCTAGTGTGTGGTGTGGGAATGGTTACAAGCAAACCTGAGGAGCTTTGTGTTTACATTGTCCTAAAAAAGGGAACCGGACCACAATATTAAAGCAAACCGAACTCCGAGCACCTCTCGATATGGTCTCAGTTCGGTTCGCTTCGATGGCTCTTTTGAGGGGTCTGAGTTCCTTTGGAGTGTGAACAGTGTACAAAAATTTTTACGAACCGCATTGAGTTCACAAATATTAGCTGAAAGGGAACAAGTGTGAAAACACCCTAAGTTGTGTCCTTTGGGAAACGGTTAGATCTGCTTTACAAACAGTCAATGGTTTGGTAAATGGTGATTACTTAACCATCTTTGATTTCTGGAAATGTGAATTTCAAATTTTCAAATCTCATTGATGTCATTGGACATTCAGTAAGCATTACTAATGGAATCTTTAAGCACTGTGTGCATGTACAGCAAAATTGTCAACACAAAGATGTGATGGAAAGTATTTAAAAAATAATCAACACAGGGGTGTTGGAAACATGAAGTGTCTGTACAGGCAATTTGTTTGTTTAACATGGTGGGATCTTTTTTGTGTCGGTACAATTAATTATGCCACAATTGCAGTGGAAACTCCTTTATGGGCAAATATTGATATAATAAACCATCATGTCAAATGAAACTTGGAGTCGTGAGATGACATGCTACGTTGTACTATCAGTGCAATGTAGAAAAGCATTGAGTTTAATAGGCAGATGAAATAACTGATGAACGCCATGTTGGTTAAGTGATGTATGGTGATGAACTTGATGCACATTTCCAAAAAATAGCAAGAGTTTTATTTGCAATGAAAAAAAATATAAACACAACATGTTTCATGAGCTGAAGTAAAAGATCCCTGAAAAAAGCTTATTTCTCTCAAATTCTGTTAGTGAGCATTTCTCCTTTGCCAAGATAATCCATCCACCTGACAGGTGTGGCATATCAAGGAGTTGATTAAACAGCATGGTCATTACACAGGTGCACCTTGTGCTGGGGACCATAAAAGGCCACTTTAAAGTGTTCAGTTTTGTCACATGGCCACAGATGTCTCAGGTTTTGAGGGAGCGTGCAATTGGCATACTGACTGCATGCCACCAGAGCTGTTGCCAGATAATTGAATGTTAATTTATCTACCATAAACTGCCTCCAATGTCGTTTTAGAGAATTTGGCAGTATGTCCAACCGGCCTCACACGAGCGGGGGCGGGTTGCTGAGTATTTCTCTCTGTAATAAAGCCTTTTGTGGGGAAAAACTAATTCTGATTAAGTGGGAGAGCCTATGCCCTCCCAGGCCCACCCATGGCTGCACCCGTGCCCAGTCATGTGAAATCCATAGATTAGGCCCTAATGAATTTATTTCAAGATACTGATTTCCTTATATGAACTGTAATTCAGTAAAATCTTAGAAAGTGTTGCATGTCGCGTTTATATTTTTGTTCCCAAATACAGGTGTGCCAACTTTGTAGCGTCATACCCAAGAAGACTCGAGGCTGTAATCGCTGGCAAAGGTGCTTCAACAAAGTACTGAGTAAAGGATCTGAATTCTTATGTAAATGTGATATTTCTTTTTTTATTTGTAATAAATTAGCAAAAATGTCAAACTGTTTGCTTTGTACTTCCATTTATTTTTTCAATTGTTACCGGGGGACCTTCTGACGAGTCTTGTGAGGCCTGTGGTCGTTCTAGAGCAAAACAACCAACAGGCACGTGTTCGTGAGAATCTCACGTTTCATCAGAGGGGTCATATTAGTGTGTTCGAATGCTACAGACATAAGTTGTCAGATTGACTGTACCGACATCAGATGAGTCCCAACACGCTAATTAGATTTCTGCACGGCACGGACATCGACTATATGGGGTTAGAGGACATATTTTTTATTTTATTTTATTTAACTAGGCAAGTCAGTTAAGTGCCTTGGTCAAGGACACATTTTTCACCTTGTCGGCTCGGGTATTCGAACCAGCGACCTTTCGGTTACTGGCCCAACGCTCTACCCGCTAGGCTCAACATTGTAAATGTCTCAATATTGTGTCAGTGAGAGCATGGGCAGCGCCGTTGAGGCCATCTCCATTTTAAAATATTCCATTTTCTTCTACTATGAGTAAAAATATGTTTTTTGAACAGGTATAAAGCCAATGTTGGCAATTTACTGCCACCTGCAGTTATGTAATGTTTTCTCACCAGTATAATTCATTGGCTGATGCCTCCTGATGACCTGGATGGAATTATGTGATCCTTTCTTAACCCATAGGAAGTCCCACCAAGTTGACTACTTCAAGATGGTGAATGGCGCTGCCCATGCTAAAACAGGCTTTTTGGCCCCGAGTCCTCCATATTTCCCACCTTTGGTGGGAAATGTGCATGTTTGATTTGAGAATATTCACATAAATCCATTGCCAATTGGATGGAAACCTAGTTTATGATGATTATCATGTCATAGATATGATCATAAAATAAGAATAACAATTCACAGATGAGGATATTTTTATTGGATTGACAGACTTTCACCCCAGTCACCAATGCATGTGTTTTTATTATTACTTACTCACAAAGCCCTTTATACAATTCCCCTACCACAACTGTTCTGTACCGCTAACATACATTTGAATGTTAAGCAGTAAATGGCTTGAGTGTGCATCTCTGTGAACTTTATAGCTAGGCCTTGATAGGATCCCTTTTGTAGAGGTGGATGACTATGAGGGAGCGAGGTTATTAACACAGGTAGATTTGTTCGGTTGATCTTAGGGATCCATTACAAGTCTGAAAAGCTCTGTGATCAGCCAAATATGCATTATGTCTTGTTTCCAAATGGAGTGAAACTAAATGATTTCTTTAAGGCAACTTCCCCTCCCTTTTATAACTTTTATGACATAGAACATAGTGAATGAACTAGACCACCACCCTAAGCCTGCATGGTGGTATGTTGATTTACATGGTCTCCATGATGGCCTTAGCCTGATCACGGATTAGTAGGCCATAGGGGTTGAACCAGGTGCGCAGTTCCTCCATCTTGCCCTCCAGGCTGCTGCGGAGGTCCTCTGTGGTCTTCTCCAGCTGCTCGCGGACCTCCTCAGCCCGGGACTCAAACTTGTCCTTCACCTGATATAATAAATTCCATTTAGGTTCAGCTAGTTGTGATGTAATATATGCCATGTAGCAGACACTTTTATCCAAAGCGCCTACAATCATGCAGACATTTATTTGAATGGCTGGCCCCAGCGGGAATCGAACCCACGATTATCGGCATTGCAAGTACCACGCTCTACTTACTGAGCCAGGCAGTGCTCACCTTTTCAGCCTGGGTCGTCAGCAGTTTGCCGAGGGTAGCTATCTTATCCTCAGTGCGCTCACGGATCTGGACGTAGTAAGGCTCAATGCGATCCATCACGGATTCCACACTGGAGGTGGTTCGAGACTGCAGCTCCTCAAAATAGGTGGTCACTTTGCTGAAAGAGAGTGGAGAGGAAGGAGACGTGAAAGACGGGTACTGGACTAAGTAAGGTAAAGCACTCCATTTCATTAGAACTTGTGTTTGCAGTTAAATTACTCCCTCTAAGTGCATGACTATTTATGTGACAGACAAATAGTATTGAATGTTTTTTAAATCGGTGAACAATACATGAAGAAATATGACATAACAGCCAACATTTACATATAATAAGACAATGCTTTAAATCTAAAGACTTCAATACTCAATCTAAAGACGTAAATACTTCTAATCAGACTTTAATTGATCTAGTCCGGCAGCAAACTGCTCCTGACTTCTCTGTCACACCTGCGTAGCTCCTGGGTGTCCTTGCTCAGTCGCTTGTTCAGCTTGCGGCTATATGTGTTCACCCTGTTCATGACGTCCTCTGCATTCTGCTCCAACATGGTCTGGAGTTCCTGGGTGTACACCGTGGTACGGTCCTTAGCTTCAGTCACGTGAGCCTGCAACTTGCTAAGGAGGAGCTGCACGTCTTTGCCCAGACGTTCAGCGGCGTCTTTAGCGAGAGGGCCCAGTTTGGTCTTCATATCATCACTGTACATGTTCAGCTCAGACATGGTGTCTGTGATCAGGATACTGGGAGGGGAAACAGACAGGTTTGTTACCACAGAGATCCTATTTAATTACTATTACTATTTAATTTGTAATGTAACAATGTAAAACCCTGCTCTTTCCATGACATACTGACCAGGTGAATCTAACTCAACTCACTATTAGGAAGGTGTTCTTAAATGGTTTGTACACTCAGTGTATATTTGTTAAATACATCAGAATAGGTGAGTGTTATTCTTTGGACGGGGTGAAAATATGAAAATAAATATTTAAATGTTTTTTATTTAACCTTTATTTTAACAGGGAAAACCTATTGAGATGTAGGTCTCTTTTACAAATGCGCCCTGTATATACACAACATAAATATACACATTATACCCAAACTATACAGTGCATTCGGAAAGTATTCAGACCCCTTGACTTTTTCCACATTTTGTTACGTTACAGCCTTGTTCTAAATGAAATGTTTTCCTCATCAATCTACAAACAATACCCCATAATGACAAAGCGAAAACAGATTTACATTTAAAAAATTGTATTAATTAAAAATACCTTATTTACATAAGTATCCAGGCCCTTTGCTATGAGACTCAAACTTGACCTCAGGTGCATCCTGTTTCCATTGATCATCCTTGAGATGTTTCTACAACTTGATTGGAGTCCATCTGTGGTAAATTCAATTGATTTGGCATGATTTGGAAAGGCACACAGCTGTCTATATACAGTTGACAGTGCATGTCACAGCAAAAACCAAGCCATGAGGTCGAAGGAATTGTCCGTAGAGCTCCGTGACAGGATTGTGTCGAGGCAGATCTGGGGAAGGGTACAAGAAAAATTCTGCAGCATTGAAGGTCCCCAAGAACACAGTTGCCTCCACCATCCTTAAATGGAAGAAGTTTGGAACCAGCGATACTCTTCCTAGAGCTGGCTGCCTGGCCAAACTTATCAATCGGGGGAGAAGGGTCTTGGTCAGGGAGGTTACTAAGAACCTGATGGTCACTCTGAAAGAGCTCCAGAGTTCTTCTGTGGATATGGGACAACCTTCCAGAAGGACAACCATCTCTGCAGCATCTCTTTATGGTAGAGTGGCCAGACGTAAGCCACTCTTCAGTCAAATGCATGACAGCCTGCTTGGAGTTTGCCAAAAGGTACCTAAAGTACTCTCAGACCATGAGAAACAAGATTCTCTGGTCTGATGAAACCAAGATTAAACTCTTTGGCCAGAATGCCAAGCGTCACGTCTGCAGGAAACCTGGCACCATCCCTACGGTGAAGCATGGTGGTGGCAGCATCATGCTGTGGGGGTGTTTTTCAGCGGCAGGGAGACTAGTCAGGATCGAAGGAAAGATAAACGGAGCAAAGTACAGAGAGATCCTTGCTCAGGACCTCAGACTGGGGCGAAGGTTTACCTTCCAACAGGACAACGACCCTAAGCACACAGCCAAGACAACACAGGAGTGGCTTCGGGACATGTCTCTGAGCCCGGACTTGAACCCGATCTAACATCTCTGGAGAGGCCTGAGAATAGCTGTGCAGCAAGAAGACTCAAGGCTGCAATCACTGCCAAAGGTGCTTCAACAAAGCACTGAGTAAAGGGTTCTGAATACTTATGTAAATGGGATATTTAAAATTTCTAAAAAACAGTTTTTTGCTTTGTCATTATGGGGTATTGTGTGTAGATTGATGAGGAAAATAAACAATTTAATCCATTTTAGAATAAGGCTGTAATGTAACAAGTCAATGGGTCTCAATACTTTCCGAATGCACTGTATATGTTCACACATTAAAATACAAAGCACAGTAATGGGAAGCCCAAATAAAACATATCAAATCACCCAGAAAAACGAATATAATTCCTCCACAAATAAGTCCCCAATCAATACTTTAAATTGCACAAACGTCAAGACTAAATGTATTTAGAATTTTGTTCCAGCAATATGGTGCATTAAAACTAAGCCCCAGTGGAGACCCTGGGAACCTTGAGATAACCAATCCTGTGAACGGGTTAGACAACTCAGGTGCCTATACTTCTACAGCAAAGTTATATAAGAGAGAAATATATGAAGTAAGGTCTTGTAAACAAAAAGGGAGTCATGTAGAGATCTATAGGTTTTTAGCTAACTTTTTGAAACAGGATACAGTGGTGAGCATCAAAACTGTCGCCTGTAACAAAACAAAGGGCACTATGGTAGACGGCATCCACAGGTTTAGCAGTAGTAGCAGCTGCACTTTGATAAATAATATCAACATAAATCAAGAAGAGATGAAAAGGTTGACTGAATAATCTACTTCCTACTGTTTAGAGAAAGGCACGATCTGATTCTGTAGAAAAAGCCAACTTTAAATCTTAGCTTCTTAACCAGCTCGTCCATATATTTTTTAAATCCGTGAATCCATATAAATTCAAATGCCTACGTATTTATATGCAAGAACATGTTCGATTGGAGAACCATCTAATGACTGAACATGTGGTTCCTCTGAAACATTCTTAAGTTTGAAAATTTTGCACAGCTATAAAATATGACTGTAGTTTACCGCATCAATCACGATGGCCTGAGTTCTTTGATTAAGATAATCATGAAACCATGAACAGGCGCCAGAGCTCAGGCCTATCGAGGGCAACTTATTCAATAAAATAGCATGTCAACAGTATCAAAAGCTTTTGACAGGTCTACAAACAAAGCAGCACATTTCATTTTAGTGTCAAAAAACTAAATGGGGTTAATTGCCAACTGTAGGAAAGTAAAGGTAAATTCGCACAGAAATAAACTCACTCCAATTCTCTATTGAGCTGGGAGGCCCTGATGTCCTTCACCTTCTCCTCAGCCTTAGAGTTCAGGTCTGTTATGTAGTCCTTAAACTGGTCAATGGTCTTCTCCCAGGGAGTTTGGGGCTCATCCTGCATGGGTAGCACCCATGCATGGCAGCCTGTAGTTAAGAGAATGGAGCAATCAATTGATTTAAACCAGTTGGTATTTGTTTTGCCCGTCAATCATCCTGCTGGGTAATGTTTCGGAAAACAAATGTTTTTCTAGAGCTGATCAAACGTCAATGATTTTCTCAGGCTGCATCCCAAATGGTATTTGGGACAGATACTCAGTAGAAGTGAAAGGTCACCTGAGAGGACGGCTAGAGCAAGGATTACTGCGACAGCCTTCATGGTGATCTGCAGACAATACACCTGTGAACACAATGGAAAATATCTGTTTATACAACAGCAATATACCACTCTGATTCAGTGATTTCATAACAATATTATATACAGGGTCACTGATTTATGACAATTATATACAGGACTTTATAAACTTTCTCAGATTACAAAAACAACCCAAGCACTACTTGTGATAGTCTGGATTCAAACCAGGTTGTCTATAGTGATGCCTCTAGCACTGAGATGCAGTGTCTTATAATTTTGTATATAAATATATTGTATTATTTTTTATTTTACCTTTATTTTACCAGGCAAGTCAATTAAGAACTTATTTACAATGACGGCCTATCACCTTGAAAGTAAAACAGGTGATTAAAACATAATATATGTTAGTAAATAACTTACCTTAGAGATAGATCCTCTGTGGTGATGTTACTGTAAGTAAACACTGACAGACGTTCACTGAGTATTTATACAACTTTGATTGCTCTGATGTGATCCCATAAATGCAAGGTGAATGGCCAACCTGTGTCACAAAGTGCGTTGTAATTTTTATTGCTGGATTATAATTTTGTTCCACGTTGCACAATCAAGCTGTTACCACTATCAAACACTATCAAGCACTCTCAAAAGAACACACATGATACATACACGTGATTCACACCTTAATACGGTCCAGTAAAAGCATCTACTAAATGCCCCAAACATGCTGAGACTTAAAGGTGAAACCAAATCCCTTGGTGGGCCTCCGTCATTGGTATTACTATCCTATCTTCTTAAACTAGTCAAGTCAGTTTAGAACAAATTCTTATTTACAACGATGGCCTACCTACAGGGTCAGCTTCTGGATGAAATTAGGGTTAAGTGGCTTGCTCAAGGACACAGACAGTTTTTTTTTTTTTCACCTTGTCGGCTTGGGTATTCAAACCAGCGACCTTTCGGTTACTGGCCCAACGCTCTAACCGCTAGGCTACCTGCCGCCCTCAAGGGAAGAGCAAGGGAAGGAGACGAGTAAAGAAAGCCACTTGTCACTATTCATAGGAAAGTGTCCTATCAATGTACTATTCCAAAGGTTTATGGATAATGACAGGAATGGCAGAGAGCATGCCCGATATCAGCAAGCTCAGATCACCCTGATATGATATTGGTTTACCGGCCTTTGGCCAGCAAGTCTTATGCTGTCATGGTTTATATTGGTCTCCAATACATTGGTCAATGTTTCTTGATTCTGCCTATAACCTGGTATACGTTTGACCTTTGAAGTCATCGTCAGTGTTTCAGACACCAGCACATGGATAGAAATTCATTGGAGTAACGAACAGTGAGTGAGAAGTTTTTGCAGTTTTGTTATCACTACTGCCTATGTTGCCACAACTGTGTTGCTTATAAAGAACATAAAAGTAGCGTTGAAGAATGAATTAACTTCACGCTCAACAGTTTCTCGTGTGTATCAAGAATGGTCCTCCACCCAAAGGACATCCAGCTAACTGTGGGAATCATTGGCATTGGGGGGGGACTCAATCTTAGGAAGCTTTTCTTAATGTTTTGTACACAGTGTATCTCAAACATTATGTCACCCAAATTATATGGACACAACTTCAATTAGTGGATTCGGCTATTTCAGCCACACCTGTTGCTGACAGGTGTATAAAATCTCCATAGACAAATCTCCATCTCCATAGACAAACATTGGCAGTAGAACGGCATTACTGAAGAGATCAGTGACTTTCAACATGCCAACGTCATAGGATGCCACCTTTCCACAACAAGTCAGTTCGTCAAATGTATGCCCTGCTAGAGCTGCCCCGGTCAACTGTAAGTGCTGTTGTGAAGTGGAAACGTCTAGGAGCAACAACGGCTCAGCCGTGAAGTGGTAGGCCACACAAGTTTACAGAACCCGACCGCAGAGTGCTGAAGCACGTAAAAATTGTCTGTCCTTGGTTGCAGCACTCACTACCGAGTTCCAAACTGCCTCTGAAAGCACTGTCAGCACAATAATTGCTAGTCGGGAGCTTAATGAAATGGGTTTTCATGGCCGAGCTGCCGCACACAAGAGTAAGATCACCATTCAAAATGCCAAGCGTCGGCTGGAGTGGTGTAAAGTTTGCTTCCATTGGAAACGCGTTCTCTGGAGTGATGGCAGTCCGACGGACGAATCTGAATCTGAATTTGGCGGATGCCAGGAGAACGCTACCTGCCCCATTGCATAGTGCCAACTGTAAAGTTTGGTGGAGGAGGAATAATGGTCTGGGGCTGTTTTTCATGGTTCGGACTAGGCCCCTTAGTTCCAGTGAAGGGAAATCTTAACGCTACAGCATACAATGACATTCTAGATGATTCTGTACTTCCAACTTTGTGGCAACAGTTTGGGGAAGGCCCTTTCCTGTTTCAGCATGACAATGCCCCTGTGCACAAAGCGAGGTCCATACCGAAATGGTTTGTCGAGATCGGTGTGGAAGAACTTGACTGTCCTGCACAGAGCCCTGACCTCAACCGCATCGAACACCTTTGAGATGAATTGGAACGCAGACTGCCAGCCAGGTCTAATAGCCCAACATCAGTGCCCGACCTCACTAATGCTCTTGTGGCTGTATAAAAGCATGTTCTCCAGCAATGCTACAACATTAATGGCCATGAGTTTGGAATGAGATGTTCGACGAGCAGGTATCCACATATTTTTGGTCATACTTCGGAAAGTATTCAGTTCCCTTGACTTTCTCCAAATTTTGATTCTAAAATTGATTAAATAGTTTTTTTCCTCATCCATCTACAAACAATACCCCATAATTACAAAGTAAAAACAGTAGTTAAAAAAATAAATAACTGAAATCACATTTACATAAGTATTCAGACCCTTTACTCAGTACTTTGTTGAAGCACCTTTGATAGCGATTACAGCCTTAAGTCTTCTTGGGTATGGGTACAAGCTTGGCACACGTGTATTTGGAGTGTTTCTACCATTCTTCTCTGCAGATCCTGCAGATATTTTCAGGTCTCTCCAGAGATGTTCGATCGGATTCAAGTCCGGACTCTGCCTGGGCCACTCAAGGACATTCAGAGACTTGTCCCGAAGGCACTCCTGTGTTGTCTTGGCTGTGTGCTTAGGGTCATTGTCCTGTTGGAAGGTAAAACCTTCACCCCAGTCTGAGGTCCTGAGCACTCTGGAGCAGATTTTCATCAAGGATAGCTCTGTACTTTGCTCTGTTCATCTTTCCCTCGATCCTGACTCGTCTCCCAGTCCCTGCCGCTGAAAAACATCCTCACAGCATGATGCTGCCACCACCATGCTTCACTGTAGGGATGATGCCAGGTTTCCTCCAGACGTGACGCTTGGCATTCAGGCCAAAGAGTACAATCTTGGTTTCATCAGACCAGAAAATCTTGTTTCTCATGGCCTGAGAATCTTTAGGTGCCTTTTGGCAAACTGCAAGCGGGCTGTCATGTGGCTTTTACTGAGGAGTGGCTTCCGTCTGGCCACTCTACCATAAAGGCCTACTTGGTGGTGCTGCAGAGATGGTTGTCCTTCTAGAAGGTTCTACCATCTCTACAGAGGAACTCTGGAGCTGTGTCAGAGTGACCATCGGGTTCTTGGTCACCTTCCTGAACAAGGCCCTTCTCCCCTGATTGCTGTTTTTGGCCGGGCCGCCAGCTCTAGGAAGTCTTGGTGGTACCGAACTTCTTCCTTTTAAGGTCTTGGGGACCTTCAATGCTGCATGTTTTAATACCCTTCCCCAGTACTGTGCCTGTACACAATCCTGTCTCTGAGCTTCTTCTGACAATTCCTTCGACCTTGTGGCTTGGTTTTTGCCCTGACGTGCACTGTCAACTGTGGGACCTTATATAGACAGGTGTGTGCCTTTCCAAATTATGTCCAATAATTTGTATTTACCACAGGTGGACTCCAATTAAGTTGTAGAAACATCTCAAGGACGATCAATGGAAACAGGATGCACCTGAGCTCAATTTCGAGTCTCATAGTAAAGGGTCTGAATACGTGTGTAAATAAGGTATTTCTGTTTTTTATTTTTAATATATTTGCAAATATTTTGTATAAACCTGTTTTCACTTTGTCATCATGGGGTATTGCATGTAGATTAATGAGGATTTTTATTCTATTTTATCCATTTTAGAATAAGGCTGTAACGTATCAAAATGTGGAAAAAGTCAAAGGGTCTGAATACTTTCCGAACGCACTGTATGCATATGAAAACTGTTTTGAGGAAGGTGGTGGGGCTAGGATTGAGAAGGCAGGTAGAAAGCTTACGTTGTGATATCACTTTCCTGAGCATGTCAGTGTCAACCAGGGAAAATAAATCCATAGTGCTTTTGAGTTGGCATATATCAAACTTCTCATCAAGTCTTGCTTGACTGATACCCAGCCTATTGTGGGTTATCTTATCTCTGAAATATGCCGCAAACTCATCACATTTAGATGTGGAGGAAAGTTCACATAGGTTTGCAGGGGTAGGATTTATTAGGCCATCAGTGGTCAAGAAGAGCACTCAAATTATTCTGATTAGTGATCAAGTTAGAAAAATTGCCCTTATGGCATTTATAATTTGACTTGTTATACATGCCAAGTTGCTCTCACATAATATCATAATGTACCTGTGTCACGGAGGGACTGTTAGTATTGGGAGTAGGAGGGGGAAGTTTGGAGTTTATGTTTTGCAGGTGGCCATGGCTGATTAGCGTGATTGGCAACATCGGGAGGTGAAGCTATCAAGGCCAGAGGATGGGATAAAAATCGACCTATCCGGAGGATGGGAGGAGAAGAAGACTGAAAACCGACGGCTGCGGAGAGTGCTTTGATTACTGCGTTTCTGGTCTGGTCTGGTCTGGCCTGGCCTGGCTGTTGGTGCCTAGGAAGAGGAGAAACTACGCTCGCTAGTATACACCAAAGGGACGGTCGTTTCCTGATACTAGCGGTAGATATTATTCCCACATTGAGGTGACCAGTTAAACTGATCAAATTGTACGGTTTCCATTCCATGCAGTATGCTGCATACCGGGGCCAGGCTGTTGCTGTTGGAGACGTGGGTGGAGTGACGTAGGAGGACTCCGATCAAACCATTGGAAGAAAGAAGATTCGGTCCAGGGAAGCCGAGAATAATTGGACAACTGATGGATTTTAGACTGGACAATTTTACGGCTGGAAACAGGGGAAATACATTATTTTGAGGGAGTGTTTTATAGGAGTTATTGTAATATTGCCGTGGTAATAATTAGTGTTTTTATTGGTATCGTTCAGATAGGACCGAAACCGGACAAAAATCTAAATGTTTGTCTATGTAGGGGGGAGTTTAGGAAGTTGCTGTAGCCGGAATTAAGGGACTATGGGGGAATTGTGTACTGGGATCTGGTGTGGTGGTCTGCACGTTTTCAACGCTAGCCTCATGATACCTTTGTGGTTTTAAACATGGTAGTGTGGTGTGCTCTTTAACAAGGCGGAGTTGGTCTTTGATCATTGTCCATAATTATTGGTTGGAGTGAATCTATTGTCAATTGATATTCTATGTGGCTGTGGGACGATTACTGTAGCTGCTACTCTGTGAAACAGATTCTGTGGGTCCACGAAAAAGCAACAGCAGCATGCCTATTCGTGCCCTTATCATGTTCCTATGAATTCACAATAAAGTTATTTAATTGTACTGGTTTTTGTATGTTTTGGGAATCCAAAAGAACCAGGTGCGTCGCTGGCTAGTAGATAGATAGATAGATAGGTAAGGGCTTCCACTCTGCCTTTCTGTAATTCACTTTAATTGATTAGTTTCTTCACTCATCTCTCTGTTTGGCCTTTTATCAAATTTACTTGAGCTATGGCATCAATTAATGGTTGCCCTTCATTTGCTATTAAAAGTTATCAACTAAAGCATCACAAGAGGAAGGCAGAATAGGTGATGGAGTATTGTTCATACACTCAATAAAATCTGTAGAAACTTCAGAAGTAAGACAGTGTTTCTTAATGTGTTCAGTATTACCCTGTGCTACGGGCAACAAGGTAGTAAAAATTGTCAATAGAAAGCCCCTTGGTAATAACCAGGTCCGGAGTATGGGTGGGCCCTGTAGTTATGGGTGGGCCCCATAGAGCTCAAAAGATTCGGAAATTCAATAGCCTTGGAGTCAGTTTCACCCAACACAAAGATTTTATATTTCTCAAGGATAATAGTACAGAGAAATCTGTAAATGTGGGGCAGTGCTTTGATAGATGGATCTCAGAGGGGAAATTTCTTCGTCAAGCAGCTACGAAAAAACACAGGGCAGGTGCAAAATGCCAGAACGAAAATACAGACAGATACATGATACATAGAGCGGCAGTATGAAAATACAAGAAGTCTGGAGTGCAAAAAATTGCATAGTATGGGTGGATGGCTGAATATGTACACTATACATTGTTAGGTGAAAAAAGATTTTAAAAATATTGCAAGTTGATATAGATAAGGAGTATTTGCATGGTTAACTATACTGTATTATACAGGTCGAGGGCAGAGAAATACTTAAATAGCTAAAAGTGCGTATAATAAGTGAGGGTAATAATAGTTTACTTCATATACAGACTGGTTAAATGAACAGGTAAGTGAATATTTTGCATGGTTAAATTAACTGTACAGGTAAGTGAATATTTGCATGGTTACATTAACTGTACAGATAAATGACAGGAAGAGATACTTAAATAGCTAAATGTGTGTATGATATAATTTAGGGTAATAGTAATTCCCTTAAAAGACAGTCCTTAATGCGCAGGGTTTAATTACAGATAAATGCACGTATTGCACATTCGATATACTAAAAGCAATGAAAAAAGATACAACTGACAGGATACTAATATGCATTCCTGAGTGAATGACTACGTAAGTTCAGTCCAAGAATTACTTACAATATTGCACGTGATATAACAACTGTACATGAATATGTATATACTGTACAGACCTGAATGAATAAATAAGTCCTGAGTGAATGAGTGATTACAGACCAGAGTTACTCACGGATCGATGCATAATTGTTAAACTAGATCCTAACACCCCAACAGTTCTGGGTCTGTGTTGCCGACGGCACCCCGGTGAGGCATTAAATAGTCTAATAGCCGCCGGCAGAAAGGACCTCCTGTAGCGCTCTCTGGAACACCGTGGTGGGATCAGTCTGTGACTGAAGGTGCTCCTCTGCATCATAACCATGGCATGCAGAGGGTGGGTAACGTTGTCCATGATGGCCAGCAGTTTGGCCAGGATCCGTCTCTCCGCCACCTCTAGAGTGTCAAGGCTAATCCCCAGAACAGAGCTAGCCTTCCTGATCAGCTTATTTAACCGAGAAGCATCACCGGCTTTTATGTTGGCACCCCAGCACACCACTGCTAGAAGGTATGCAGTAGTTTACTGCACACGTTGAAGGACCTGAGCATCCTCAGAAAGTAGTCGGCTCTGGCCCTTTTTGTACAGAGCCCCCGTGTTACCAGCCCATTCCAGCCTGTTGTCCATATGAACTCCCAGGAACTTGTATGACCCAACCATTTCCACATCCATCCCCTGTATAGGGACTGCAGTCAGTGGGACGCTTGCAAGCCGAAGAACATCCCAACCGTGAAGCACGGGGGTGGCAGCATTATGTTGTGTTGGTGCTTTGCTGCAGCAGGGACTGGTGCACTTCACAAAATAGATGGCATCTTGAGGAAGGACAATTATGTTGATATAACGAAGCAACATCTCAAGAAATCAGTCAGAAAGTTAAAGCTTGGTCGCAAATGGGTCTTCCAAATGGACAATGACCCCCAGCATACTTCCAAAGTTGTGGCAAAATGGCTTAAGGACAACAAAGTCAAGGTATTGAAGTGGCCATCACAAATCCCTGACCTCAATCCTATAGAAAATGTGTGGCCAGAACTGAAAAACCATGTGCGAGCAAGGAGGCCTACAAACCTGACTCAGTTACACCAGTTCTGTCAGAAGGAATGGGCCAAAATTCACCCAACTTATTGTGGGAAGCTTGTGGAAGGCTACCCGAAACGTTTGACCCAAGTTAAACAATTTAAAGGCAATGCTACCAAATACTAATTGAGTGTATGTAAACTTCTGACCCACTGGAAATGTGATGAAAGAAATAAATTATTATTCTGACATTTCACATTCTTCAAATAAGTGGTGATCCCAACTGACCCAAAACAGGGAATTTCTACTAGGATTAAACATCAGGAATTGTGAAAAACTGAGTTTAAATGTATTTGATGTATGTATGTAAACTTCCGACTTCAACTGTACATATTCACGTGCAATATTGTAAGTAACTCTTGGACTGAACTTACGTTGTCATTCACTCAGGAATGCATATTAGTATCCTGTCATTGCTTTTAGTATATCGAATGTGCAATACGTGCATTTATCTGTAATTAAACCCTGCACTAAGGACTGTATTTTGAGGGAATTATTATTATTACCCTAAATTACATCATACGCACATTTAGCTACTTAAGTATCTCTTCCTGTCATTTACCTGTACAGGTAATGTAACCATGCAAATATTCACTTACCTGTACATTTACCTGTACAGTTAATTTAACCATGCAAAATAGCAACTTACCTGTTCATTTAACCAGACTGTATATTAAGTAAACTATTATTACCCTCACTTATATCATACACACATTTAGCTATTTAAGTATTTCTCTGCCATCGACCTGTATAGTATAGTTAACCAAGCAAATATTCCTTATTTATCTATATCAACTTGCAATATTATATCATTTTTATTTCACCTAACACTCTGTAACAATGTATAGTGTACATATTCAGCCATTCACCCATACTATGCAATGTCTTTTTATAGCTTTTTGCACTCCAGACTTCTTGTATTTTTATACTATTTCATAATGCCGCACTATGTATCATGTATCGTGCATCTGTCTTTTGTGTATTTTTGTTTTGGCATTTTGCACCTGCTCTGTGTTTTTTCGTAGCTGCCTGACGAAGAAATTTCCCCTCGGGGATCAATAAAGTATCTTTCTTTCTATCTATCTATCTATCTATCTATCTATCTATCTATCTATCTATCTATCGGGAGTTCCATAGGGCGGAGCACAATTGGCCCAGCGTTGTCTGAGTTTGGCCTGTGTAGGCCGTCATTGTAAATAAGAATTTGTTCCTAACTGACTTGCCTAGTTAAATAAAGGTTAAAAAAATATGGACTTGGTCTTTTGCCTACCTTGTTACAACACAACTGAATGGCTGAAATTCCAAATTAACAAGGCACACCTGTTAACTGAAATGCATTCCAGGTGACTACCTCATGAAGCTGATTAAGAGAATGCCAAGAGTGTGCAAAGCTGTCATCAAGGCAAAGGGTGACTACTTTGAAGAATCTCAAATCTCAAATATATTTTGATTTGTTTAAACACTTCCATGTGTTATTTCATAGTTTTGATGTCTTCACTATCATTCTTCAATGTAGAAAATAGTACAAGTAAAGAAAAACCCTTGAAGTAGGTGTCCAAACTTTTGACTGGTAGTGTATATACAGTGCATTCGGAAAGTATTCAGACCCCTTGACTTTTTCCACATTTTGTTACAGCCTTATTCTAAAATTCATTAAGAAAAAAAAAAGTGCATGTCAACTGTGGAATTGTCCGTAGAGCTCCGAGAAAGGATTGTGTCGATGCACAGACCTGGGGAAGAATATTAAAATAGTTCTGCAGCATTGAAGATCCCCAAGAACACAGTGGCCTCCATCATTCTTAAAAGGAAGGGGAGAAGGGCCTTGGTCAGGGAGGTGACCAAGAACCCTATAGTCACAAGGACAGAGCTCTAGAGTTCCTCTGTGGAGATGTGAGAACCTTCCAGAAGGACAACCATCTCCACAGCACTCCACCAATCAGGTGTTTATGGTAGAGTGGCCAGACAGAAGCCACTCCTCATGCTTTCGGGATGTTTTTCAGTAGCAGGGACAGGGAGACTAGTAAGGATCGAGGAAAAGATTAACAGTTCAGCGAGATCCTTGATGAAAACCTTCTCCAGAACGCTCAGGCCCTCAGACTGGGGCAAAGGTTCACCTTCCAACTGGATAATGACCCTAAGCACACAGCCAAGACAACGCAGGAGTGGCTTTGGGACGTCTTTGAATGTCCTTGAGTGTCCGATCAAACATCTCTGACCCGATCAAACAAAGCTGTGCACCAACGTCCCCATCTAAACTGACAGAGCTTGATAGGATCTACAGAGAAACTCCCCAAATACAGGTGTGCCACGCTTATAGCGTCATACCCAAGAAGACTCGATGTTGTAATCGCTGCCAAAGGTGCTTCATCAAAGGGTCTGAATATTTATGTAAATGTAATAAAAAAATGTTTATGTAAATTAGCAAAATGTTCCTAAAAACAGTTTTTGCTTTGTGATTGACGGAAAAAAAAACTATTTAATCAATTTTAGAATAAAGGCTGTAACGTAACAAAATGTGGAAAAAGTCAATGGGTCTGAATAATTTCTGAAGGCACTGTGTGCGTGTATGTATGTACAGTTGAAGTCGGAAATTTACATACACCTTAGCCAAATACATTTAAACTGTTTTTCACAATTCCTGACATTTAATCCTAGTAAAAATTCCCTGTCTTAGGTCAGTTAGGATCACCACTTTATTTTAAGAATATGAAATGTCAGAATAATAGTAGAGAGAATGATTTATTTCAGCTTTTATATCTTTCATCACATTCCCAGTGGGTCAGAAGTTTACATGCACTCAATTAGTATTTGGTAGCATTGCCTTTAAATTGTTTAACTTGGGTCAAACATTTCTGGTAGCCTTCCACAAGCTTCCCACAATAAATTGGGAATATTGGCCCATTCCTCCTGACAGAACTGGTGTAACTGAGTCAGGTTTGTAGGCCTCCTTGCTCGCATACGCTTTTTCAGTTCTGCCCACGCATTTACTATAGGATTGAGGTCAGGGCTTTGTGATGGCCAGTCCAATACCTAGACATTTTGCCACAACTTTGGAAGTATGCTTGGTGTCATTGTTCATTTGGAAGACCTATTTGTGACCAAGCTTTAACTTCCTGACTGATGTCTTGAGATGTTACTTCAATATATCCACATAACTTTCCTTCCTCGCGATGCCATCTCTTTTGTGAAGTGCATCAGTCCCTCCTGCAGCAAAGCACCCCCACAACATGATGCTGCCACCCCCGTACTTCACAGTTGGAATGGTGTTCTTCGGCTTGCAAGCATCCCCTTTTCCTCAAAACATAACGATGGTCATTATGGCCAAACAGTTCTATTTTTGTTTCATCAGACCAGAGGACATTTCTCCAAAAAGTACAATTTTTGTCCCCATGTGCAGTTGCAAACCGTAGTCTGGCATTTTTAGAGCAGTGGCTTCTTCCTTGCTGAGTGGCAAGTTTTACTGTGGATATAGATACTTGTGTACCTGTTTCCTCCAGCATCTTCACAAGGTCCTTTGCTGTTGTTCTGGGATTGATTTGCACTTTTCGCACCAAAGTACGTTCATCTCTAGGAGACAGAGCGCGTCTCCTTCCTGAGCGTTATGATGGCCATGATCCCATGGTGTTTATACTTGCGTACTATTGTTTTCCAAGTTGTTTAAAGGCAAAGTCAACTTTAGTGTATGTAAACTTCTGACCCACTGGAATTGTGATATAGTGAATTAGAAGTGAAATAATCTGTCCGTAAACAATAGCTGGAAGAATTACTGGTGTCATGCACAAAGTAGATGTCCTAACCGACTTGCCAAAACTATAGTTTGTTAACATGAAATCTGAGTAGTTGAAAAATGAGTTTTATAATGACTTCAACCTAAGTGTATGTAAACTTCAAATACACACACACACACTTCTAAAGATAAAACAAAATAGATAAAAAATGTCAACCTCTGCTCCAAACCTAAAAAATTAAAATAAACGATGAGCAGACATTTTCATTCACATCATACCTAGACATAATATACAGTACAAAACAAATAAAAATGAACAGAGAAGTACAAAGCTGGACAGGCACTGATCTAAAAACAAAGGTACTGTAATTTGATAGTTTGCTAACACTTTTTACTGCTGTCTGTCTTCTATGTTGGTCTCTGTACATTAGTCTCAGAAGTCTATGTCCATTTCCCAATCTCATCAAGACATTGTCCTCAATCTCTGATCCATGCATTTTTACCCCAATTTCGATCATTTGATTGATTATATTAGTCCTAAAGATGCACTTTTACATTTTTGTTTAACCTTTCAATTATGATATATTTTAACACATTATTTAGTAAAATGTGATCCTTTGAAACCAACAACTACTAACTTCTTAAAATTCCAAATTTAAGTGATGTGAGAGTCAGTAGTCCAGGCTTTTTCTGTTTGTCATTTTTGTGAAGACCGCTTATAAGCTTTCCCCCACTAAGTCTAACCGATGGTGACACCAAAACCACATTGGAACTTGTTCTTCTTGTGGTTGAGGAAGGACCCCAGAACTAAAGAGAGAGGCAGAGGAAGCAGCTTCTTCTCTAGAGTGGCCCCCACCACCCAATTACTATCTATGGAGCCTGGAGTAGCAGGGAGAGAAACAGAAAATTGGATTATATGAAAATACAAAAGAGCGAACAACGTAATAAAAGGCTAATATGCAGGTAATATACTGTACACTGAACAAAAATATAAACGCAACATGTAAAGTGTTGGTCCTATGTTTCATGATCTGAAATAAAAGATCCTAGAAATGTTCCATAGGCAAAAAAAGCTTATTTAGCTCAAATTGTGCACAAATGTGTTTACATCCCTGTTAGTGAGCATTTCTCCTTTGCCAAGATAATCCATCCACCTGACAGGTGTGGCATATCAAGAAGCTGATTAAACAACATGGTCATTACACATGTGCACCTTGTGCTGGGGACAATAAAAGGCCACTCAAATGTGCAGCTTTGTCACACAACACAATGCCGGATGTTTCAAGTTGAGGGAGCGTGGAATTGGCATGTTGACTGCAGGTATTTCCACCAGAGCTGTTGCCAGAGAATTTATTGTTTATTTCTCTACCATAAGCTGCCTCCAACGTAATTTCTGAGAATTTGGCAGTAGGTCCAACTGGCCTCATAACTGCAGACCACGTGTTACCATGCCAGCCCAGGACTTACACATCCGGCTTCTTCACCTGCGGGATTGTCTGAGACCAGCCACCCGGACAGCTGATGAAACAGAGGAGTATTTCTGTCTGTCATAAAGTCATTTTGTGGGGAAAAACTCACTGATTGGCTGGGCCTGGCTCCCCAGTGGGTGGGCCTATGACCTGCCAGGCCGACCCACGGGTGGGCCCCTGCCCTGGCATGCGAAATCCATAGATTAGGGCCTTATGAATTTATTTAAATTGACTGATTTCCTTATATGAACTGTAACTCAGTAAAATAGTTGACATTGTTGCGTTTATATTTTTGTTCAGTATACATTGATTCAAAGTCTATGTCCATACCTTTGAAGAGCAAATTGGCTTTAGGCACGTCTAGCTGGTAGCCGAATGATATGCTGGTCTCTTGCATACGGGTGCTAGCCTCAAACTCAACACCTAACTGCAGCTGTGGGAGAAAAACATGGGTGATGATAGAACTGAACAGACACTAACCAACACATTAGGAAAAAGTCAGACACAGAAAGGAAACAATGGAATAGATCAATACCGTGTCGTTGGCTTTGTGGTAGTAGGAGGCATGTGCCCCTGCTCCACCTAGTGTCAATGTGGCAATGAAGTTACTGCCTAAAATAGCACAAAAAAGGTATTAAAAAGTGAGTGTAATACACATATCTATTTACTATGCAACAAAGTTAAGTGAGTGGACTATTGCTGATTTATACAACAATTGCACCTTAAAAAAATGTACATGGTTGTAGAGGAGCGTTGAACTAACAAGACGTCAACCACAATCAGAATACACAAGGAGCTCTTCACTGGCCAGAGAACAATGGAAGAGGGGGGACGACTCAAAGCAAGCTCCCAGCTCATCTCACACCTCTAGGCTTCTATCAGCAACAAGGGCGGCAGGTTTGACGAAGAGTGACAATGACGGCATCTCAGTCAAGGAACTTCTCCATTGGAGGACAATACACTGCACGCAAAAGTGCCTCAAACTATCTTATTTCCTCAAGAAAACAGCGTAAACGGACTGAATTTGACATGGTTAAATGTGTTGAGGTGTATGTGATAAGATCCATTTTTAAAAAGGTATTACCCTTATGCGGCCACAAAAAGTATACTGTTTGATTATACCGTCTATTTATGTGAACAATTGATTAACTCATGATGAATGGGGGCTGACCCAGCCCTAGGTACTATTCCATCACCTGAGCCAATCACAGCTCTCCTGACGGGAGGGGAAGACGTGACGCAGCGATCCGAGTGGCAAAGCAGTCTAAGGCACTGCATTTCAGTGCTAGAGGCGTCACTAGAGACCCTGGTTCGATCCGGGGCTGTATCACACCCGGCCGTAATCGGGAGACCCATATGGCGGCGCACAAATTGGCCCATCGGCATACAGGTTAGGGGAGGCCGTCATTGTAAATAAGAATTTGTTCTTAACCGACTTGCCTATAGTTAAATAAAGGTTAAATAAAAATAAAATAAATAAACTGAATGTGTGAACACCACTCCTTGTGTTCCGATGGCGACCAGCCATGGTTATTGTCATAAAAAGCATCAAAGGACGCCCCACGCGGGGCCCTTGTGGAATTCTCTGGACTACTGAAACGCTTTGTTTTGGACTCTGCTTGCATGGAGAATTCTCTGAAGACTGTTGGTTCCAGACAGATACCCACTGGAGTTTCAGCTCAACCTCACATTCCTGATTTGATGTGAGCGTGTAATCTGTAGGCAGTTACTTTATTATTATTGGCTAGATTTCTCCTATTGAAAACCTGTCTCTTGTTTATTTTACATTTTAAATAAGTGTCTTGCTTTAATCCTTTGAATCCCATGCTAGAAATAGGTTAGACAAACTCCCTCATGATTTTTCTGATTCGACTTAAATTCTGCCATCAAAAGCTTCACTATTCATTCATACTGTACATTTACTGTTTTTGTCCTGGTTATTTCTAAAATAAACCCATTGTTTTGTAAAGATATCTACAGTCTCCAAGAATGCATAGCCTTGTCATTTTAAGAACTTCATTGTCTTCAGAATAATAATAATTTCATAGTGATAAGTGCACTGTATTCTTACGCGGTTTAGAATACACATTAACTTCTGAAATCTAAGGGCGTGTGATTGTGACCAATGCCTCACCTGTGTATCTACCAGCTAGAGACATGACTGTGCCTTCCTCTCCTGGCCTGCGATGGTAAACCAGCTCTCCTCCCAAAGCCAGGGATGGGGTTATGGACTGGATGTAGTGTGCTACAATAATACCTGAAAGATGAAGATAAGAGATTAAGGGAAGACGAGGAGCTTTAGATAGTTACAGTAGGTGTTACATTTCAGTACATTCAGTAATCCAGAATACCTCAGTTTGCAAAGCTTACCAGAGCCTACAAGGACGTCTGGGTTGCCCAGGGTAACAGCAGCAGTAAAGTCCTCTCCCCGGACCTCACAATCTCCTTGCCAGTTCACAAACTTTTGCTGCTGCGTCTGATGACAGGACACGCATTGATAAACATGTCATCAATCAGTCTGACGTAGTAACTCAAAATGGGCTATATACATTTTGGTGGCTTGGTGTCAGTGGAAGGTCCAGGCTTTGAAGCTCTACTTCAAAGTACTGTTTATCATCCCCTAATTTCAACTGCAGAGGTTAATGGCAGACTAAACAAAAACTACCATAAAAAAAACAAATATCTGTACCTGGAAGGCTAGTTTGGAGCGGACTCTGTTGGAGATCTGGTGAATGACCTGGGCATTGAGGCTGCCGCTGTTGTCCATGTCTCCCACCATGACTGGGAAGGACTGTAGAAAGAAAACGATAGTTAAACTGAGTACAGGTACAATTATTCCAGAATAAGCTAATTTCCCAAATAAATACCAGCAACAATAACTGTCAGAAGTTACTTACAGCTAAAGTATAACTTACACATCCTACCAGTAGTTAACTCTGGTTGCTGGTTCACACAGTCAGTCTTGCTTATTTGCATAATAACTGGATTCAAATTCCGGTGTCACCGCCTACATTTTGCCGGACTCGCTCTGTAATACGGTTGTCATTCTCGTTCATAACTGGTAGCGTTAGCGTAATGACTGGAAGTCTATGGGTATCTACTAGTACGCTAGTTGATACCCATAGACTTCAAGTCATTGCGCTAACACTAGTTAGCATTGGCTCACAAAACTACCTCCAACTTCCTTCATACTTGACACAGACATAAAAATGGTATCCACGAGTTCATCTGATCTGGGGAAGAAGATAAAAGGCCTAATTGCCAAAATACAGAAGTATCCCTTTAAGCACTCAAATGACGGGAGACAACTATATATAGCTGTAGTGTGTACGGGACTAATGTATCACAGGCAGTGGTGTTATCGGTGGGAAGGTCATCGGAGCAAGCCAGGAACCCCTCAGTGACAATTTACAAGAAACTAGTAAGGAAGAAGTGGGAACAAATACACTGAATGACCAGTATACCCCCCTACCATACAGGTATAGAGCTATCTCATTCAAAATGAGAGTAGCTTCTAGTTTTCCGCCAACATCCATTAAAGTCCTTAACTCTTTAAGCTTTTATTTGTATTTATGTGTATATACCCTCTCCTGTGTGGCTCGGTTGGTAGAGCATGGCGCTTACAACACCAGGGTTGTGGGTTCGAGTCCCACGGGGGACCAGTATGGAAACAAAGTATGAAAATATATGCACTCACTACTGTAAGTTGCTCTGGATAACAGCGACTGCTAAATGACTAAAATGTACTGTAGCCTACATGTTTTTTTGTGTTCTGCTGTAATGTGTCTTGTATGTACCATTCATTACCACACATGAAGGTCCACACATAATTGTATTAGCTAACTGGCTCACCTCTGCTGGACCCATCTGCTTAGTTCCTACATAGGTGGCACCGAACCTGTAACTGGAATCCCCTAGAGTGCTGAGCATTACTGTGTGGTTCACCTGTTGGGGTCGGTCAGAGGTTTAGATTTAGACAGAACAAACAGGCTTTTCATGCAAACATCTGTAATAGTAATTGTCGTGGAAAAGGTGAAGGCGTCTGAATACTTCCCTTCGGAAAGTATTCAGACCCCTTGACTTTTTCCACATTTTGTTACGTTACAGCCTTATTCTAAAATGGATTCAATTGTTTTTATTTCCCATCAAATCTACACACAATACCCCATACTGAAAAAGCAAAAACAGGTCTTTAGAAATGTTAACAAATAAAAAAAACGGAAATATCACATTTTACATAAGTATTCAGACTCTTTACTCAGTCCTTTGTTGAAGCAGCGATTACAGCTTCGAGTCTTCTTGGGTATGACGCTACAAGCTTGGCACACCTGTATTTGGGGAGTTTCTCCCATTCTTCTCTGCAGATTGAAGCCCTGTCGGGTTGGATGGGGAGTGTCGCTGCACAGCTATTTTCAGGTCTCTCCAGAGATGTTCGATTGGGTTGAAGTCTGGGCTCTGACTGGGCCACTCAAGGGCAATCAGACACTCGTCCCGAAGCCACTCCCACATTGTCTTGGCTGTGTGCTTAGGGTTGTTGTCCTGTTGGAAGGTGAACCTTCCTGAGCGTTCTAGAGCAGGCTTTCATCAAGGATCTCTGTACTTTGCTCCCTTCATCTTTCCCTCAATCCTGACAAGACTCCAGGTGCCTGCCGCTGAAAAACATCCCCACAGCAAGACTCTGCCACCACCATGCTGGTAGGGATGGTATCAGGTTTCCTCCAGACCTGACACTTAGCTAACATCACTTTTTAGGGCAAAGACTCGACATCAAAAATCAAAAGATCAGACAACGACTCTTTCACCACTCAAGCCACAGTGTCTGCGTCTTACCAAACGACATCAAAAACACTGTGAATGTTCAGTTAGTTAACTTACACATTTACCGCTACCCGAGTAATCACTGTTTTCGATTATGCCCTTTTCTAGAGAGCAAAACGATTCACATCTCGTCCACATTCGTTTAACGTGGAGCGCCTGCTCCCTCTGAACAGCAGAAACACTAACAATGATCACCAGACCACTTCTGGTTACCTTCACCGATTCCACAACACCCAACTCTGTTTTCACCCATCCTGAAACCACAAATGGATCAGACAAAAGGCAAGGGTCCACTTCAAAAAATGTCACCACTACCGTTACAGACTAGCTACCACCCGGCAGTACCTAGCTACCAACGAAGAAGACCTCAACCTGCCATGTGTCAAAGCTAAGACCCGCCTACTTACCGAAGTAGCACTTGGATTGGGCAAATGAGCCCACTGCTGAACAATGTGTGTCAGAAATATATGTAAATGTCAGCGTTTTCATTTTTGTTATATCAAAAGAGTGCCTTTGATTTGACAGCCTGCACATGCTCTGTTCGGCACAAGACAACCATTAGACAACCCAATTTAGTGTTTCTGCTCATGAGCTTAGCTAGCCAACGTTGCCATGACATCCCCTACAGGCGTGATTTTATGATTTCTACTGGAGAAGCAGTTTTTACATATCTTCATCCTAAACCATCTTTATGAAATTATTTGCCAGGTCTTATAAGGGAGATCTATCTCGAGCAGGAATTATGAAATCAGGCCATTCGCAGTATCCCTTTACCAGTAGAAAATACAGATGCAGTGACCTTTACTGACCTGGAAGTGATTACTCAGACCCTTGTTAACGATTAGTCTTACACCTTCCATCTGCATGGGGAACAGCTCTGGAAAGAGAGAGAGAAAGGGTAATTGATTGCGATTTAAATGTATGCCTATGAGAGTCATTAAAAGGAATGCTTCACCATTTTTTTGGACCAAATCTGTATTTTTTTGTAACTAACTGCACCCGCAAGACCCTTGTTCTGCAGTATGGGGGCTCTGGGAAAAAAATAAACAAAGGCTCCAAAAACACCTAATTGTGATACAGGTCTTTAGATATTGTACACATTAAATTGTGTAATTCAGACCTTTATATTCCAGTTTGTGCGAATCGAGCAGTTGCAGATAATGTTGGGAATTACAAAATTGCATGTGTACAACATCTAAAGACTTGCGTCACTATACTGAGAGCTTTGCAGTTTCTAAAAGGACGTATTTGGGAGTTTATGGAGCCTTTGCTCATGTTTTTCCGGAGCCTGCATACTGCAGATCGAGCAATGAAAAAGTCTTTTGCAGTGTGGTTTCTCAAAACCAAGTGAAATCACTAAAAGTGTCTAGACCCTTCTATAACTAAGATATTTGGTTGTATAATAGCTCGCAAATCCTTTAAAGAAACTACATTTGCACTAATCAAGTCACAGATCTCATCTACATGGTGGAGGACTTTCTCTAGATATTAAGATGTTTACCTTTGCACTTGCGGTGGCACTCTTCAAACATGCCAGGGTTGGGTAAAGGTTTTTCTGCCTCCACCTGCTGACCGGGGGCTGCATTGCCTGAAGGCAGGACAGGTGATACTGGGGGCATGGAGAAGCCTGGGGGTACAGTCATCCCTTGGCCGCCAGGACTGCCACCGGTAGGGGCAGGTGGCAGGTTGGGGGAGCTGGCAGCCAAAACACTGCCCATTCTGTGAGAGGAGGAGATGAGAGGAGGAGGCAGGGGTGGAAAGAGAGGATAGAGGTGATGGTTTGTTAACTCTGGGCTGTTGACCAGTAGGGGAGTTCGAGACAGAAAACGGGTACAGGAAGAGATGGTACTGTGTCAAAAGAACAGCCAAGACAACCAGCAATGACCGCAAAAGCCCCCCACCTGTTTACATGTCAGCATATATGACATTGTAGTGTTCAATAAATTACAATTGTGACCTAGCCATGAATGCTGATCATGAGTTAGATAACATATCCATTGATTTATTTGGTTCATTTGAGGTTTACATACATAACATGTATATTAGGTAAATAGATAGCTAGTTGGCACAGCTGGCATTTAAGTGATGGTGATCACTGCATGGGTAGCTCAAAAACCATGCCAGCAATTTAAGGTTTCTTGAAGTAATTACCTCACCCGGTGCTACAGTGCTTAACTCATTGTGTCTATTTCTGGCTACTAGCGACAACTAACTTTATCTAGCTAACTAATTCATTCAACAAGTAGCTAGCTGGCCTGCTGTAACAAGTTAGTTAGCTGATGGTGTACGAGGTATGTTGCACAACGACGTCTTAATTTCGATATCTAGCTACTTAGTAGCCAAGCTAATTAACGTTAGCTAGTCTAAGTAGCTAGCTGCATTGGCTCTCCACATCTATCCCTATGTTCTTAAAGAAAATATGGACGTCACATCTTATCAGGATAATTAAAAACCCAATTCACAAGATCCCCAGAAATGCACAAATTAATCTTTAGACGGTCTACTTTCAATTAAACCTCGCTAAGATTCCTACTCACGTTGTGATTTCCAGAGGACGATGAAACACCCGGCAGTACTTATTCTTCTTCTTCTTCTTCTTCTTCTTCTTCGACGAGGTTTAAGGTCGGTCCAATAAATGTTACATTACCGCCACCTACTAGACTGGAGCACATAAATAATAAATAAATAAACAAATACTACCATCTAACGCTTAATAGCACCACCCTACTCCACTATTTAAATCTATGTTGTCCTACTTCAGGCCAACAGCTTGAAATGATGGGACACCACCACTAGACTTAACACACCCTGTAACTCTTCTGATGTAAAGTCTCCTACACCCAAATACCTCTCTGCAGCTGCCACCACAACCTCAAATGTTCTGTCCCTGCAGTACAGTTGATAACCATTGCTATAAACGCTAAACATCTAATCTTACTAAAGCATATATCACTTGGCCTCTGAGCTGGTACAGGTCTACTGCTCACATCACTCCTTTCAGGATCCCCCCTCCTTGACCCATTTTCCTCTACTTTCTTCCCTGCCTCAACATGCGGTAATTTCTGCTCTACTCTAACCCTGGAAACCTCAACCTGCCTCTCTCACACTGCTAAAAATGCCTTTGTCTCTTGCCCTTCTGCACACTTCTCAAACCTAGGAACCTCCCTCCAACACTGCTGCCACATGCCCATAAGCTTGACACCTGTAACAACGTAAGATATTTGTCACAAAAGCTCTTACAGGATAACTAGATGTCAATCTCAGCATAATCAACCAACATGGACACCACTGAGGAATAATAAGAATAATCAAAGCAATACATCGGGCATCACTACAGTCCCTGGTTCAAATCCAGGCTGTATCACATCCGGCCGTGATTAGGAGTCCCATAGGGCAGCTCACAATTGGCCCAGGTTTGGCCGGGGTAGGACGTCATTGTAAATAAGAATTTGTACTTGCCTAGTTAAATAATAAACAATATGCCTCCACTTTTAGCCAATTTGTTAGCCGGCGATGGAGTAAAAGTACTCCTCCTGCATCAGCTTCGGGTTCCCAGGGTGGTGGATCATTCTGTCACATTGCGAGGTAAGGGAAAGAGGCGCAGAGTGAGAGGTGCGTGCAAACATGTTTAATTAAACCCAAATACAAAACAACAAACATGCGAAATAGAGACAGCACCGTGAACTGGTGTCGAGTAATGCAAGCACACACATACAATGATCCACAAACACAGGTGGACACAGGTAATATAAATGGAATCCCCAATTAGAGACAACTCAAGACAGCTGCCTCTAATTGGGACACCTGACACTATGCTACACAAGTTTTGGTTTATTTAATTCCATTTACAAGTTTTGTTAATTTAGTCATTGTCTTTTGTTGGGAGCGCTCCTGTCAATGTATTTCTGATGACCTGTGGAGTTTGTTTGAGTAATGTTTTCTTCACCTCAAACAGCAAGTAAACAAAGGGGAAAGGGGGATACATAGTCAGTTGTGCAACTGAATGCATTCAACTGAAATGTGTCTTCCGCATTTAACCTAACACCTCTGAATCAGAGAGGTGTGAAATTTATTCCGACACTATTTGAGTGACTGTTTGTTTTGGCAAATGTTTATTTGAAACAACGCAAACGTATTTTCTGCTAACGTGGTTCCTGCTATCGATATTTGCAACCGTTGTGTACGTGTGCTGCTTCTGTGAGCCACAGCCGAGGCATGGCTTAGGACCGTTTGACTCTGTCATCAAAGAATTGCTTCTCCTACATAGGTCTGCAAAAGAAAGGTCTCAAGTCATGCTCTGTATACACAGGCATCCAAGTTCTCTATCTATATGTATGACGTCAGATCTTTTTCCACAACTGAGGGCCTAGCTCCAACAGTCATGGTTCGCCACTGCCTTTATGGTAGAGTGGCCAGACAAAAGCCACTTCCCAGTAAAAGTCGCATGACAGCCTGCTTGGATTTTGCCAAAAGGCACCTAAAGACTCTTAGACCATGAGAAACAAGATTTTCTGGTGTGATGAAACAGAGAATGAACTATTTGGACTGAATGCCAAGCGTCACGTCTGGAGGACACCTGGCACCATCCCTACCAGGTGAAGCATGGTGGTGGCCGCATCATGCTGTTGGGATGTTTTTCAGTGGCAGGGACTGGGAGACCAGTCAGGATCAAGGCAAAGATGAACGGAGCAAAGTACAGAGAGATCCTTGATGAAAACCTGCTCCAAAGTGCTCAGGACCTCTCAGACTGGGGCGAAGATTCACCTTCCAACAGGACAGCAACCCTAAGCTCACAGCCAAGACAATGCAGGAGTGGCTTCGGGAAAAGTCTCAATATCCTTGAGTGGCCCAGCCAGAGCCCAGAATTTAACTCGATAGAACATCTCTGGAGAGACCTGAAAATAGCTGTACAGCGATGCTCCCCATCCAACCTGACAGGATCTGCAGAGAAGAATAGGAGAAAGTCGCCAAATACAGGTGTGCCAAGCTTGTAGTGTCATACCCAAGAAGACTTGAGGCTGTAATTGCTGCAAAAGGTGCTTCAACAAAGTACATAGTAATGGGTCTGAATACTTATGTAAATGTCATATTTCAGTGTAAACATTTCTATAAACCTGTTTTTGCTTTTTCATTATTGGCTATTGTGTATAGATTGATGAGGGAAAAAACAATTTAATCAATTTTAGAATATGGCTGTAATGTAACAAAATGTGTAAAAAGTCAAGGGGTCTGAATACTTTACGAATGCACTGTAAATATGACCTGGATTTATCTTACATTTCCTCAATAGGAAGTTGTACCTTAAGCCAACACTTTTTCCTGGTCTTTCCTGCTGGGAATTGGGGGCTTCAGGTGTGGGAATGGAGGACATAGATAATTGGAATATTAATTTCAAGGTCAATTTGGGTTAGCTGTTTATCTGTTTATCAGTGGCCCCGGAGGAGATGGCTACCGTTTTACGGGCTCCTAACCAATTGTGCTGTTGTGTGTTTTTTTGCTTTATTTGTAATTTATTGTGTACATAATGTTTCTGCCACTGTCTCTTAGCCAACGTACAATCATTGGATAATAAAATAGACAAGCTACGATCACGGATATCCTACCAACGGGACATTAAAAACGGCAATATCTTATGTTTCACCGAGTCGTGGCTGAACGACGACATGGATAACATACAGCTGGCAGGATATACGCTGCATCGGCAAGATAGAACAGCTGCCTCCAGTAAGCCAAGGGGTGGCGGTCTGGTGCACAAAATATAATATTAAGGAAGTCTTGAGGTTTTGCTCGCCCGAGGAAGAGTATCTCATGATAAGCTGTAGACCACACTATTTACCGAGACAGTTTTCATCTATATTTTTCATAGCTGTCTATTTACCACCATAAAACGATGCTGGCACTAAGACCGCACTCAATGAGCTGTATAAGGCTATAAGCAAAGAGGAAAACGCTCATCCATAGGCGGCGCTCCTAGTGGCCGGGGACTTTATTGCAGGGAAACTTAAATCCATTTTACCTCATTTCTATCAGCATGTTAAATGGGCAACCAGAGGGAAAAAAACTCTAGACCACCTTTACTCCACACACAGAGACGCGTACAAAGCTCTCCCTCGCCCTCCATTTGGCAAATCTGACCATAATTCTATCCTCCTGATTCCTGTTTACAAGCAAAAACTAAAGCAGGAAGCACCAGTGACTCGGTCAATAAAGAAGTGGTCAGATGACGCAGATGCTAAGCTACAGGACTGTTTTCCTAGTACAGACTGGAATATGTTCCGGGATTCTTCCGATGGCATTGAGGAGTACATCACATCAGTCATTGGCTTCATCAATTGTTTATATATATATATATATATACAGTGGGGAGAACAAGTATTTGATACACTGCCGATTTTGCAGGTTTTCCCACTTACAAAGCATGTAGAAGTCTGTAATTTTTATCATAGGTACTCTTCAACTGTGAGTGACGGAATCTAAAACAAAAATCCAGAAAATCACATTGTATGATTTTTAAGTAATTAATTTGCATTTTATTGCATGACATAAGTATTTGATGCATCAGAAAAGCAGAATATTTGGTACAGAAACCTTTGTTTGCAATTACAGAGATCATACGTTTCCTGTAGTTCTTGACCAGGTTTGCACACACTGCAGCAGGGATTTTGGCACACTCCTCCATCCAGATCCTTCAGGTTTCGGGGCTGTCGCTGGGCAATACGGACTTTCAGCTCCCTCCAAAGATTTTCTATTGGGTTCAGGTCTGGAGACTGGCTAGGCCACTCCAGGACCTTGAGATGCTTCTTACGGAGCCACTCCTTAGTTGCCCTGGCTGTATGTTTTGGGTCGTTGTCATGCTGGAAGACCCAGCCACGACCCATCTTCAATGCTCTTACTGAGGGAAGGAGGTTGTTGGCCAAGATCTCGCGATACATGGCCCCATCCA
Organism: Thymallus thymallus; assembly: GCA_023634145.1. NCBI lineage: Eukaryota > Metazoa > Chordata > Actinopteri > Salmoniformes > Salmonidae > Thymallus > Thymallus thymallus. The sequence goes on along the minus strand of CM042396.1, from coordinate 6,309,520 downwards.
TCCTCCCCTCAATACGGTGCAGTCGTCCTGTCCCCTTTGCAGAAAAGCATCCCCAAAGAATTATGTTTCCACCTCCATGCTTCACGGTTGGGATGGTGTTCTTGGGCTTGTACTCATCCTTCTTCTTCCTCCAAACACGGCGAGTGGAGTTTAGACCAAAAAGCTCTATTTTTGTCTCATCAGACCACATGACCTTCTCCCATTCCTCCTCTGGATCATCCAGATGATCATTGGCAAACTTCAGACGGGCCTGGACATGCGCTGGCTTGAGCAGGGGGACCTTGTGTGCGCTGCAGGATTTTAATCCATGACAGCGTAGTGTGTTACTAATGGTTTTCTTTGAGACTGTGGTCCCAGCTCTCATTGGTCATTGACCAGGTCCTGCCGTGTAGTTCTGGGCTGATCCCTCACCTTCCTCATGATCATTGATGCCCCACGAGGTGAGATCTTGCATGGTGCCCCAGACCGAGGGAGATTGACCGTCATCTTGAACTTCTTCCATTTTCTAATAATTGCGCCAACAGTTGTTGCCTTCTCATCAAGCTGCTTGCCTATTGTCCTGTAGCCCATCCCATTCTTGTGCAGGTCTACAATTTTATCCCTGATGTCCTTACACAGCTCTCTGGTCTTGGCCATTGTGGAGAGGTTGCAGTCTGTTTGATTGAGTGTGTGGACAGGTGTATTTTATACAGGTCACGAGTTCAAACAGTTGCAGTTAATACAGGTAATGAGTGGAGAACAGGAGGGCTTCTTAAATAAAAACGAACAGGTCTGTGAGAGCCGGAATTCTTACTGGTTGTTAGGTGATCAAATACTTATGTCATGCAATAAAATGCAAATAAATTATTCAAAAATCATACAATGTGATTTTCTGGATTTTTGTTTTAGATTCCGTCTCTCACAGTTGAAGTGTACCTATGATAAAAATTACAGACCTCTACATGCTTTGTAAGTAGGAAAACCTGCAAAATCTGCAGTGTATCAAATACTTGTTCTCCCCACTGTATATATATATACACACATATATATATATATACTGTATATACACTACCATTCAAAAGTTTGGGGTCACTTTTCCATGAAAACTTACATTAAAAGAGCAATATAGTCAAGACGTTGACAAGGATATAAATAATGATTTTTAATTGAAATAATAATTGTGTCCTTCAAACTTTGCTTTCGTCAAAGAATCCTCCATTTGCAGCAATTACAGCCTTGCAGACATTTGGCATTATAGTTAATCTGAAGAGATTTCACCCCATGCTTCCTGAAGCACCTCCCACAAGTTGGATTGGCTTGATGGGCACTTCTTACGTACCATACGGTCAAGCTGCTCCCACAACAGCTCAATAGGGTTGAAATCCAGTGACTGTGCTGGCCACTCCATTATTGACAGAATACCAGCTGACTGCTTCTTCTTTAAATAGCTCAACCCTATTGAGCTCTTGCATAGTTTGGAGCTGTGCTTTGGGTCATTGTCCTGTTGTAGGAGGAAATTGGCTCCAATTAAGTGCCATCCACAGGGTATGGCATGTCATTGCAAAATGGAGTGATAGCCGTCCTTCTTCAAGATCCCTTTTACCCTGTACACATCTCCCACTTTACCACCACAAAAGCACCCCCAGACCATCACATTGCCTCCACCATGCTTTGCAGAAAGCACTCCTCCAGCATCTTTTCATTTGGTCTGCATCTCACGAATGTTCTTCATTATGATCCGAACACCTCAAACTTAGATTTATCTGTCCATAACAATTTTTTTTCAGTCTTCCTCTGTCCAGTGTCTGTGTTCTTTTGCCCATCTTAACCTTTTATTTTTATTGGCCAGTCTGAGATATGGCTTTTTCTTTGCAACTCTGCCTAGAAGGCCAGCATACCGGAGTTGCCTCTTCACTGTTGACGTTGAGACTGGTGTTTTGCGGGTACTATTTAATGAAGCTGCCAGTTGAGGACTTGTGAGGAGTCTGTTTCTCAAACTAGACACTAATGTACTTGTCCTCTCGCTCAGTTGTGCACCGGGGCCTCCATCCTCCTCTTTCTATTCTGGTTAGAGACAGTTTGCGCTGTTCTGTGAAGGGAGTAGTACACAGCGTTGTACGAGATCTTCAGTTTCTTGGAAATTTCTTGCATGGAATAGCCTTAATTTCTCAGAACAAGAATAGATTGACGAGTTTCAGAACAAAGTTATTTGTTTCTGGCCATTTTGAGCCTGTAATCGAACCCACAAATGCTGATGCTCCAGATACTCAACTAGTCTAAAGAAGGCCAGTTTTATTCATTCTTTAATCAGCACAACCGTTTTCATCTGTGCTAACATAATTGCAAAACGGTTTTCTAATGATCAATTTTAATATGATATACTTGGATTAGCTAACACAACATGCCATTGGAACACAGGAGTGATGGTTGCTGATAATGGGCCTCTGTACGCCTGTGTAGATATTCCATAAAAAATCTGCCGTTTCCAGCTACAATAGTCATTTACAACATTAACAATGTCTACACTATTTCTGAGCAATTTGGATGTTATTTTAAAGGGCAAAAAATGTTAACGGTAATATTATATATACACATATACTGTACATACACACTCACACAACAAGAACAAACAGAAACTGAGTTCCAATACCTCAAGCACTGGCTGAAGTAGTTATTGTGTGTGTACACACATATACACACACACACACACACACACACACACACACACACACACTATATATATATATAGATACACAAATACATATATATACACACATACATATACACACACATCTATATATACACATACACACATCTATATATACACATACATACATCTATATATACACATACATACATCTATATATATATATATATATATATATATATATATATATATACACATACATACATCTATATATACACATACATACATCTATATATATATATACACATACATACATATATACACATACATACATATATACACATACATACATATACACACATATATATACATACATATATATATACATACATACATATACACACATATATATACATACATATACACACACACACACATACAGTATATACAGCGGGTGAAATAAGTATTGAACACGTCACCATTTTTCTCAGTAAATATATTTCCAAAGGTGCTATTGACATGAAATTTTCACCAGATAACAACCCAAGTAATCCATACATACACAAAGAAAACAAAACAAATAAGTTCAGAAATTAAGTTGTGTAATAATGTGAAATGACACAGGGAAAAAGTATTGAACACACTTACTGATATTTATTTAATACTTTGTACAAAAGCCTTTGTTGGTAATGACAGCTTCAAGATGCCTCCTGTATGGAGAAACTAGTCGCATGCATTGCTCTGGTGTGATTTTGGCCCATTCTTCCACACAGTCTTCAAATCTTGAAGGTTCCGTGGGCCTCTTCTATGAATCTTGATCTTCAGTTCTTTCCATAGATTTTCAATGGGATTTAAGTCAGGTGATTGGCTGGGCCATTCTAGCAGATTTCTTTTCTTTCTTTGAAACCAATTGAGAGTTTCCTTGGCTGTGTTTGGGATCATTGTCTTGCTGAAATGTCCACCCTCGTTTCATCTTCATCATCCTGGTAGATGGCAGCAGATTTTTGTCAATTATGTGAAGTTTGCCAGTACCATTTGCTGAAAAGCAGCCCCACACCATGATGTTCCCACCTCCAAACTTCACTGTTGGTATGGTGTTTTTAGGGTGATGTGCAGTGCCATTTCTCCTCCAAACATGGTGTGTATTATGACATCCAAACAGTAAAATTTTGCTCTCATCTGACCACACTATATTCTCCCAGTATTTCACTGGCTTTTCCAAATATTGTGCAGTAAACGTTAAATGAGCTTCAACATGCTTTTCTTTCAGCAATGGAGTCTTGCGTGGTAAACGTGCATACAGGCCATGGCGGTGGAGTGCATTACTCTTCTGATTATTCTTTTCACTCCTCTGTCAGAAATCTTGCGAGCAGCACCTGGTCGAGGCAAATTTATGGTGAAATGATTGTCTTTCCACTTCCGTATTATGGCCCCAACAGTGCTCACTGGAACATTCAGAAGCTTAGAAATGCGCCTATAACCAATGCCATCAGTATGTTTTGCAACAATTAGGTTGCGAATGTCTTGAGACCGCTCTTTGCTTTTACCCATCATGAGATGTGTCTTGTGTGACACCTTGGCAATGAGACCTTTTTGTAGGCCATCAGTTGGGACTGAACCAGCTGATATTAATTTGCACTGACAGGGGGCTGGATTGCTTTTTAATTACTGATAGTTTTCAGCTGTTGTCTTGGCTTTCCATGCCTTTTTGAACCTCCCTTTCTTCATGTGTTCAATACTTTTTCCCTGTGTCATTTCACATAACTTAATTTCTGAACTTATTTGTTTTGGTTTCTTTTTATGTATGATTACTTGGTTTGTTACCAACATCTGGTGAAACTTTCATGTCGATAGCACCTTTGGAAATATATTTACTGAGAAAAATGGTGACGTGTTCAATACTTATTTCGCCCGCTGTATATATATATATATATATATATATATATACACACAAACACAGTGATTTTGGAAAGTATTCAGACCCCTAGACTTTTCCCCACATTGTTATGTTACAGCCTTATTCAAAAATGTATAAAAAAAAAAAAAATCTCAATCTACACACAATATCCCATAATGACAAAGCAAAAACAGGTTATTCATTTTTTGGGCTAATTTATAAAAATAAAAATTGAAATATTACATTTGCATAAGTATTCAGACCCTTTACTCTCTGAAAAACATGCCAACAGCATAATGCTACCACCACCATGCTTCACTGTAGGGACGGTGCCAGGTTTCCTCCAGACGCTTGGCATTCCTCCAAAGAGTTCAATCTTGTCTTCATCAGACCAGAGAATCTCGTCTGTCATGGTCTGAGAGTCCTTTAGGTGCCTTTGGGTAAACCTTTAGGTGCCTTTGTGCCTTTTCCTGAAGAGTGGCTTCCGTCTGGCCACTCTACCATAAAAGCCTAATTGGTGGAGTGCTGCAGAGATGGTTGTCCTCGACACAATCCTATCTCGGAGCTCTACAGACAATTCCTTCAACCTCATGGCTTGGTTTTGCTTTGACATGCACGGTCAACTGTGGGATCTTATATAGACAGGTGTGTGCCTTTTCAAATCATGTACTATCAATTCAATTTACCACAGTTGGCCTGCAAGTTTTAGAAACATCAAGGATGATCAGTGGAAACAGGATGCACCTGAACTCAATTTCAAGTCTCATAGCAAAGGGTCTGAATACTAATGTAAATAAGGTATGTTTTTCATTTTGAATACATTTGCAAAAATGTATTCATGTAATGTATTTCGCTTTGTCATTATGGCATATTGTGTGTCGATTGATGAGGATTTGTATTTATTTAATCCATTTTAGAATAAGGCTGTAACGTAACAATGTGTAAAAAGTGAAGGGGTCTGAATACTTTACAAATGCACTGTATATATAGATATATTTAATTGAATCAAAAACTAAAATCCCTCACCAAGATTTCTTTAAACATTTCAATACCTTTATTAAGCAAAGAACAAATTTAAAAAAAAAAGTGCATAGAAAAAAGGTTTACAAATTTTTATACAACTATGTACAGACAAAGTTCGCTTTGTGTCAAGGTAACAGAACAATGTTCATTCAACACGCAGTGAGAGAATCATTTTATTTTAAATAAATTTAAACTGTCACTGCAATAAAACACACTGCATTTATTCAGTACTCTGGGGCAGAGACCCTTCCAAACCCCAACCAAAACCTGAAACGTAGATTGTGTCCTTTGTTGCATACACAGCCAGCTCAGTGCCCTAAAAATGGGGCTGCACATTCGAGCCAGAAAAGCACGAATTGGAAACCAAGAGCAAGTTACAATATCCATACTAGCATATCACTTGTAATGAAACTATTGGCCATGCATTCTACGTGGATTACTACAGTCAGTGCTTGACTTGGGCCAGAACAGAAACTGAGTACCAATACTTCAAGCACTGGCTGAAGTAGTTATTGTAACAGAGCCCAAACATTATCTTCTCTATATGTCATGGTGAGCCACTGAGGTAGTACATTTGTGAGAGACAGAGTAGAGGAGTGGTCATGGTCAGGTAAGTAGAAGGGGAACACAACAGACGGAGAAGATAAAGGATGACAAATTGAGCCTAGGCTACGACCAGGTATTGAGCCTAGGCTACGACCAGGTATTGAGCCATGGCTACGACCAGGTATTGAGCCTAGGCTACGACCAGGTATTGTACTGTAAGCGCCAAGCCCGTTTAAAATGTGTGGGTGTTCAGTACCAAATATAAACCAGGTTAATATTTGACAACACAACACATTTATTTATTTTCATTAGCATTTTTGATTATACATTTATATCAATATACATGAATACATATACAAATTGGGTTGTAAAATGACGAGGGAAGGAGTAGACGACTATCAAAGCAGTTCTTTTCACCCCAAACCATATTACTTTCCCCAGTATTAAAGTCTGGAAGATCATGAACAAAACGGCACAAAAACAAGAGGGAAAAAAGTATACCTGGCAGACTAAAAACATATTTTATTATTTATTTCTAGAGGGGTGCATCAAGATATCTGTTTTCACAGAAATTACATTCTAATTACAGGGGAGAAATTAGTGGAGAACAAGTTTAAAGGTAGACTTAGCGATATGACGGAGCTGCAGAAAGTAAACAAGCATAGAGGGTAAATTTCCAACTAAGAGGGTTGCAGCGTGAGGCTCGACTTCTCCGCTGTTTTTGTGCCCTGGCTACCACGCTGTGACAGCGGTAATCTAACCCGTACGCACATGCACAGATACTGTGTGTGACTGTGCATGTGCGTACTTCTCTGAGTCTACCTTTATTAAAAACATAGGTGAAAGCAACCTTTAGGGTAGTCGAACAGCACCTCCATAAAAGTACAACAAAAAGGAACACCAACCTGAATCTGCCCCCTGCTCATGGACATGTCCTAAATGTCCCCCTATTCCCTATCAGCCCTGTTCAAAAGTAGTGCACTATGTAAGGAATGTCAGGGTGTCATTTGGGACGAAGATTCTGTTATAGTGGTCTCCATAATATCAACATGGGCAATTAAAATATAGCTGCTCCAAAATGTATACTAGAGGTGGCTTGGTTCAAAGTAAAAAAAATACAACAGGCTTGTTCCCCCCCTCCATGGTCAGTATTGCTTTTTACGTATAGCAACGCTCGCCCTTATGGCCATTGAAAATAAGGTGCTAAAATCGGTTTCTCCTCCACTCGAGTGTAGCCTTGTATCGTCATAGCTACAAAAACATGGAATTCCTCTTTAAAACAGAGTCATCTGATTGATTACAAACTGAAATCAAGTACATAATCAACCCCATCTCTGGTCCACGTGATAAGCACCACTGTGGAATATTTTGCTCTATTTTCAGCAGAGGCCATTGGAAACTGATTCAAGAACGTAGACACACCAAGCGAGTTGCCCATGAGATGTGGTAATGTCACCTGTAGCCTAAAGTACTGAGGTCTGAATCAACTGGTTTTCCTTGCAGGTCTAGGATAGATGCCTGTAGTGGTATACATCGAGTTTGGGAAACCCTGCTCTGGGATATAACCACAAAATGTCCACCATTAAACTATCTACGGAGGAGGAGGGTCGTCCAATTCATCAGTACTTATCGGCAACGCCACTTATACCATATTATTACATTTCCCCTCATCTCCCTCTAGGAATTCAAGTACTCCAACGTGGTGTTTGTCTGTTAGGTTGGTCTTCTAGTTAAGGAAGCGTCGGCAACGCCTAGCGTTACAGTTGCAGTGCAGCTTGCTGCTGTCGTCCTCGATGGGGAACTTGTAGTCGTAGGTGAGCTCCTCACCGCGGTAGATCTTACGCAGGGCGAAGATGACGATGTGCTTGTGACTGTCGGCGAGGATGACGCGCGAGTAGCAGTTGGGCTCGCATGAGTGGTTGATAAAACGGGCGGCATTGCCATGCATGGTGGCGTCAACAACATCAAAGTCATCAATGCGGAACATGTAACAGCCGATGCCCTGACGAGGAGAAAAGAGGGTTTTAGAAGACAAAGACGAGATATAACTTTATTAACCCCCCAAAAATATAATAAATACAAAACTAACAAGACACTAAAAGCTGCACATCATGAAAGCTAAGTGCTCAGATTAAAATGTATCATAGCAAATATAAAAAATGTATTTAGTTATTGAATGAAATGAGATGCAGCTGTATTTTTTTGCATGGCTGTTTTTTCTGAAATGAATTGCTGTAATTTGTTTTTGCATTGCTGTATTTTCCTTTGTATTAAAAACCTAAATAACCCGTTTCTGTAAACTGCTTATAAGACACTGATCACTCCATTGATTTTGTTGACCAACCTTGCCGTCATAGTATTTCTCTCTCTTGTCTGTGAGAACAGCACGGATGACGTTGCCTGCGTACTCGACCACCATCTCCCCTGCCTCAATGTTCCTCTTGCAGAACAGACCACGTCCATGAATTTCAGACCTAGAATAAGGAAAATGTAAAAGAAACAATGAGAGAAAAATAGTAAGTATGAAGTATTTTACCCCCCCCCCCCAAAAAACCAAAGTATTCATAATAATAATAATATTAGACCATTTAAAAATTGTTTTCTTGCTTAGTGACCTGTAAACCCCCACTGCTTCCTTGGAGGTCTTCTCCAGGTGTCTGAAGCGCATGGCCATGGGAAGCTCTGTGCTGGTGGCTCGTCTGAGATAGGAACATGGAGAATACAGTAGGTTAGAACTTATTTCTATCTGGAAAAAAAATGTAAATACTAAAAGACAATTCAATTACAGCATTAGCTCAATGGCATTTGTGGAGTTGTCTAACCTGGTGGATTTCAGTAGGACTTCGTCGTCCTCCTCGTCACATGGCGTCGACATGATGTCAGGCAGCCGTCTGTGTTGAGACGCCAAGAAGTTGAACATGTCGAAGGTTGACTTTCTGTGAGGTGACAGAGGCAGAGAGGGAGTTAATTATAGCTACAGTCGTTTCATGTTCTAAATGTAGGAGTTGTAGAATTCATAGCATTCTAGACTAAATTACCTCTACACTCCAATAAGGGATAAAGTTATGGAGATCTTACGGCAAGATGGCTCGGTTCTCAACATGCCTATTTTAACCACAGACATCAGTGCTTGGTTCTTACCGCAAGTAGACCTCGGCGCGGGCGCACCCGCTGGGGTTGATGGGCAGCTCGTCGTCAGGGGTGTCGTAGCGGTGGAAGCGGAACCGGTGTTGCTTACAGCTGGCGGCGCCCTGCAGCTGCTCCAGTAGGAAGATGACAGCGTCGTGGAGCAGGCCCAGAACCCGAGCCCCGATCACCCCGCCCAGGGGCAACGCCTTCAGATGGAACCCTGCTCGGGCCTCCAGGACGCCGTCGATCACCGCTCGCCACGCCACTGAGGGAGAGAGAGAGGAAAGGAAAAAGGAGGATATGAAAAACAAACATCGGGTTGGTTTACTAGACACACATTAAGCCTAGTCCTGGACTTAAAAGCCAGTTCAACAGATTCTGCATAGAAAATGCTTGTATATACACAAATAGGAATAGCTGTAACTATATATAAGTTACAGCTACTGTTTCTGTAGTCAGGCTAAGATTCTTACCCTCTATGCTGTCTGCCTGTACATGGAAACCGTCGTCGCTGGTAATCTCAAAGCGTAGGTGGGTCTGGTTCCTGTGGGTAAACCTGGTCTTGTCCTGTTTTGGTGGTGACGCGTCCTCATTAGAGCTGAAACCTGAGGGGTTTGAAAGTGTGTTAAGAATAGGAAGGTTAAGATTTTAAATTTTTTATCAATTTTTAAATTAAATATTTATTATCATTCAGAATACATTTCAAAAATGGGTTTTGATAAAAAATAAAAATGTAAGTAGTACATTCACTCAATGCTGAATGTATACAAGGTTGCCCACCTGAGTAGGGGCCCCAGTCAGAGAGATCGCCATGGCGGGCACTGACCCAGACGTGGGTTTTCCCATGGATGTTGCTGTTACTCTGAGTGGTGCTGTTGTTGGGTGGACGTAGAGTGCTGTTGGGCTGACGCGACATCTGAGGTGGTCTATAAGACAGGACACACAGACATGGTGTTCATGAATTAAAACAAAAGGTGTAATAGAGTTTATATATCCCTCTTCTACTTAAGGCTTCTATGGAAAGGGGTGCTCATCTGGGTTAAGTCATTCCAAAAAATAAAATATGACAGTGGACTGACAAGTCAAAACAAGTCAGCTTTTTAAATTTGTATTAATAAAAGCACACCTACAGTGCATTCAGGAAATATTCAGACCCCTTGACTTTTTCCACATTTTGTTATCCTGACTGGTCACTCTACAATAAAGGCCTGATTGTTGGAGTGCTGCAGAGATGGTTATCCTTTTGGAAGGTTCTTCCATCTCCACAGAGGAACTCTGGAGCTCTGTCAGAGTGACCATCAGGTTCTTTGTCACCTCCCTGACCAAGGCCCTTCTCCCCCGATTGCTCAGTTTGGCTGGGCAGCCAGCTCTAGGAAGAGTCTTGGTTTTTCCAAACTACTTCCATTTAAGAATGATGGAGGCCACTGTGTTCTTGGGGACCTTCAGTGCTGCATGTTTTGGTACCCTTCCCCAGATCTGTCCCTGAACACAATCTTGTCTCGGAGCACTACGGACAATTGTTTCGACCTTATGATGTGTGCCTTTCCAAATTATGCCCAATCAAATCATGTCCAATCCAGTTGTAGCTCAATTTCGAGTCTCATAGCAAAGTGTCTGAATACTTACATAAATAATTTTAACGTAACAAAATGTAGAAAAGGGGAATGGGTCAGAATACTTTCCGAAAGCACTGCATGTAGAGACCCTTATGGGTCATGGTGGAGAGAAAAAAAACTGAGCTGCTAGCAAGGCTTTTTGCGATGACAGTACGTTCACCTGGATATTAGCTAATTGCCAGGCTAGGATAGGTAGCTAACAAACTCCTCTGGCTATATAGACTGGCTATAGAACAGCTAAGATCATGGAGCAGAGCCAGACAGAATTCCTGCCTAGCTTCATTGCACCTGTTAACACCAAAGCCACTTGGAAATTATGCACAATAAATTCACATGCCTTTCCTTTCTGCCTCCGATAGGTCACATGCACAATTGTTAACAGTCAAAACACATCCAGGCGTTTGTTAACAGTCAAAACACATCCAGGATTTTGTTAACAGTCAAAACACATCCAGGATTTTGTTAACAGTCAAAACACATCCAGGTGTACAGTCAAAACACATCCATGATTTTGGCTGGTACCATGTTTTAGTGAATGTATTGCCCCAACTATATGCATGAACTGGGTCGCAGGGATGGGAGGCGCACAAAGTGTATGAATCGGAGTTTGCAAGTGTATTTGGTTTGCGTTATAAAACATGCATCATTCAATTATGACTGCTAAAGAGGCTCCTGGCTTTTCAGGCTACTGAAATGACGGCCTAATTAAGGGGTTTTGAACGCTACTATTTGCCCTTACGATTCATAGGGATATGAAAACACTGAAACTAAGCTATTGAATGGTCAGTTATCATCACCCTTTGAAGCATGTAATTAACACCATAGAATTACAGTTAGGCTGCGCTATGTTATCTGCCAAGAGGGAATGGACCGGTGTAGGTCAACATAAGGAGAATGCCTGCAGGGGAGATCTAAGGGAACTAATTAAACATTGAGGGAACTACTTTTTCTATTCAGGAAACCATTTTTTTTATGATTACTTTTTATATTTCTTCACAATGACCCCTAAGGGGATCTGTACTTATGCATTCCAAAATATTAACCTTGCAGTGTGTATTTGTGGAATCCATCTAGCTATGGTTGTGTATGAGAAGAGACTAACCTGATCTCCTCAGGTTCTGGTGGTGGGATGACCTTGGGCACAACTATCTCCTGGTCCAGATCCAGCACATCTGTCATTGTTGGGGCTTTGATTCGAACGCCACTATTTCTGTGTGAGGAAAACTACAGTGACTAAGTCTTTAAAATCAATCTATTTATTGTCCCAATTGAAAAATGTGTAGTGCAGTCAGGGTTACAAGTAAAATGAAAACTAAATAATTCCATCGGCTCATACTGTACATATGGTACTCTGGCTTACCTGCTGCCATCTAGGTTATCCAGGTCACTAGAGGGCGACAGCGGGAGGAAATCGGTCTTCCATTTCTTCTTGCTGGGACGCTCAGCGACAAAGGACACTCTCTTGACTCGGACATGGGACTCCGGTACGATGGCCGGCTCGTGGCGAAGAGTGTCGGAGATGGCTAGAGGGGACTGGAGCTTGTTGAGGAACGGATGGACCTGGGATGTGCTCAGCTGGGATGGGCTCACCCTGAGGATATTAGGCCGTATCCGAGAGGGCTCGCGATGAGTAGCCATGGCTCTGTCTAAGATAGCTTGGGCTTGGTTGCCTGTCATCACTGGAGATCTGGGCACAGAGACGCACTTGACCCTCACTTGTTTCGCTCCACTCGTCACGGGCATGGCTCGGACCAGCACTCGCCCATCACGAAAACTCTCTGCAGTCCTGATCAGGAGATTGGTGGTGGTTGCTGGTGTGGTGTTGTTTCTGTTAGAGATTGTGGTTGGTGTGGTGGTGTTGTTTCTGTTAGAGATGGTGGTTGGTGTGGTGGTGTTGTTTCTGTTGATGAGATTTGAACTATGGAAGATGGTTGTCCGTGGCGAGGGTGTAGATGTAGCGGGTACTACCACCATCTGGGGAACCGCACGGGGCAGGGCACCACTGCTGTGGATCATCTTGGCGATCTGGCTGATGCTGCTGTAGGAAGGAGAGCTGGTGCTGACCGTCTTGAAGGTGTTGGTGTTCGGATCTTTCTTCAGAATCTGACCTTGACGGTTGACTAGCAGAACCTGTGGGGACGGGGCTGAGTTGGAGGCACCAGATTGAATAGTGGCAGTCAGGTGCTGCTGCGCTGCTTGTCTGGGGGGGGCCAGGCAGATAGAGATAGCTCTCCCCCTAGTGGACGCTGTCTGTAAGGGTATAGAGTTCATGCCATTTATTACGAATGGGGTCGGGGAGGCGGTGGAGGTGACTGTCCTTGGAATGGTTCGAACAGCGATGGGTGGTGAAGAGAAGGCTACATTCAGAGGCAGAGCAGGTCCAGAGGGTAGGGACACCCTGATGATTTTTCTCTGCGTTGGTGTGTGTTTACGTGGAATAGTTTTGCCGCTCACAGGACTAGGGCGTTCCATGCCGTTCATAGTTTTTACAGGAAGTGATTTGGGGTTGGGTTTTGGTTCCGGCTCGAAGTCTGGGTCTCCCATCTCATCGTCCACTCCAATGAGAGAATCTGTAGAGGAAACAGAGCTGTCGCTATCGCTGTCATCAAGCACTACTTTTTTATTATGAGCCAGGTACTCTCTGGTGCTGTCGTCATCCGAAACAAAATGGTCACTGCTGGGGTCCAGAAGAACCTCTTTCTGGGATTCCGTTTGCGCAGAGACCATCAGAACCTCCTCTTCAACAGACATGCCATTATTTGGGTCACAGGTGTCAAACATGGCTTGACTGTCAGCCCCATGATCTTCCCCACTCTTCCCCTCTTCCTGAGTTTCTTCCTCATTGCAGGTAGAATCGCTCGAGTCACTCTCAGAGCCGTTATCCGCTCCGTCAAGCTGTGAGATGGACTGAGACGTAGGAGGTGGGTGGAGAGGGAGACTTGTCTGCCCTGAGTCCTTGGAGGCTTCGCACACCACCAACGTACGAGGTAACTTCAAGTAGTGATCCAAGTCTTCATCTGAGGAACTGTTCTCCAGGACCTCTTTAGTGGCCAAGGCTTTGGTGAATACTGAGGCCTTATTGTCGGCATCTGTGTTGTCCCCACCCTGAGTCTGGCTCACCTCCTCCTCCACTATATCTCCTCCACCCGTCTGGGAATCTCCACAGTGAAGCGCCACAGTCTCGTTCAGCAGGGCCTCGTCAAACTCCAGCTTGGCGTTTAGCACAGAGGCCACCGCCACGTCTGCGTCCGCTACGTCGAATGGCGCAAAGTCCTGATCCGATATCAGGGGGCTGACATCGGAGTCTTCCTCCATGTTATTTGCTGTCAATGTGATTCCGTTTGAGGGCGCCACCACTGCCTCCTCTGGCTCGGATGACGCTAAGAAGTCTTGTGGCACCTCAGCGGACACCGGAGTTGTGATTTTGAATGGCTGTTTGATCCTGGAGGAGTGGAGGAGGGCCAGAGGGAGGTTGGAGGGGGCGCTGCCAATGGCGCCAGGCTGCAGAGAGAGAGAGGAGCTCCAGCTGGAGGAGCCAGCACGAGGTTGTACTCTCCGAGGGGAACGCAGGAGGTTTTGGCTGGTTCTGGGAGGGGAGCTGAAGGGTAGGGACCTTGAGTGGTGGGTGCCCCCTGAACGGAGCGCCATTGGTCCCGCGGGGCCATTGGTGGGGGAAGAGGAATCCCCGGAGTGGCGGCCCCGAGACAGGCGACGCGGCCGGCAGGTATCGTCCAGATCCCTGAGAGTCAGGATGTGGTGGGATTTGGTCATGGCACTCCCTAGAGATTACAGGATCACATTTTACGTTGATGTCATTTAGCAGACGCTCTTATCCCAAGCGATTTATAGTCAGTGCATTCAATTTAAGGTAACTAGGTAAGACAACATATCACTCATAGTAAGTAAAAACTTTCCTCAATAAAGCATAGATATCTCACTGTTAACTGACACTATATATTAAACTGGTATTGATATCTGTCAATGTTACCTGGAGAGGGAAGAGGTCGAGATGTTCCTCCTGCTGGTCTCCTGGTTTGTGAGTAACCAGGGGTTTTGGCCCCAGGTTCTTGTTTTATGGGGGACGGGGTAGTGCTAGGAGATACCTCAATGGGCAGAGTACTCATCACAGCCTCTGGAATCTCCATTTCTGGTCAAGGAACAAAAAAGGAACATTATTTACTTTGAAGAGTCTACTCGAAGAATTTGTAGATTCTAGTAAATATTGTACGATTCCCATGTACTTAATTATGTTGTTATTTAATTATTTAAATAGAAAAGAAGACATCAAGGTTATCCATTGACGTGCTACACCCTACTACCAGATAGGGGCAGGTTAGGTGGGCTTGCTGACCTTTGCAGTAGCTGTGGGCTATGGTTTGGTTCTCCTGGTCCCACCGACATGGTTCCCCTGGCTTCTCTGGGAGTGGAGAGCACACCTCTGTCACCTTACAGGTGTACTTACAGCGCCGCCGAGGGTCCACTGTGCTCCAGTACAGTCGAGAGCACCTGGACGGAGGAAGAGAATGAGAAGAGGGAAAAGGTGAGTAAAGTAAAAGATATACAATTTCAAAATGAACTCCAGGGAAGTTCCCCTACAAAGTAAGCAGAGATTTATATGGCCATTCTCATATCTTATAATAACAAGACAATGACAACCCTGACTACATTATTCACAAATTGATTAATCAAAACAAGAAAAATCTAAATGGATGCTGTCAATGTCTGGTCACAAGAGGATTACTGGTCACTTACTGGTAGCCCACAGGATACAACCGCGCGCCATTTGCTGATAGTTCAGTCAGCACACCCAGCCTGTTGATCTGAAGAGAGCCTGGATATAGAAGGAGACAGATGGATGGTTTCAAGTGGTTTCACAAGTAAAAAGGGGTATGTGGTACAATACTGTAAATCTCTTACTGGCCAAACTACATGGGTCACACCTTCCAAACCAAAACACCCTCGACAAAGGGAACAGGGTGCCATTTGGGACAAAGCCTATGTAAAGCAATACTTTTGACCAGAGCCTGAGGTAATTTTTTTTTATTGTGTGCCATCATTGTCAAAATAATCATTGTCATGTGGATCTAAATCTAAAAGATACAAATCTAAAAGTAACTTCTATTGCCAACCATGTAAAAATAGCCTACATAAAGCCAACAAATAAAAACATTGCAGCCTGCAGGTAGAAAATATCCTGATGAAAATAAATATCCAATAAACCACATAGGCTACGCATGGCCTGTCTGCAATTAACTTGTAACATTGTAAAAAAGATTCTGGTCCCTCCGAGTTGCCAGCGACAGTGAGCTCGGTACAGACACAGCTGTAGGCTATTTGTGCAAGGGATTAAGACGTAATCAGGTACTTTAAGTTTCAACTGGATCAGAGCATTTCATTTTTCCCTTTCATGCCAAGTGGTTATCAAAAGGGAGAGAGCTGGAAATATGTTCCATTTGGGGAGTTTCTCCCATTCTTCTCTGAAGATCATCTCAAGCAGGGTCAGGTTGGACGGGGAGGGTCGCTGCACAGCTTTTTTCAGGTCTTTCCAGATATGTTAGATCGGGTTCAAGTCCGGGCTCAGGCTGGGCCACTCAAGGGCATTCAGAGACTTGTCCTGAAGCAACTCTTGCGTTGTATTGGCTGTGTGCTTAGGGTCGTTGTCCTGTTGGAAGGAGAACTGTCGCCCCAGTCTGAAGTCCTGAGCGCTCTGGAGCAGGTTTTCATCAAGGATCTCTCTGTACTTTGCTCAGTTCATCTTTCCCTAGATCCTGACTTGTCTCCCAGTCCCTGCCGCTGAAAAACATCCCCACAGCATGATGCTGCCATCACCATGCTTCACCGTAGAGATGGTGAAAGGTTTCGTACAGACGTGACGCTTGGCATTCAGGCCAGAGTTTAATCTTGGTTTCATCAGGCAAGATAATCTTGTTTCTCGTGGTCCGAGTCCATTAGGTGCCGTTTGGCAAAATCCAAGTGGGCTGTCATGTGCCTTTTTCTGAGGAGTGGCTTCCGTCTGGCCACTCTACCATAAAGCCTGATTGGTGGAGTACTACAGAGATGGTTGTCCTTCTGGAATATTCTTCCATCTCAACAGAGGAATTCCGTAGCTCATTCAGAGACCATCGGGTTCTTGGTCACCTCCCGGACCAAGGCCCTTCACCCCCGAATGCTCAGTTTAGCTGGGCGGCCAGCGCTAGGAAGTCTTGGTGGTACCAAACTTCTTCCATTTAAGAATGATGGAGCCCACTGTGTTCTTGGGGACCTTCAATGTTTTGGTACCGTTCTCCACATCTGTGCCTCGACACAATCCTGTCTCGGAGCTCGAGAAACTTGAATGTTTTAATTCAGTTGAAGTCGGAAGTTTACATACACTTAGGTAGAAGTCATTAAAACTCATTTTTCAACCACTCCACAGATTTCATGTTAACAAACTATAGTTTTGGCAAGTCGGTTAGGACATCTACTTTGTGCATGACACAAGTAATTCTTCCAACAGTTGTTTACCGACAGATTATTTCACTATATCACAATTCCAGTGGGTCAGAAGTTAACATACACTAAGTTGACTGTGCCTTTCAACAGCTTGGAAATGATAGGCTAACTGAAATCATTTGAGTCAATTGGAGGTGTACCTGTGGATGTATTTCAAGGTTGATTGTCAAACTCTGTGCCTCTTTGCTCGACATCATGGGAAAAATCTAAAGAAATCAGCCAAGACGTCAAAAAAAAAAAAAACTATAGACCTCCACAAGTCTGGTTCATCCTTGGGAGCAATTTCCAAACGCCTGAAGGTACCACGTTCATCTGTACAAACAATAGTACGCAAGTATAAACCCCATGGGACCACGCAGCCATCATACCGCTCAGGAAGGAGACGTATTCTGTCTCCAAGAGATGAACGTACTTTGGTGCGAAAATCAATCCCAGAACAACAGCAAAGGACCTTGTGAAGATGCTGGATGAAACGGGTACAAAAGTATCTATATACACAGTAAAATGAGTCCTATAGCGACATAACCTGAAAGGCCGCTCAGCAAGGAAGAAGCCACTGCTCCAAAACCGCCATAAACCACGGTTTGCAACTGCACATGGGGACAAAGATTGTACTTTTTGGAGAAATGTCCTGATGAAACAAAAATAGAACTGTTTGGCCATAATGACCATCGTTATGTTTGGAGGAAAAAGGGAGAGACTTGCAAGCCGAAGAACACCATCCCAACTGTGAAGCACGGGGGTGGCAGCATCATGTTGTGGGGGTGCTTTGCTGCAGGAGGGACTGGTGCACTTCACAAAATAGATGGCATCATGAGGAAGGAAAATTATGTGGATACATTGAAGCAACATCAAGACATCAGTCAGGAAGTTAGAGCTTGGTCGCAAATGGGTCTTCCAAATGGACAATGACCCCAAACATACTTCCAAAGTTGTTGCAAAATGGCTTAAGGACAACAAAGTCAAGGTATCGGAGTGGCCATCACAAAGCCCTGACCTCAATCCTATAGAAAATGTGTGGGCAGAACTGAAAAAGCGTGTGCGAGCAAGGAGGCCTAGAAACCTGACTCAGTTACACCAGTTCTGTCAGGAGGAATGGGCCAAAATTCACCCAACTTATTGTGGGAAGCTTGTTTTTTAATGTTTATTTTTTTTGTAGCCAAGCCTACTGGTTGTATGAATTTAAAATCAAATCAATTTGGGATCTATCGTCTGTTTGGAATAGGCCATTTCTTTGTCGACAAGCTGATCAATACAATAGGTCAAATTTTCTACTATGGGGGATAGTAGATTGACGTACACTGAGAGTGCAAAACATTAAGAACATCTACCTAATATATTGCACCTGGTCAGTCTGTCATGGAAAGAGCAGGTGTCCTTAATGATTTGTACACCGTGCAGGCTAGTGATTTTACTGTTCGTTTTACAGTAATTCTAACATTATGCACATCAGAATTCGGTAAATAGGACCATACATCGTTGCATCCTCAACTTGCATGTTCAGTTAATATGAATGACCATAATCTAAATATAATTTCTGTCATTCTGAGGACGTACCCAATGCATATGGGTTGGGTACATCTCAAAATGTTTGAGAAATAAAAATGCTGCTGGTCAAAATATCCAAACAAAACAACTACTAGTCTGTTTCCTCTAGTTCCTCAACGGCACAGCTAGGAGAGTAAAATACAAAAAAAAGCACCTTATAGTTTAAGACTCTTCTTTGAGTCATAAAAGTGCATTGAATTTACTTAGGAACTGTGCACACTTTGGAGAGGTGTGTGGCCACTTGGAGACACCAGTTAGACTTCTCACTCAAACCCTTGTCATTTTTTTCGTCTTACGTTGCACCTACCCCAAATTTTTGGGGTAGGTGCAAGATTTCATTTCAACAAATGAAAAAACAAATTGGAAAGTACAGTAAATGTAAAATGCACATAAAACCAACAGTAATGTTTGGATTCAGTCTTGTGTCAGGTGAACCTGCTGTGTACTCACCGTTAGTCTAATACATTTCCTCACAATTTTCAAGCTGTTCCCTTTTAAATCGCAACCATGGGTATGAAAATGCTTTCCATATAGGCTAATTCCCAGGAGCGTAAAGAGTTAAAAGCAGTGCACTACATAGGGAATAGGATGCAATTAGGGATAGATCACATACTCACCAATGGTCATATTTATAGACTCTGGCTCCAGGCCAGTCAGAAACTTCCTACGGAGGTTGATCCCATCGAAGTCCACGTAGACCCGCCGGAGAACTTCAAACCCATTCCCAGACACAATCTGGAGAGGAGGGGGAAACGGGAGTGTAAATCCTGAGACGTAGGTGTGTGTGTGTGTGTGTGTGTGTGTGTGTCCCGAGACCTAATGCTACGCAATAGTTTGGATGTTGCTGACAAGTCACAGTGAAAGCGGTGGTGCTCACAGTCGGAAAGATGACTTTGTTTCTGTGGGTGCACGCACGCCTCATTAGCCCAGATATAAAAAGTTCACCTTCTCACTGACAAGGTCGCGGTGCCTGGAGCAGAAGACCTTCCTGTCCTCCTGGAAGACACAGTTGCGGGCGCGGGCGCACATGAAGTGGTAGTTACTCTGACAGGATGAAAGACAGCAGCCCACCGTCGCCCCCGCCTGGTCACAACGCTCACAGCGCTGTAGGGAAGAAAGGTAGAATGATTAGAAGAGGAAAGAAAACCGAATGAGAACGACTAGCAGAAAACTCCCTGAAGAGTAAACATGGTCATAACTAAAATGGGCAGAGTAGACTTGACAATTCTATCTTTGGAACAATAAAGCTGATATTTTATTGCAAAGTAAAAAAAAAAAAACGGGCAACTGCACTCTTATGCCTGAATACAAAGCCTATCGGGTAAGGATGTACTCCAGCTCTGATGTGGGAAGTGTCCCAAATGTCACCCTATTCCCTACATAGTCCACTATGGGCCCTGGTCAAAAGAAGTGCACTTTATAGGAAACAGGGTGACATTTGAGGCGCAGCTATGGTGATGTTCTATGCATTCTTACCATGTGGCGCCCCCTGGAGACAGCACTGTGTACTTGGAGTAGAGCTCCGTTGTCTTCGTACACCTCAGCGGACCACAGGCAGCAGTTAACGTGGGCCCACTCGTTCTGCCCCAGGTACAGCAGCCTGCCCGCATCCTTCAATAAAAACGAGGACATTCAGATTTAGAGAGGACTTCAGACAACATTCTGGGATGTCTGAATAACTGCTAATACCATTACTATAGGTATGATGTACTACAGAAGTGTTTCACAACTCCGATCCTTGAGTACCCCCCAAACAGAACACGTAAATCAATTAGTCAAGTGCTTGATGATTAGTTGACTAATTGAATCGGGTGTACGGCTACAAGAAAAAAGGGTTCCCTATAGGGTTGCACATTTTGAGGAATATTCAGAGGAAACATTCCGTGGGAATTAACGGGAATATATGGGAATTAACGGAAATATATGCAAATTAATATTAATACCATTTAAAATGTAGATGTTTTTTTGCATTGGATATATTTACCATATTATATGGAGACAGAAACATAAACCTTTTACCTTATCATAAGCAGCCAATTGCAAATGATTAAAAAACAAAGCAATTAAGTTACGAAGTGAACTTTAATGAAATGAGTTGACTCTTCACATGGGTTGATTTTACTGAAAAACTAAATAAAGGGAATATTGAATGAACCACAATGATACATCACATCTTCCAAAAACATTTTCTCCCTGGACATCCTCAAGGTCCACCTCTTGAACATCAGACTCTGGAGGCCTCATCTTCACTGTCACTTTCCAACCTTGTTGAGGATGGCTCGTTGTCAGGCTCAAAAAGCCTCAAATTTGCATTTGCCCGGATGGCCACCAATTTTTCAATCCTTGTATTGGTCAGCCTGTTGCGTGCACCTCTGAGGCAGCTGATGTTGGTGGTATTTGGAGGATGATTCAGGCAACAGGGAGAAGAGCCACAGATCCACAAAGTACCTTCCACCAGGTGGCTGATGAGATTTGTTGGCACGACTGCCATATTGCATCTCCATCCCAAAGCCCTTGCTTGGAAGTGTACTTTGCCAGACTGCCAAGAACCTTGCCCTCATCCAGGCCAACGTGGTGAGACACGGTAGTGATGACACTATAGGCCTGGTTGATCTCTGCACCAGACAGGATGCTCTTGCCAGCATACTTGTGGTCCAAAATGTACGCTGCGGCGTGCTGGACAAAGAACATTCAGAAATCTCTTCCAATACACATTGCCTGTGCGCATTAGAGGTGAACCAGTTGCATACACAGCTCGAGAAAGACATTCATCAGCATTTCTCTGACTACGTTCCTCCATTGAGTCAAAAAAACGTCTGATTCCAGGAGGACCATGAGCTGTTGCTATCGATAAGGTGTCGGATTCATCATTTTCACCTCGAATAGAAGTAGAGGGACTTTTGTCAGAGGTTTCTTGAAGTGAGCGCTGAGGGAACTTTATGCACTTGGCCAGATGATTCTGCATCTTTGTTGCATTCTACACATATGCTTTGGCACAGGATTTGCAAATGTACACAATTTTTCCTTCTACATTAGCTGCAGTGAAATGTCTCCACACACCAGATAGTACCCATTGCATTTTTTTGTAAAAAAACAACAAATACAATTCCATTTACAGATAAATAGTTAAGCAGTTAGATTAAACAACTCCGTTGTAAGATAAATGTTTTAAAATTAAACAACTCCGTTGTAAGATAAATGTTTTAAAAATTAAACATGTATGGAAACAGGTGAATTAACACGCCTGACTTAGCAGGCTCAAGCAAGCTAAAACCCACACGGTAGCAAAAACTAACTAGCAGAAATTGTTAACAAGTTAGAAATTATCTAAACACACTTTGCTGTAGGCTACTATTTACTAGTTAACAAAAAAGCATGTATGTCATATAAAACATATTCACCCCACCCAGTATTGTAATCAAAACTTACCAGAAAGCATGTAGTCCTTGGCTCAGACAGTGTAGTAGAGTGGGCTCAACAGAATTTCATTAGCGTGCAAGATCTTGAGAATCAGCTGTACAAGTGTGATGGAAGAATGCACTGTGCATGCAGAGGGTTGCAATTCCATTGAATTGGGGATAATTTAACCAAAATATGCCACAAGACCTATAATTGCCTTGTGTGTATCCCAAAAAAAAAAGGTTCACTGTTATAAGCTAACTTTTTTGATGAATTTAAGCAAAATTCCCCAAATTCCAGGGTTTAACTTCCCACGGAAAATTTCCGGGAAAATTCTGGAAATTTACCAACCCTTTGCAACCCTAGTTCCCTATCAGTCAGTCAACTTCGGTACAACACACTATGGAGGAGTCGCACTCTCGACTTCAGTTGAAGGATTTACAATCACGCCGGACAAGGCTAATGAAATACGCGGCTCGCTGGAAGCCCCTCCTTCCACAGGTGATAAGCGTAAGACTCGGATTCATTCTTTCAATTATCCCGCTCTTCCCCTTGGTGTGAACAGGAATTTCACGTTACTAAAACAAATTGGAACACGAGACTGTCGTACGTTGCGCTAACTAAACGGTCCCTTAGTTGTACAGCGTGCTCACCCCACGGACGTTGTATGCTGTAGTTTATGATTAGGAAACTTATGAGAACCAAACAAACAATTAGTTATTCTTCTAATTGCCTGGCTTCAGCAACAGGTAAGATGGCTAACAAGACCGAAACAACAAAGGCTAAAAAGCCGGGTTCGGGTTCGCAACCATGCCCTAATTAATTAAAAGATACCCATGTTTGATGTCTTATGTCACAGCTTTTTGTCTGTGTTGCTACTCCAGCTCGCGGCAGGGCGCTCCCTAAGCAGAGTCTTTCCCACTGGATTGTGGAGGCCATTTCCTCTGCATATTGCAGCAAGGGCCAAGGGTTAACTAGCGGTGTCCACCAGGGTTCCGGCAGAGTCTTGGGTGTTGTTTAAAGGGTTTAGTGTAGGATATATTTGTGCTGCAGCGAGTTGGGCATCACCATACTTTAGTGAGGTGCTTACGGCTGGGACAGGGGACAGTCACTAAGCAGCGCCCCGTGTGCACAATACCCAGATTGCCGCATCTGGCGGGGTCCGGCCTGGGTGGTCTGCCATGGGCAGTTTCATTTAGTATCCGTTGGGGTCAGCTTGGGGCATGATTATATTTCCCCATAGTATGTTGTACTGAAGTTGACTGAATGAAAGGGAACGTAACGTTATTACTATAACTACTGTTCCCTGAAGGAGGGAAACGAGGTACAACTGTTTGGCAGCGCACTGCCCGTTCCTGGGTGCAGTGAAGGAATTAATCCGAGCCTCACGCTTATCACCTGTGGAAGCTTCCAGCAAGGTGTGGATTTCATTGGCCTTGTCAGGCGTGATTGTAGAAGTTACGAGAGTGCGACTCCACCATAGTATGTTGTACCTCGTTTCCCTCCTTCAGGGAACAGTAGTTATAGTCAAAGTTACGTTCTGTTTGAGGTACTCAAGGACCAGAGTTGAGAAACACTGTACTACGGTACCCATAATGCTCTATGTATGGTTTTATCTTAGTAAAGATGTTTCTGAAGCTAACACAATGGTGTCCCGTCTCCTTATCAATACCACTAATGTGTGGGATCAGTACAGAGGGGAAGGAAACTCACGTTGGGTGTGGCGTCTCCACACTGTTGGCAGAGTGCACACTGCCTCTCATCTTTGGTCAAGTCGAGTTCCAGGGCCACGGTTAGAGCGCCATTTGTACCTACACAAGATAGACCAAACACATTAAATCGATCGCACATTGTTAAGATGAAGTAAAAAGAGAGATCACCATCAGTCCTGGTACTCAATTACTTTAACACAACAAACATCTTGTACCAATGAATGGGGTTACATGTCTGCTTTGAGACCAGGACAAAGGCTTACAGAGAACACCCTATTCCTTATATAGTGCACTACGGTTGACCAGACCCCCTATTTGGGACACAGACAAAGACTCCATACCTTGGGATTTGAGTGGGAGACCCTCCAGAGCCCGGGACTGATGGGTGGTGACTGGGGGAGGGATGCTGTTCCCCTGCTGGAGGCCCCCTGTGCCCCTGGTAGCTTGGTACGTCCTCTCCAGCCACTGTGCATAGCTGTGCTCCTTGGAGGGAGGAAGAACGGCCTCAGGGAGCATCCCACTGAGACGGAAGAAAAGGGGAGAAGACTTGTTCAGCAACAGAGCCTTTTTGAACAAGTATTCTTTGCTAGCTTTTCAAAAATAAAATATTCTATGCTTGCCTTATGTGAGAAAGAACAACAATATAAGTCGGTAGAAATCGATAACGTATACAGGTCATACTGTCTACACAGTGTATCCATTTACCTTGGGAAATCTTTGGAGATTGGGTCCCACATATTCTGATCCTGGCTATGAAACCAACTGAAAGTCTCCTTCAGCAACTGAAAGTACATAGATACAGTGCATTCGGAAAGTATTTCTACCCCTTGACTTTTTACACATTTTGTTACGTTACAGCCTTACTCTCAAATTCATTAAACCGTCCCCCCCTCAATCTACACACAATACCCCATAATGACAAAACAAAAAAAGGTTTAGAAATGTTTGAACATTTTAAAAAAGAAAAAAAAAAGAAAAATGAAATATCACATTTACATAAGTATTCAGACTGTTTACTCAGTACTTTGTCTTGGTGGTTCCAAACTTCTTCCATTTCAGAATGAAGGAGGCCACTGTGTTCTTGGGGAGCTTCAATGCTGCAGACATTTTTTTGTACCTTCCCCAGATCTGTGCCTCGACACAATCCTGTCTCGGAGCTCTACGGACAATTCCTTCGACCTCATGGCTTGGTTTTTGCTCTGACATGCCCCGTCAACTGTGGGACTTTATATAGACAGGTGTGTGCCTTTCCAAAACATGTCCAATCAATTTTATTTACCAATGGTGGACTCCAATCAAGTTGTAGAAACATCAAGGATGATCAATGGAAACATGTTTGTTTTTATAAATGTGAAAAAAAAATCTAAAAACCTGTTAATGCTTTGTCATTATGGGTTATTGTGTAAAACATGTATTTAATCCATTTTAGAATAAGGCTGTAACACAGAATGTGGAAAAAGGGAAGGGGTCTGAATACTTTCCGAATGCACTCAGTGCGTGATCTTTCTACATCATTAAGAGGAGGCAATATGCAAGGGGTTCACACAAAAAGAAGATACTTTGAGTTATTTTATTCAGTTTTATTAATTAAGTCAATAAAATAAAAGCTCAGAAATATTTATTTTTTTATGCAGACACCACTACCTTGGGCGGCAGGTAGCCTAGCGGTTAGAGCGTTGGGCCAGTAACCGAAAGGTTTGAATACTCAAATCCTTGAGATAGATGATGGGATAGATGATGGGATAGATGATGGGATAGATGATGGGATAGATGGGATAGATGATGAGATGGATTGGGATAGATGATGAGATAGATGATGAGATAGATGGGATAGATGATGGGATAGATGATGGGATAGATGATGGGATAGATGATGGGATAGATGATGGGATAGATGATGGGATAGATGATGGGATAGATGATGGGATAGATGATGGGATAGATGATGGGATAGATGGATACTTTATTGATCCCCGGGGGGGAAATTTCATTGTCAAGCAGCCACAACAAAACACAGGGCAGGTGCAAAATGCCACAACGAAAGTACACAAAAGACAGATACACGGTACATGATACATAGAGCGGCAGTATGAAAAAGTATAGAAATACAAGATATCTGGAGTGCAAAAAAAATAAAAGCTATAAAAAGACATTGCATAGTATGGGTGGTTGGCTGAATAAATACACTATACATTGGTGGATGTTGGATGGTTAACTATACTATACAGGTCGATGGCAGAGAAATAATTCAGTAGCTAAATTAACCCTAATTTCCTCCAGGGGCTGACCCTGTAAGTAGGCAGTCTTGTAAATAAGAATTTGTTCTTAACTGACTTGCCTAGTTAAATAAAGGTGAAATAAAAAATATTTTTAAAAAATCTATCAGTGTAAATATGCAAATAAAAAATGATATGGCCAAGTATTGCACATAATGAATGTCTATAGCATTAATGGTGGAAAGGTCTTTCTACTAACCTTTAGGTAGTGAGACCTGGCCAAACAGGTGGGCCTCAGGTCCTCAGGGAGAGACTCCTCCTCCTTCAGCCACTTCCTCATCACCACGACAACATCCTCATGGAACGATTTCTGATTGGTGGACAAGAGCAGGGAAAACAAGTGTCAAGTTTAGGAGACAATGTATTGTTGTACAATATATGTGGGCTTCAATTTACTGTATGGATTATTAGAACATCTGTAAGAACATCTGCTAAATTACCAAAATGTATATGACGTGATCAGAATGTGGTCTGAAAAGAGCTACATGATTCACAGTGGAACATTGATGCACTGAGAGCAAAAACAACAACGATGTCTTAATTTTCATGTCGCATAATTCAAATGTTCATAAAGGACTGGGGTCTCTCACCAGTGAAGTGTACTGGCCCCCTGTGCATTTTTGACCCACGGCATGTAGGTCGCAGATGGGCTGATGTTGGTCCCTGAAAGTATCTAGCTCTGTGGATTCCTCACACTGCAGAAAACAAACAACGGCATATTAAAGTAAAATGGAGACAGTCTAAATGTGGAAAAGTTTTAAATACACTTTTTATACTTGATTTTGGATACAGAGAAAACCCATGTGAAAGTGAGAGAGTATGTTAAGAGTGTCTGACTCGTGACTACTTGACATCTTTACTGTGATGGCGGCAGACATTACCTCCCTGCAGGTGATCAGGTGCTGGGCGGAGGAGTCAGAGAGGAGGTTGGTCAGCACATTCTCTAGCCCCGCCCTCAGCCTTTCCTGCAGCTCCTCCTTCCAGAATCGGGGCTGTGATTGGCTGCAGGGTGTACAGGAGTATACTACGCTCTCTGGCAGACTGGACATGATCTCGTATAGGTCATCTGGGAGACAGAAGAGATAAGTGGCAGAAATTCAATGTAATTTGGTTGATAGTGACATAGTTGTCCTGATCCCTCAAGTTACGGCCCACATTTTAGTTGAGGTGGCATCTTCCCATACACATACTGTTAACAGGGGTGGTCACCCCTTCCCCTGGAGAAATACCCTCTTGCAGGATTTGGTTCCAGCCCTCATCTCTAACACACTTGATCCTACCAATGAGATGCGCCTTGGAACATCACTTTTTTTCCTCTCGTTTTTTTGTCATTTTAGCAGACGCCCTTATCCAGAGCGACTTACAGTTAGTGCATACATGTTCATGCCGAGGGAATCGAACCCACAACCCTGGCGTTGCAAGCCCAAGGCTCTACCATATGAGCTAAACGGGACTACACAGAACCTTGATTAGCTGGATCAGGTGTGTTAGTGTATGGCTAGAGCAAAAGCCTGCATACCCAGTAACACTCTGTGATGAGTGTTGGCCACTCGTTGAACATCCCCTTGATGAAGACAGTTTTAAAGCGGAAATATTAGTGTCACTCACCAGAGAGTCCTTCACATTTAGAATGCACCCAGTGGTTACACCTGGAGCACTCAATCATCTGGCTGTTGTGGTCGTTCTCCTCGTAACACTTGGAGCAGATGGTGCAGAAGTTTCCTTGTAAAACCAAAAAGAAACTACTAAAATCAGATGTACTACAGTAATCAATGATTAAATCCATTAAAAAAAAAAAACATGACAGTAGGGCTGTCCAACATTGTGGGGGGTTTGACAGAAAGTTCTGTTCTTTTGACCAATCCATCGGTCGGACTTTTAAAAATGTGTATTTTTCCATTAACACACTCTACACTACCAGTCAATAGTTTTAGAACACCTACTCATTCAAGGGTTTTCTTTAATTTGCAATCATGTAGTAACCAAAAAAAGGTGTCAAACAAATTTTAAAAGATTTTATATTTCAGATATAATAGCCACCCTTTGCCTTGTCAGCTTTGCACACTCTTGGCATTCTCTCAATCAACTTCACCTGGAATGCTTTTCCAACAGTCTTGAAGGAGTACCCACATATGCTGAGCACTTGTTGGCTGCTTTTCCTTCACTCTGCGGTCAGACTCATCCCAAGCCATCTTCATTCGGTTGAGGTCGGTGGATTGTGGAGGCCAGGTCATCTGATGCAGCCCTCCATCACTCTCCTTCTTGGTAAAATAGCCCTTACCCAGCCTAGAGGTGTGTTGGGTCATTGTCCTGCTAAAAAACCTATTATAGTCCCACTAAGCCCAAACCAGATGGGATGGCGTATCGCTGCAGAATGCTTTATCAAGGATCTCTCTGTACTTTGCTCCGTTTATCTTTCCCTCGATCCTGATTAGTCTCCCAGTCCCTGCCGCTGAAAGACATCCCTACAGCATTGTGCTGCCACAGCACCATGCTTCACCGTAGGGATGGTGCCAGGTTTCCTCCAGGCGTGACGCTTGGCATTCAGACCAGAGAGTTTGCCAAAAGGCACCTAGAGGGCGGTCATATGCCTTTTACTGAGGAGTGGCGTCCGTCTGGCCACTACCATAAATGCCTGATTGGTGGAGTGCTGCAGAGATGGTTGTCCTTCTGCAAGGTTCTCCCTTCTCCATAGAGGAACTCTGGAGCTCTGTCAGAGTGACCATCGGGTTCTTGGTCACCTCCCTGAACAAGAACCTTCGCCCCTAATTGCTCTGTTTAGCCGGGTGGCCAGCTCTAGGAAGGGTCTTGGTAGTTCCAAAAAACATCTTCCGTATAAGAATGGAGGCCACTAAGTGCTTGGGGACCTTCAATGCTGCAGACATTTTTTGATGCCCTTCCCCAGATCTGTGCCTCGACACAATCCTGTCTCGGAGCTCTACGGACAATTCCTTCTACCTCATGGCTTGGATTTTGCTCTGCCATGCACTGTGAACTGTGGGACTTTATATAGACAGGTGTGTGACTTCCCAAATCATGCCCAATCAAGTTGTAGAAGCATCAAGGATGATCAATAGAAACAGGATGCACCGGAGCTCAATTTCAATTCTCCTAGCAAAGGGTTTGAATACTTATGTAAATGTTTTATTTTTATATTTTTTTATACACACACACACACACACACACACACACACACACACACACACACACACACACACACACACACACACACACACACACACACACACACAAAAATGTCTAAAAACCCGTTTTTGCTTTGTCATTTGTTTCCCTTTGTTTTTCAATGCCAATTTATCTTACCATTTCTACCGATTTGTGTGCCAATTATGGTTATTTTTCTCCCAAATTTTGTGATATCCAATTGTGATCCAATTCCGATGTTGTCTCATCGCTGCAACTCCCCAACGGGCTTGGGAGTGGCCAAGGTTGAGCCATGCGTCCTCCGAACCAAGCTTCTTAACACCCACCCGCTTAACCAGGAAGCCAGCTGTACCAATGTGTCGGAGGAAACACTGTTCAAATGAAAAATGCCTGCAGACGCCCAGCCCACCACAAGGAGTAGCTAGAGCACCATGAGCCAACTAAAGCCCCTCCGGCCGACGCTGGGCCAATTGTGTACGCTGTTACTCCTCTCAGTTCCAGACAGGGCAGGTCACAGGGAAGATTGAAAACAACAAATAGTAGGGATCTAGACAGCCACAAACCCGGGACAATCCGCAGTCCGAGCCACAATGGCTAACCGTGTCACGGGCTGCATTCAAGTCCTCAAGAAACCTGCTAGCTTGATAGGCAGCTAGCTGGCTCAGCAACTGATGCCAACTGCGTTGCAGGATCCAAACTCAAAAGACAGTAGCTAGCTAAGAAACTTTCCAATACACTTTCAAAAAAACAAACTGAGCTCTCCCTCGTTCAACAGGTGACACACTGACAGGAACACAATAATCCACATACAGTGTAGTGTGTAAATACATTACACATACTTCTATCCGTAATCAGGTGCACGTCCTTACTTGAAAAAGAAAAAAGGAGAGCCGTACTCTAGGAGCTCAGATGCAATAATTTTATAACCAACGTTTCGACAGCCAAGTTGTCTTCATCAGGGTATAATGACAAACACTGCGGGTCACTAGTTTATACTGTATAGTTTGAAAGGACACAGGTGTCTAATCATAGCTACATAGGCCTACAAACATTATTTACAATGAATAGCAAAAACACAATAATGGCTTCAGATCAAACTCTACGTTTAGACAGAAGGGGGAAAGGGTCTATAAATTAAAAGAGTCGGGCGGCCTCTCGTTTTAACAATACATTTTTATGGTCACCACTAGGGTTGCATATTCAGAGGTGGAAACTTTCCGTGGGAATTAACAGAAATATGCAAATTAATATTAATACCATTTAAATGTTTTTTGCATTGGATATATTCACCATATCATATGGAGACAGAAACATAAACCTTATAAGTAGACAATTGCAAATGATGAAATCCTTCCAATAGAAAAAAAAAATGAGTTAGGGATTGAACTTTAATTAAAATGACCTCTTCACATCTGAGGATTTCACTGAACAACAAAAGGGAATATTGAATGATCCATCGCATCTCCCAAAAACGTTTTCAACCTACATCTGTAAAATGATAGTCTAGAAACTAAAGCTTTGGTTGTCTTCCTCTCAGGCTTCCATGTCTTCTCCCTGGACTTCCTCAAAGTCCCCCTCTTGAACATCAGACTGAGGCCTCATCTTCACTGTCACGTTCCAACCTTGAGGATGGCTCATTGTCAGGCTCAAAAAGCCTCAAATTTGCCCAGATGGCCACCAGTCAGCCTGTTGTGTGCTTTGGCGTGTGTTTTCCCAAACAAGGACCAGTTGCACTCTGAGCCTCAGATCCACAAAGTCCCTTCCACCAGGTGGCTGATGAGATTTGTTGGCGCGACTGCCATATTGCATCTCCATCCCAAAGCCCTTGCTTGGAAGTATACTTCGCCAGACTGCCAAGAACCTTGCCCTCATCCAGGCCAAGGTGGTGAGACACGCTAGTGATGACACCATAGGCCTGGTTGATCGCTGTATCAGACAGGATGATCTTGCCAGGATACTTGGGGTCCAAAATGTACACTGCGGCGTGTATGGGCTTCAGGCAGAAGTCTTCACGCTTTTTGATGTATTTCAGAACTGCAGTTTCCTCTGCTTGGAGCAACAGTGAAGTGGGCAGGGCAGTATAGATTTCATCTGCAAGCAGAGTCTGAACATTGTCCCTCTCAATCCCTGCAACGGCTACTGCTATAGGTTTCAGGAGTTTCAGGCTGCTTACCACTCTTTCCCAAATACATCAACCAGGAGGATCCTCTTGATGGGGCTGTCTATATCGGCAGACTGTGATATGGCCATTGCTGGGAGAGACTCCTTCCCCTCCAGGAGACTGTCAAACAATGACAACACCATCCCAACGGTAACTTGATGACCCTATCTAACCATTTCCTTGGCTCTCTTGTAGAGTGTATCCATTGTTTTCAGTGCCATAATGTCCTTGAGCAGATTCAATGCATGAGCAGCACAGCCAATGGGTGTTGTGAGGGTAGGACTTTTCCATTTTAGACCAAGCAGCCTTCATGTTCGCAGCATTGTCTGTCACCAGCGCAAATACCTTCTGTGGTCCAAGGTCATTGATGACTGCCTTCAGCTCATCTGCAATGTGTGTCTGTTGTTCCTTTAGTCTGTGCTCTTGTAGAATACTTGCTGTGGGGTGGAGATGTAGTTAATTATTCCTTGCCCACAAACATTCAACCACCCATCAGAGATGATTGCAATACAGTCTGCTTTCTCTATGATTTGCTTGACCTTCACTTGAACTCTGCATCCAGCAAATTAGTAGATAAAGCATGTCAGGTTGGAGGGGTGTATGCTGGGTGAAGAACATTCAGAAATCTCTTCCAATACACATTGCCTGTGAGCATCAGAGGTGAACCAGTTGCATACACAGCTCGAACAAGACATTCATCAGCATTTCTCTGACTACGTTCCTCCATTGAGTCAAAAAAACTTCTGATTCCAGGAGGACCATGAGCTGTTGCTATCGATAAGGTGTCGGATTCATCATTTTCACCTCGAATAGAAGTAGAGGGACTTTTGCCAGAGGTTTCTTGAAGTGAGCGCTGAGGGAACTTTATGCACTTGGCCAGATGATTCTGCATCTTTGTTGCATTCTTCACATATAATTTGGCACAGTATTTGCAAATGTACACAACTTTTCCTTCTACAATAGCTGCAGTGAAATGTCTCCACACAGATAGTGCCTGTGGCATTTTTCTTTAAAGATTAGAAAAAGAGTTTAAAAAGTAATGTACAGATAAATAGTTAAGCAGTTATATTAAACTCTTTTTTAAGATAAATGTTTTAAAATGAAACATGTATGGGAATGTATGGGAAAGCATGTAGTCCTTGGCTCAAAAAGTGTAGTAATGTGGGCTCAATAGCATTTCATTAGTGTGCAAGATCTTGAGAATCAGCTGTACATGTGATGAGAGTGCACTGCACATGTGATTGAAGAATGAACTGTCCATGCAGAGGGTTGCAATTCCAATTGGGGTCAGCCCTAAATGATAGTAAGATCCTGACAAAGTAGCAGTCCATCTATACAACTGCTCTCATCCCTCTGTTCCTGGAGTTTGTCTATACCTTTCTCTGACCTAACCTTGGTTGAAGTTCTACCTTTGCTGTGCAGGATGCTGCAGTCGGGACAGAGGTCCTGCTCGTGGTTCCAGGCCATGTCCCAGGTCTTCCCTGGAGTCACTCCACAGCTCTTACACCGGATACATGTCATACACACCTGGGACACGGGGGTATAGCCCAGAGGTTAGAGAGATGGACCAGTAACTGGAAGATCACTGGGTGAAGAAAGGTAGGAACTGAACTGGCTGAGAACTGAGGGTTGCTGGTTTTAGATCATTACTGGAATCCACTATTGTTGTGCCCTTGAGCAAGGCACTTATACAAACTGGACAATACACTTGCATTGACCCACAGTACAGTGAAAAATATGGTCGTATGGGGAGGAGAGAAACTAAACAGTAATAGATATAAAATTCCTTGTACTTACCCAGGGCATGTTACAGTTGATGGGCTTTGGGTAGGTCGGTCCCAAACAGGAGGGGTGGTAGCAGTTCTGGCACCTCCTGCACTGCAACACAGGCTAAAGCAAGAAATTGTATGTTTAAAATGTGAAAGTGGGGTGATTTTTTTTTTTTGAATCTATTGAATCTCAGATCCTACTGAACATACACACCTTGTTGTTCTTGCTCTTGCGGCCACAAACGTGGCAGAACTTGCAGTGGCGGCAGCACCAGTTCTCCCTGTTCTCCTGCTGTGGGCGCTCTTCGGGCCAGAGGCAGAAGCTGTGGAAGGGTTCGCAGCACACCTGGCAGTAGATCATCTGAGTGAAGGTTGAAAGGCAGAACAGAGTCAACTTTCAAAATCAGGAGAACACATATCGCACTAAACCTACTGTTTTACAGACAACCCAGCGTAGCTAT
Organism: Thymallus thymallus; assembly: GCA_023634145.1. Taxonomy (NCBI): domain Eukaryota; kingdom Metazoa; phylum Chordata; class Actinopteri; order Salmoniformes; family Salmonidae; genus Thymallus; species Thymallus thymallus. Next base: position 6,275,703 of record CM042396.1, on the reverse strand, counting down.
TCAATAAACCTCAGGAGTCTCCTGTGTGCTTCCTAGTTAATTTTGTTTTCCTCAAAATGGGTCAGAGTAATACTTAATCTACAATTAAATGTGATTATTCGAAAGATAATACGGCAAACACAGGCACGGAATTCTCTGTGGATGCCTTTCCGTGATTACCTCGTGGAGTCCTTTGCTGGCACAGAGCAGACAGACCGGCTGAGGGGTGACGGGGACGGAGGTGAGGACACTCAGACCGCCCATCAACCACACGTTCTGGATGGCACAGTCCTCCTGGGAGAAAGAAGAGGGAGAGAAACACTAAGTTAGTGCGAGTTAATGAGAGACTGCAAAATAGAAGTATACTAAGAATATATGAGAGAAAGACAGTTGGAAATGAGTTAAAGAAAAACTATTTCAAATTATTTTTTATAAATTTTATATGGGAGGAAGATGGAGTGAAAGAGTGTGAGAGATAAACCTTAAAGTCTACGCGGATCCTGTGTGTCCCGGTATTTAAGTGGCCCTTTTGGGGGAGTCCGTTGGTTAGCGCGGTGAGGATGTTCGTTGACGTGTGTCCCACGGCATTCTGGGAACGAAGGACATAGTGGGGATCAATTCTGGGATTGTGTTGCTGCTCTCCCTCTTTAAAAACAGTCGTCTCCTCTTCCTGCGAAGACTCCTCCTCCTCAGACTCCTCCTCGTCCCTCTGCATGACCGACTGCACCACACACGGGGGCAGTCGCTGCAGTTGCACCTGTAGCCGCCGCCGTAACCGTAGCGGTGGGATCCTGGGTGGGCGGGGCTCGCTCCTTGTTTGGTGGCCCTCTGTAACCAACAGCCCTGGGCAGTGCTTCTCCGAGTCGCTCCCCTGTGCATGTGAAGGGGGGGGACTGCTTAAGCCATTGACAGGGGGACCAGCTTTACAGCACGAACACGGTCACATGCTAAGCGGCGGGCCAAGGCAGAGGAAAGATGAAGGAGAAGGAGGGCCACCGAAAACCACCTTTGGCTTTGAGAAGAAAAAAAAATAAAAATAAAATAAAAAAAAGTGTTGATAAGAGAAGTGAAGGGGAAGAGTTAAGAGAGGGTTAGATAAGCCCGATCACAGAGTTAAGGCATGCCAAGTCGAACCAGAGGAAAATAGAGGTCCAATCAACAACAGTAGTCAACGTTGTTAGAGAGCAAGAGCGGGAAAGAAATCATTAGTCATGCCAGTCAAGAGAAACATGGAAAAAGTCACGGCATCTATGAACTAGATTAAGTTCCAGAAAAACATTAAGTTATGTAAGGTATAAAGCATGCATCAGGGATGAATGTGAAAGGCGTAAGCTATTCCAACATGAGAACAGAGTTATACGAGTCATTACCTTGTCGGCTCTGCGTCGGCCCGGCAGTCCTTTGGGTCGGCCAGGTCTACGGTGCCTTAAAACTTCACTGGGCACTAGGCCATCCTCAGGAGCTAATCAGAGGGAGCAGAATCCGTCAGAGAGCAAATAGGTTTTAAAACATAAATAACAAAGTCCCTACTTAAAAAAACAATACACTGAAACCACTCAAAAACATTTTACGGGTTTTTCTGACCTGCACTTCTATCCTCAATCACGGTCATCCTTAATCTCAATTACTATAGTCTTCAACATCCACCCCTCATCTTCTGATCTGCTTGGCTAATGGCTATAAATCCTTCAACCCTACCTGTGAAATCACTCCATTTCAAGGAGTTCAATGGATCTAGTTGTGGTCAAACTCAAAAGGAAATGCCCGAATGTGCATTGACCTATATTTTAATCCATACACTACGGCTCCTATCCCTGTGTACAGCGTTACCTTGGTTGCTGGGAGCAACAGGATTCTTTACAGGACAATTGACCGCGTCTTCTCCGCCTGTGTCCTCGTCCGAGTCGGACTTCAGCAGGCTGCTGTAGGAGCGCGGCGTCACGTTCCGCCTCGGCTGCTTCCTGGTGGAAGGGCTCAGGCAGTCTCCAAGGGTTGCCAGAGCCGACACCTCCTCTGCCTCTCCCCAGGACTGAAGGCCATTCGATGACGACTGGCGCCGTCGCCTCGAAAGTACTGCACGTCAAAGAAAAGCCCAGTGGTAAAGCTAAAAACACTGGCTGAATATCTGGGCCATGACGCAGGCCACAGTGATCTTCTCTGTCCTGGCACCCCAATGGTGGAAGAAGCTTCCCCCTAAAGTCAGGACAGTGGAGTACCTGCCCATCTTCCAAAAACCTACCTCTTTGCAGAGTATCTTAAATAAATCACAGGCTGCCCCCCCACCCCACGATTGTGATATGTTGTCTCACCTAGCTATCGTAAGATGAATGCAATAATTGGATAAGAGCATCTGCTAAATGACAAATGCAAAATTATATAAATACAGATGTATTAAACATAAGAACACCTACAAACCTGTAAATGGCTTGATGCCGCGCTTTATTTTCCTAGCCTGAATCCGAACACATCGTTTTAACCTGGTGGCACAGGGAAATATTTATCATAATCAATTTGTACACAAGACAACTAGAGCCGACTCTAGAAATAAATTAAAAAAAAGACTGAGTGGGTGACCATGAGTGGCTTAAAAGTGGGAGCAACGGCCACAATTCTTGTGTAAGTACAGTCACTTACACACAGCACTGGCGTCTGGTGTTGGGCCCTCCAAACTTGGGCTTGTCCAGGCAGTTGAAGCAGGTTCTGCAGTCGCCCTCGCGCAGGCAGCCCTGGCAGTTCCCACAGCGGATGGCACGGCCCCCAGGACCAACCTCGTTATAGTTGCACTTTAACTTCCGCTGCTTGCTGTACTTGTACTCCTGTCTTGTTATCTTGTGTTCCAGAGTGCTCTCGATTTCCTGATCAGAGGGGTCATCCGCAATGTCTAAAAACAGAGCGAGATCCAAAAATCACCTTATAATAAGTTTGCAAACTTAGGTCACTGTGCCAAGGTCACATACCCGAATCAACAGAAAGCTAAAATCAAGTCCTTCATAAACAAAAGGTTACCTTCTACAGCTGGTGAGGTGGTGATGCCCTCTCGCTCATGGAGGGGCAGAGCGCTAAGCCTGGGGATATCGTCAGGCACCATGGCACGGGGTTGCCCCAATGCCACCGCTGCTGCGCGACAGACGTGCTTGATGCGTGGACCACCTGGGAGTTGGTCCTATGGGAACAGGATAATGTGGGGAACATAGTCATAAATTATAATGGAACTCCACCCTAAAGACAGACACCAAAATGTGGCCACAGCACAAACGGCTTAAGCCTAATTCAAGAGAAAGCCTCAGTGGCCTGTCTAGGTTAAGCAGGGCAGTCCTGGTAGGTCCCTGGGTGGGAGACCAGATGCTTCTGGAAGTGGTGTTGGAGGGCCAGTAAAAGATGCCAATGCCCCAGGGCAGTGATTACAATCACGGCCCCCTAATCACTCCAGCTTCCAATTGGCTCATTCATCTCCCCTGTAACTATTCCCCAGGTAGTTGCTGTAAATGAGAATGTCTTCTCAGTCAACTTACCTGGTAAAATAAGGATTAAATAAAAAAACTAAAAACTAAAAAACACTGTACTATAAACAAATATCAACAATACATAAGCATCAAACAAACAGAGACCAAGAAGGACACGGACACAGGCGGCTAGACAATACAAAAAACAAAAACAGCCAGGGTCAGAAAACATGGGCTTACCTGAGCAGAGCAGACTCTCCTCCTCCCCCTTCCTGCTACTAAATCTCTGGGACCAAGCTTTACCGATCCAGACAGGAGCTGAAAGAGACAAGGGTGTAACAATTAAACTATGGCCTTTAAGTGTAATAGTAATTTAAACAGACTAATAACTAGGGTTGGGAATTGCCACAGGGAGCTCACAATACTTAAGTGCAGATACGATATGTATTGTGATTCTACAGTGCCTTCAGAAAGTATTCACAGCCATTTACTTTTTCCACATTTTGTTGTTGTTAACGACTGAATTATTTTATTGAATGAAATTAGATTGTCACTGGCCTTCACACAATAACTCGTAACATTAAAGTGAACATTTGCTTTTTGACGTCTTTACATTTTTTTTGTATTAATAAAAAGCTGAAATGTATCAGTAAGTATTCAACCCCTTTGTTTTGGCAAGACTAAATAAGTTCAGGAGTAAAAATGTGCTTAACAAGTCACATAAAAAAAGGTTGCATAAGGGCAAAGGGTGGTTACTTAATTAACGCTTTCATTACTACATGTTTCCATATGCGTTATTTCATATTTGTTATTTCTTCACTATTATTCTACAATGTAGAAAATAGCAAAAATAAGAAAGAAAAACCATGGAATGAGTAGGTGTCTCAACTTTTAACTAGTACTGTGTGTATATATATATATATATATATATATGTTATTTTTTGTTATTTCACACACACACACACACACACACACATATACACACACAGTGGGGAGAACAAGTATTTGATACACTGCCGATTTTGCAGGTTTTCCTACTTACAAAGCATGTAGAGGTCTAATTTTTATCATAGGTACACTTCAACTGTGAGAGACGGAATCTAAAACAAAAATCCAGAAAATCACATTGTATGATTTTTAAAAAATGTATTTGCATTTTATTGCATGACATAAGTATTTGATCACCTACCAACCAGTAAGAATTACGGCTCTCACAGACCTGTTAGTTTTTCTTTAAGAAGCCCTCCTGTTCTCCACTCATTACCTGTATTAACTGCACCTGTTTGAACTCGTTACCTGTAGAAAAGACACCTGTCCACACACTCAATCAAACAGACTCCAACCTCTCCACAATGGCCTGCAGCGCACGCAAGTTCCCCCTGCTCAAGCCAGCGCATGTCCAGGCCCATCTGAAGTTTGCCAATGACCATCTGGATGATCCAGAGGAGGAATGGGAGAAGGTCATGTGGTCTGATGAGACAAAAATAGAGCTTTTTGGTCTAAACTCCACTCGCCGTGTTTGGAGGAAGAAGGATGAGTACAACCCCAAGAACACAATCCCAACCGTGAAGCATGGAGGTGGAAACATTCTTTGGGGATGCTTTTCTGCAAAGGGGACAGGACGACTGCACCGTATTGAGGGGAGGATGGATGGGGTCATGTATCGCGAGATCTTGGCCAACAACCTCCTTCACACTAGATCCCTACTATTTGTTGTTTTCAATCTTCCCTGTGACCTGCCCTGTCTGGAACTGAGAGGAGTAACAGCGTACACAATTGGCCCAGCGTCGGCCGGAGGGGCTTTAGTTGGCTCATGGTGCTCTAGCGACTCCTTGTGGTGGGCTGGGCGTCTGCTGGGCGTCTGCATATCCAATTGTGGATCACAAAATTTGGGAGAAAAATAACCATAATTGGCACACAAATCGGTAGAAATGGTAAGATAAATTGGCATTGAAAAACAAAGGGAAACAAATGACAAAGCAAAAACGGGTTTTTAGACATTTTTGCAAGTGTGTGTGTGTGTGTGTGTGTGTGTGTGTGTGTGTGTGTATAAAAAAATAAAACATTTACATAAGTATTCAAACCCTTTGCTAGGAGAATTGAAATTGAGCTCCGGTGCATCCTGTTTCTATTGATCATCCTTGATGCTTCTACAACTTGATTGGGCATGATTTGGGAAGTCACACACCTGTCTATATAAAGTCCCACAGTTCACAGTGCATGGCAGAGCAAAATCCAAGCCATGAGGTAGAAGGAATTGTCCGTAGAGCTCCGAGACAGGATTGTGTCGAGGCACAGATCTGGGGAAGGGCATCAAAAGACTGGCTAGGCCACTCCAGGACCTTGAGATGCTTCTTACGGAGCCACTCCTTAGTTGCCCTGGCTGTGTGTTTCGTGTCGTCATGCTGGAAGACCCAGCCACGACCCATCTTCAATGCTCTTACTGAGGGAAGGTTGTTGGCCAAGATCTCACGATACATGGCCCCATTCATCCTCCCCTCAATACGGTGCAGTCGTCCTGTCCCCTTTGCAGAAAAGCATCACCAAAGAAAGATGTTTCCACCTCCATGCTTCACGGTTGGGATGGTGTTCTTGGGGTTGTACTCATCCTTCTTCCTCCAAACACGGCAAGTGGAGTTTAGACCAAAAAGCTCTATTTTTGTCTCATCAGACCACATGACCTTCTCCCATTCCTCCTCTGGATCATCCAGATGGTCATTGGCAAACTTCAAACGGGCCTGGACCTGCGCTGGCTTGAGCAGGGGGACCTTGCGTGCGCTGCAGGATTTTAATCCATGACGGCGTAGTGTGTTACTAATGGTTTTCTTTGAGACTGTGGTCCCAGCTCTCTTCAGGTCATTGACCAGGTCCTGCCGTGTAGTTCTGGGCTGATCCCTCACCTTCCTCATGATCATTGATGCCCCACAAGGTGAGATCTTGCATGGTGCCCCAGACCGAGGGAGATTGACCGTCATCTTGAACTTCTTCCATTTTCTAATAATTGCGCCAACAGTTGTTGCCTTCTCACCAAGCTGCTTGCCTATTGTCCTGTAGCCCATCCCAGCCTTGTGCAGGTCTACAATTTTATCCCTGATGTCCTTACACAGCTCTCTGGTCTTGGCCATTGTGGAGAGGTTGGAGTCTGTTTGATTGAGTGTGTGGACAGGTGTCTTTTATACAGGTAAAGAGTTCAAACAGGTGCAGTTAATACAGGTAATGAGTGGAGAACAGGAGGGCTTCTTAAAGAAGAACTAACAGGTCTGTGAGAGCCGGAATTCTTACTGGTTGGTAGGTGATCAAATACTGTCTGAGTGGGTGGGTGACCATGTCATGCAATAAAATGCAAATTAATTATTTAAAAATCATGTGATTTTCTGGATTTTTGTTTTAGATTCAGTCTCTCACAGTTGAAGTGTACCTATGATAAAAATGACAGACCTCTACATGCTTTGTAAGTAGGAAAACCTGCAAAATCAGCAGTGTATCAAATACTTGTTCTCCCCACTGTATAACCTCTGCCAAATTCACACACTAAGTTTACATCTAACTGTTACCAACAACCCTGCTAATTCAGGGTCAGTCAATGGCAGAGTCCAAAATGGCACCATATTCCCCATGTTGTGCACTACCTTTGACCAGAGCTCATAGGGGACAATTTAGGGAATATGGTGCTATTTGGGACGCAGGCAAGTGTAAATCAAGGTCACCGATTCTCACCTGTGATGACTTTGTCGGTCTTTGCTGGTCGATCTTCACCAGCTGCAGCTTGGCACTCTTCAGCTGGTCGATCTTAATGAGCTGCAGCTTGGCCCTCTTCAGCAGATGGAACATCCTCGTGTTGGTGCCGGTGAGGTTGATCCGATGGCTGGTGCCCCACTGTTCCACCACCACCCCATCATCATCATCGACCCCATGAGCCTGGCTTTCTCCTTCGTAAACAGCAGCAGCCTCTGCTCCTGGGGAGAAGAATCAGGCAACTGTCCCTCTGACTGACTTCCAAAGGTTGACGGAGTCATCAATGCTGCCAAATGGCAACCTATTCTCTATACACATTTTACCAGAGCCCTCTGGCAAGCTACACTGCAAACTATACTGCTCCATCCTATGGTAATATGTGGTTTCCAATAAGGCCTACTGTGCTTTCAGAAAGTATTTAGACCCCATTGAGTTTCCACATTTTGTTACGTTACAGCCTTATTCTAAAACGGACCCAATACATTTTCCCCCTTCATCGATCTACACACAATAACCCATAATGACAAAGCAAAAACTGCTTTTCTGAAATGTTAGCAAATGTATATATATTTTTTAAATGTTTGGCAGGGTGGCCAGCTCTAGGAAGAGTCTTGGTGGTTCCAAACTTCTTCCATTTAAGAATGATGGAGGCCAGTGTGTTCTTGGGGACCCTCAACGCTGCAGAAATTTTTTTGGTACCCTTCCCCAGATCTGTGCCTCGACACAATCCTGTCTCGGAGCTCTACGGACAATTCCTTAAACCTCATGGTTTTTGCTCTGACATGCACGGTCAACTGTGGGACCTTTATATACACAGATGTTTGACTTCCCAAATAATGTCCATCAATTGAATTTACCAGGTAAAGTTGTAGAAAAAAGGAAACAGGAGAGAGTTCAATTTCAAGTCTCAAAGCAAAGGGTCTGAATACTTATGTAAATAAGGTATCTGTTTTTATTTTTAATACATTTGCAAACATTTTTAAAAACCTGTTTTCGCTTTGTCATTATGGGGTATTGTGTGTAGATTGAGGATTTTTTATTTATTTAATCCATTTTAGAATAAGGCTGTAACGTAACAAAATGTGGAAAAAGGGTCTACTTTACGAATGCACTGTACATGCATCTAACATCTAAGAATACTACTTTATCACAACAGTCCAAATAATTTTCTGGAATAAAGAAATAGATAGTTCCTAAAGATCGATTAAGTGAACAACAAATATTTAACTGAGCACAGGAAAGGCCTTACCTTGGACATTTTCTGTGTTGTTTGCTGCCTCCTCCAGAGTCTCAGATGATGCAGCTTGGGACGCAGCGGCAGCATTACTGACCAGCACAGCCAGTTTCCTCACAACCCCGGGAGAGTTGAGGTCCTCCATCTTCAGCTTGGACCTCCTCTTCCTAACCGGCAAGGTCAAACTTAGGTCCTCCTGGGCTTCTTCTGCTGTTCCACCCTCAGCAGCACTAAGGCCTTCCTTCTTTTTCTGAGACAGGCTGAGGGTCAGCTTCTTGAGTCTCTCGTAGACCTCAAGGTGGGATGAGCCTGGGCTGAGCGTTGAGTCCATCACAGACAGAGTTGAGGACAGGCTGTTCTTAAGTGTTTTTTTACCAGTTGAGCCGTCAACTTCAGGTTTGAACTCATTTTGACCAGGAGTTTGAGACAAGTTGTCAATGTCATCACAGTCTGAATTATAAAAGGATAGGCTCTTGGCATCCTCCTCCTTGTGTTGTCTCTTCTTTCTCGGGGAGCCCCTGGGCCAAGATATCACCTCGTCGTTGAGGAACCTCTTGGGTGCCTTGATGACACGTGAAGACCTGGCACTCACCACAGGCAAGGAGAGGTTACTGCTGTCTCCTTGCTGGATCTCTCCAGGGGACAGGAGAGGCTTGCCCTCTGTCCTGGTGCTCTCCCCCTGTCCTTCTTGCTTCACTGGGGTTGGGAGGTACTCTGGCACGTGAGTGTATAAGACAGCCTTACGATGGAAGCGTTTCACAACAGAATCTGGCGGACTTAGCCTCTGCACATTACTGGGCTTCCTCCTGAGGCCAAATATGGACTTGCGCTTATATGGTGCTGGTTTCTTTCTTTCCAGGGGTATTGCTGGCTCCTGACCCATCTGGCTCCTGACCCTGGTTCCCCTGGACACACTCTTCCTCTGCTGTTTATTCACAGGTTTAGGGGACAAAGCTACTCCTTGAGAGGCGGTGTGGAGATCCGTGGTCTTCTGTCCATTTCTAGACTGAGCCTGTGCTTCAACCTTGTCCCCTTTCGGAGATCCTTTTCTCCTCTTCCCAGACCTCTGTGGCTTAGCTTTGTCTGTTTCACTGTTGTCAGCTGTTACATCCCCAGCCCCTTTGCCCTTAGAGGTCTTCCCTTTGCCCTTGACCACTGTCAGGGTCCACACCAGTTTGCCCATCTTGTCTCTGCTGGTTTGGGGTCGGGATGTGCTGGACCCTGAGCCTCCCCTGACCACCTTGGTTGTTTGGTTTTGCCTGTTCCTCTTTCTGGCTGTTGAAGATTCCACCGCCTTACTTCCCTGTTTCCTTTTAGAGACAGCTGATTTTGCATTGCCCTTGCCTTTTGAGGCCTTTGTCACAGTAGCCTGCTTTCCTGTGCACTTAACACCTGAATTGATGGATTTTTGGGGGGCTGCCAGTTTGGCAATTGTTTTGGGTTTCAACGCATTTTCTTCCTGACCCTCTACAACCTCTTCTTCAGAGCCCTTGACTCCACTTTTAAGCTTAGCTGTAAGTTCTGGAGCTGCGGGAGGCTTTTTTGGTTTCAATAATGATGATTGGAAAGGACTGCCTAGAAACGAGAGGAGGAATCATGTCTTAACACGAATAGACTAATGTCAGACAACTTGATCGTGCATATTACCAGGCATGCTACCAAAGCAATAAAATGGTAAATACGAAGGCAACTGCATATTTCTGCTAGGAAATATCAGAATTCTTGAACACGTGATCTCACATTACTGTTCATCATTAACCTACTTACTTTTAGATATATTGTGTGCTGAGAGTTTAGGTCGGTATTCCGTCCCAAACCCAGTGAAATCCTCATCCTGAAACACAGAAAAACAAAGGGTAGGAATAGCATATAATTCATAAATTTGATGTTTGCACTGTGTTTAACAAAAAATACTATACGGACCGTAACAACCACAATAGACTAATACTTTGCATGTACACTACATTAGGCCTAATAAAATCTGCCAACGTATCCGTCTTTATAATGAATAAATAAATGTTTAGGCCTATTCAACCTTATCACAGGGTTGGTAAGGGGTGGGATCAGATTAAACCATTGGCAGCAGCCCAGGTGGGGGAATAACTGCAAACGGACTACTACTGGAAGTAAAAACTGACAGGATGTAGAAGAGGAAATAGACAGAGCACATAGAAAAATGACTGAGTCAACAGAATCCCAAAGATCTGGGTGATATACAAGGAACTTTACAGTGAGTGTATAAATTGACTTGCAAACTGGGTGGTTCGAGCCCTGAATGCGACCGTACACCAGAGGTATGACAAACTAATTTTTTTGCTGCTCTAATTACGCTGGTAACCAGTTTATAATAGTAATAAGGCACACTCTGGGATTTGTGGTATATGCCAAATATACCACGGCTAAGGGCTGTATCCAGGCACACCGCATTGTCGGGCATAACAGCCCTTAACCGTGGTATATTGGCCATATACCACACCCCCTCGTGCCTTATTGTTTAAATGTATAGCTGCTTGTATCCTACCCTTATTCAGAAAGCATCACAGAGTAGGAGGTCTGATCTAGGATCAGGTCCCCCCTCTTTAACCTAGGTTTCACAAGCGATTATCGGCCCAGCAATGGCCCAAATCCACTTGATTCCCCCATTAAAAAAATGTATTGATATTAAAATGTAGGCAGTAATATTATATTAAATGTAGGTATTAATATTACAGCTATCAACCGAACTATTAACAAAAAAATACTAACTCATTTTCAAAAACTTTTATTTAAATAGATTACATTTACTTTGAGTGGGTGTCATCCCTCAACAGGTACTACTTATGTACAGTAGCATGAACGTATACAAATACATTTCACTAGAAAACACAGCTTAAAACAAACACAAAATGCAGTTACTTTGATGTTATTCTATCTGCAGGGTTAAAACTGTTAGCCAGAGTTGGCTAGCTAGCAAGCAAGGGATAAGAACATTCCCAGCTGCATAGCAATCAAACAAATACAATGAACAATTCCGCTTCTCTAGCAACCTAACCGATAGATAGGTGGATTAAATAGTATGAATTAACTTAAAGGATAAACGTGTCCGTTCTGTACATTATCTGGGCAGTACCAAAGCATCAGGGTTCATCCCTTACATGCATGTACTTTCGTAAAGTGCATTCGGAAAGTATTCAGAACCCTTGACTTCATCCACATTGTTACGTTACAGCCTTATTCTAAAATGGATCAAATATTTCCCACCCCCACCTCAAACTACACACAATACCCCATAATGACGACGAAAATACAGGTTTAGACATTTTTACAAAAATGATAATACATGTATTTACATAAATATTCAGACCTTTTGCTATGTGACTCAAAATTGAGCTCAGGTGCATCCGGTTGTTTCCATTGATCATCCTTGAGGTGTTTCTACAACTTGATTGGAGTCCACCTGTGGTAAATTAAATTGATTGGACACGATTTGGAAAGGCACTCACCTGTCTATATTAGGTCCCACAGTTGACAGTGCATGTCAGAGCAAAAACCAAGCCATGAGGTCGATGGAATTGTCCAAAGAGCTCAGAGACAGGGTTGTGCCGAGACACAGGTCTGGGGAAGGGTACTAACAAAAATCTGCAGCAGCATTTAAGGTCCCCAAGAACACAGTGGCCTCAATCATTCTTAAATTGAAGAAGTTTGAAACCCCTAAGACTCTTCCTAGAGCTGGCCGCCCAGCCAAACTGAGCAATCGAGGGAGAAGGGCCTGATGAAACCAAGATTGAACTCTTTGGCCTGAATGCCAAGCGTCACATCTGGAGGAAACCTGGCACCATCCCTACGGTGAAGCATGGTGGTGGCAGAATCATGCTGTGGGGATGTTTTTCAGCGGCAGGGACTGTGAGACAAGTCAGGATCGAGGGAAAGATGAACAGAGCAAAGTACAGAGAGATCCTTGATGAACACCTGCTCCAGAGTGCTCAGGACCTCCGACTAGGGCGAAGGTTCACCTTCCAAAACAGGACAACAACCCTAAGCACAGCAAAGACAACGCAGGAGTTGCTTCGGTACAAGTCTCTGAATGTCCTTTAGTGGTCCAACCAGAGCCCGGACTTGAACCCAATCTAACATCTCTGGAGAGACCTGAAAATAGTTGTGCAGCAACACTCCCCATCCAACCTGACAGAGCTTGAGAGGATCTGCAGAGAAGAATTGGAGAAACTCCAAGTACAGGTGTGCTAAGCTTGTAGCGTCATACCCAAGAATGTAATCGCTGCCAACGGTGCTTCAACCAAGTAAAAGGGTCTGAATACTTATGTAAATGTGATATTTCAGTTTCTTATACATTTGCAAAAATTAAAAACCTGTTTTTGCTTTGTCATTATGGGACATTGTGTAGATTGATGAGGAAAAAACATTTTAATCAATTTTAGAATAAGGCTGTAACGAAACAAAATGTGGAGAAAGTCAAGGGGGTCTGAATACTTTCTGAAAGCACCGTCTTTGCTGTGTTCAGTCATCTCCTTTCTGCCTCAGTCTCGGCTGGTGCAAGCCGCAGCCACCTTATGACGAACTTCTCCGTCTCTATCTGTAGCATTGGATGTGAAAGTGCTTCTCCGGACAGCCCTTTGAATAAGAAAAAATGAGCAAAATAAGCAATTAGTAAGATTGACACCACAAATCCTAGGAATCACAATCCAGACCTCAAATGGGAAGCACATCAAACAACCACAGAGGTTTTCAATTTCAACACTGAGTCAAACAGATCAAGAGACAAATGTGCCTGTTGTAGCGCCACTGTGTTGTCAATCGGAATGTGCTTGCATATGTTGAGTCTTGACAGGGTTTGGAACATGTGTACCAAGTTTGGTTACAATACAAATATCTGTCTGATTTATATGCATTTGTGCCAGACCATGCCCACATGAATGTTTATTGGTCAGTTGTTTGACATAGTCAGAAAAATAGTGTTGAAAGACCTTTAGGTCCATAGATGCCATATACTGTATGAAGTTTCATCCAGATCAGCCCTGTGGTTCCGGAGATGTCATTGAAGCATTTAAAAAAAAAAGTGAAATTGTGGAAAATCCATCATGGCAGACCTTGTGGGTCCTTGAGGCAAGTGTGTTCCTTGTAAGAAGCAACTTATGCACAGAATTTTAGGACTCTAGGTCAGGGATGGGCAACTAGTGTCCATGGAACAATTTCCCTCGGAAAACACCTATTTTATGTAATCTATTGTGATGCTGTATAGGAGCAAGCGTCACATCTGAAGGAAACCTGGCACCATCCCTACGGTGAAGCATGGTGGTGGCAGCATCATGCTGTAGGGATGTTCAGAAACCTGCTCCAGAAACTCCCCAAATACAGATGTGCCAAGCTTGTAGTGTCATACCCAAGACTCAATGCTGTAATCACTGCCAAAGGTGCTTCAAAAAAGTACTGAGTAAAAGGGTCTGAATATTTATGTAAAATGTGATTTCAGTTTATTATTTTTACATTTGCAAAAATGTCTAAAAACTATTTTTTGTAACGTAACAAAATGAAAAAGTCATGGGGTCTAAATACTTTACGAAGGCACTGTATGTATATATATTTATCTACAGTTGAAGTCAGAAGTTTACATACACTTAGATTGAAGTCATTAAAACTCGTTTTTTTAACCACTCCACATATTTCATGTTATCAAACTATAGTTTTGGAAAGTTGGTTAGGACGGTCAATCTCCCTCGGTCTGGGGCACCATGCAAGATCTCACCTCGTGGGGCATCAATGATCATGAGGAAGGTGAGGGATCAGCCCAGAACTACACGGCAGGACCTGGTCAATGACCTGAAGAGAGCTGGGACCACAGTCTCAAAGAAAACCATTAGTAACACACTACGCTGTCATGGATTAAAATCCTGCAGCGCACACAAGGTCCCCCTGCTCAAGCCAGCGCATGTCCAGGCCCGTCTGAAGTTTGCCAATGATCATCTGGATGATCCAGAGGAGGAATGGGAGAAGGTCATGTGGTCTGATGAGACAAAAATAGAGCTTTTTGGTCTAAACTCCACTCGCCGTGTTTGGAGGAAGAAGAAGGATGAGTACAAGCCCAAGAACACCATCCCAACCGTGAAGCATCCCCAAAGAAACATCATTCTTTGGGGATGCTTTTCTGCAAAGGGGACAGGACGACTGCACCGTATTGAGGGGAGCATGTATCGCGAGATCTTGGCCAACAACCTCCTTCCCTCAGTAAGAGCATTGAAGATGGGTCGTGGCTGGGTCTTCCAGCATGACAACGACCCGAAACACACAGCCAGGGCAACTAAGGAGTGGCTCTGTAAGAAGCATCTCAAGGTCCTGGAGTGGCCTAGCCAGTCTCCAGACCTGAACCTAATAGAAAATCTTTGGAGGGAGCTGAAAGTCCGTATTGCCCAGCGACAGCCCCGAAACCTGAAGGATCTGGAGAAGGTCTGTATGGAGGAGTGGGCCAAAATCCCTGCTGCAGTGTGTGCAAACCTGGTCAAGAACTACAGGAAACGTATGATCTCTGTAATTGTAAACAAAGGTTTCTGTACCAAATATTAAGTTCTGCTTTTCTGATGTATCAAATACTTATGTCATGCAATAAAATGCAAATTAATTACTTAAAAATCATACAATATGATTTTCTGGATTTTTGTTTTAGATTCCGTCACTCACAGTTGAAGAGTACCTATGATAAGAATTACAGACTTCTACATGCTTTGTAAGTGGGAAAACCTGTAAAATCGGCAGTGTATCAAATACTTGTTCTCCCCACTGTATTTAGCTAAGGTGTATGTAAACTTCAGACTTCAACTGTATCTATCTAGTATGTGTGTTACTGTAATTCAGCATTTATTCAATTTTATGGCAATAGTACACATGAAATGAAATAAACCATTATCATCATCATCATCATCATCATCGAATCTTGCGCTCTTTGCCATCTCTGCTCGAGATCAGCTGGAGTCTTGTGACTGCTATGTTAACTGGGTGCTTTCTTGACTAGTCTTAACTAGACTGATGTTTTACAAACAAAAACACTAGCTATCTCAATTAGCTACCTAATATCACATAGCTAAGTCCATATGTTTAGGGTCTAGCCTAACTGTTAGAGCAGAGGTAGCTAGCTAACATTAACGTTAGCTGACGTTAAGTCAAACTAATTAGTGACTGCGATGAAATACACTACAACAAATACAATAGCTACAATTACCTATTTTTAACATCTTCTCCGGCTGGTCTCGACTTTTAACCAACTGACTCTCACAACGAACTAAAGTGAGGCGCCGAGGCCGGCTCAAGCAGCAAGGCAGACGGCCCCCGCTGCTGGATTGTGTGTTTTTGGTTCCTTTAGATGTAATGCTAGCTCCCTATTAAGGACACTTCAGCAAACATTGATGTTGGCAATTGACAATACATGTATGCTGCTATTTGCTATGTTGAAAATGACAAATCACAGATTTGTAAAACAGACAGGAAATAGTAGCTTATTGTTGACTTGGTGATGCAATGTTTCAATCTTGAATTAAACTTTGTCCATGTTCAGCTAAAATTTGAAATACAAAGTTACAAGGTTGGTGATACAATTCATAACTTACCCAGTTTATGCCGTTTTATTTTCTTCGCTCTTCTCAGAATGGGCAGGCAGCCCATAGCTACGGTCAAAAGTCCCACGTAGGAAAATGTTTGATGTCTCACAAATCCAAAGCGACAGTATGCATGCATTCATTTTCCGATCGTGGCAACTGTGAATCGAACCCACAATCATGACGTTTCGAGTGCATGATATTTTCCATTGACTGTCATGGTTGTTATTTATTTTGCTACTTTAATAGGCTATAGAGAAAATTTTTAACAGTTTAATAGGCTATTGCAATAATTCATGTAGAAGGCTAATGTATCAGCGTTTACAGACAGGCCTACCATAGAAAAATAGGCTATAGCCTTTGACACAGATGTGCTGTCTGTCACGGATCATGTATCCCAAGTAGTCCTATAATTAACGTGGCCACCAGCATAGGCCTAAAAAACGCTAATACCATTATATTAAGCCAGAATTGGCCGAAGGACTGAAATTAGTGTGAGTGGGGTTCCAAAAAAAAAGTTGTAAAAGCTAATTAATTTATCATATAGAATCTCTAGGGTCCTTCTCCATCTAACCGCCTAATGGGTCGAAGTTTAGCTTTCAAATGACCTAGCAAATTCAAGATGAAATTACATCAATTTGTTTTTATTCTTCCATTCCCTGCCGAACAAAAACCTCATATGGCCCTACTCTGAAAAAGTAAAAAAAAATTCTGCAGGACTCTGGAAGAGCTCGGCCTGCTGAAAGGTGAATTAATCTCCCAGTGTCTTATTCACGCTAAGTAGCCAATAGGTCGTTTTTTTATTATCCCAAAAAACGACCAAGTCCTTAATGATAACAAGCATAACCATAACATGATGAAGCTACCACTATGCTTGAAGATATGGAGAGTGGTACTCAGTAATGTGTTGTATTGGTCCCAAACATAACTTTGTATTCAGGACAAAGAGTTCATTGTTTTGCCACATCTTTTGCAATATTACTTTAGTGCCTTGTTGCAAACAGGATGTATGTTTTGGGATATTTTTATTCTGTACTGACTTTCTTCTTTTCACTCTGTCAATTAGGATAGTATTGTGGAATAACTACAATGTTGATCCAGCCTTAGTTTTTCCCCCTATCACAGCCATTAAAAACAGTTTTAAAGTCACCTTTGGCCTCATGGTGAAATCCCTGAGCGGTTTCCTTCCTCTCCGGCAACAGTGTTACGAAGGAAGCCTGTATTACTACACCATCCAAATTGTAATTAATTAATTAATTAATTAATAACTTCACCATGCTCAAATTGATATTTAAAGTCAGCTTTTTTTACCCATCTACCAATAGGTGCCCTTCTTTGCGAGGCATTGGAAAACCTCCCTGGTCTTTGTGGTTGAATCTGTGTTTCAAATGCACTGCTAGACGGAGGGACCTTACAGATAATTGTATGTGTCGGGTACAGAGATGGGGTAATCATTCAAAACTTATGTTACTTGTTAAGCACATTTTTACTCCTGACCTTATTTAGGCTTGCCATAACAAAAGGGTTTGAATACTTAGTCACTCAATACATATCATTGTGAATTCATTTGTAAACATTTAGAAAAAGATAATTCCACTGACATTATGGGGTAGTGTGTTTAGGCCAGTGACAAAACATTTATTCAGGCTGTAACACAACAAAGTGTGGAAAAAGTAAAGGGGTCTGCATAGGACTGTGGCGGTCATGAATTGTCAGACAGTTATTGTCATGTGGTCTCAACGTAAATGACTGATAATTTACATACACGTTTAGAATCTCCAGGCCTCCACTCATACAAGCTAATGATGCATGCCTTTGGGACATCTACATTTTAACAAGTCTAATAAATAAATGTAACGTCATCCATTATTTTAGGTAGGTCTAAAGAAACATTATGATATGAAGGAAATGTATTTCATATTAACAGAATATGAGTTGGCCTAATTACTGTATGTTATGTGGCATGCCATAGGCGTATTCATAAGGCAGACAATATATGATTATGTGCTGAGCACAAACTTGAACGTTGCGAAAATTCTGTGCAACTTCCAGCGCTTGTTTACTGTGAGCACTGTGGCTGTACCCACTTTAAGTTAGTTTTAACAGTGGCCAAGTAGGCTCCTGTGGCTATTTGATCATAACGTAGGCCTACCAGAGTTGCCTACCATCAAAAACAATAGAAAAAATGCATCCTATAACATTTTAACATGGAAATAGCTGTTCTATCATTCAGCCTACAGTAGCAGTCAATGTAGGCCTACATTCCAGGAGACATTTGGAGAAAAAAAACATGCAGGCCTGTTTATTCACTTGTCCTTCAGACAAGGAAGTGACTGAAAATAGTGTTTGACGCAAGAAAATCACTTTACAAATTAAAAAGCATTATTCCCATACCATTATTACAGAGAATCAGACAAAATGATGCTACCCCCTACCTATTAGACCGGTCTAAAATAACAGATTTATTGTAAAGGTGTAGGCTATATTATATGGATTTGTTTCACTTTTTTTTTTCTTTATGGCTTGTAGGCTGTGTGTGGAAGCCAGGAGATGCTAAATGTGTTTGTTAATTAAACGGTCAATTACCGTGAGACAGACAGTTATTTGCTTGATAAATGATGCAGCTCTCGCATCTACTCACGACCACTCTTGCTGTACAGTTCAAAGTAAATGGCACAGATCCGTATATGGCAATGGTCTACTTCAATATAGGCCTACTGCAGCTCTGATTGGTTATGCCGCACCAGTCTGTGTAGAGTACGGGTTGAGTAGTGCCCATCAATACATTAGAATCCTACTCCAATGAGTTACGCCTACATCTTGCACAGTTGTTTTGCATACTACTGTAAGTCTTGCGGTTTCTTTTATGTCGGTATGTTGCATTGAAAGCCGCTAATATTGCACTTATTCGATCACAATTGCCACAGTAAAGGGAACGTTGATATTGTTAACAGGGAAAACTCTAGAAAGTGGAGTGAAATTCAATCTCGTGCTGCTAATATTTTTTTCTGCTGCCGCAGCTTAGAGGGAAATCCAGTGTCATTATTTTATATTCATGTGATTTTATAGAAAACTTTTTTTATTTTTTTTCCCCCCATTCTGGAGCGAGTGCATACATGTTGAGCGTAAAATTGATCATTTAAAAAAAACGGGTCCTATAGGCTACGCTAGATTGAGTCATTTCGCAACTTTAATAGTCGATGACACAAACCTTAGGATGTTATAGAAATAAAGACGTATGATGATGCGACTACGGGCTACTGATTTAAGAAAGTCACAAAACAAGCTTGCCCTGTGTTTCTTGCCTCAGGCTGCACACTGTTCTCTCATCAAGTGATCATATTATCACCCATTAGACCATTCTCAATTTAATATGGTCTTTACTAATATGAAGGGCTGACACCAATTAGTCGAATGGTCGATTGTTTGGTCGTTGGCTGTGGGTCGACACAGATTGTTTTAGTCAAGCAGTAACAAACACACAGTATTTCTCTCAGTACCACTCAAAAGTTTGGACAGCTACTCATTCAAGAGTTTTTTATTTTTACTATTTTCTACATTGTAGAATATAGTGATGACATCAAAACTATGAAATAACACATATGGAATCATGTAGTAAGCAAGAAAAGTGTCAAACAAATCAAAATATTTTAGATCCTTCAAAAGTAGCCACCCTTTGCCTTGACAGCTTTGCACACTCTTGGCATTCTCTCAACCAGCTTCATTAGGAAGTTACATGGAATGCATTTGAATTAACAGGTGTGCCTTCTTAAAAAGTTCATTTCTTTCTGCGTTTGAGTCAATCAGTTGTGTTGTGACAATGTAGGGGTGGTATATTTGGTAAAAGGCCAAGTCATTTTATTTATTTCACCAGGTAGGCCAGTTGAGAACAAGTTCTTATTTACAACTGCGACCTGGTCAAGACAAAGCAAAAGCAGTGCGACAAAAACACAGAGTTACACATGGGATAAACAAACGTACAGTCAATAACACAATAGAAAATCTATGTACACTGTGTGCTAATGTAGTAAGATTAGGAAGGTAAGGCAATAAATAGGCCATAGTGGAAAAATAATTACATATTAGCATTAACACTGGAGTGATAGATGTGCAGATGATGTGCAAATAGAAGATACTGGGGTGCAAATGAGCAAAAATAATAATATGGGGATGAGGTAGTAGGGTGGGCTATTTACAGATGGCTGTATACAGGTGCAGTGATCAGAAAGCTGCTATGACAGCTGATACTTAAAGTTATTGAGGGAGATGGTAGTCTCCAGCTTCAATGACTTTTGCAATTCCTTCCAGTCATTGGCAGCAGAGAACTGGAAGGAATGGCAGCCAAAGGAGGTGTTGGCTTTGTGGATGACCAGTGAAATATACCTGCTGGAGCGCATGCTACGGGTGGGTGTTGCCATGGTGACCAGCGAAGCTGAGATAGGGCGGGGATTTACCTAATAAAGACTTATAGATGACCTGGAGCCAGTGGGTTTGGCGACGAATATGTAGTGAGGGCCAGCCAACGAGAGCGTACAGTTCACAGTGGTGGGTAATATAATGGGCTTTGGTAACAAAACGGATGGCACTGTGATAGACTACATCCAATTTGCTGAGTAGAGTGTTGAGGCTATTTTGTAAATGACATCGCCGAAATCAAGGATCGGTAGGATAGTCAGTTTTACAGGGCATGTTTGGCAGCATGAGTGAAGGAGGCTTTGTTGAGAAATAGGAAGCCGATTCTAGATTGAATTTTGGATTGGAGATGCTTAATGTGAGTCTAGAAAGAGTTTACAGTCTAACAAGACGCCTAGGTATTTGTAGGTGTCCACGTATTGTAAGTCAGAGTCGTTAAGAGTAGTGATGATAGTCCGGGTGGGCAGGTGCGGGCAGTGTTTGATTGAAAAGCATGTATTTAGCATTTGAGAGCAGTTGGAGGCCACGGAAGGAGTGTTGTATGGCATTGAAGCGTGTTTGAAGGTTAGTTAACACAGTGTCCAAAGAGGGGCCAGATGTATACAGAATGGTGTCGTCTGCATAGAGATGGATCAGAGAGTCACCAGCAGCGAGAGCGACATCATTGATATATACAGAGAATAGGGTCAGCCCAAGAATTGAACCCTGTGGCACCCCCATAGAGACTGCCAGAGGACCGGACAACAGGCCCTCCGATTTGACACACTGAACTCTGAGAAGTAGTTGGTGAACCAGGCAAGGCAGTCACTTGAGAAACCAAGGCTGTTGAGTCTGCCAATAAGAATGCGGTGATTGACAGAGTCGAAAGCCTTTGTCAGGTCGATGAAGACGGCTGCACAGTACTGTCTTATCCATGGCGGTTATGATATCATTTAGTACCTTGAGCATGGCTGAGGGGCACCCATGACCAGCTCGGGAAACAGATTGCATGGCAGAGAAGGTATGGTGGGATTCGAAGTGGTCAGCGATCTGTTTGTTAACTTGGCTTACGAAGACTTTAGAAAGGCAGGGCAGGATGGATATAAGTCTCCCCCTTTGAAGAGGGGGATGACCGCGGCAGCTTTCCAATCTTTAGACGATACGAAAGAGAGGTTGAACAGGCTAGTAATAGGGGTTGCAACAATTTCCGGATAATTTTAGAAAGGGTCCAGATTGTCTATCCAGCAGATTTGTAGGGGTCCAGATTTTGCAGCTCTTTCAGAACATCCACTATCTGGATTTGGGTGAAGGAGAAGCGGGGGGGGGCTTGGGCAAGTTGCTGCGGGGGGTGCAGAGCTGTTGGCCGGGGTAGGGTTAGCCAGGTGGAAAGCATGACCAGCCATAGCAAAATGCTTATTGAAATTTTCGATTATGATAAATTAAAAAAACGGTGGTGACAGTGTTCCCTAGCCTCAGTGCAATTGGTTTTGTGCAATGGCAATTGTTTTTGTGCAGGTCAAGGGCAGTCAAGTCTGGAGTTAACCAAGGGCTATATCTGTTCTTAGTTCAACATTTTTTGAATGGGGCATGCTTATTTAAGATGGTGAGGAGAGCACTTTTAAAGAACAACCAGGCACCCTCTACTGACGGGATGAGGTCAATATCCTTCCAGGATACCCAGGCCAGATCGATTAGAAAGGCCTGCTCACTAAAGTGTTTTAGGGAGCGTTTGACAGTGATAAGGGGTGGTCGTTTGACAGCGGACCCATTACGGACGCAGGCAATGAGGTAGGGATCACTGAGATCCTGGTTGAAAACAGCGGAGGTGTATTTGGAGGGCAAGTTAGTCAGGATGATACCAATGATGGTGTCCATGTTTACGGATTTAGGGTTGTACCTGGAATCTAGCTTAGATTGAAGGACTGCTGGGGTGTTACGCATATCCCGGTTTAAGTCACCTAACAGTACGAACACTGAAGATTGATGGTGGGCAATCAATTCACATATGGTGTCCAGGGCACAGCTGGGGGCTGTAACAAAAGGCAACAGTGAGACTTGTTTCTGGAAAGGTGGATTTTTTTAAAGTAGAAGCTCAAACTGTTTGGGCACAGACCTGGAAAGTATGACAGAACTCTGCAGGTTCTCTCTGGACTAGATTGCATTTCCGCCTCCTTTGGAAGTTCTATCTTGACAGGAAATATTGTAGTTGGGGATGGACATTTCTGGTTGCCCAGGATTCAGACACGGCTAGGACATCAGGGTTGGCGGAGTGTGCTAAAGCAGTGAATAAATCAAACTTAGGGAGGAGGCTTCTGATATTAACATGCATGAAACCAAGGCTTTTACAGTTACAGAAGTCAAATGAAACAAATGAGTCCAGCAGCTATGTAGCCGAGTGATCATAAGGTCCGATGAGCAGCAAAGAGGTAAGCCAGGGAGCAGTTCAGTTGGCGCTGCGGGAGGCACGGCGTTCAGAATGCTAGCGGGCCAGGGCTAGCAGATGGATCTTTGGAGACGTCGCAACGGAAAAGCCTGTTGAAACCACGTCGGACGATTACGTCGGCAGACCAGTCGGTTGACAAAGATACTGTAGCCCGGGAATTAGCTAGTACGCGTCGGCTAGCTGGGAGATGGGCCTAGCTCAAGGCTAAACGGTTTAAGCTTCAACAATAGTAGCCTCCAATAGTGCCAAACAGCAGCCACTCGGTTGCAGCTAGCTAGCTGCGATGATCCGGTGTGATGGTTCTGTGATTTAAACTAAAGATGGCTGATGCAGGCAGAGCAGTGGTGAGGACCGCTAGCAGTGGCTAGTAGCTAGTTAGCAGTGGCTAGTAGCTAGTTAGCAGTGGCTAGTAGCTAGTTAGCAGGCTAGCTTCTGTCGGAGGTTCAGTTAAATGAATAAGAAAATAGTAGATCCATTCCACGTTGGGTGAGGCGGGTTGCAGGAAAATTATGAGGAATAAGAAAAATATACGGAAAGACAGACTAATTACACGGGACATGAGACAGGACAAAAACACGTCCGCACTGTTACGCCATCTTGGAAGTTATGGCAAGAACAGCTCAAATAAGCAAAGAGAAACGACAGTCCATCACTACTTTAAGACATGAAGGTCAGTCAATCCGGAAAATTTCTTCAAGTGCAGTCACAAAAACCATCAAGAGCTATGATAAAACTGGCTATCATGAGGACCGCCACAGGAAAGAAAGACCCAGAAATACCTCTGCTGCAGAGGATAAGTTCATTAGAGTAACAAGCCTCAGAAATTGCAGCCCAAATAAATGCTTCATAGAGTTCAAGTACCAGACATCTCAACATAAACTGTTGAGAGGAGACTGCTTGAATAAGGCCTTCATGGTCGAATTGCTGCAAAGAAACCACTACTAAAAGACACCAATAAGGAGAGACTTGCTTGGGCCAAGAAAGACAAGAAATGGACATTAGACCGGTGGAAATCTGTCCTTTGGTCTGATGAGTTCACATTTGAGATTTTTGGTTCCAACCGCCATGTCTGTGTGAAAAGCAGAGTAGGTGAACGGATGAACTCTGCATGTGTGGTTCCCACCGTGAATCATGGAGGTGGTGGTGTAATGGTGCTGGCTTGGTTTTTGCTCTGACTGGCACGGTCAACTGTGGGACCTTATATACACAGGTGTTCGCCTTTACAAATAATGTCCAATCATTTGAATTTACCACAGGTGGACAACAATCAAGTTGTAGAAACATCAAGGATGATCAATGTAAACAGGATCAATTTTAAGTCTCATAACAAAGGGTCTGAATACTTATGTAAATTAGGTATTTCCGTTTTTAATAAATGTGCAACACCTAAAACCCTGTTTTTACTTTGTCATAAAATCGGGTATTGTGTTAGAAAAAACTATTTAATACTTTACAGGCTTATTCTAAAATGTAACAAAATGTGGAAAATGTCAAGGGGTCTGAATACTTTACGAATGCATAAGATCTAATATGCATATGGTGTTATGAATTAATCACCTTAGAAATTGCTGACCAAGTTTTAAAAGCACAATACTGTTTTGATAAGTGTTTGATGCGATTTGATTATATTGATGTCAGTGGTTAGAAGGCCAATAGAACCCTGAGTACCATGCCACTATAGATTTGGATACAACCAACGCATGTCCTGAGCGCATAAGAGGAGCTTGCCAAGACTCAACGGTCACCTGGATTTTTACTGCGGTCATGACTCATTACTGCAGGTGTGGCAGTAATATGGTCACCACAAGTCAGTGTCTGGTGTGACCACCATTTTCCTCTTGCGGCTCGACACATCTCCTTCGCATAGCGTTGATCTGGCTGTTGATTTTGGCCTCAATGGCTGTGCGAAGACACTGGATATTGGAGGGAACTGGAACTCACTGTGGTACACATCGATCCAGAGCATCCAAAACATGCTCAATGGGTGATATGTCTGGTGAGAAAGCAGCCCATGGAGAAAAAAAAAATAGATTTTCAGCTTCCAGAAATTGTGTACAGATCCTTGCGACATGGGGCTGTTCATTATCATGCTGAAACATGAGGTGATGGCAGTGGATGAATGGCACGACAATGGGCCTCAGGATCTCGTCACGCATCTCTGTGCATTCAAATTGCCATAGATAAAACGCAATTGTGTTCGTTGCCCGTAGCTTATGCCTGCCCATACCATAACCCCACCGCCACTCTGTTCACAGCGTTAATATCAGCAAACCGTTCGCCCACACGACACCATACACCCTGTCTGCAATCTGCTTGTACAGCCTTTTCCAGTGGCCATCAAAGGTGAGCATTTGCCCACTGAAGTCAGTTACGACGCTGAACTGCAGTCAGGTCAAGACCCTTGTGAGGACGATGAGCTTCCCTGAGATGGTTTCTGACAGTTTGTGCACAAATTCTTCAGTTGTGCAAACCCCTAGTTTCATTAGCTGTCTGGGTAGCTGGTCTCAGACAATCCCACATGCGAAGAAGCCAGATGTGGAGGTGGCTTACGGTAGAGATATGAACATTCAATTATCTAACAACAGCTCTGGAGGAAAATTGCTCCCTCAAAACTGGTCAAGATTTGGATTGTATGACAATTTGCCCTTTTAAGTGCAGATTTTAGAGTGTCCTTTTAATCAGCTTCTTGATATGCAACACCTGTCAGGGGGATGAATTACCTTGGCAAAGGACAAATGCTTACTAACAGGGATGTAAACAAATGTGTGCAGATAATTTCAGGTAAATAAACTTAGTGCGTATACATACAAAACATTGCATTCGGAAAGTATTCAGACCCCTTGACTTTTTCCACCTTGTTACGTTACAGCCATATTCTAAAAAGGATTCATAAATTCCTCAATCTAAACACAATACCCCATAATCCAAAGCGAAAACAGGTTTGGACATACCTTATTTAAATAAGTATTCAGACCCTTTGCTATGGAGACTCGAACTTGAGCTCAGGTGCATCCTGCTTCAATTGATCATCCTTGAGGTGTTTCTACAACTTGATTGGAATCCACCTGTGGTAAATTCAATTGACCTGTCTATATAAGGTCCCAAAGTTCAAAGTGCATGTCAGAGCAAAAACCAAGCCATAAGGTCAAAGGATTTGTGAATAGAGCTCAGAGAACGGAGTGTGTCGAGGCACAGATCTGGGGAAGGATAGCAAAATATTTCAGCATTGAAGGTTCCCAAGAACACAGTGGCCTCCATCATTCTAAAAACAGAAGAAGTTTGGAACCACCAACATTATTCCTAGAGCTGGCCACTGAGCAATCAGGGGAGAAGGGCCTTGGTCAGGGAGGTCACTGACAGGGCTCCAGAGTTCCTATGTGGTGATGGGAAGGACAACCATCTATGCAGCACTCCAGCAATCAGGCCTTTATGATAGAGTGACCAGACAGAAACCACTCCTCAGTAAAAGGCAAATGACAGCCCGCTTGGTTTGCCAAAAGGCACCTAAAGGACTCTGACCATGAGAAACAAGATTCTGTGTTCTGATGAAACCAACATTGAACTCCTTGGCCTGAATGCCAAGTGTCACATATGGAGGAAACCTGGCACCATCCCTATGATGAAGCCATGGTGGTGGTAGCATCATGCTGTGGGGGTGTTTTTTAGCGGCAGGGACTGGAAGACTAGTCAGGATCGAGGTTCACATTTCAACAGGACAAGGACCCTAAAGCACACAGCCAAGACAACGCAGGAGTGCCTTCGGGACAAGTCTCTGACTGTCCTTGAGTGACCCAGTCAGAGCCCGGACTTGAACCAGACCTAACATCTCTGGAGACACCTGAAAATAGCTGTGCAGCGACGCTCCCCATCTAACCTGACAGAGCTTGAGAGGATCTGCAGAGAAGGGAGAAACTTTCCAAATACAGGTGTACCAAGGTTGTAGCGTCATACCCAATAAGACAAATGGCTGTAATCACTGCCAAAGCTGCTTCAACAAAGTACTGAGTAAAGGGTCAATACTTAGGTAAATGTAATTCCACCCCCCCAAAAAATAAAAAATAATACATTTGCAAAAATATCAAATCGGTTTTTGCTTTGTCATTATGGGGTATTGTATGTAGATTGATGAGGGGGGGGAAATACAATGTAATAATTTTTAGAATACAGCTGTAACAACAAATTGGTATCGAGCTAGGGTAACTTTGGCTACCGCAAATTTCACCGCCTAAAGTAAACGATTAACAGAGATCCTGGTAAAGTTAGTCAGTCTAGGAGATTGTCAGCCTTGGAGATGTCACTATGTTATCTAATAGTTTGTCAACCTGCCACCGAGTAGTGGATTGGTAACTAGCAAGCGTGGAAGTTTGAACAATTTAGATAGTTACCGTTTACTAGCCCAGGTATTAACGTTATCACAAACACTTGATCCTCAATTTCACCGATATTACAGCGAGGGCTGTGGAACATGCACGTTTTAATTTAATTGGGGCTGTGGTGGTGTGGGGGTGGCGCACTCACCTCACTGCCGCTTGTGTAGAAACCCGCGTCTCTCTGGCGCCTATGTTTCTCAGTAATCCCGAGTAAACGTAGCAGTGACGGATCCTCGCACAACGTTAGTCCAATGTTGATGGGCCTCGGGCCTATAGTGATTACCTCTCCATCTTCCGAGTCCAATCGTCCCCGTTGCGGACGTTTCTCAGACCGTGGCCGACTACGAGATGTCCATGGCCGGCCCGGGAAACGAGACCGGGCCACGGTCGGAGTGCTACAGCCAGTCACATTAGCAGAAGACAATAATCCCCCTCCCGCTGCCGCCATTATTCACTAGCTGCTACTACAACAACAACTATGGTGGTGCGCTGTAGCTTTGTGGTAAACCAAGATGGAAAGGCGCGAGATAGGAGGGAAATACCGTTGCATCATGGGAAAAGGAGTTTGTTGTATTTCAGAATTCTGAGCGTCCTTTGGAGGGTTTATGAATGTGAATGACTACATACATAGACACATTGTTTTATTCATGTTTTATATTTCAATGAAACAAAATAATTTAAATAAAATTAATGTATAGTAAAAAAATATCTAAATTGTATTATTCAGTATTTAGTCCAATTGCAGTAAATGTTTGCAACTTTTACCCTTTCCCCCCTTCTTCTCACTTGTTCCTCTCATTTTTGCCATAATATGTGTGTATATATACTCAACAAAAATATAAACGCAACATTTAAAGTGTTGGTCCCGTGTTTCATGAGCTAAAATAAAAGATCCCAGAAATGTTCCATATGCACAAAAAAAACGTATTTCTCAAAAAATGTTGTGCACACATTTGTTTACATCCCTGTTGGTGAACATTTCTCCTTTGACAAAATAATACATCCACCTGACAGGTGTGGCATATCAAGAAGATGATTAAACAACATTATCATTACACAGGTGCACCTTGTGCTGGGGACAATAAAAGGCTACTCTAAAATGTGCAGTTTTGTCAGACAACATATTGACACAGATGTCTCAAGTTTTGGGGGAGCGTGCAATTGGCATGCTGACTGCAGGAATGTCCACCAGAGCTGCTGTCAAGAGAATTGAATGTTAATTTCTCTACCATAAGCCGCCTCCAACGTCGTTTTAGAGAATTTGGCAGTACGTCCAACCAGCCTCACAACCGCAGACCATGTTTATGGCGTTGTGTGGGCAAGCGGTTTGCTGATGTCAACATTGTGAACAGAGTGCCCCATGGTGGCGGTGGGGTTATGGTATGGGCAGGCATAACCGATGGACAACAAACACAATAGCATTTTATCTATGGAAATTTGAATGCACAAAAATACTGTGATGAGTTCCTGAGGCCCTTTGTGAGTCAAATTTTTGAAAAGGTAGCTGTGACCAACAGATGCATATCTGTATTCCGTCATGTGAAATCCATAGATAAGTGCCTAATGAATTTCTTTCAATTGACTGATTTACTCATATGAACTGTAACTCAATAAAATCTTTGAAATTGTTGCATGTTGCATTTATACTTTTGAAGGTAACCAACAATTCTTATTTGTAAGTGGTGAGCACAGCAATGATATAAAATACCCCCCCCAAAATCTGTCTTTGCATCTCTCTGCACTTCTCCATGATGCTCATTTTCATTTGGCTCACCACCTGCCAATATTCGGGGGAGTATTTTTTTATGGTAACTTCTCCAGAGCATCCATCTCCAAGGCTGGCCTTGACTTGGACCCATCCCTCCTTAGCCCATCTCCTCTCTAATTAGCCAGGTTAATCTCCAGCTCACTCCTTAGCTGGTTCAAGGTGTTATTCTCGTCCTATTTCTCCAAGCTTTTGCCATTATTTGAGGCCGTTATTCTCTATCCCTTCTTGGTCTTCCTTCCTCCTTGACCTCTCCTCATCTTTTCCTTGACCTCTCCTCATCTTTTCCTTTTTGTGCCACAAGCCTTTGGATTTCCTTCTCATTCTTCATATCTATCTCACCATCTCCTGACACTACAACTCCCAAATGAATGGAAAAGATAAGCACCATACCATCTTATTCAGTGCTTATCGTTGCCATTCATTTCAGGGTGACATTTCCCATAACCTTGAATTCACATTGATTACAGACTGCAATTTAAATCACTCCTCAGTTTAATGCCATTACCATTTAATTGTGGATGAAAAAAGTACAAGATCACTTGAATACAACAATGACATTTTTCAAAGAACAATGGATTCTCCGGACCAATAAAATATAATTTACATGATCAGAAGATGCCTTGACAGGAACGTAAACTAAATTATGAGTGGAATGGTAAACCATAAAACCCATTGATTTCCTACTAAAATCAATACTATCAGTTACAAAAACTTCCACGAGGCAAAAATCGGTAGGCTAGCTCTACATCCGTAATATGAATACAAAATTAAGGTGTGGACAATATGGAAACAAATAGATTCCCACTCTGGGGGGCAGTTGTAATTCACAATTATGTACACATCAGTATAAAGGGTTTTATACACAGTACATTTTGTTGTTTTTCTAAAAGCACTTTAAAATAACCACGGTGGGACCAACTAGGAACAAGCTAATAATCCAACTGAGTGCTTTTGTATAATGTTATGTCACTTACTTTAAACCCCCATCTTGAACATAAAAAAAAACCTCACCCACATCAAGGCCTGTAAATTATATTTTCAAAACCCTAAACCTTTACATACATTTTCCATGATGATATTCACTTTCCCCAGATTATCTCTTTTCTTTGTCTGTTTCCTCTTCTCCCTCAGTGTGTGTCTTCTGGTGTGCCTTTAGGTTGCTCTCCCGGCCAAAGCTCTTGCCGCAGGTGGGGCAGTTGTGTCGGCCAGAGCTGTGAGCCCTGGCCATGTGGGCTTTGAGCTGCTCCAGCCGGGCATAGCTCTCTTCACACTCCGAGCAGGGGTGAGCCTTGCGAGGTTGAGGCGGCCGCCCGTGCTCCTCCTTCTTGTGGGCCCGGAGAAGGGCAACAGAGGAGAATGTGAGGTCACACTCAGCTTCAGGACAGGGAATTTGGAGCTCCTCCTTAGGGGGTCGCCCCGGTCCTTTCCCTCTTTTTGCCACAGACTCCTCTCCCCCTTCCTCAGCTTCTCCGCTCTGCTCTCCGTTTGCTGCCTCTCCCTCAGCAGACTTCGGCTCAGCCTCAGACACTTTCTTGGGAGGTCGGCCACGT
Organism: Thymallus thymallus; assembly: GCA_023634145.1. Classification (NCBI taxonomy): domain Eukaryota; kingdom Metazoa; phylum Chordata; class Actinopteri; order Salmoniformes; family Salmonidae; genus Thymallus; species Thymallus thymallus. The sequence continues at coordinate 6,245,209 of CM042396.1, read as the reverse complement.
TTTTTGGCCGGGACCTTTGCATCGCAATGCTGATCACCCGCAAAGTTCTCCTGGTGCAGCACAAGATCCACCTCCGCCTCAAACCCGCGGCCACACTTGCCACAACGGTGAGTCTTGGTGTCATCATCCTCCTCTTCCAGTGGCTGGGGGTGCTGGGTGAGGCGGTGGGTGCGTAACTGGTTTGGGCCCCGGAATACCATGCCACATTCCTTGCACACACACTGTCGCTCCTTGCACAGCTGTCGCCGGTGCACTGTCAACTATGAGAGACAGAAACAAAAATAATAAGAGGCTCAGGCCATCTTGAGGAAACAAACATGGGCACCGAGGCACCAATGGACAACAAAAGGAAGATGCACTGCCTAGCCCCCGGTTCTTTATCTTTTTGGGGGTTCCCATTAGCTGATGCAATGACCACAGCTAATATTGCTGGTGTCCTAATCTCTCATGGACAGACTACGTAAACATATCTGGTACCATAGATCTGTCAGCATTCTATGGGATGCGTGAGAGAACGAGAAGCATTCATTAATTCCGGGTCCTGTTTTTTCTTCACTGGTTATTTGGACGCATCAGGGTAGAGCGAAGGCGGTGCTTAACCCTTGACACTCTGGGAATTGGCCTATATGGACGGGGCTAAATTGAAATGTTTCTTACAGAAGAAATATAAAAAGGCATATGGGTAAATTATTAGACCAAAGCTGACAACAGTTCAAGACTGAATCCAAACATTACACTTGATGTTATGTGCATTTTACGTTTACTGTGCTTTTCCCCTCAATTTTTTTGTAACAAAATCTTAAAATACTCTGGATACATTCAGAAACATAAGAATATTCCTGAAAAATGTGGGGTAAGTGCAACATAAGACAAACAATTACAATGGTTTGACTGAGAGGACTAACTGGTGTCTCCAAGTGGCCACACACCTCTCCTAAGTGTGCACAGTTCCTAAGACATTTCAAGCAGTTTGAAGTGACTCAAATATTCTGATATTTTTCCTGCAGTCTGAACAGCCAAAAGCCACCTGGAATCGGACATTTCAAGCCACATTTCAAACCACCTATCCTTTGAGACTTTAAAAATGGTTCTTACACTATGATTTTGAACATTCAAAGCAACTGGGAAACGTCCATGGCAGGCATTGTTGTCACCATTGATGTGACCTTGCTACATAACTTTGTGACAGGAAGCACGAGCACCAACACCAACCAGCCTACACCACTGCACATACACCTGTTGTTACCACGACAACAAGCGTAGCCATGTCAGCAAATGACTGCTGCCTGAACACACGCGTCTGATTTGGTCACTTGTAACTTGCTGTTTGGACAGTCAGTATTCTAAAACGGAATTTGAAAACCAAAACGTATTTGAGCAATTATGGCCTGCAGTGTGAACAAGAATAAAGAAGAGTCTCCAACTACAAGGTGCTTTTTTGAGTAGAAGAACTAGAGCAAGCACACTTCTAGTTGTTTTGTTTGGAACAACCCTGCATCCCCGCCATCACACAATTACGGTTGTTCACGCAATCAAAATAAACAACCCATTTTAAATCACAATCTGGGTCAGGTGGGCATCATTTGAAAGCTTGTTTTATTGCTAACATAGACAGAGATAGGTACTTTACTGATCCCCGAGGGGAAATTTCTTGACTATCTAAGTTATAAAATCTGATGTCTGTGTTAGGCTTTCACAAGGCAATTCAGCGAAACAGATTGTAATTTTGGTGCGCTTAGAAAAGAGTCATGAGTGCAACTAATGAGTGGCAACTAATCGAGCATCTGACCAAATTAGGAACGATTTTAGTTCTGGATTAACTGAGATTACCGGGGTCCTTACACACAACAAAAAGTCGTTACAGACAAAAGACTTTACAACTTTCATTGAAAGACCGTTCTCTCACCTCAGAGAAGGTCCGGAAGCTTCCCTGGCAGTGGGGGCAGCGGAAGGGCTTGTCTTCCAGACTGTGTGAGGTCTGGTGCTGTGTCAGCTCCTCAGAGGAGGAGAAGGTGCGATCGCATACATAACAGGTGAACAGCGTATCAGTCTGCAAAATAACACAAAACAGCAAATAATTAACAGTGTTAGAGGTAATGTACATCATTATATATGCTGTGTATATAGGGCTACAGCATCCTGCTGTTAAACTGTGTGCTTTGCAGCTCCAAGGTGAAGTGTCCCCTGGGTACACCATACAGATTTACGATCAGCTCCCCTACCCAATTCTAAACTTAACCATTTATTTTTATTTATTTTATTTATTGAACTAGGCAAGTCAGTTAAGAACAAATTGTTATTTACAATGACGGCCTACCATTACTAAGGAAAATCCCCAAAATTACCCAAGATCAGCATCTAGGGCAGATTCAACACAGCCTGCGGAATCATGCTCAGATCACATAAAGAATTTGTGATAGTTAAGTACTGAAAAAACGTATTTATTATTCAAATTAAAAGCCCAATGGATACTTGCCTTTGTGTAATGATTTAACACATTTATTTTGAAGGCACGTATAAATAACAACTGCACGAGGACAGACAGTGACTGACAGGCTGACACTCACGTCACAGTTACAAATAGTAACTCGTTAGAAATTGATGTATAATCCTGTAATATGATTCTGGCCCGTGATGGCAAAAATATATTCTAATGTGGCCCTCCCTGGAAAATAATTGCCCAGGCCTGATCTAGGGGCAACTTCACCCTACTCCTGCAATGCATCTTGCATTTATTTTCTCCATTCCGTACCTGTTGGAGCGACTGCTTGTATTCCTCACGATGGCTCTTCCTCATGTGCCTCTCTTTGGCCTTGGCATTACAAAATGTAATGAAGCACTGAAAACACTGTAGGCTGTCATGCTGGTCTGCAATAAGAGGAGAGGAGATAATGCACTTGAAATTCAAAAACATTAACAACAATCTGAAATAGGCAAATGCGAATGTGTGCTTACAGGGTTGGAGAGCAGGAACAGTCTGCGGTTTGATTGTGGACGCTGTGGCACTGTTCATCACCTCGTCCCCCAGAACGACCTGCTCTATGTCCAACATAACATTATCCAACTCCATTGACGTCTGAATCGACCCAGCAATGCATACACAAGTTTACACCGGGCTGTAACAAAAATATAGGCATCATCGGATGTTAATAAATTCATATCTACAGCATTGTCTTATTTTGCTCAGCATGTGAATTTGTAAAACTATGGCCATGTTAATTGGCAACTAATAGCTAGGCAATGTGAACCTGTGTGTATGTTTTTCGATAACTAGTTAGCGTTAAATAGCTAGCTGAGTAAGTTAGCCAGCTACAACCAAGCCAGTTAACAAACATGCGCCGTGGATCGAATGATTGAGGAACTTAATGAATGCTGATTTAGCATGCTAGCTAGCTGGGAAGGCTGGCGGGCTTTGCCTTTGCCACTAGATATATGTTTTACAGAACAGTAAAAAGGAATTGATAACAACCCAGAGCAAACGCAAATATAAGCAAGCAAAGTAACGTTAGCTAACTAGCTAGCTTAAAACAGGCAACGCAGACAACACACAGGGTAGTGGAAAAGATGGGGAATTTCAAACTGCAAATGAAGCAGACATTTTCCGCGAGAATTATAAAAAAGCATTAGCTATAATGTTGTATTAGGTTTTCATGCAAGTTTTTGTTGTTTTTACGTTTATACGTAGCTAGCTAGTCAGACTCAGCCGTTGCTTACCCAAAGCGTCCAATGAAATGAAGTATTTGTGTAATTGTTGACCCATATCACGTGACACTGGATTTTTACGGGCTAGTGATGGGAAGTTCGGCTATTTTTACTGACTCGGATCTTTTCGACTTGTTTGGCCAAAATTACGAAACATAATATGGAGGTAAATTATTGACATAATGAGTACGTCTACATGCACAGTAATCATTTTAACTGATTATGTCAGTAGGCAGATTATGCAATAATCATATAAACACCTTCCTCTGGTTATTTTAATCAGCATAAGGTCCAAATCGAAGTAAGCATATGCCGATTAAAACACAAGGGGACTCATTTATCAATATTGCATAGAAACTACTCTAAAATACTACTTACAAACGGAATTTAGAATGTTCATAGCATAGAAAAGGTGTGATTTATCAAACATTATAAACTGGGTGGTTCGAGCCCTGAATGCTGATTGTCTGACAGCCGTGGTATACCACGGGTATGACAAAACACATATTTTTACTGCTCTAATTACGTTGGTAACCAGTTTATAATAGCAATAAGGCAACTTAGGGGTTTGTGATATATGGCCAATACACCACGGCTAAGGGCTGTGTCCAGGCACTCCGCGTTGCGTCTTGCATATTACACCCCCTCAGGCCTTATTGCTTTATTCTCAACAGCTCCCGTCTGTATGCTTATAGGCCAATACTGCTGTTCTGCAGAATGAACGAGTTGTGCATTAATTGCTGCTCTGGCCACCGAAAGTGGCTCGCTTGTGGGTGTGCTTGCAGCATACTGAGTCAAGAATTCAGCATAGCAAGTTTTTATGGTCTGGTTATTAAATGGGTAAATAGTTGAATCCATTCTCAATTTCATGAATTTATTCACAAATAACTAGTCATATGCTCTTTATTTTAGAAATAACCCCCCCCCCCCCACAAAATAAAAACAGTATTAAAGAAGCAAGTGACATAAAATTAATTGTAAATACAATATAAATAAGAGCATTGCACAAAAAAACTATATTACAGAGACCTTTTTACAGCCTTACTCGCCTTTCTTGCAGTAAACAAGTGACATAAAACAAATTATAAACAAGAGTATTGCACAAAAAACAAACTGTATTACAGAAACCTCAGTGCAATATGCATAATGTAGCATTGTTCTACAGCCTTACTCGCCTTTCTTGCAAAAAAGTAATCTATGATATCATCATAAGACAGCTGTTGTGAGACCACATGATTTATACTAATGATGGAAGGTCCACTGAGACGATCTTGCACCGTAGTAGATCTCAGGCAGGTTGTGTCACGACTTCCGCCGAAGTCGTCCCCTCTCCTGGTTCGGGCGGCCACAGGCGGTCAACGTCACCAGTGTATTAGCCACCACCGATCCAGTTCACATTTTACGTCTGTCCTGTTTCACTCACACCTGGTTCTTGTCCGTGATTGTTATTTGTTTAGTGTGCTCCAAAATAATAATGTGAACAATAATAAAGAAAAAACAAGTATTTTCACAAAACTGTTTCCCTGCGCCTGCTTCCACCACCACGACCTCATCGAGCACCCTGACAGAATCACGGACCTTTAGACAGATGGAAGCAGCAGGTGAACCCAGCCCTCCTCTTCAGCATCTAGGCATCGGCATGGATCGCGTGCTGCTGACCATGGAGCGTTGGGAGCTAGGAGGGCTACCCGCACCTCTACCATCCCCACCATGTCCCCCCACTGGTCCCCCCTCCTGCACTTGGTCCCAGTGGGATTCGGCTCTCGCTCCCGAGGGAGTATGATGGGAAGGCTGCCGGGTGCCAGGGGTTCTTACTCCAGTTGGAGCTCTACCTGGCAACCGTCCACCCGGCTCCATCGGGACACGAGAGCGTGTCTGCCCTCGTCTCCTGCCTAGCTGGGAAAGCCCTGGAGTGGGCCAATGCCATTTGGGTCGAGAACGACGCGGTGTTGGACCACTACGGGGAGTTCACTCGCCGTTTTCGGGCGGTGTTCGATCATCCGCCTGAGGGGAGATCGGCGGGTGAACGTCTCTTCCACCTACGTCAGGGGACGAGGAGTGCGCAGGATTACGCACTGGATTTCCGGACCCTGGCTGCGAGCGCGGGATGGAACGACAGGGCCCTGATCGACCATTACCAATGTAGTCTACGGGAGGACGTCCGTCGGGAGCTGGCCTGCAGGGACACCACCCTAATGTCCATCCATCTGGACAACCTGCTGGCCACCCGCGGACGTCCGGATCAGGGCCCGTCACTCCCATCCTCCAGCCTCCCCTCTCCGACACCTATGGAGCTGGGAGGTGCTGCGCTCAAGGGGACCGGAGGTCAGCTCCTGCACCAGCTGTGGCCGCCGAGGACACACGGCTGGCCGGTGTTGGGGAGGCCCCTCAGGGAGTCGAGGTGGCAGGCAGAGCCCTCTAGAGTCTTCCCAGGTGAGTCAGCACCGGACTCACTCAGAGCCCCCTGTTGGTCACATATTTCCTGAGTGTTCCCCGTATTCCCAGCATAAGGCTCTAGTCGATTCAGGTGCAGCTGGGAATTCTATAGACCGGGCCCGTAGGTTAGGGATTTCCAATGTGTCTCTAAAGGTTCCTTTCCCTGTGCATGCCCTAGATAGTCAACCTTTGGGGTCAGGGCTGATTGTGGAGGTCACAGCCCCACTAAGAATGGTAACGCAGGGGGGTCATGAGGAGCGCATTAGTCTTTTCCTCATTGATTCTCCCGCGTTTCCCGTGGTGCTGGGCATACCCTGGTTAGCCTATCATGACCCCAATATTTCGTGGCAACAGAGGGCTCTGAAGGGGTGGTCCCGAGGGTGCTCGGGTAGGTGTGTGGGTGTTTCCGTCGGTGCGACTATGGTGGAGAGTCCAGGCCAGGTATCCACAGTGCACTCAGAATATGCCAATTTGGCTCTCACCTTCTGTAAAAAGAGGGCGACTCAATTACCACCCCATCGACGAGGGGATTGTGCGATAAATCTCCGGAGACGGAGGCTATGGAAACATATGTCTCCGAATCTCTGGGGCAGGGATACATTCAGCCCTCCACTTCACCTGCCTCCTCGAGTTTATTTTTTGTGAAGAAAAAGGAGGGAGGTCTGCGCCCGTGTATTGACTCAATCAGATCACTGTGAGGTACAGCTACCTGCTGCCTCTCATAGCCAGTGCGATCGAGTCAATACACGGGGCGCGCTTTTTCACAAAATTGGATCTCAGGAGCGCTTACAATCTGGTGCGTATCCGAGAGGGAGACGAGTGGAAAACAGCATTTAGTACCACCTCAGGGCACTATGAGTACCTCGTCATGCCGTAGGCTTGAAAAATGCTCCAGCAGTCTTCCAATCCTTTGTAGACGAGATTTTCAGGGACCTGCTCGGGCAGGGTGTAGTGGTGTATATCGACGACATATTGATATACTCCGCTACATGCGCTGAACATGTGTCCCTGCTGCGCAGGGTGCTTGGTCGACTGTTGGAGCATGATCTGTACTTCAAGGCCGAGAAGTGTCTGTTTTTCCAACAATCCGTCTCTTTCCTAGGATATTGCATTTCCACGTCAGGGGTGGAGATGGAGAGTGACCGCATTTCAGCCATGCGTAATTGGCCGACTCCAACCACGGTAAAAGAAGTGCAGCGGTTTTTAGGGTTTGCCAACTACTACCGGAGGTTTATCCGGGGCTTCGGTCAGGTATCGGCCCCCATTACCTCACTGCTGAGGGGGGGACCGGTGCGGCTGCGGTGGTCAGCTGAGGTGGACAGAACTTTTGGTCACCTGAAGGCTCTGTTCACCTCGGCCCCCGTGCTGGCTCATCCGGATCCCTCTCGTTATTCATAGTTGAGGTGGACGCGTCCGAGGCTGGGATAGGAGCTGTGCTGTCTCAGCGCTCGGGTACGCCACCAAAACTCCGCCCCTGTGCCTTTTTTTTGAAGAAGCTCAGCTCGGCGGAGCGAAACTATGATGTGGGGGACAGGGAGCTGTTGGCTGTCGTGAGGGCTCTGAAAGCGTGGAGGCATTGGCTTGAGGGGGCTAAACACCCTTTTCTCATCTGGACTGACCACCGTAATCTGGAGTACATCCGGGCGCCGAGGAGACAGAACTCTCGCCAGGCAAGGTGGGCCATGTTTTTCACCCGGTTTGATTTCACCTTATCGTTCCGACCGGGTTCCCAGACGCATTGTCCCGGCTGTATGACACAGAGGAGCGGTCCATCGATCCCACTCCCATCCTCCCGGCCTCCTGTCTGGTGGCACCGGTAGTATGGGAGCTGGACGCGGACATCGAGCGGGCGATGCGTACTGAGCCCACTCCCACTCAGTGTCCAGCCGGGCGTAGGTACATACAGTCCGCGACCGCCTGATCGTGTGGGCCCACACCTCACTCTCCTCTGGTCATCCAGGCAACACCCGGACGGTGCGCTGTCTGAGTGTAAAATACTGGTGGCCCACCTTAGCTAAGGACGTGAGGGCGTATGTTTCCTCCTGCTCGGTGTGCGCCCAGTACAAGGCGCCTAGGCACCTACCCAGAGGGAAATTACAACACCTGTCGGTGGACCAGGGATCCTCCACCGTCACAGGGGAAAACAACGATCCTGGTTGTTGTGGATCGGTTTTCTAAGTCCTGTCGCCTTCTTCCTTTGCTCGGTCTTCCTACGGCTCTACAGACTGCGGAGGCTCTGTTCACACGTCTTCCGGCATTACGGGGTGCCCGAGGACATAGTATCCGATCGGGGTCCCCAGTTCACGTCTAGGGTGTGGAAGGCGTTCATGGAACACCTGGGGGTCTCGGTCAGCCTGACCTCGGGTTTTCACCCCGAGAGCAACGGGCAGGTGGAGAGAGTAAACCAGGATGTGGGTAGGTTTCTGAGGTCTTATTGCCAGGACTGGCCGGGGAGTGGGCGGCTTTCATCCCCTGGGCTGAGATGGCCCAGAACTCACTCCGCCACTCCTCCACTAACCTAACTCCATTCCAATGTGTGTTAGGTTATCAGCCGGTCCTGGCACCGTGGCATCCAAGCCAGACCGAGGCTCCTGCGGTGGATGAGTGGTTTAAGCGCTCGGAGGAGACATGGAATGCCACCCACGTGCACCTGCAACGAGCCGTGAGGTGGCAGAAGGCGAGCGCCGACCGCCACCGCAGTGAGGCCCTGGTGTTCGCACCGGGGGACCGGGTCTGGCTCTCGACCCGAAACCTGCCCCTCCGCCTGCCCTGCCGGAAGCTGGGGCCGCGGTTTGTGGGGCCTTTCAAAGTCCTGAGGAGACTGAACGAGGTATGTTATAGGTTACAACTTCACCCTGACTACCGTATTAACCCCTCGTTCCATGTGTCTCTCCTCAGGCCGGTGGTGGCTGGTCCACTCCACGGAAATGAGGTTCTGGAGGTCCCTCCGCCCCCGCTGGACGTCGAGGGGGCCCCGGCGTATGCGGTTCGAGCCATCACGAACTCAAGACGTCGGTCTAGGGGCCTTCAGTACGGACCGGAGGAGAGATGCTGGGTACCGGTGGAGGACATCCTGGATCCATCACTGGTAACGGAGTTCCATCGCCTCCACCCGGATCGCCCTGTCCCCGAGACCGACGTCGGCACGCGGCTGGTGCCGCGCGTAAAGGGTGGGGTACTGTCACGACTTCCGCCGAAGTCGGCCCCTCTCCTGGTTCGGGCGGCCACAGGCGGTCGACATCACCAGTGTATTAGCCACCACCGATCCAGTTCACATTTTACGTCTGTCCTGTTTCACTCACACCTGGTTCCCATCCCACTAATTGTCTGTGTCCTATTTAATCTCTCTGCTCCTCTCTGGTTCTTGTCCGTGATTGTTATTTGTTTAGTGTGCTCCGAAAGGAATAATTAAAGAAAAAACTAGTATTTTCACAACACTGTTTCCCTGCGCCTGCTTCCACCACCACGACCTCATTGAGCACCCTGACAGTTTGAGCTTAGAGAAGCTCCTTTCAGCAGCAGGCACTGTAACAGGAAGAGTGGTAGTGATTCTCAGAGCTACCCACATATTGGGGTACATTTCTGTCAGCATCTTCTCGTGCAGGAAGGTCAAGAGTTCCATGTTTGTCATGTTTTTTGATGGCAAATGTGGAAAGTTTTGCATTTCCACAGCAAGCACTCCAGATTTGTCATTCACCTCTCCCAGGCTCTGAAATCTCTCATCAAGTGAAGAGAGGGCTGTATCCACTACCACATCAAAAAAATGTATTCAATGAGCACTTATCTAGCATGCTGTTTGCTATAATACATATAAGACTAATCAATAATGAAAATACAAGTTATTTTTGCAACAGTTGAACTATAATAGTTCAGGATTATGGAGTGCTACTGTTTTACTAAGGTTTTAGCGGTCCTTTTCTTATCACTGAGGCACGTTTTATTTTTCTCAGCGCCAAACGTTCACACGAGTCCTCAATTATTTACAACCGAGCCCAGATCCTGGATTTAGCACACGCGGTGCTGCTGCATCCCAGGGAAAAGTTTGTTATTCCGCATGAGTTGATAAGGCGACGGCGTGGACGCAGGGCGGGATTGAAGTGTAAAGCAAAGCTTAGGAAATACGAGCCGGCTATACCGTCTATCATTATGGGCAACGTAAGATCGCTGCATAACAAGATGGACGAGCTTGAGGGTCTTGTCCATGGACAAAGAGACTTCAGGGAAGCTAGCCTATTGTGCTTTACTGAAACATGGCTAATGATAACATCCCCATAGAGAACGTAACTATCGGCGGTTTCCAGACCATCAGAGATAGGGATAGAGATCAGGGATAGCGTTTCTTCCGGTAAGGGTAAGGGAGGGGGGCTGGCTTTATTAGTTAACAACAGATGGTGTAATCCGAGACATATTACTATTAAGGAACAGTTTTGTAGCCCGGACATTGAGCTGTTAGCCGTTATATGCTAATGTGAAGGATGCATACAACTCCACTGCATTCCCTCCCCTCGGTAGATCGGATCAAAACCTTGTCCACCTCAACCCACTCTACAGGCCTATGGTCCAACAGCAGCCTGCGACCACTAGGACCATTAAGAGATGGTCCCTGGAGGTGAATGAGGCCCTACAGGACTGCTTTGAAACAACAGACTGGGATGTGCTCTGTGAGGCTCATGGGGAGGACATTGATGGACTTACTGACTGCATAACGGACTATATCAATTTTTGTGTAGACAACACTGTACCCCCTCCCCACCTCCGCCCCCGCTCCCTCTGGACTGATCTGCAACACCTCCCTTCCCCCCACCTCTGGACTGATCCTCAACACCCCCCTTCCCCCCACCTCCCCACCTGGGCTGGCTTTCACCACCAACCAAGTGAGGAGAGAGCTGGAGAGACTACATCAGTGGAAAGCGGCGGGCCCTGATGGCATCAGCCCAAGGGTGCTTAGGGTCTGTGCTGACCAACCGTGTGGAATACTCCAGCGACGCTTCAACCTTTGCCTGAGCCTGGAAAGGGTCCCTGTGCTGTGGAAAACATGCTGCCGGGTCCCAGTGCCCAAGAAGGCACACCCCACTGTCCTGAATGACCTCAGACCTGTAGCGCTAACATCCCACATCATGAAGACCCTGGAAAGGTTAGTCCTCGCTCACCTCAGACCCCTGGTGTGTACATCACTGGACCCCCTGCAGTTCGCATATCAGCGCAACATCGGGTGGATGATGCAATCATCTACCTTCTGCAGAGGGCCTACTCTCACCTAGACAACGCAGGTAACACCGGGGCTCTGTTCAAAAAGGGCCAGAGACGATTCTACTTTCTGAGGAGGCTCAGGTCCTTCAACGTGTGCAGTAAACTACTGCATACCTTCTACCACTCTGTGGTGGCCAGTGCCATCTTTTTTGCAGTGGTGTGCTGGGGCACCAACATAAAGGCTGGTGATGCTTCTCGGGTAAATAAGCTGATCAGGAAGGCTAGCTCTGTTCTGGGGATTAGCCTTGACACTCTAGAGGAGGTGGCGGAGAGACGGATCCTGGCCAAACTGCTGGCCATCATGGACAACGTCACCCACCCTCTGCATGCCATGGTTATGACGCAGAGGAGCACCTTCAGTCACAGACTGATCCCACCATGGTGTGCCAGAGAGCGCTACAGGTGATCCTTCCTGCCGGCGGCTATTAGACTATTTAATACCTCACCGGGGTAACATGCCGTCGGCAAAATAGTCCTGGAACTGTTGGGGTGTTAGGACCTAGTTTAACAATTATGCATCCATCCGTGAGTAACTCTGGTCTGTAATCACTCATTCACTCAGGATTTATTTATTTAATCATTCAGGTCTGTATATACATATTCATGTACAGTTGTTATATCATATCACGTGCAATATTGTAAGTAATTCTTGGACTGAACTTACGTAGTCATTCACTCGGGAATGCATATTAGTATCCTGTCAGTTGTATCTTTTTTCATTGCTTTTAGTATATTGAATGTGCAATACGTGCATTTATCTGTAATTAGACCCTGCACTAAGGACTGTATTTTAAGGGAATTACTATTATTACCCTAAATTATATCATACACACATTTAGCTATTTAAATATCTCTTCCTGTCATTTACTTTAATGTAACCATGCAAATATTCACTTACCTGTAAATTGAACTGTATATTTACCTGTACAGTTAATTTAACCATGCAAAATATTCACTTACCTATTCATTTAACCAGTCTGTATATTAAGTAACTATTATTACCCTCACTTATATCATACGCACTTTTAGCTATTTAAGTATTTCTCTGCCATCGACCTGATGTGATTAGAGTGATTAGAGGGAAAATAGATTGCTGAGTACCAGGCAGTTAGCAAGTTTATTAGGCTACTAATGACCATCAGCAGCATCAGAGCTTGGAGAAGCCTAATTACTGTGACTAAACGGTGTAAAGGCCTTACTGAGGCCAGGTCTCTGACTCCCTCTAGAGGGAGTGGGATGGCCACAGTCAGGTCCTGACATTCACAGGGTTGGTGTTGGGTTTTGGGTGATCCCCAATTAGAGGCAGCTGTCTTGAGTTGTCTCTAATTGGGGATTCTATTTATGTTCACTTCACGTCCACCTGCGTGTGGATCATTGCGTTGTCTGTTCTGTAAGTTCTAGTCACCAGTTCACGTTGTTGTTTTTGTTCGTTATATTGAAATAAACTATGTTTGCACGGACCTCTCACTCTGCGCCTCGTTCCCTCACCACTAACCGTGACACTACCTAAAGGCTAAAGGCCTCATTGCGGGGACAGGGGGCTGGGACTAAACATTTAAATATAGGACAAAACACATATCACGACAAGGTGTTTCACCATTGTTCTTATGTAATATAACCATATACAATTTCAGAAGCACATGTCTTAGAGGGATGGACTGTGCCATCCCCACTGCCTCCACAATGGATCAGTCCACTCAGACAGGTGTGAATCAGACAGGTGTCTTGTACACCATGATACTTATTTATATATTTTTTTTGCTACTGCTCGACTAAAGAAATCTCGTTCTACCAACAGCCTATCGACCAAACAATTGACCAGTCGACTAAATGGGTCCAGCCCTAGTGGAGAGCAGTTTCTGATTGTACCTCCAGTCATGTCTGCCATACAGGTTGGTGAAAATTCTATCCTGGTCAGCCAGGGGTCCAAATGTTGTCTTCTTTGGTGGTGCCTAAAGAGAATGCAAAACTTTAGGCCTAATCGTCTAAATACAATATAGAGTATTTGCTGCCTGCAACTGTCTAGTTTGCACTTTGTTTACACATGTTATGTGGAAGGATACCTCTGCAGCCCTGCTATTAAATTGTGTGATTGCAGTCACTCCGCCTTGACAGACAGCAACTGGGGCCCGAGCCGCCTCATACACAAACGTCAGCATCCTGATGACTAATTGAGGGATGAGCAGGATGCAGGAAAGCACACAAGCCACAATACAATTCAATCCGTTGTGGGCAACATCCACGGCAGGCTTCAGTTCCATCACTGTTACAAAAGCTAGAGCAACACTACAAAACCCAATGGAAATGTGACATGACCCAATTTTCAACACAAAAACATTAGGCGCATTTACATGGCTGGCATCAATGCCCATCACAACATCCACGGAAGCTTATTGTTCATGTGCCAGGCAAATTCCCAACTTCTAGCATTTAAGATATTTTTCTCAGCCACTGTCACTGAGTAAAGCAAACATGTCATTGTCAACTCAATAACAATACATAATAATAATAATAAATTGTAACATTGCACGGGCCTAATGTTCAAAGGTGTACAAGGAGAAATCGTCAAATATATAGTTAGCTAAAAGCCGAACACGTTCTTCCCTGACACTGCACTGACAGGGCATACGTCCTACTATGAACTCCACTTTGATTGCGATAGCTAGCTAACGTTACCTAACTAGCATGCTAAACAGGAGACGACAGTCGACTTCTGATCCATAAAACTGCTCCAAGTCTCATAAGAAGACTTACGTTTTGTGTGCTGTATTAATGTAGCCATGAAAACAACAAAACCACCTATGTTTCTGTTGACAAGGTTTTTTACTGCCACCTACTAGACTGGAGTATAGCTCCCTTATACTTTGCTTGAAAAAATAAATACAAATAAATAAATACAACAAATACCCTACCATCTAACACTACACTCACAAAAATATATAAACATATTATTAATACAATACTCCACTATTTAAATCTATGTTGACCTACTTCAGGCCAACAGCCACTTGACTTAACACACCCTGTAACTCTTCTGATGTCAAGTCTCACACACCCAAATACCTCAACCACTTAACACACCACTTAACACACCACTTAACACACCCAAATACCTCTCTGCAGCTGCAACCTCTATTTTCTGAGACTTACGTTCCATCCCTGCAATACAGATGATAACCATTGCTATAAATGCTAAAAATGCAGTCTTCCTGAAATATACAGTTAGGTCCATTTGGACACAGGCACAATTTTCATACTTCTGGCTCTGTATGCCACCAGAATACAATTAAAATGAAACAATCAAGATGAATTTGAAGTGCAGACTTTCAGCTATAATTCAAGGGGTTGAACACAAATATCAAGTAAACATTTTAGGAACTGCAACCATTTTTATACACAGTCCCCCCATTTTCAGGGGCTCAAATGTAATTGGACAAATTAATATAATCATAAATTTTGTTGAGAATCCTTTGCAGGCAATGACTGCCTGAATTCTGGAACCCATGGACATCACCAAAGACTGGGTTTCCTGCTTTGTGATGCTTTGCCAGGCCTTAACTGCAGCTGTCTTCAATTGTTGTTTGTTTGTGGGTCTTTCTGCCTTTAGTTTTGCCTTAAGCAAGTGAAATGCATGCTCGATCGAGTTGAGATCAGGTGATTGACTAGGCCATTGCAAAATATTCCACTTCTTTTCCTTAAAAAACTCTTGGGTTGCTTTTGCAGTGTGTTTTGGATCATTGTACATCTGTAACGTGAAGCGCCGTCCAATCAACTTTGCTGCATTCGGCTTAATCTGGGCAGACAGTATATTCCTATACACTTCAGAATCCATCCGGCTGCTTCTGTCTTCTGTCACATCATCAATAAATACCAGTGATCCAGTGCCACTGGAAGCCATGCATGCCCATGCCATCACACTGCCTCCACCATGCTTTACAGATGACGTAGTATGCTTTGGATCATGAGCTGTTCCAATCCTTCTCCATACTTTTGTCTTCCCGTCATTTTGGTACAGGTTGATCTTAGTTTCATCCGTCCAAAGAATGCTTTTCCAGAACTGGTCAGGCTTTTTTAGATGTTTTTTGGCAAAGTCTAATCTGGCCTTTCTATTCTTGATGCTTATGAATGGTTTGCACCTTGTGGTGAACCCTCTGTATTTGCTCTCGTGAAGTCTTCTCTTGATTGTAGACTTTGACACTGACACACCTACCTCCTGGAGAGTCTCCTTCACTTGGCTGGATGTTGTGAATGGGTTTTTCTTTACCATGGAGGGGATCCTACGATCATCTACCACTGTTGTCTTCCGTGGACGTCCAAGCCTTTTTATGTTGCTGAGCTCACCAGTGCATTCTTTTTTTCTCCGAATGTACAAAACTGTTGATTTGGCCACTCCTAATGTTCCTGCTATCTCTCGGATGGATTTGTTTTGTTTTTGAAGCCTAATTATGGCCTGTTTGACTTGCATGGAGAGCTCCTTTGAACGCATGATGAAGGTTCACAGCAATAGATTCAAAATACAAATACCGCACTTAGAATCAGCTCCAGAACTTTTACCTGCTTAATTGATAAAGAAATAACGAAGGAATAGCCCACACCTGTCCATGAAACAGCTTTTGATTCAATTGTCCAATTACTTTTGGTCCCTTGAAAAAGGGGGGTAGCTACTCTCAAGAGCTGTAATTCCTAAACCCTTCTTCCAATTTGGATGTAAATACCCTCAAATTAAACCTGAGAGTGTGCACTTTCAGCCCATATCAATTATTTAACTATAGCTTGAATATGTTTTGGTAAAATTGTGCCTGTGTCCAAATACATATGGACCTAACTGTATCACTTGTTGGTTTATCGCTCTGTACTGGTAGAGATCTACTGCTCACACCCCTCCTCTCAGGATCCCTCCCCCTTGACCCATCTTCCTCTACTTTCTTCACTGCCTCATTATATGACAACTTCTGCTCTACTCTAAGCCTGGAAACCTCAACCTGCCTCTCTCTCATGGGACATTTCTGATCACCAGCCCTATTGGCACCCCTACAATTAACACATACCACTACTTTCCCCAATGCTACACATTCCTTTGTCTGATGCCCTTCTACACACTTCTCACACCTAGGAACCTCCCTCCTACACACTGCTGCAACATGCTCATAAGCTTGACACCTGTAACAACGTAATGTATTCAGCACAAAAGCTCATACAGGATAACTTATATATTCTAACATCACTTTGTCGGGCAAAAAATCTACATCAAACTCAAAAGAATCTTCTGTTTCTCCACACTAATGCTTCTCGCTTGGAAACAGTCTGCATTGTAAACAAGGTTGCCAGGTCTGGCAAAATAATTGTATTCAAATGACCTCTTATAACCAGCCCACAAAGCCTGAAAACTAGCACCAAAAATATTTTCACAGCAAGAGATTAATAAACAATTTTTCCATAACGTTATCGAGTGAATTAAGAAGAAACATCGACGTCATTTAAAAAAACGTAGGCTAAGAAGCAAAATCCGGTTTTCCAACAAAATACATTTTTTACAGGTGTGGTATATGGCGTTGCGTCGTGCTTAAGAACAGCCCTTAGCCGTGGTATATTGGCCATATACCGCAAAGTTTGAGTGATGAAAGTTGGACAGAGGATCTCGAAATCTCTGTTCAAGAAACACTTGGACTATGTTGGGTTATTGTCTGGCAATTGTGCCATTATTATGTGTGATTTTAGCATGTAAAGCATATAAGCAGACAATGAAAGCTCTTACAATATTCAATGATTACATCTCTCTAAAACAAGATATAGGCTACATGTGCACCATCAAGTAAGAACAGTAGGCGAAATTAAGAGGGGAAAATATACCAAATTATTAGGGTGAGGCGCATGGGCTACTAACAGCTTACTACACAACATACACGTAGTATTACTTTCTTAGCTACAGAATACATATCTCCCTGGCATATTACATCATTTATGCAGCAGCATACATACAGACATTTTTGGACTCACCTTGTTGTGCTGTGCTCACTTGAACAGGAAGGTGGCGCGGCAGTCCTTCGTGGGCACATTTTGTCATTAAAGTCTGTCATTCTCTGGATTTATGGTGCTTAAAGACAACTGGGAACAAAAAAAAACAATGTTGAATCATGACGTCAGTGATCTTAAGGTCAGAGTTCCGGATTTACAAATCCAAGTTGAATGACTGTTCAAAACGTTTTTTCCAAAAACACTCGTTTTTTCCAGAGCTGGCAGCACCCAAGGGGCTTGAATTTTCTAGCTCTACCCTTAGACTTGGTGGTGATGTAGTGTCCCCATGAGTGACAGAACACTGAGCCAATCACAACGAAACGCTGCAGATTGTCTGCTGGCTTGCCCCACCACCACAGAAAGCACTGAGCAAGGCTAAAGCACCTGCATTTTGGAGCTGCCTTACTCAAGAAAACACAAAAGAGCAAAAGAGCAACCATGCAGCATTATTAACTCAATGATATACAGTTGAAGTCGGAAGTTTACATACACTTAGGTTGAAGTCATTAAAACTTATTTTTCAACCACTCCACAGATTTCATGTTAACAAACTATAGTTTTGGCAAGTCTGTTAGGACATCTACTTTGTGCATAACACAAGTAATTCTTCAAACAATTGTTTACAGACAGATTATTGACATCATTTGAGTCAATTGAAGGTGTACCTGTGGATGTATTTCAAGGCCTACCTTCAAACTCAGTGCCTTTTTGCTCGACATCATGGGAAAATCAAAAGAAATCAGCCAAGACCTCAGAAAAAAAATTGTAGACCTCCACAAGTCTGGTTCATCCTTGGGAGCAATTTCCAAATGCCGGAAGGTACCACGTTCATCTGTACAAACAATAGTACGCAAGTATAAACACCATGGGACCACGCAGCCGTCATACTGCTCAGGAAGGAGACGCGTTCTGTCTCCTAGAGATGAATGTACTTTGGTGCGAAAAGTGCAAATCAATCCCAGAACAACAGCAAAGGACCTTGTGAAGATGCTGGAGGAAACAGGTACAAAAGTATCTATATCCACAGTAAAACGAGTCCTATATCGATAAAACCTGAAAAGCCACTCAGCAAGGAAGAAGCCACTGCTCCAAAGCCGCCATAAAAAAGCCAGACCACGGTTTGCAACTGCACATGGGGACAAAGATCATACTTTTTGGAGAATTGTCCTCTGGTCTGATGAAACAAAAATAGAACTGTTTGGCCATAATGACCATTGTTATGTTTGGAGGAAAATGGGGGAGGCTTGCAAGCCGAAGAACACCATCCCAACCATGAAGCATGGATGTTGGCAGCATTGTGTTCTGGGGGTGCTTTGCTGTAGGAAGGACTGGTGCACTTCACAAAAAAGGTGGCATCATGAGGAAGGAGAATTATGTGGATATATTGAAGCAACATCTCAAGACATCAGTCGGGAAGTTAAAGCTTGGTCGCAAATGGGTCTTCCAAATGGACAAAGACCCCAAGCATACCTCCAAAGTTGTGGCAAAATGGCTTAAGGACAACAAAGTCAAGGTATTGGAGTGGCCATCACAAAGCCCTGACCTCAATCCTATAGAAAATGTGTGGGCAGAACTGAAAAAGCGTGTGCGAGCAAGGAGGCCTAAAAAACCTGACTCAGTTACACCAGTTTTGTCAGGAGGAATGGGCCAAATTTCAACCAACTTATTGTGGGAAGCTTTTGGAAGGCTACCCGAAACATTTGACCCAAGTTAAACAATTTAAAGGCAATGCTACCAAATACTAATTGACTGTATGTAAACTTCTGTACAACTGGGAATGTGATGAAATAAATAAATCATTCTCTCTACTATTATTCTGACATTTCACAATCTTAAAATAAAGTGGTGATCCTAACTGACTTAATACAGGGAATTTTTACAAGTATTAAATGTCAGGAATTGTGAAAAACTGAGTTTAAGTGTATGTAAACTTCAGACTTCAACTGTATATATTTTTTTTACATTGTTTGTTAACTGATATGTGACATGTATTAATGCCAAAATAACATTCAAAACAGGCAAGCACCCCCCCATAAAATGTTTTGCTAAAAATGTGGGGCTCAAAACAGGTGCCCAACCTGCTCTGAATAACGGGTAGCCATGTGGCAAGATACATTCAGAGGAAGGATTTTAGATTAGTCCCGTGCACCGGGTAGTGCTGAGGCTGCGGCTACTCCCTTTAAATAGCTGCCGCCGCACTACTTCCACCTCTTCCTTTTCTCGGCTCCTTCCAGAGAGGGTTCACTTGGTAAGAGCTCTATGTTAGAGTGTAAGCACAGAACTATACCCGCAGCTATTCAATAGCCTGGAGCAGTTAGCCTCTCCATCTGGGTGCTCTGCTGTCCCCCCACTCGGTTTGGCTTGTGCCATCTCGTTTTGGTTTCGTCCTTGTGACAGTGTACCAACCTGGGCGATACTCGGTTTGGTCGACAAGTGTTGCGGCGCTGAGGGTTAGTTGTCTGTGTGACTTGTCTGTCTACCGGAACCCTCACAGTTTTAGCCTTTGGGTTCGGGGACCGCGCCTACCTGTAATGTAGGTGTCGTGAGGCACACCACATTTTCATCACTCACAGGGCGCAGCCATCTTGCCTAGACTCTTGTGTGTTCCACGGTGAACAAGCTATGCAAAGTAACTAGCTTAATGAGAGGTGACCATTGCAGGACTAAGCACATTTATAAACACACTTTCCCTTAAGTCCTGCCAACCTGAACCCCCATGTACAGTATATAGCAAGAAATAAGCTATAAACGTGGTGTGAGTTACAGTCGACCCACACATATAAGGGGGCTCCCAAGTGGCGCAGTGGTCTAAGACACTGCATCTCAGTGCTAGAGGTGTCACTACAGACAACCTGGTTCAAATCCAGACTATATATTTTGTAGTCATCAGTGAAAAACAGTTGCAAACGACAGTTTCTATTAGTCAAATTAAGGTATGTTAATCCCCGTTCCGCTTGCTTCTGTTTGAGAAACGTTTTTCAATTGAATCGTTGGAATGAATACACACAAACACAGTTCATATTCATAGCAGCCACATACATTTATAGCAGCCACATACAAACAGCATGGTCCCTTTGATTGTTGTATAATTCCTTCTTGTATCTTCATGCTCTCCTCCTCTCACCTTTTCCCTTTGCTTGTGGACAACATATCAGCTGTCTGTAACCAGGTGAAAAAAATATTCCAAGCCATATCATAACCGCTACATAAAGCCTACATCGCTGTTACCATATTAACGCCCTACACTCTTAGGAGAACCCTTTGAAGAACCCTTTTTGGTTCCAGGCAGAACTATTTTGGGTTCCATGTAGAACCCTTTACACAGAGGTTCTAGATAGCACCTTTACTTCTAAGAGTGTAGTTAACATAGCCACTAGAACTAACGCATTAGTAAACCCGCTACAATCATGCAGTACAGTGTACAGTCCGCAGCAAGCAGTTTAGCAGTTACACGGCGGGTCCCGGTGGCAATAAATGCTTACCTTGACTTGGAAGAGTTCCAGTGTTGGATAGCCATAGCCAGCTAGCTAACATAGCATAATTCTCTGTTTGAGTCGGGTGTTTGAGTAGGGTAAACTAGCTAGCTACATTCGCTAGCTAAGTAAGTGAAAGTGCATACTACGAAATATAACGTTAGCTATCTGTCTCTCGCCTCTCCTTCATTTTTGAAGAAATGTATTTGTTCAAAACCATTAAACTACTGTCTTTCTTTCTCTTGGATTCAACTACTCACAACATTTTATGCACTGCAGTGCTAGGTAGCTGTAGTTTATGCTTTCAGTACAAGAATCATTCTCTGATCCTTTGATTGGGTGGACAACATTGTCAGTTCATAATGCAAGAGCATTGATAGGTTGGAGTACAACCTCAGGAAGTTGTCATAATTACTGTATAAGTCTATGGAAGGGGGTGAGAACCACGAGACTCCTAGGTTTTGTATTGAAGTCAATGTACCCAGTGGAGGACAGAAACTAGCTGTCCTCCATCTTGGTGCTACCCTACAGAGTGCTGTTGTAGACCTTCATTGCAAAACATGTTTGTTTTAATCAATTATTTGGGGACGTGAACATATTTAGTGTAGTTTTATGTAAAAAGGAGAATTTTTTCTGAAATTCCCTGAGGAGGATGGTCCTCCCCTTCGTTCTCTGAGGAGCCTCCACTGCCACATCTAATGTGCCATCTTTCAATCTATTATCAGAATAAACTACAAATCAACTGGGACCATTGGCTGGCCTTTCCTTTATTACACAAAGCAAGATCACATCTGTTACACTGGTGCTGAGACTGGTCTTCTGGACATGAAGTATTGTGGTTTCTGATGCACACTGGAGGCCTAGTGTGTGCATGTGAACTGTACTGAATTTCTGGCACTAGCTGCATTCTCACACCTCGATCACACCGGTAGCTCTATTTCATTTTGGTACACCAGAAGTACATTCATTTCCAATGGAACGCTGCTTTTACCTTGCAGCATTGCGTTGCAGAGGCAGTTGCAATTCATTCTGTGTGGTGCATACGTTGGATTTATCGAATGTATGCATCAAACTGTATGCATAGACGGCTTTACAGAAATGGTAGCAGAAGGTGAATGTTGAACTTTTGTTGCACATATATCCATATGATGCTGAGTACCATTTTGCGCAATGACGCTGTCTGTGTGATCGAGGCGTCAGGTAGTCATAGACAAGCTCCTGGTAGCATAAAGAAGTGGGGAAATACATTGGATTGGTTATTATTTGTATCTCCCAATAGTATATAAATATTTAGCGATTTATTTGAGTTTTTATACCATAGCTTAACCAGCGCCATTTTAAGTTTCGTAACTCCGCACTTCCAGGGTGGTGACAGTTTTATTGTTTTTATATTTTTTCTGTGTCAGTTCTTATTCATGGTTTTGGTAAATACAGATGCAGATACCACTGAACTTTTATTTATCTCGAGTGCATTATATTCAAGCTAAGTGGTTTAATACATATTGATGGTGATTTCTAAATTGAGTTTTCAAGGTCCAAGTGGTGTTGGGAGAGGTAGGAGGGGTTCTAATGTTTAACCCTACACTCTCAGTGGGTAGGGGGGCAGCTATCCATCCACTTACTTCCACACCCGTGCCCAGTTTAGCTGCAGAGGCAAGTGTGCGTGTGCCACATGACTTAGAGCCACCACAACTACAGTCAGTGTATTTGAGCCAGTTTCACCTACCTACTGGCTGGCATTGTTAAGCAGATAGGTCACTCCATAGGTAAAACTATTGAATCAAAGCCAATAGGAAATCATGTGGGTCCTCAGAAAGCTTAGTTGTACCAGAGTTGGGGACATCTCTAGTATAAATGCAATGGTAAAAACGGATGTCAAGGAACCAGTGTGCATTAGAAGGGATGGTTCAGAGAAATGCACAGCGCATGAGTGGGAAAGTTTTAGAACACCAAATCATTCAAGGGTATTTCTTAATTTGTACTATTTTCTACATTGTAGAATAATAGTGAAGACATCAAAACTATGAAATAACACATGAAATCATGTAGTAACCAAAAAAGTGTTAAATAAATATTTTATATTTGAGATTCTTCAAATAGCCACTCTTTGCCTTGATGACAGCTTTGTACACTCTTGGCGACCCAGTCGTTCAGTCTTTTTGTTCTGTATCTATAGACCCGACTCAGTTCTAAATGTTCCATTGCCATACTGGCTGGCAACGTTTTTATCCCTTGCTTGCTAGCTAGCCAACTACAGCACGTCAAAAAGTGCAGCCAGAATAACAGCAAAGTAGCTGCATTTGAATTTGTTTAAGCTGTTTTCTTGTGACATTAATTTGGATACATCCATATGTCCATATATCCATATATCCAATGAGGCGCGATTTCGCCTGTCATAGAAAATGTGTCCTCTCATCAGGACACTGTCGTTCAGAGGAACTAGCCGACAACACAGCTAGCACAATCACTTCAAACTGAAGCTGGAAAGACTGCAAACTAGCTGTTTGACCTTTTTTCAAATGACATTTATTTGTATATATCCATATAAATGATGCCAGCTGAGTCATGATTTCGACAGGCTGAGAAACGCTGCCTGTCTGTCTCGTCCCGACCCCTACATGTCCATTACTATGGGACAGTAGGAGATCGAGTTTGAATATTGAAACAATGTTGAAAATATCGGAGAGACACACAGCAAGGTTTATACAAATCTCAGGTGTTGAAAACTAAACATTAGTCTAAAAGAAATGTGAGATAATGTCTAGATGCTTTTTATATTGGAGATCAAGTTTATAAAGTGCCTGACTGGGTTGCGCAGTCAGATGGAACAGTATAAATAGGAGTTTTATCGTCATAGATTTAGCTGGTGTAACACCGGCTGGAATGCGGCTTTAACCAATCAGCATTCAGGATTGGACCCACCTGTTGTATAACAGAACACACACACACACACACACACACACACACACACACACACACACACACACACACACACACACACACACACACACACACACACACACACACACACACACACACACACACACACAGGCTCAGTTTTTGATAGTGCAACCCTACGTAACAGTACAGATTAAAAATGATCAGGACTACTGTACATCTTACTGTAGAAAGTATTGTTGAAAAAAGTATAGGTTGGAACTGTTGCTGTTAAAATACAAAACAAAAACAAATAATCTGAACTGGAATTAACTGATTGATCGCATCACACAGATGTAGAACAGAAAACACACATAGTCCCAATGAGAGGTGTGTGGCTGGTTAAAGTTTTCCATAAATAAAGTATATTCTGGGCTCAGAGGTCATGCTCAGCATTGCGTCTGTTTCTGCACATAAGTATGCCAGAGTTGAGAACCCTGACTCACATAGGTATGTGGTGTCAAACTGGATCAGAACATCTACTACTTTCTCAGTCAAGCAGAAGCCTCCCTGCTGTAGATGAGCAACCCAGAACTGTGTGAGTGTGCCTCAAAACGCATTTTGTTCACAATAAAAATGATTACTTGTATTTTAACAGCAGCAGTTCCAACCTAGACTTAATAATTTCTACAGTAAGATGTACAGTAGGCCTGATTATTTTTCATCTGCATATGTACAGTACTGTTACTTAGGGTTGTACTAGCAGTATTTAGCTAGCTAGCTATTAGCTGTGTACAAGGGGATTGGTTGAAAGAGAATCTCACATCTACTACTATGAGAGATAGTACTCCCTTATTTCTGCTTATCATCACCTGTTATAAAATGACAACAATGCCTTGCTAGCTGACTTAACTTTTCCACTGTTGAAGCACTGTTTCTTGAAACATTCTGCCCTGTTCTGAAAGTTCTCCCTAGGTGTACTCTCCTGCTGTGGATGTTTGGTCAGGACATGTCGTTTTAATTTGTTCGTTTTGAGAGACTCATTACTAAGAGCTTCCCCGCACAACCTCTATTTCTCAAAGTTTGTATGAAACCAAGAGAGAGAAAGTTATCGCTGTATTTGCGTTTCATGACGATTGAGCTGTCACACCTTGTGGTTTGCTTGAGTCCATTTCATGACAGCGGTGAGTGATGAAAAGTGAGAAAGACAAGTCAGTGGTTGACAGCGCACCATCCGCTGCTGAACGACAGCTCTGCAGCGTGGTCGTAAAAAGTGACATCATAGTCCCCTTCACTACAACGAGAGTTTGCGTCTTACACAGTGTTGAGTTCTACAGCAGACTGGACTTGATTTCCACAGATTCACTTGCTAGCTACCGGAACCATTGGGGAAAAGCTAGCTACAATTCGCCAATATAATTTCTACTGAGCACGACATTACATAATGTAAATGCAAACATGAATTGTGTTATCAGTTGAATAATTTTGCCCTCACATAACTTAGAAGACAGAGGCTAAGAGGTCCGTCCGTGTGTGGAGGTTTTGAGTACTTGGTTTCCCAGCTCTACCAGTCTGTGATGGGAAGAATGGATATCTTTTTTAATTTGTTTTCATAATACTAACTGGAATACTAATGGAATAGCAATAACTATAGCATTAGCAATGGGAATATGGCATGAGAGAAAAAATAACAAAGTCATTGGCTGCTTAGATTTCATTTACTGTTATTTTCCTTTTTAAAACAACAAATAAGTGGAACTCTTAAAAAGACTGGAACCGTTGCTCTCCTAATATAAAGTCGAACCCTCACCACCCCTATCCTCTCCCCTTTTTCTCTTCTGTCGCTCTACTGTCTCCCCTCCCCTCTTTTGTCTCCTCACCACTCCCCTCCTTCCTTCCTTCCTTTCCAATCCCCTCAATTTTCTTCTCTCCTTTCACTTCTCTTCTCCTGAAAAAGTAAAACAGTATTCTGCAATAATCTCATTGTCTACAGTATGGGCTGGTTTCCCGGACTCAGATTACACCTAGTCCTGGACAAAAAAGCATGCTCAATATAAAATATTTTATTTGTCCAGGACTAGGCTTAAGACAGGAGAGAACAGAAGAGGAGAGGAAGAGGGTGAGATGGAATATACAGTAATCAGCTTAGGTACAGGCACGCCTAGGGGTCCTCAGCCGCAGTCCAGGATCAGCAGCACGTCCAGGTAGACTTGGGCCAGGCCTGTCGTAGAAAAGGACAAAAGAAGGGGGTTAGTGGAAGCATGCTTTGGTACATCAGATAAGACCCAGTACACGAGATGAAAGAAGCTGACCATGGCTCCCATGGTTTATCAATCCACTACCTTGGGACCTGATGCCTCTCTGCTCTCAAAAGCTTGTTGCCTAGAACAATACTGAAGACCAGCAGTGGTATCTACCATAATTGTGGTCATTGATAATTCTAACTCTAAGAGCCGGC
Source organism: Thymallus thymallus (assembly GCA_023634145.1). NCBI lineage: Eukaryota > Metazoa > Chordata > Actinopteri > Salmoniformes > Salmonidae > Thymallus > Thymallus thymallus. The sequence continues at coordinate 6,218,998 of CM042396.1, read as the reverse complement.
TCTTGTAGGTGAACGTTGGGAGCCGGCTTGCATATCAGAAGAGCCGAATCTATTTATAAAAAAAAAAAAAAAAAAGTGAAGATATGAATAATCAAAAGATTTAAATGAATAGAATTAACTCATTCAAAAAACGAAAAAATTAATAAAATAATAAAATAATATAGGCCTAAATGCTCAAGCGCACAAACATTCATTCTGACTGTCTTCTCAGACTAACAGCCTCACCTGTTGTTCCTGTCAATCAAACACGCAGCGTCAACCAATGAACCAAAGATGCGTGAGGGAGGGCCGAGCTAACTCACTCACAGTCACACACTTAGCAGGCGAGGAGAGAGGAAGGACAGTTGTGAAAACAACAGCTGGAAAATGAGTTGGAAGCACAGTAGCATTTGGATGTATTTTAATAATGTAGAGAGTGTAGAATTTGCCAAAACAAAATCTTATATAAAGCCGGTTCTACGCACAACCTACACCGGCATATGCAAACTGTGCGCCCAACTGTGAAGCTAGCTGTAGCGGAGCTTCGAGAAACTAGCGGGCCTGCTAGTGATAGTGGTGGAGCCAGCACCTCCACACGTGGATGCACCTGTTGATGCTCTGACCCAAGAGGAATGGGAGGTGGTGGAAGAGGTGTGCCGAGTCCTGGAACCCTTTGAGCAGGTCACTGTGGAAATCAATGGACAGAAAGTTTTACAGAATGGAATACATAGTCACGCGCTATCAGAAACCACTGCACTTGACCCCAGGTTTAAGAAGTTAGCCTTCAATGATGCCAGAGCGATTGATGAGGCTCTCCAAAGAATAACCCCAGCAGCAGGGAGGGACAGCCCCAGCAGTCAGCTGGCTCAGGCAACAGGGCAACAGGAAGAAGAGGGAGCAGATGGAGCAGAAGCACCAGCAGTAGTGCCACAAACGTCTGCTGTTTGGATGCTGTTTGACCAGAGAGCAACTGGGGATGCAGCATGAAGGAATCCCTCAGCAGATGCCATAATGGAGGTCCGATCCTATTTGGAGGAGCCTCTGAGCTGGAGGAAGAACAAGGCCTCTGTCTACCCCCGACTTACTAAAGTCATGACAGGGAGACTCTGCATAGTGGCCACATCCGTTCCCTCTGAGAGGGTCTTCTGGAAAACGGGACAAATAATTACTGAGAGAAGAAATAGCATCAGCCCCTGGAAAGTGAGGCAGCTTGCATTTCTGAATGCAAATCTCTCATAAAAGCGCTGCTGGTTCTAACATGGCTGTAAAGAAGAGAGAGGAAGGAGGGACCAGATTAATGTTTTAAGTGGGATGCTGCAGTTTTGCAAATTGTTATTTATTTATTTATTTAATATTCTATTATGCTGTTCAGATTGTATTCGTTTTGAATGGTTAGATTTATATGCACTTTGATTATATACATTAAAAAGTTATACTTTAAATGCAAATGTTGAATAGGATTCTTTTTCATAACAAACCAATGCATTTTTAAATACATTGTGGTTAAGGTAGAGTATGATTTCATTTAATAATTTCAGAATTGTTTTAACACCAATCATAGTCAAACTATCGCAAACTGTTTGACTTGAAAAAATACAAAACATATTTTCTTTAAAGAGCCATTTAGGAGCCTAAAGAGCCGGCTCACTGAAAAGATCCGGAATACCCATCACTGGTTTATAGCGCGCAAGTGGAATTCAGCAGGGGAGAATGTAACTTGGTTGGTTATGTTTCCACTTGCCACTGCAGAAAATGAGTATTTAATGTGTATCTTTTCAATTGGTTTGTTTAAGTCAGATGCCAGTACGGGGTAATGTCATTGGCTACTCTTGCAGATGGGGGAGATTACAAACGTAAATTCTTCCTAGTATGATATTGACATGCAAGTATTTTCTACAGCCATCGGAGCATTGAGCCCTGCACATCTGATCTTAATCTAGTATCAGAATAAACTACAGATCAACTGCGACCATTGGCTGGCCTTTAACCTGGATTGAACCAGGTTAGCGGCATGGCCCAGAAACATATCCTTGACTCATCGCCATGAACAGGGCATATGAATATCCTAGGTTTAGTTAAAATGGCACCCCTTGTCAGGCTCTGGCCATAGAGAAGCTTTGCTTCTCTATATTTCTATGGTCAGAGTCTGGCAGATCTATCATTTCTATTTCTGTCTGGTGTTGTGTGTGTGGGATCCCTAATTAGAGGCAGCTGCTATGCATTACCTCTAATTAGGGATCTTACTTATATGTCTGTGTTCCACTCCGTTGGCGTGGTTCATTGTTGTATATTGTCTCGTGTCGTGCTACGTGTGTCATCTTTATTATTATCATTTATTATTTTGTATAGTTCGTCAGTTCATTAAATAAATATGTCGAACTATGGATACGCTGCGCCTTGGTCTCTCTACACACCCGAACGTGACAGAATGAACCACCACCCGACCAAGCAGCGTTATTCTGGAGCTAAGGAGAAAAAAGGAGAGAAACGGCGTAATCGAGTAAACGGAGGTAACGGAGCCCGTAGGCAACCCCAAGAAAATTTCGGGGGGGGGCTATGGGGTTGGTCTGGCTACGAGGAGGACGCGCCAGTACCACTCTCCATGTGGAATACGGTGGAGAAGGAGGAAGAGGAATACCTGAAGGGGGTATATTGTGATATTATGGAGCTGTGTAGGCGTAATTGGGAAGAGTGTGAGAACGAGCGGAGGGAGCTGGAGTTAAAGGTGCCCACGGTGTGCATCCCCAGTCCGGGTCGTTTACTGTCTACATCCCGCGCCGAGTCTCCAGTGTACATCCCCACTCCAGTATGTCCTATGCCGGTTTCACGTGTGAGAACTCCAGTGCCAGAACAATCCGTTCCATCGGTGCCCAGTCTGGGTCAGGCCGTCTGCTACACTCCAGTGTCAGAGCAGTCCGCTTCACCGGTGCCCAGTCTGGGTCTGGCCGTCTGCTACACTCCAGTGCGCCTCTCCAGTCCGGTACGTCATGTGCCTACTCCTCGCACTCGCCCTGAGGTGCGTGTCACCAGTCCGGTTCCTCCAGTTCCGGCTCCACGCACCAGGCCTCCAGTGCGCCTCTCCAGTCCGGTACGTCATGTGCCTGTTCCCCGCACTAGCCCTGAGGTGCGTGTTATTAGTCCTGTGCCACATGTGCCGACTCCACGCACCAGGCTTCCAGTGCGCGTCTCCAGTCAGGTACGTCCTGTGCCTGTTCCCCGCACTAGCCCTGAGGTGCGTGTTATTAGTCCTGTGCCATATGAGCCGACTCCACGCACCAGGCTACCAGTGCGCGTCTCCAGTCAGGTACGTCCTGTGCCTGTTCCCCGCACGAGCCCTGAGGTGCGTGTTATTAGTCCAGTGCGTGTGCCTATCCAGGTTCCTCCAATTCCGGCTTCACGCACCAGGCCTCCAGTGCGCCTCCCCAGTCCGGTACGTCCCGTGCCGACTCCCCGCACTCAACCTCCAGTGCGTGTGCCTAGCCAGGTTCCTCCAATTCCGGCTTCACGCACCAGGCCTCCAGTGCGCCTCCCCAGTCCGGTACGTCCCGTGCCGACTCCCCGCACTCGACCTCCAGTGCGTGTGCCTAGCCAGGTTCCTCCAGTTCCGGCTTCACGCACCAGGCCTCCAGTGCGCCTCCCCAGTCCGGTACGTCCCGTGCCGACTCCCCGCACTCGACCTCCAGTGCGTGTGTCCAGCCAGGTTCCTCCAGTGCCGGCTCCACGCACCAGGCCTCCAGTGCGCCTCTACAGTCCGGTACGTCCCGTGCCGACTCCCCGCACTCGACCTCCAGTGCGTGTGCCCAGCCAGGTGCCTCCAGTGCCGGCTCCACGCATCAGACCGTCGGTGCGCCTCGACATCCCGGAGCCTCTCGTGATGATCGACAGCCCGGAGCCTCCCGTGATGGTCGACAGCCCGGAGCCTCTCGTGATGGTCGACAGCCCGGAGCCTCCCGTGACGGTCGACAGCCCGGAGCCTCCCGTGACGGTCGACAGCCCGGAGCCTCCCGTGACGGTCGACAGCCCGGAGCCTCCCGTGATAGTCGACAGCCCGGAGCCTCCCGTGATGGTCGACAGCCCGGAGCCTCCCGTGATGGTCGACAGCCCGGAGCCTCCCGTGATGGTCGACAGCCCGGAGCCTCCCGTGAAGGTCGACAGCCCGGAGCCTCCCGTGACGCTCGACAGCCCGGAGCCTCCCGTGACGCTCGACAGCCCGGAGCCTCCCGTGACGCTCGACAGCCCGGAGCCTCCCGTGACGCTCGACAGCCCGGAGCCTCCCGTGACGCTCGACAGCCCGGAGCCTCCCGTGACGCTCGACAGCCCGGAGCCTCCCGTGACGCTCGACAGCCCGGAGCCTCTCGTGACGGTCGACAGCCCGGAGCCTCTCGTGACGGTCGACAGCCCGGAGCCTCTCGTGACGGTCGACAGCCCGGAGCCTCCCGTGACGCTCGACAGCCCGGAGCCTCCCGTGACGCTCGACAGCCCGGAGCCTCCCGTGACGCTCGACAGCCCGGAGCCTCCCGTGACGCTCGACAGCCCGGAGCCTCCCGTGACGCTCGACAGCCCGGAGCCTCCCGTGACGCTCGACAGCCCGGAGCCTCCCGTGACGCTCGACAGCCCGGAGCCTCCCGTGACGATCGACAGCCCGGAACCTTCCGTGACGATCGACAGCCCGGAACCTTCCGTGACGATCGACAGCCCGGAACCTTCCGTGAAGATCGACAGCCCGGAGCCTCCCGTGATAATTATATGGCCGGAGTCGCCTGCCACACCGGTGCTCAGTCCTGGCCCGGTTATTTGCCCCGCTCCATGGCCTGAACTTGTTCCCCCACCATTGTTGTTTCCAGGACCGGTGGGTTGCCCATTTACATGGCCGGAGTCGCCAGCCACACCGGGCCCAATAGAAATGAGGAGGAAGACATCCACTTCGCCGGGGCCGGAACCGCCACCGGCGATGGTTTATGTTTGATGTTTTTCCCTCCCTGACCCTTCCCTCATGTTTTTGTGTTTATTTTTCTTGCGGCCGGGAGTCCGCGCCTTTGGGGGGGGGGGTACTGTCAGGCTCTGGCCATAGAGAAGCTTTGCTTCTCTATATTTCTATGGTCAGAGTCTGGCAGATCTATCATTTCTATTTCTGTCTGGTGTTGTGTGTGTGGGATCCCTAATTAGAGGCAGCTGCTATGCATTACCTCTAATTAGGGATCTTACTTATATGTCTGTGTTCCACTCCGTTGGCGTGGTTCATTGTTGTATATTGTCTCGTGTCGTGCTACGTGTGTCATCTTTATTATTATCATTTATTATTTTGTATAGTTCGTCAGTTCATTAAATAAATATGTCGAACTATGGATACGCTGCGCCTTGGTCTCTCTACACACCCGAACGTGACACCCCTGCTCCTAAGTGTCTGTCTGTCTGTCTGTCTGTCTGTCTGTCTGTCAACATGTCAGTGATTAGCAGTCTTCATAAAAGTGCAAAATAAATTGTATTTACATATGCCATAATACACATAATACACAATCAAAGAAGCATAATTTCATTCAGCTAATGTGAAATAAATTGATAAGAAAGACTATGCCAAACATAAGTTTACATTTTGGGCAATAGAAATAAACTATATTGTTAAAGCATTATTTTTAGGGGTTACAAAAGGTGAAATGTTGCTCTGGCATAGTGAGATAAACTGACATCACATGTATCAGTATCTGTGGGGGACTGGGTATGAAGAGGGGGGTTTTGCAGGTTTTCTCACTTACAAAGCATGTAGAAGTCTGTAATTTTTATCATAGGTACTCTTCAACTGTGAGTGACGGAATCTAAAACAAAAATCCAGAAAATCACATTGTATGATTTTTAAGTAATTAATTTGCATTTTATTGCATGACATAAGTATTTGATACATCAGAAAAGCAGAACTTAATATTTGGTATAGAAACCTTTGTTTGCAATTACAGAGATCATACGTTTCCTGTAGTTCTTGACCAGGTTTGCGCACACTGCAGCAGGGATTTTGGCCCACTCCTCCATACAGACCTTCTCCAGATCCTTCAGGTTTCGGGGCTGTCGCTGGGCAATACGGACTTTCAGCTCCCTCCAAAGATTTTCTATTGGGTTCAGGTCTGGAGACTGGCTAGGCCACTCCAGGACCTTGAGATGCTTCTTACTCCTTAGTTGCCCTGGCTGTGTGTTTCGGGTCGTTGTCATGCTGGAAGACTCAGCCACGACCCATCTTCAATGCTCTTACTGAGGGAAGGAGGTTGTTGGCCAAGATCTCGCGATACATGGCCCCATCCATCCTCCCCTCAATACGGTGCAGTCGTCCTGTCCCCTTTGCAGAAAAGCATCCCCAAAGAATGATGTTTCCACCTCCATGCTTCACGGTTGGGATGGTGTTCTTGGGGTTGTACTCATCCTTCTTCTTCCTCCAAACACGGCGATTGGAGTTTAGACCAAAAAGCTCAATTTTTGTCTCATCAGACCACAAGACCTTCTCCCAAACTTCAGATGGGCCTGGACATGCGCTGGCTTGAGCAGGGGGACCTTGCGTGCGCTGCAGGATTTTAATCCATGACGCCGTAGTGTGTTACCAATGGTTTTCTTTGAGACTGTGGTCCCAGCTCTCTTCAGGTCATTGACCAGGTCCTGCCGTGTAGTTCTGGGCTGATCCCTCACCTTCCTCATGATCATTGATGCCCCACGAGGTGAGATCTTGCATGGTGCCCCAGACCGAGGGAGATTGACCGTCATCTTGAACTTCTTCCATTTTCTAATAATTGCGGCAACAGTTGTTGCCTTCTCACCAAGCTGCTTGCCTATTGTCCTGTAGCCCATCCCAGCCTTGTGCAGGTCTACAATTTTATCCCTGATGTCCTTACACAGCTCTCTGGTCTTGGCCATTGTGGAGAGGTTGGAGTCTGTTTGATTGAGTGTGTGGACAGGTGTCTTTTATACAGGTAACGAGTTCAAACAGGTGCAGTTAATACAGGTAATGAGTGGAGAACAGGAGGGCTTCTTAAAGAAAAACTAACAGGTCTGTGAGAGCCGGAATTCTTACTGGTTGGTAGGTGATCAAATACTTATGTCATGCAATAAACTGCAAATTAATTATTTAAAAATCATACAATGTGATTTTCTGGATTTTTGTTTTAGATTCAGTCTCTCACAGTTGAAGTGTACCTATGATAAAAATTACAGACCTCTACATGCTTTTCAAGTAGGAAAACCTGCAAAATCGGCAGTGTATCAAATACTTGTTCTCCCCACTGTATCTTATCAGACACCAGTGAATTGGTTCATTTCAGTGCAGGGGCCAACACTATTTGGGACACTCACAACAGTCACATAAAAAGGTTACCACTCCTGAAATCAATCACACACAGTGCCTTTCCTGGCCTTAAACAATGGTACCGCTTTTACTTATTGAAAGATGCACAATAGTTTAGAGATAGTGGGAGCCCATTAATCAAAAGACTTAATTCAGTATCACACCTTGGTATTTTTCTTGTGGGTGGTGGCCACACTAACAATTTATGTTAACAATGTAATCACGATTAAAAAAGGTTGGTCAGGCATAGAGCCTTTCATATGGATACTGAAGTGGAGGCAGGTACACTTGGTAAGAACCACAGACCATGTCGCACGCAATGTTCAGTATCAATATGAAAGAGCTACTGGTAAGTCACACGTCACAAAGGCTCTGAAAGGACTTTCATATGATTAGGAGATTACAGATGAGTGCTGCCCTGTCGCTCAATATCATTCACTGTTATCGTAATATAGGCACTGATTAAGACCTGTGACACCAAGTGGGTGCAATTAATGATCAGTTAAAACAGAAAACCAGCAATACTAAGATTTGAATACCCCTGCTGTAGACTATACAGGTGTAGGTTGCCAACCTGCTTTACAAAATGGTGCCAGCTGTACTGATTATATTGTATTACCGATCAGAGTGCCTGATTGGCTCTTTGGTAGAAGCCCAATAGAATTTAAGGCTGAGGTACCAGGACCGCATCACACCATTTTTCCAGCTCAGGTAAGAGAATATTGATTTCGCTATACTTTCCAAATAATTGAAAGATATTGTTTTGTCATGATACAACCATACCTCTGATGATAATTTGATAATAGCCCTTTCATTGACAATGTTCAATGTCCTAATTTCAAGTGACACAAAATGATTACTAATATAAATGTATTTATTTATTATACTTTAAATGTTTGTATTTATTTTTTATTGTTGTGAAATGGGCATATGTCTCATTTGACGCATCAATGTAGACACAGGCATTGCTGATGAGAGCGTATTGTGGTCCTTTGGGGTGTAAACTGTATTCTCTGATTTCAGCCATGCAGATGTTACTGTCTAGCTCTGTGGTGCTACTGCTGAGTGGTGAGTCCTGAGAGTCTGAGTTTTGTTCTCCCTTTCGTTGGTGTTTACCCATTCAATGACTGGGAGCATACAGTATTGAGAGTGTGCGACTATCTATATTTTGTTAAATTTTGTACAAATTATGAGAGTAATAAAAAATCTCAGAGAAAGAATAGTCTCCAAAGAAATGGCAAACATTGAGAAATGTGCATTTCAGTCAGTACTAAAAGAAAATATTGCATCTCAAACTACTGTAAAAGGTTGCTCCTACAGTGAGACTGCTTCAGTAATTCCAAATGATTGCTGATTACACCGTTAGACTGTGTAAAATTGCAATTCTAAACTGTAACCATATACAGTAATATTCACTAATTCACTCTTGCAGTTCTTATTTGAAAATGAAAATACAGCAATATTGTGCTGTGGGTGGCTATTCAATTGTAATTTTATGACACGTGAAGGCAATGATAAGACCTGTGGAATATGGAAAGACTATGGGCTCTATTTTAACAAACCTAACGCAATGGTAAATCTAAACGCAGGTGGTAGATTTGGGCTACTTTCACAATCACATTTACCGGCGCACTTGCTGGCATTGGCCCGAAATGAATAAACAAGTTGTGTGTGTTTCGAGGCTTGGCCGCTCACTGGCCAATCAGAACGTGCTCCATGGCGAAATATGTGGTCGCTTCAAGTTGGGTATTTACGGTATTTTATGTATTGCCTTGGAAACAACTCCAATTCCAATGTTAGTATGTTATAGTTTGTTAAATGGCTTACAGAAACAAAATAACAATGTAGACCTATCTTTACTAAATACGTCAACTTGAACCCATTTGCAGTCCACATTGATCTACTGTAAGGAATTGCGTGGCTTCAATAGCATTCACATGGATATAGGGTAAGGCATACTGTAAATTGCATTATGGCTGAGCATGGACATACCAAACATTGTCAATAACCAAGATTAACTTAATTATTGATAAGGCCTAACAAGAGAACGAATAATTTGAATCAAAACGAAACAACAACTTGTTTTAAATAGGCTGTCACACTTACAGGCACCATTATTTCTCCCCGTGGGAATATAATATTAAAACAACGCAGACTATGGAGGGTTTTACACACACCCAAAATGTTCACAGTAGCTGGACAAAGATCCAATATCAATAGTGAGGGAGAATGTCCGCTCGCCGTTATACTGCTCCAAAATTGGCCTATGTTTTATGAACATAATCGGAACAATCTTACAGATCAGATCGCATTCACACATCTCCAGAAGATGCATTGCAAGCGCGCCATGGTGGAGTTGTCGCCATAATACCAGGAAGGTGAATAATTCTAATAAGTTTGATTGTAATACAATTTTACAAAAAACAAGCAATCCTTTGTATTTTTTAATAACAACAACAACAGCAATAAATACATGTAAAATGTAATGATATTGTAGCGTTGTGCGGTGAAGCAGACACAGGACGCACGGGATAAAGGAGACAGAGCCGAGGTTTCTTTTGCTAGCTCTAATGAGCCCAGATATATTTTCCAAGCAATTTTTACAGGTTACAGATAACTTCTAAATAAGAGGTTCACCGGTATTCACCGCAGGTTCTCATCTCTCGTTTTATGATGGGCATGGACACATAATCTACATCATGGAATGGGTTTTACGCATGTCCAAAACGGGACCTGCATGGCTAAAATAATGCGTGCCTGCCTACAATGCATATATAAAAAGGGAATGTCAGTTCATTGTTTTACTTCTTTATAACTTGATATTTTAATAAAGCTTTGGTGATTAAGATTTATTTACAAGCCTTTTTTGACAGTCTTGACTACTATGCAATTGCATTTTGCAAACTCCCAAAAAAATGCCTTAATTGAGAGGAGGGGAGGCTATGCTTGGTTTTTAATCAAGTATAACGAAATGGAAAGAAACACATTCGTTTTTTAATGTTTCTAAATACAAACTATACAGGCACCAAAAGCACATTAGGCTACTCTTGTTCCATGCACATATGGGCAGTGTGCGTCACGGATGGAAAGGCTATGTTTCCGCTGTAAAAATTCATACAATAACCAACTGCAACCGTTGGTCTTAAATATCAGCACTGCCTGAAATTAACACATTGGAGCATGTTTTTAACCTCTACGGGATCGGTGTCCGTATACGGGGACGGTTGCTGCTCAGAATGCGATATGTGACTAGAATGGTGTTGTAAACAACAGCCAACTTTCCGGGACATAGACACATATATTGGCAGAAAGCTTAAATTCTTGTTAATCTAACTGCAGTGTCCAATTTACAGTAGCTATTACAGCTATAAAATACCATGCTATTGTTTGAGGATAGTGCACAACAACAACAATACTTATCACGGCGACTGGTTTGGTACATACACCTCTGAAGGTAAATAATGTACTTACATTCAGTAATCTTGCTCTGATTTGTCATCCTGAGTGTGCCAGAGATAAAATATAGTGTTGTTTAAAAAAAAATATCTTATTTTTATATTCAAATGTAGGAACTGGGTTCTACAGTTTGACCTCTGGCTCCACACCCACCCCGCCCAGCCATCTAGATGTGTGAAAGTTAGTGTCTTTTCTGTAAGGAAGTTAATGATCCATCATGTATGACATTCCTGGGAGTGTGCAAACTTACATTTTTTAATACCATAGCATTTTTGTATGTTCTCTATAGTTGTGTACTTGAAAACCAATTCGGCACATTTGGGAAAACTCCTGGCAGACTTGATACAAAATATTGTGCAGTGATGTAATTCTTCATAGGATCAGTCTGAAACTGCACACACACTGCTACCATCTGGTGGACAACATCTAAATTACATCTAGAATCATACATCACTGTCTGGCCTTTCTCTTGAATTTCAAAGAGACGCAAAAAAAAGAAAAAGAAATCACATGTTTTTTTGTTTGTATTATCTTTTACCAAAATGAATGTGTTATATTTTCCTACATTAATTTCACATTACCACAAACTTCAAAGCGTTTCCTTTCAAATCATATCAAGACTTTGCATATCCTTGCTTCAGGTCCTGAGCTACAGGCAGTTAAATTGAAAAAAGGGTTCGATCCTTAAGAGGACACACCTCTGACATTTCCACCCAGCCCATCTGAGCGCAAACGAGATGATACAGTGCATTCGGAAAGTATTTTGACCCCTTGATTTTGTTACGTTACAGCCTTGTTTTAAAATTGATAAAATAGTTGTCTTTCCTCATCAATCTACACAAAATACCCTATAATGGCCAAGCGAAAACAGGTTTTTAGAAATGTTGGCAAATTTATAAAAAATAATAACAGAAATACCTTATTTACATAGTTTTCAGACCCTTTGCTATGAGACTAGAAATTCAGCTGCATCCTGTTTCCATTGATCATCCTTGAGATGTTTCTACAACTTGATTGGAGTCCATCTGTGGTAAATTCAATTGATTGGACATAATTTGGAAAGGCACACACCTGTCTATATAAGGTCCCACAGTTGACAGTACATGTCAGAGAAAAACTGAGCAATTGGGGGAAAAGGGCCTTGGTCAGGGAGGTGACCAAGAACCCAATGGTCACTCTGACAGAGCTCTAGAGTTCCTCTGTGGAGATGGGAGAACCTTCCAGAAGGGCAACCATCTCTGCAGCACCACCAAGCAGGCCCTTTTGGTAGAGTGGCCAGACGGAAGCCACTCCTCAGTAAAAGGCACCTAAAGACTCTCAGACCATAAGAAACAAGATTCTCTGTTCTGATGAAACCAAGATTTAACTCTTTGCCCTGAATGCGAAGTATCACGTCTGGAGTAAACCTGGCACCATCCCTATGGTGAAGCATGGTGGTGGCAGCAATTTTTTTCAGCAGCAGTTACTGGGAGACTAGTCGGGATTGAGGGAAAGATGAACGGAGCTAAGTACACAGAGGTCTTTGATGAAAACCTGTTTCAGAGCGTTCAGGTCCTCAGACTTAGGTTCACCATCCACAAGGAAATGACCCTAAGCACACAGCCAAAACAACGCAGGAGTGGCTTCGGGACATGTCTCTCAATGTCCTTGAGTGGCCCAGCAAGAGCCCGGACTTGAACCCAATCGAACATCTCTGGAAATAGCTGTGCAACGACGCTCCCCATCCAACCTGACTATAACGACACAGGGCGAGACCCAGATGTAGAAACAGGAGGCAGATGGTTAGAGTCTCTGATATTTATTAAAATACAAGGGGCAGGCAACTGTGCATGCAGCGACGAAGGCTGAGACGCCAGGAACCATAGTGGGCCACCAGAAGTGTTGTCGGCGGAAGGTCAGGGTTCGACTGGAGCCGGGATGACAGGTGAGCTTGGATGAATGAGCCCATTCTAGCACCTGAGATCGGGCTGAAACATGGACAAACATCCGGTTAGCCGTTCCCCCCCCCAGGGTCCGGCTGGGAACGTTGTGCCTTGTGGACCAGGCTCTCGATACCCCAGACAACTGTAGCTGCAAGACATGAGGTAGGGACAATGGTCTCAGAGTCAGAAGGTGTGGCCTCCACTCCCCCAGCGCCATCTTGACTGTCAGAAGTTCCTGATTTCCTACGTCAGTTTCTCTCAGCGGGGTTGAGATGATGGGACAGGAAGGCACAGGGATGCAGCTTTTGGTCCTAGGCAGACCGCTGGGACAGGACGGCCCCCAATCCAAAGTCAACCACAAACTGACGGGACGGGTCCAGAGAGATGAGGATGGGGGCTGTAGTAAACTGCTGCTTAAGGTCCTGTCAACAGCTGGGGATCATGTGAACAGCAACTTGGGAGAAGTGAGTGCAGAGAGGGGAGCTGCCAGGATGCTGTAGCCCCGAATGAAGCGGCGGTAGAAATGAGCAAACCCCAGGAAACGTTGCAGCTGCACTCTGGACATGGGTTGGGGCCAATCCACCACCGATCTCCCCTTTTCAGGATCCATCTAAATATTCCCTTCAGTGATGACGTATCCTATGAAGGAGATAGTGGAGCGGTGGAATTTGCACATCTCAAAAACTGGTTCTCCAGGAGACGCTGAGGGACTTGTGGGACATGGAGGACATGTCCTTTTTTTCCAGTGGAGGCAGAAGGACGAATGCTCCCAATAGCCAGAGAGTCCTCAATGTACTCCTCCATGGCCTTGGTAAATAGCGCAATCGTAGGGACGATGCGGAGGAAGGGAGGTAACGCGAGCCATGCTGAAAACCTCCAGGAGGTCCTGGTACTCCGCCGGATCGGCGTAGAGATCCGAGGCTTTACCCGGGGCTTTACCCGGGGTGGAACAGGCTTCAACCCAGGATAGAGCCAGTGGTCCAGTCAATAACGGGGTTGTGCCTCTGGTGCCATGAAAATCCCAAAACAACAGGAACATGGGAGATTCAATGAGAAGAAGCTGTATGGACTCACTGTGATTGCACGACACACGCAGGTTAATGGGAACCATACTTTGAGTGATCCTGTCTATGGAGCGTCCGTCCAGTGCTCTGGCGTCCATGGGAACGGAGAGAAGTTGTGTGGAGATACCCAGCTCTGATACCAGAGTAGCATCCATAGTGGTATCTGTCTTTTGTGTACTTTCGTTGTGGCATTTTGCACCTGCCCTGTGTTTTGTTGTAGCTGCTTGACAATGAAATGTCCCCCCCGGGGGATCAATAAAGTATCTATCTATCTATCTATCTATCTATCTATCTATCTATCTATCTATCTATCTATCTATCTATCTATCTATCTATCTATCTATCTATCTATCTATCTATCTATCTATCTATCTATCTATCTATCTATCTATCTATCTATAAAACTCTCCTCAGCCTTAGAGTCAATGAGCACCCGGAGAGATTTAGACCGGTCACCCCACAGCAGGATAACATTGAAGGGAGTACGAGTAATGGGAGTTAGAAAACTCCCAGTATGGCCCACCATAGTACTCGTGAGTCTGGTCTTTTACTGGACAGGTGGATTTATAATGCCCTGTAGCACCACAATAAAGCAACTGTTGGAGTTAAGCCTATGTAATTGTTCCTGAGGCGATAATCTAGCTCTGCCCCGTTGCATAGGCACAGTAGAAAACGAGTCACCCATTCCCGATGATTCCTGAGGGGACTCGGGTGACTTCAGATCCTCTCGGAAATGCAGGCGTCGGGGACTTCTGGGGTTCTTCGGAGGCGACCAAGCAGCCGTGGACGAACGAGTGGTCCAGAAACAGACCTCCTCTCCCTCCTGTGTTCCCGTAGGCGTCCATCGATCCTTATAGTTAAGGCTATAAGGGAGTCGAGGTCCAGGGGTAACTCCAGAGCTGCGAGCTCATCTTTAATCTCCTCTGATAGTCCATGAAAAAAGGTATCGAATAGAGACTCTGGGTTCCAGGCGCTCTCTGCGGTCCATGTGCGAAAGCGTAGTCTGCCACACTACGGGGTTCTTGACGTTATCGAAGTAGCTTTCGGGCCGCCTCTCTCCCGGACACCGGAGAATCGAATACCTTACTCACCTCCGCCATGAAATCCTCCAAACGAAGGCAAATGGCAGATTGTTGCCAAACCGCCGTAGCCCAGGAGAGCGCCCTACCAGACATTAGGGTTATAAGATTCACTATTCTCGAATGGTCCGAAGGGAACTATGAGGGCAGGTCGAGGACAGGCAGAAGTTAATTAAGCAGGTCAGAGTCCGAAAGGTACAGGGCGGCAGGCAGGCTCGAGGTCAGGGCAGGCTGAATGGTCAGGCAGGCATGCTCGAGGTCAGGGCATGCAGAAAAGGTCGGAACCGGGAGGGCTAGAAAACAGAGACTAGGAAAAACAGGAGCAAGTAGGCTTGACGAAACAAGATTAACAGGTAGAAAAAAGACAATACACAGGGAATAACGGGAACAAATGGTGGGGGGTGGAGACAAACACAAGACAGTTGAAACAGATCAGGGTGTGACACTGACAGACCTTGAGAGGATCTGCAGAGAAGAATGGGAGAAGCTCCCCAAATACAGGTGTGCCAAGCTTGTAGCATCATACCCAAGAAGACTCGAGGCTGCCAAATGAATACTTATGTAAATGTTATATTTCAGTATTTTATTTTTAATACATTTGCAAACAAATTTTTAAAACTGTTTTTGTTTTGTCATTATGGGGTATTGTGTGTAGATTGATGAGGGGAAAAAAACAATTGAATACATTTTAGAATAAGGCTGTAACGTAACATAATGTGGAAAAAGTCAAGGGGTCTGAATACTTTCCAATTGCACTGTATAAGACAGTTAAATAGCCAACCCTGGCATTAGGGCTGGAAACATGATGAATATGCAAACCAACCGAAAATAGAGCCCTCTGTTGTCAGGTTCTGACTGTGGTCAGGTCTCTGGCTCCCTCTAGGGGGAGCTGTAAGGCCACGGTTGGGGCCTGACAGTGGACTGGGTGTTTTTTATGATGAGTTAATTTCAATCCCCAATTAGAGACAGCTGTCTCGAGTTGTCTCTAATTGGGGATTCCATTTATGTTCCACTGTTTTCCACCTTGGGTGTGGATTCTTGTGTGTGTTACATTGGGTTTGTGTCTCACACCAGTTCACTGTTGCTACCTCTCCTTTGTTGTTTTTCGGTTTATGTGTTAAATGACTAAATAAAAAGGAATGTCGCTCCACCAACGCTCTGCTTATCGTCCCGTCATTCAACAGCGTGACATCTGTAGATAAAACAAAGGGTATTTTTTATGCTGACACTGATAACTTTCAATAGAAACTGTGTTTGTTAGGTACATATTCACCATGCAAATCCACAGTCACAGAGATTGTGTTCTATTGACTATCACAAAAAGAAGTGTTCAGCTGACCAAATCTGTGCCAAAAGGTCAAGGACCAATGGAATAGTATACCATTTTGTATGCTTGCTATAGCTGAAAAAGGGACTTACAATTATGGTGTCTAGACAGATTCTTGAAGCAACACCAAATCAATTATAGGGATTTTCTGTCCACTTTAGGGAACATAACATTTACCATTAGTGCACTTTGTAGGACTCTGCTCTGCAGGACCAGCTACTGTCCCACCAAAGACAGGCACCTGCTGGGCGATGGGCGACCCCCACTACCGCACATTCGACGGCCACTACTACAGCTTCATGGGCAACTGCACCTACACCATGACTAAGAACTGCCATGTTGACAAGGACCACCCAGCCTTTGAGGTGCAGGCCAAGAATGTGGAGGACCATGCAAACTTGCAGGTCACCTCGGTGGGAATGGTGACCGTCAAGGTTTACGGAGTCAACGTTGACATTGTCAGCAATGAATTTGGTCTTGTCCGGGTAAGTGGATTCACAAGTTGTCTATGTTACCTGTTCAACAACAGTTGTCTTTGTTTGGTGTATGTGAGTGTACTCTATCTGCATATACCAGGTGTAAATCATTTTTCTAATGTGGTTTGATTTCATTCCAGGTTAACTACCAGTTATGGAATCTCCCCATCAGTTTAAAGAATGGCAAAGTGAAACTCTCCCAGAGTGGATTTTCAGTTGTCATGGAGACAGACTTTGGTCTGATGGTACAGTATGATTGGCTGAAGTACCTGGTGGTGACTATGCCCGGGAGCCTGGCAGGCAAGGTATGCGGCATGTGTGGCAACTTCAATGGCAAAAAGGATGACGAACTCACCACTCCCAGTGGCTCCCTTGCCAGTAATGTTGCGGCCCTAGGCAAGAGCTGGAGGGTATCAGACAAGGGAGGTGATGCCTACTGCAGAGATGAGTGCACAGGCCGATGTGAGAACTGTGAGAGCGCATTGGTTAAGCACATAGAAGGGGAGATCTTTTGCACCTTTCTCACAGACGTCATGAATGGACCCTTAAAAAACTGCAACAACGCCGTTGACCCCAAGATCTTCCACGAGAACTGCTTGATTGACCTTTGTCGGGGCAAGATCGTGAAGACGTACCTGTGTGACACCCTGCAGGTGTACAATGATGCCTGCCAGAGGGATGGGATCAAAGTGTCCAACTGGAGGGGCATTGCCCAATGCCGTGAGTGACCAGCAAAGATAACAGATCATTGTCATGAAGATAAGAGCATAAAGGACTGCAATACTTTATTTCCCATTTCACATGTTGTAAAACTGAATGTTGTCTGTGGTCTTTTCCCCCAGCCAAGCCTGAATGCCCAGAGCACAGTCACTATGAGTTCTGTGGAAGTGCCTGCCCTGCCACCTGTGAAGACCCAAATGCTCCCTCCAAATGCAAAGCCAGCTGTGTGGAGGCCTGTACCTGTGACGAGGGCCACCTGCGCAGTGGAAACAAGTGTGTGCTTAAGTCCCAATGTGGCTGCCAGTACAAAGGCCATTATGTGGAAGCCGGAACATCTTTCTGGGCGGATGAGAGCTGTACCAAACGCTTTAACTGCAGCTCCACTGGTGGAAGAGTTGAGAGCCAGGTGGCCAGTTGTCCACTTGGACAGCAGTGCCAGGTGATTGATGGCATAAGAGGCTGCTACCCTACAACCTTTTCCACGTGCATGGTGTCTGGTGATCAACATTACCTCACCTTCGATGGACAACACTACAACTTCCAGGGCACCTGCGTGTATCAGATGGCTAGTGTCTGCTCCAATGACACTAGCCTGGAGCCCTTTAGTGTTGCAATACAGAATAATGGGCGAGATAAAAAGGTGGGGTCCATCACCAAGCTGGTAGAGGTCAAGGTCTACTGGTACACGATTGTCATCAGCAAAGAGCACCCAGGATTTGTGATGGTAAGAAATTACTTATATAAAAAATTGTATCGTTTTGACTACAATGCCTTCATAAAATGTTCAAACTCCTTGACTTATTCCACATTTTGTTGTGTTACAGCCAGAATTCACAATAATTGTTTTTTCCTCACCCATTTACACACAATACCCCAGAATGACAAAGTGAAAAGATGTTTTTAGAATTTCTTGCAAATGTATTGAAAATGAAGTACAGACATATCTGATTTACATAAGTATTCACACCTGTGAGTCAATACATGTTGAATCACCTTTGACAGTGAGCTGTGAGTATTTCTGGGTAAGTCTAAGAGCTTTGCACACCTGGATTGTACAATATTTGCAATAATATTTTTTGAAATTCCTCAAGCTCTGTCAAGTTGGATGTTGAGCATTGCTAGACAGCCATTTTCAAATCTTGCTATAGATTTTCAAGCCGATTTAAGTCAAAACTGTAACTAGGCCACTCAAGAACATTAAATGTTGTCTTGGTAAGCAACTCCGATGTATATTTGACCTTGTATTTTAAGTTATTGTCCTGCTGAAAGGTGAATTTGTCTCCCAGTGTCTGGTGGAAAGCAGACTGAACCAGGTTTTCCTCTAGGATTTTGGCTTTGCTTAGCTGTATTCTTTTCTGTTTGTTTTTATCCCAAAAAACATCCTAGTCCTTGCAGATGACAAGCATACCCATAACATGATGCAGTCACCACCATGCTTGAAAATATGAAGAGTGGTACTCAGTGATGGTTTGCTCCAAACATAACGCTTTGTATTCAGGACATACATTTTATTTCTTTGCCACATTTTTTGCTGTTTAACTTTATTGCAAACAGGATGCATGATGGATTTTTATTCTGTACAGGCTCCCTTATTTTCACTCTGTCAATTAAGTAAGTATGATGAAGTACTGTAACTACAATGTTTTTGATCCATCCTCATTTTTCTCCTATCACTGTCATTAAACTCTGTAACAGTTTTAAAGTCACAATTGGCCATAGTGAAATCCCTGAGCGGTTTCCTTCCTCTCCAGCAAATGAGTTAGGACGGACGCATGTATCCTTGTAGTGACTGGGTGTATTGATACACTATCCAAAGTGTAATTAATAACTTCACCATGCTCAAAGGGATATTGAATGTCTGCTTTTTTTTGTTTAACCCTAACAATAGTTGCCCTTCTTTGCGAGGTATTGGAAAACCTCCCTGGTCTTTGTGGTTAAATCTGTGTTTGAAATTCACTGTTTGGGGTACAGAGATGAGGTAGTCTTTCAAAAATCATGTTAAAACAATTCCATATGTTAGCGCACTATCCATGCAACTTAATATGTGACTTGTTAAGCACATTTTTACTCCTGAACTTATTTAAGTTTGCCATAACAAATGATTCTTATTGACTCAAGACATTTCAGATTTTCATTTTGTATTACTTTGTAAAAATGTCAAAAAATATATATTTTTAATCCATTAAATTCAGGCTGCAATACAACAAAATGGGGAAGAAGTTGAGGCGTGTGAATACTTTTTGAAGGCACTGCATGTGTTAAAAAGGTCAACAGTGAGGTTAACTGAACCATCATTACTCCAATTTTTTGTTCTGCTTCAAAGGTGAATGGTGAACTTGTGAATCTTCCTGTAAAACTCAACAAACTGCACATATACAAGAGTGGTTGGTTCGCTGTGATCGAGACTGACTTTGGGGTGAAAGTGTCCTATGACTGGAACAGCGTAGCAACAGTCACCGTCCCCAACACTTATGCAAGTGCAATGTGCGGCATGTGTGGCAACTACAACCATAATCCAAACGACGACATGCAGATGAAGGATGGAAAGCAGGCTGCCAATGCAGAGGAGCTCGGTCAGAGCTGGATATTAACAAAGATCCCTGGTTGTGTGAACGGCTGCAAAGTCCCCTGTCCTGGCTGTAGTATCACCCAGAGTGACCAGTACATGACAAACAAGTACTGCGGCCTCATCAGCGACCCAACAGGCCCCTTTCGTGACTGTCACTCCAAGGTGGACCCCATGGGTTTCGTCCAAGACTGTCTGTATGATGTCTGTCTGTACCAGGGAAACAGGAACATACAGTGCAATACCCTAACTGCCTACACAGCTGCCTGCCAGGAGAAAGGGGCCATGGTCTACTCCTGGAGGTCGGATAACTTTTGTGGTATGGAGGTTTTATTAATTGATAATTTCTCAGGTAATTTAGATGGTGACTATGCATTTACATTTTCAAAATGTGAATTCTCGTAGATGCCCAGTGCCCTGCGAACAGCCACTACAGGCTTTGTGACCAGGGCTGTTCAGCCACATGTCAGAGCCTGTCAGCACCCACTGTCTGTGAAGCTCTGTGCAATGAGGGATGTGCCTGTGATGCTGGCTTTCTTCTCAGCGGAGACCAATGTGTACATCTCTCCCAGTGTGGTTGTCTTCACGAAGGTAGATACTATAAAAATGGACAAGTCTTCTACCCCAACGGACTCTGTCATCAAGAATGCACATGCAGTGGCACGGTAGGGTTGATAAATGACAGAAAAATAGGACTTTTCTTTCAATAATTGAGTGTACACCCTTATACATTTGTATTAACATCTTGTGTGCAAAATAATTGAACTGTTATTTTTAGATTAAGTGTCAGAAGTTTTCCTGTGGACCCAATGAGAAGTGTGAGGTGAAGAACGGTGTCAGGGCTTGCCAGCCTGTTGGAAAAGGAGTTTGTTCCATCTCAGGCGACCCACATTACAACACCTTTGACAACAGCACATATGACTTCCAAGGCACCTGCACCTACACTGCAGCTCAAGGCTGCCATCTAGAGGGCACACGCCTCAAGCCCTTCTCTGTGGTGGTGGAGAACGAGAAGTGGTATGGCATGTCAAATAATCCAAAGGTATCCGTTGCCAAGCTTGTGGCTGTAGAAGTCTATGGTAACGTTATAATTCTACGCAGGAACCAAATTGGAATGATCATGGTATGTATATATATATATATATATAATTTTTTTTTTTGACACATCCATACAAAATAAATCACGAAATTGTGAGTTTAAATGCAGCCCAGAAGTGAGTGAGAATGAGATGAGAATCTGTTTTGAACATGTCTTCCACAGGTGAACGGTGTCCTGACTAACCTCCCACTGAACCTATACAACGGTGCAGTGCAAATTTATCAGGATGGCTCGAATGATGTCATATTGACAGACTTCGGTCTAAGAGTTACCTATGACCTTGTGTACCACGTCACCGTCACCGTTCCCGGCAACTACAGAGGCAAGACCTGTGGTCTGTGTGGCAATTTCAATGGTAACAAGAATGATGAGTTCCTGCTACCTGGTGGACAGATGACCAAAGACATCAACTCTTTTGGGGCGGCCTGGAAGGTCAGCGTGCCTGGGGTGGTTTGTGAGGACGGCTGCAGCGGAGACTTCTGTCCCAAGTGTAGCTCTAAGATGAAAGCACTGTTCGTTGCTGATTGTGGTATCATCACAGATCCTAAAGGTCCCTTTGCCACCTGCCACCATGAGATAGACCCAGCCTCTTACTTCAGAGACTGCCTCTTTGACGTCTGTATGGCAGAGGGAGATCGTAATATGCTTTGCCACAGTGTCGCTGCTTACATGTTAGACTGTCAGGACTTTGGTGTAAAGATCGAAAGCTGGAGATCACCAACCTTTTGCCGTAAGTAGTTTAGGGTGTTTTCTGACGCTAGACCAAGTTTTCTACAACTCTCTCAGGCTGGTCTCATAGACTAGACATAACATAGTAAATGAAAATCCAGGACACTCAAATTAGTATGAGATGTTATGTTTGGTATAGTTACATAAGAAAGGTTATTTAAGGCAAAAACAAAAGGATGATGGTGGTTGGGTTGGATGGGTGGGTGTATAATAATAATTATATATATATATATATATATATATAATCTCATCACAGACAACTTTAGCATTTTAGCTAATTACCAACTTTGCAACTACTTGCTACTTTGCAGCTACTTTGCATGCTTGCTAACCCTTCCCCTAACCTTAACCATTTAACCTAACTCCTAACCCTAACCCCTAGCCAAGCTAACCACCTAGCTAACTTTAGCCAACTAGCAACCTAGCTAACCTAAGCCACAACAAACTGGAATTCGTAACACATCATGCATATTGCAAATTCCTAACATATTGCTTGAATTGCAATTCGTGACGTATCATGCAAATTGTAATTCATAACTTATCATATGAAATGGATGGTGGACATCCACAAATTAATACATACCATACCAAACAAGTCCAGGTTGAGTCCAGGTTGACTCTCTGCAAATCAGTCCAACATAACTTTCTTTCAGTTTTCACATTCAGATAACCTAATATTTGGAGTCATAATTAAAAGTAATGTTCATGCAAAAGGACTAAACAAGAGTTATCTTCTCATATGTCCACAGCATTCTCCTGTCCTGCCAACAGCCACTACCAAACCTGTGCTGAAACCTGTACAACTCCATGTCCCGGCCTATCTGACACTATCAACTGTCCCACCACCTGTGCTGAGGGATGTACCTGCGACAAAGACTTCTACTTCACTGGTACCAGCTGTGTTAGCTGGGACCAGTGCAGCTGCTATACTGGTGGACACACCCTTAAGGTAGGGGCACTGCAAGCTGGTTACTAAAAGTATACTTGAAGCATTATTTGAAATATGTGAAAAATTACAATTATTTGACATTTTCAGCTGAACCTGGTCATGAAATTAAGATCTATGTATTTTGGAGAGGTGTCTGACTCAAACTTGGATGTGTAAAAAGTCTCACTGATATGTGTCTGGGATGTTTTTAGATAGGGGAATCCCTGATTTCAGACAACTGCGCTGCGGTCCACATCTGTCAAAAATCTGGAGTTGTTCTGTCAGAGTCTATGGCGTGCCAGATTGAAGAGAGCTGTCAGGTCAAGGATGGTCTACGGGGATGCTATCCTATCCCCTCCACTTAATGCAGGGGTACATGGAGTTAGTGGCCTCTGACATCCCTCAATGGTGAGCCACTTCACCATAATGTTATATGATTGTGAACCTAACCATCAATATATGACACTGTGTGTCAAATAATGATTTTTGTAAACTAGACTTGAAACTTTTTAACTTCCATAATGAAGGCTTCAAAGTTAAAGGCCACAGTGTCTTTTGAAAACATAGCAGCATGTGTTAGCATTCATGCTTACATGACAGATTCCAGTGGGGAATGACATGACATGCACTCACAAGACCTCTCCCCTTCTCTTTTACAGTGATATGTGAGAAACTGACCATGCTACAACTGAAGAACATTCTGCTATTGGAGAATCCCACGAAAAAACACATATTACTTAAATCACTATCATCATTTGTCAATGATTTGTAACAAACAGTAATTAAAATATTTGATGTAGGAATGTAATTTTCTGCCAATCTCTCGCCTCAAATGTTTCTAAACATTCCAGAAAGTTATTTGGAATGGTCAAATCATTACAATGTTTATCAAGTCAACCAATTGCTTATCTCATTATAGGTTATTTACTATGTAATAGTAAGTATTAAGCTGTGTTTGCTATCTAAATTATACTGAATTATGAATTAAAGTGTTGTGATAAAAGTATCCTTCCGAATAAGCATTTTTGTTAATAAAAAAGACAATGAAATATCCCTTCATAAACATGTACAGTGCATTCGGACAGTTTTCAGACCCCTTCCCTTTTTCCACATTTTGTTGTGTTACAGCCTTTTCCTCATCAATCAACACACAATACCCCATGCAAATCAATGAAAAATGTACCGGCCTTCATGGTCGAATTGATGTAAAGAAACCACTACTAAAGGACACCAATAAGAAGAAGAGACTTGCTTGGGTCAAAAAACACAAGCAATGGACATTAGACCGGTGGAAATCTGTCCTTTGGTCGGATGAGTCCAAATTTGACATTTTTGGTTCCAACCGCCGTGTCTTTGCGAGACACAGAGTAGTTGAATGGATGATCTCTGCATGTGTGGTTCCCACCGTGAAGCATGGAGGAGGAGGTGTGATGATGCTTTGCTGGTGATACTGTCAATGACTGATTTAGAATTCAAGGCACACTTAACCAGCATGGCTACCACAGCATTCTGCAGCGATACGCCATCCCATCTGGTTTGCACTTAGTGGGACTATCATTTGTTTTTCAACAGGACAATGACCCAACACACCTCCAGGCTGTGTAAGGGCTATTTGACCAAGAAGGAGAGTGATGGAGTTCTTCATCAGATGACCTGGCCTCCACAATCACCCGATCACAACCCAATTGAGATGGTTTGGGATGAGTTGGACCGCAGAGTGAAGGAAAAGCGGCCAACAAGTGCTCAGCATATGTGAGACCTCCTTCAAGACTGTTGGAAAAGCATTCCAGGTGAAGCTGGTTGAGAGAATGCCAAGAGTGCGCAAAGATGTCAAGGCAAAAGGGTGGCTACTTTCAGAAATCTAAAATAGAAAATATAATTTTATTTGTTTAACACTTTTTTGGTTACTACATGATTCTATATGTGTAATTTCATAGTTTTGATGTCTTCACTATTATTTTACAATGTAGAAAATAGTAAAAAATATAGAAACACCCTTGAATGAGTAGGCGTATTCAGATCCTTTGCTATGACGGATCCGAATTAGAATACGTGGACACCTACAAATACCTAGGCATCTGGTTAGACTATAAACTCAACTTCCAGACTCACATCAACCATCTCCAATCCAAAATTAAATCCAGAATTGGCTTCCTATTTCGCAACAGAGCCTCCTTCACTCATGCTGCCAAACATGCCCTTGTAAAACTGACTATCCTACCGATCCTTGATTTTGGCGATGTCATTTACAAACTAGCCTCCAACACTCTACTTAGCAAATTGGATGTAGTCTATCACAGTGCCATCCGTTTTGTCACCAAAGCCCCATACACTACCCATCACTGCGACCTGTATGCTCTCGTTGGCTGGCCTTCATTATATATTCGTCGCCAAACCCACTGGCTCCAGGTCATCTACAAGTCTTTGTTAGGTAAATCCCCGCCCTATCTCAGCTCACTGGTCACTATAGCAACACCCACCCGTAGCATGCGCTCCAGCAGGTTTATCTCTCTGGTCACCCCCAAAGCCAACACCTCCTTTGGCCGCCATTCCTTCCAGTTCGCTGCTGCCAATGACTGGAACGAATTGCAAAAATCATTGAAGCTAGAGGTTCCTATCTCCCTCAATAACTTTAAGCATCAGTTGTCAAAGCTGCTTATCGATCACTGCACCTGTATATAGCCCTTCTGTATATAGCCCACACTACTACCTCATCCCTATATTTATTTTTGTTTATTTCACTAATCTTGCACTCCAGTATCTCTATTTGCACATCAAAATTTGCACATCCTTCATTCCTGTGTTAATGATGATAATTCTGTAATTTATTTTACCACTATAGTCTATTTATTGTCCTACCTCCTAACCTTACTGCATTTTTGCACTACATTTTGCACTCTGTATATAGATTTTCTATTGTTTTTTTTTTTTTTTTTTTTTTTTTTTGACTGTTTGTTTAATGTGTAACTCTGTGTTGTTTTTGTCGCACTGCTTTGCTTTGTCTTGGCCAGGTCGCAGTTGCAAATGAGAACTTGTTCTCAACTGACCTACCTGGTTAAATAAAGGTGAAATAAAAATAAATAAAATATGAGACTCAAAATTTAGCTCAGGTGCATCCTGTTTCCATTGATCATCCTTGATATGTTTCTACAAACTTGATTGGAGTCCACCTGTGGTAAATTCAATTGATTGGAAATGCACACACCTGTCTATACAAGTTACCACAGTTGACAGTGCATGTCAGAGCAAAAAACCAAGCCATAAAGAATTGTCTGTAGAGCTCCGAGACAGGATGGTGTCGAGGCACAGATCTGAGGAAGGGTACCAAAAAATGTCTGCATTATTGAAGGTCCCCAAGTAAACAGTGGCCTCCATCATTCTTAAATGGAAGTAGTTTGGAACCAGCAAGACTCTTCCTAGAGCTGGCCGCACGGCCAAACTGAGAAATCGGAGGAGAAGGGCTTTGGTCAGGGACGTGACCAAGAACCCAATGGTCACTCTGACAGAGCTCCAGAGTTCCTCTGTGGAGATACGAGAACCTTCCAGAAGGACGACCATCTCTGTAGCACTCCACCTATCAGGCCTTTATGGTAGAGTGGCCAGACGGAAGTGACTCCTCAGTAAAAGGCACTTGACAGCCCGCTTGGAGTTTGCCAAAAGACACCTAAAGACTCTCTGACCCTAAGAAACAAGATGATCTGTTTTGATGAAACCAAGATTAAACTATTTGGCCTGAATGCTAAGGGTCACGTCTGGAGGAAACCTGGCACCATCCCTACGGTGAAGCATGGTGGTGGCAGCATCATGCTGTGGGGATGTTTTTCAGCAACAGGGACTGGGAGACTAGCCAGGATTGAGGGAAAGATGAACAGAGCAAAGTACATAGAGATCCTTGATGAAAACCTGCTCCAGACTGGGGCGAAGGTTCACCTTCCAACAGGACAACAACCCTAAGCACCCAGCCAAGACAACGGAGGAGTGGCTTTGGGACAAGTCTCTGAATGTCCTTGAGTGGCCCAGCCAGAGCCCAGACTTGAACCCAATCAAACATCTCTGGAGATACCTGAAAATAGCTGTGCAGCGATGCTCCCCATCCAACCTGACAGAGTTTGAGAGTACAGATGGTAGTATGAATCCCCTCGCACAGTCTCCCCAGCCGGACAAATTTCTCAAAGTTTCTGGAAAGAAATGCTATCGGCATGCTCAACCGGTGTAACTCATTCAACAAACAGAAGTCAGAAGCCGAGCCTTCTCAGGTCTCTCCTCCACCCATTATAGGATCTGAGCCGCCGAAGCCTCCCACCGTTAGCTCTGACAAATTGAAAACCCTAGTCATTGACGACTCAATTTCCCGCAATATTAGACTTAAAAATAACTGTTTACCAGGGGGCAGGGCTACCGACGTAAAGGCTAATCTGAAGAGGGTGCTGGCTAAAACAAAAACTGGTGAGCGTAGAGACTATAGGGATATTGTTATCCACGTCGGCAACAATGATGTTAGGATGAAACAGTCAGAGGTCACCAAGCGCAACATAGCTTCAGCGTGTAAATTAGCTAGAAAGATGTGTCTGCATCAAGTAATTGTCTCTGGTCCCCACCCGCTGGTTGAAAAATGTTTTCTGCCCCTCCCAAAAGATAGAATTTGTAGATAATTGGCACTCTTTCTGGGACTCACCCGCAAACAGGACCAAGCCTGGCCTGCTGAGGAGTGACGGACTCCATCCTAGCTGGAGGGGTGCTCTCATCTTATCTATCAACATAGACAGGGCTCTAACTCCTCTAGCTCCACTATGAGATTAGAATGCAGGCCAGGCCTGCCAGTTTAGTGGAGTCAGCTCAGCTATCCCCATTGAGACTGTGTCTGTGCCTAGATCTAGGTTGGGCAAAACTAAACATGGCGGTGTTCGCCTTAGCAATCTCAGTGGAATAAAGACCTCCTTGTCCTGTCATTATTGAAAGAGATTGTGATATCTCACATCTCAAAATAGGGCAGTCATAGTCAATGAACTAATCACTGGTCGTAATCTTGATGTGATTGGCCTGATTGACTGAAACATGGCTCAAGCCTGATGAATTTACTGTGTTAAATGAGGCCTCACCTCCTGGTTACACTAGTGACCATATCCCCCGCGCATCCCTCAAAGGCGGAGGTGTTGCTAACATTTACGACAGCAAATTTAATGTACAAAAACAAAAAAAGACTGTTTGTCTTTTGAGCTTCTAGTAATGAAATATATGAAGTCTACTCAATCACTTTTTATAGCTACTGTTTACAGGACTCCTGGGCCGTATACAGCGTTCCTCACTCAGTTCCCTGAATTCCTATCGGACCTTGTAGTAATGGCAGATAATATTCACATTTTTGGTGACTTCAATATTTACATGGAAAAGTCCACAGACCCACTCCAAAAGGCTTTTGGAGACATCATCGACTCAGTGGGTTTGGTCCAACATGTCTCCGGACCTACTCATTGCCACAGTCATACCCTGGATCTAGTTTTGTCCCGTGGAATAAATATTGTGGATCTAAATGTTTTTCCTCATAATCCTGGACTATCGGACCACCATCTTATCACATTTGCAATTGCAACAAATAATCTGCTCAGACCCCAACCAAGGATCATCAAAAGTTGTGCAAAAAAATTCTGACAACCCAAAGATTCATAGATGTCCTTCCAGACTCCCTCCACCTACCCAAGGACGTCGGAGTACACAAATCGGTTAACCATCTAACTGAGGATCTAAATTTAACCTTGCGTAATGCCCTAGATGCAGTAGCGACCCTAAAAACAAAAAGCAAGCTTCCAGAAAATTGGAAGGGAAATGGTGCTCCACCAAATTGGAAGTCTTCCGACTAGCTTGGAAAGACATTACTGTGCAATATTGAAGAGCCCTCACTTCTGCTCGATCATCCTATTTTTCCAACCTAATTGAGGAGAATAAGAACAATCCAACATTTATATTTGATACTGTTGCAAAGCTAACTAAAAAGCAGCATTCCCCAAGAGAGGGTGGATTTCACTTCAGCAGTGATGAATTCATGAACCTCTTCAACGAAAAGATCATGATCATTAGAAAGCAAATTACGGACTCCTCTTTGAATCTGCATATTTCTCCAAAGCTCAGTTGTCCTGAGTCTGTACAGAACTGCTGGGACCTAGGATCAATGGAGACACTCAAGTTTTTTAATCCTGTTTCTCTTGACACATTCATGAAAATAGTAATGGCCTCTAAACCCTCAAGCTGCATACTGGACCCTATTCCCACTAAACTACTGAAAGAGCTTTTTCCTGTGCTTGGCCCTCATATGTTGAACATAATAAATGGCTCCCTATCCACCTGATGTGTACCAAACTCAATAAAAGTGGCAGTAATAAAGCCTCAGTAATAAACTATCGACCTATATCGAAAAAAACCCTTCATCTCAAACATTTTAGAAAAAGCAACTCACTGCCTTCCTGAAGACAAATATTTTATACGAAACGCTTCAGTCTAGTTTTAGACCCCATCATAGAACTGAGACTGCACTCGTGAAGGTAGTAAATTACCTTTTGATGGCGTCAGACCAAGGCTCTGCATCTATCCTCGTGCTCCTAGAACTTAGTGCTGCTTTTGACACCATCGATCACCACATTCTTTTGGAGAGATTGGAAACCCTAATTGGTCTACATGGACAAGTTCTTGCCTGGTTTAGATCGTATCTGTCGTAAAAATATCAGTTTGTCTCTGTGGATGGTTTGTCCGGCCCTCGGTGTTCCTCAAGGTTCCGTTTTAGGACCAGACATAAGGAAGTGGATGGAAGCAAAACAGAGATGCTAGTTCTAGGTCCCAAGAAACAAAGGGATCTGCTGTTGGATCTGACAATTAATATTGATGGTTGTACAGTTGTCTCAAATAAAACTGTGAAGGACCTCAGCGTTATTCTGGACCCTGATCTCTCTTTGGACAAACATATTAAGAATATTTCAAGGAAAGCTTATTTCCATCTTCGTAACAAAAATCAGAAGAGTTTTGTCCAAACATGAATCAGAAAACTTTAAGTTAGGGTTAGGGTTAGGGTTACTGAGACTGGACCATTCAGGAACACTCAACACCTATTGGAAAGCCATTTGGGTGTGTCTTTTGCATTAAAACTTGTGTAATTGTCAAAATTATTCACAGCTGTAATGGCTGTCAAACCCTGTCAAACCCTCATACTTGAGTAAAAGTAAACGCACCTTATCAGAAAATGACTGAAGTAAAAGTAAAAGTTACCCAGTAAAATACTACTTGAGTAAAAGTCTAAAAGTATCTGGTTTTAAATGCACTTAAGTACAGTGGTAGAAAAAGTACTCAATTGTCATATTTGAGTAAAAGTACAAAGTAAAAGTAAATGCTATTCATCAAATTCTTTATAGTAAGCAAACCAGACGGCACGATTTTCGTATTATTTTTAATTACGGACAGACGGGCACACTCCAACACTCAGACATCATTTACAAACACAGTATTTGTGTTTTGTGAGTCCGCCAGATCAGAGGCAGTAGGGATGACAAAGCGTTATATTGATAAGTGCCATAATTCTGTCCTGCTTGAGCATTCTAAACGTAAAGAGTACTTTTAGCTGTCAGGGAAAATGTATGGAGTAAAACGTACATTATTTTCTTTAGGAATGTAGTGGAGTAAAAGTAAAAGTTGTCAAAAATATAAATAGTAAAGTAAAGTACAGATACCACAAAAAAACTACTGAAGTAGTACTTTCAAGTATTTTTACTTAAGTACTTTACACCACTGTATTTATGATATAATTTACATTTAAAGATTATACTGTTTTTTAAAACATTTTAAATATGTGTTGTACTATTTGTACTGTCTTTTCTGGTGGATTAAACTGAAATTGCAACTAACCAGCTATCTAAATTTAGTAATCATGGTCGAAATACCAGTCGGGGGGCCACCATTGATTTTGTTAGTCAGTCTCACTCAGATATCATATTAAAAACTGCAAACATTTCTCTCCACCCCATGGTTAAAATGAGTAGAATTGCATGAAATGAGTTATACATTTGCAAAATCTTATCTCCGCCTCATGGCAAAATGTAAAACAAAGAAATGATGTATTACAAATAAAAAACTGATATCACATTTACATAAGTATTCAGACCCTATACTCAATACTTTGTTGAAGCACCTTTGGCAGCGATTACAGCCTCAAGTCTTCTTGGGTATGAAGCTACAAGCTTGGCACACCTGTATTTGGGGAGTTTCTCCCATTCTTCTCTGCAGATCCTCTCAAGCGCTGTCAGGTTGTATTTTGTCAGGTCTCCCTGACCAAGGCCCTTCTCCCCCGATTGCTCAGTTTGGCCCGGCAGCCAGCTCTAGGAAGAGTCTTGATGGTTCCAAACTTCTTCCATTTAAGAATAATGGAGGCCACTGTGTTCTTGGGGACCTTCAATGCTGCAGAAATATTTTGGTACCCTTCCCCAGATCTGTGCCTCGACACAATACTGTCTCGGAGCACTACGGACAATTCCTTCGACCTCATGGCTTGGTTTTTGCTCTGACATGCACTGTTAACAGTGGGACCTTATATAGACAGGTGTATGCCTTTCCAAATCATGTCCAATCAATTGAATTTACCACAGGTGGACTCCAATCAAGTTGTAGAAACACCTCAAGGATGATCAATGGAAACAGGATGCACCTGAGCTCAAATTTGAGTCTCATAGCAAAGGGCCTGGATACTTATGTAAATAAGGTATTTCCATTTTTCAAAAAAATTATAAAAAAACTGTTTTTTTGCTTTGTCATTATGGGGTATTGTGTGTAGATGGATGAAGATTTTTTATTTTTGTTATCAATTTGAGAATAAGGCTGTAACGTAACAAAATGTGAAAAAAGGGAAGGGGTCTGAATACTTACCGAATGCACTGTACTTAATCTACTATTTTCTATAACCTGTCTCTAATGTAATCCCCTATGCAGAACATATTAAAATACCATGGAATGAGTTATCATCTGGAGAAGTACAACTGTATTAGTTCATGATGCTTTTGTTGTAGACATTTTAATGTTTGTTTTTCACAGAATAATTTCACAAAATGTAATTGTTTGGTAAGAATACAATTCAAGACTGATTCTCTATCAGATGCAGATTAATCTGGAACTGACAGCATCTTAACTACTTTGCAGATAAGTAACAAATGGAAAATCATAATATCAGTAAAAAATATCCAATTCCCAGTTTATGCTACAAAAAAACAACTCTATAAGATGTTTTAAAGATTTGACACAACATTCCATGACGTACACTAAGGCATGGAATGTTGCAGTTCAATGCATAATTCATATAATTCACCAATACATTTATTGGAAGTCCTAAAAATATCAGGTTGTAAATCACAGCTTGTTTGCTGCCTCCATTCGAGATGCACTGTTTCAGTTTCAATGACTCAATATTTTGGATAAAAACAAACTAATGTAACTAAGGCTGGGAATGTCAATACAATCAAACTAGGAAGGACAATGATCACAGTCAGTCATAATGTGGCTAATAGGCTAACGTATCTATTTATGTAGCAAGCTAAAAACACGGAGCCTAACATTAGCTAGCTAATTGAGTGGGTGAGTGACTGACTTTTTCCCCTCATAACGTTTTATGTGGCTATACACAGCTAGAGATGCAGCTGTCTAAGAAACTGCATCTCAGTGCAAGAGGGTCACTGCAGTCCCTGGTTCGAATCCAGGCTGCATCACATCCGGCTGTGGTTGGGAGTCCCATAGGGCGGCCAATATTGGCCCAGCGTCGTCCAGGTTTGGCAGGGGTAGGCCGTCATTGTAAATAAGAATTTGTTCTTAACTGACTTACCTAGTTAAATAAAGGTTAAATAAAAAATATAAATAATTTATGAACATTTGAAAATGTGGTAGAGTCACCTTCTTACTGTTGATCTGTGAACAACATTGAAAAAGAAAGTAACACAGATGATCCTAGATACTGAAGGGAACTGGTGTCATCAATAAAACATCTTTAATAATCTATAAATGAATATACAGCACCTATGAACTCACCCAAGTTTCACACTTGCTGTTTGACAGTGACGATCAGGTCATTAAAGTAGACATACACAGGAACAACACTCTTGAGGCCAGTCTTCCCACAGGCCTGCAACGTCACCACCACTCTAAACCACTTTTCTACCAGAGCCACCTCTTCCATTGAACAGGGTGAAGGCACCATCAGTCTCCATCAAACACTTTTTGAGATAGCAGGCCCGGTGACCATTCTTGACCTGGCATCTCTCATCAGCCTTGCACTTGGTAACCTCACACCACCAGAGGCAGTACAGGAAGAGAGCTCCTGGCAATCCTCTGACAACACAGAGGATTGGTACAGGATAGGTATAGTACATTCTTATTTACAATGACAACCTACCTACAGGGACAGCCATAGTAGTATAGCGCCCCTGGAGCAAATTATGGTTAATTGCCTTGCTCAAAGACACATCAGCAGGTTTTTTCACCTTGTCGGCTAAGGTCGGGGATTCAATCCAGCAACCTTTTGGTTACTGGCCCAACACTCTGACCACTAGGCTACCTGCCGCCCTAAATAAGTTATAAGGATGCAGTTCTTATAATATAGGGACATGCGTTATATCTATGAATTGTCATTGAATAATACCTTCTTGGACTATACATTTACGATACAGGGTATACAAGTATTTTAGTATTTTGAGTTATATATCTGACAATAATGTGTATTGGTGGTACATATTCTTCTGGTGGAATGTAAACACAACACATTGTTGGTGTATGTTCTAGGTAAACCCTACCTTGTAGGTGCGTCCTTTGTGGTAACAAATGCACAGGTCCCACTTAACCGAGCCTGTCCCGTTGAAGTAGTAGTCTGCATTGCATGCACAGCCCTCGGCACAGGTGGTGGGGCAGGTGATAATGTCAGAGCGGCCGGGACATGGGGTGGTACAGATCTCAGAGCAGCTCTGGCAGTGGCTGTTGGCAGGGCTGCAGAGGAATATATTAATTGATTAGATATGCAATATTATGTCCAGCCTTAACACTCAATACTCCAGACTGCAGGAATCAGAATCACCTTTATTCACCAAATACATTTGCATGTATCAGGATTTAGACCTGATGAAATGGTGGTGACAACAATAAAACAGAATGTACTGACAGAATATATACAAAAAAAGAAAGCCGAAGGAAAATCTGTCCCAATCCGCAGATTACTGAATACTTACAACAGAAGGTTGGTGTTCTCCAGTTACTGATGTTCACCCCAAAGTCCTGGCAGTCGATCATGTATGCTAGACACAATCTCTGAAGTAAGAGGCGGGGTCTATCACATTGTGGTAGGAGGCGAAGGGACCTTTAGGGTTTGTGATGAAACTACAGTCAGCATTATTTTTTTCCCGTCAGGCAGTTGGAAATCATCCCTCTTGTTGTCGTTGAAATTTCCACACAGACCACAGGCCTTGTCCCGGTAGTTGCCAGGTATGGTGACAATAACGTGGCACACAAGGTCATAGGTGACTCTCAGGCCGAAGTCTGTTGTGGTGTCATCATAGGTGCACTGCTCCGTTGTTTAGATTCCCAGGGAGGCTCGTCATAACTCCATTTACCTGGATGACTGACATATCAAATATGACAATGACAAAGGGTCAGTATCAAGCCTTACCTAATTATACGCAATGACCTCTTTTATTATCTTACAATTACGATGGAATTGTCTCATATTAATTAATCCGACACAATGTATACAATGTATACGTTTGTCATACCAGTAAAATGAAATACTAACCATTATCATTCCCACTTGTTTCTTCCTTAGAACCATGGTGTTACCATAGACTTCTACAGCCACAAGCTTGGCAACGGATACCTTTGGATTATTTGACATGCCATACCACTTCTCGTTCTCCACCACCACAGAGAAGGGCTTGAGGAGTGTGCCCTCTAGATGGCATCCTTGAGCTGCAGTGTGTAGGCGCAGATGCCTTGGAAGTCATAGGTGCTGTTGTCAAAGGTTTTGTAATGTGGGTCGCCTGAGGTGGTGCAGACTCCCTTTCCAACAGCCTGGCCATACCCGACACCGTTCTTCACCTCACACTTCTCATGGGGGCCACAGCTGAACTTCACATACTTCACCTGATAAATAACATAAGAAGTACTTAATTAAGCCATGAAAATAGCCTTCACATAAAAACATTTGTTTAGATGTATAGATTAACACTTGATTTGATCAGCAGACACTCTTATCCAGATCAATTAGGTGCCATACTCAAGGGTCGACAGATTTTTCACCTAGTCTGCTCAGGGATTTGAAGCAGCAACATTTTGGTTACTGGCCCAACACTCTTAACCGCTAGGCTACCTGCCGCGCAAGGTCAAACTTGCTCAAATATTTTATTTGACAAACTAAATCATTCATCCATCGATCCAAAATGATAATACACATACAGCTAGCTACATTTGAAGTATTTACTGAATGCATAGGCATGCTTTACTAATATGTTTGTAGTATCTATCATTGTAAAGACAACCACAACCAGCATCACAAGCCCATCCTTCCTGACACAGAGCCTTAGAGCTGGTGGGGGCAGACAGGCTATTACAAGTAGCAGGGCAGCCATTGGCACAAATCTCATAGTGACTGTTCGCAGGGTGTTTGAACACTGGAGACAAATAGAATTGATGAATGTTTGATTAATGAATGTTGGGGAAAAAACTGTGAAGAGTAATATTGATATATGGTCAATATGAAATATGGAATGTCTGACTCAACGCAGAAGTCTTTGGACCTCCATGCAAAGACCACAGCTTTCTGCTGACATGACGCAGTGTACATGTGTTCTTGTTACCATTGTTAAGGCATACGTCGCAAACACAGTCATTAAAGAAGCAGTTGCGGAAGGGATCCTTGGGGTCTCGGATTATACCACAGAACTCATTGGTCTCAAAATTCTCTTCCTGCGTGATGTCACAGTTAGGACAATGGTTCTTGTCTTTACAGCCATGTACACAACCAGGGATCTCTGCAACTCTCCAGCTCTGACCAAGCTCCTCTGGTGTGGCGGCCTGCTTTCCATTCTTCATCTGCATTTCATTGTTGAGTTTGAGGTTGTAGTTACCACACATGCCACACATTACACCAGCGTAAGTGTTGGGGGGACGGTGTGAAATTATGTGGAGTGCCAGTCGTAGGACACTTTCACCCCACCTTGGAGCAGATTGACAGGGAGGTCGGTAAGCTCTTCAAAATATTAAATGTTTTGAATATGGGGTGGAATAGATGAATAAAGAAGAAATACAGATATCTCTGTGTCACGGTGCGTAGTATTTAAGGGACGATAGACGGAGCGCTGGTGAAGTGTCATCCTTTTTATTTAATGAGTTGTTCTCTCGAGGCATAAAATAAAAGGAGAGTATAACAATAAACACAGTGACTTACTATGAGTGCTGGCAGTGCAGTCAAACACAAGCAAACAATGATCCACACACAGGTGGATGTGAAGGATGGCTCTATACAGATGTCTCTGATTGGGGATCATGACTTCCCCTAATAACTAATGTGATGGCCTGATTGTGGCTCTCCTACCCCCTCTAGTGGGAGACTGAGGCCAAGCCTCAACCAGACCATCACAGTACCCCCCCCCCAAGGCGCG
The DNA here is from genome assembly GCA_023634145.1 of Thymallus thymallus. Classification (NCBI taxonomy): domain Eukaryota; kingdom Metazoa; phylum Chordata; class Actinopteri; order Salmoniformes; family Salmonidae; genus Thymallus; species Thymallus thymallus. The sequence goes on along the minus strand of CM042396.1, from coordinate 6,182,668 downwards.
GGCTCCTGACCGTGATATGTCCCCCTTACCAAAACCCCAACCCCCCCAAATGACGTAGGCTTTGAAGGAAACTTCCTCCTTGCCTCCCCATGGCACGCCCGATCCTGTCCGGTCCCCGGCGTGATGATTCCCCCCTCAGTACTCCCGCAATGCACCAAGTCCTGTCTGGACCCTGGTGTGGGAGCCCTCGACCCTGAAGAGGGGCTAACCTCCAGTGGAGCGGACTGCTTAGGCACTGGAGCGGAGCAGACTTCCGGACCCGTATCCTTCTCCATCTCTGGAGTCGGACTGAACACCGTGCCCAGCCTGGGCACCGACGCAGAGGTAGTTTCCAGCCCTGTGGTTGGGCTGGCTGTCGGCCCCAGACTGGGCACCGACACGCTATGGAGCTCCTGCTCAGCAGCGGGGCTGAACGTCGTGCCCACCCTGGGCACCGACGCAGAGATGGTTTCCAGCCCTGTGGTTGGGCTGGCTGTCGGCCCCAGACTGGGCACCGACACGCTATGGAGCTCCTGCCCCACAGCGGGGCTGAACGTCGTGCCCACCCTGGGCACCGACGCAGAGATGGTTTCCAGCCCTGTGGTTGGGCTAGCTGTCGGCCCCAGACTGGGCACCGACACGCTATGGAGCTCCTGCTCCACAGCGAGGCTTAACGTCGTGCCCACCCTGGGCACCGACGCAGAGATGGTTTCCAACCACAGAGCTGTGCTGGCCTCTGGAGACTCTAGGCTGTCGGCCGTCGCTGGAGGCTCCGGGCTGTCGATCGTCGCTGGAGGACACAGACAGGTTTTTCACCATGACGGCTCAGGTATTTGAACCAGCGACCTTTACTGGCCCAACACTCTAACCGCTAGGCCATTTTAGAATAAGGCTGTAACAAAATGGGGAAAAAATCAAGGGGTCTGAGTAGTTTCCCGAATGCACTTTATATCAGCACCCACCAAACCTAGTTTGTGTGAGGGTTTGGCTGTGGTTAGACCTTACTCCCAAATAGGGGAGTGGTAGGACCACAGCCGAGCCCTCACACCCTAACTAGGGGAAGCAATGATCCTCAATCAGAGACAGCTGTACAGGGTTGTCTCTGATTGGGGATTGTATTTAGGCACCACACACATCCACCTGTGTGTGGGTCATTATTATTCAACAATAAGTGTGTTTCCGTTCTTGTGCCTTGCATCATTGCCTTTTGTTTATATAGTTTGTGATATTTGTTGTTTATCATTTTATTAAACGATGTCGAACTATCGCTGCGCTGCTCCTTGGTCTCTCTCTACACCCACTCGTGACGGTTTGTATAGGGTTCTAGCATTGGATGGGGGACCATTTTTCAACTTGGCAATACTTCCTTCGTTCTTCTTTACAGTTGCAGGTGGAACGACGATAACGAGGAAATAAATATATTAAATCCACTTTTTGTCCCGAGTGAGAAATGCCTCTCGCATGTGTGTAGGTCTTTGTTTTGGTCGCGCTGTGTGACGCCCTGTCATCGTCTTCTACGTGGCCGTGTCGCTTAGAAATGAGAATTTCCTGCAAAAATGCTGGGAAAATGCGAGATGTCCAACAGATAAAATGTGCAAAATTGTGGATTTCAGGATGGTGGATGTTGTGTATTCCTGGAAATAATCAGAACTCATGTAAACATAACAGTTATGAAAACATAGCTTGTCCCAAAAATGTATCTCTTGGCGCAACTTACCCTGGGCATGGGGTAAACTGAGCATAGGGACAGGGTAAGCATGATTAGCCATTGGCTCAACTTGACCCTGGGAGCTGTCACGGTGAGTGTTGAGGGACCGAGGCGCAGAGAGAGAGAACAGTGAAAACATGTTTTATTTAACTAATAAAACAACAAACGTACGATACCGTGGCGTGAGTCCAAACACACGAACACAAACAATGATCCACACGCAGGTGGACGTGCAGTGCACATAAATAGAATCCCCAATTAGAGACAACTCAAGACAGCTGTCTCTAATTGGGGATCACCAACAACCCAATCCTGTGAGTGTCAAGACCTGACTGTGGCCATCCCACTCCCCCTTGAGGGATTCAGGGACCTGGCCTCAGTCAGGCCCTTACAGCCCGCGCCTTAGGGGGGCTAAGGCGCGGGCTCCCGACCGCGATGTTCCCCCCAACCAAAAACACAAAACCAGGGGGGAAAGGGCGGAGTACTGGGGAGGTTGTTGGTGGGGGCTCCGGCTCCGGGCGCGACGCAGGCACTGAAGGCAGCTCCCTCTCTGCCTCCGCGTTGCACGCCCGATCCTGTCCAGACCCCGGCGCGATGGACACCCCCCCCCGTACTCCCATGATGGTTGAGTGGACGGCTCTGGAGCGAAGCAGACGACTGGACCCGGACTAGGCACCAGTGGAGCGGACTGCTCCGGCACTGGAGCGGAGCAGTCGACCGGAACCGGACTCGGCACCGGTGGAGCGGACTGCTCCGGCACTGGAGCGGAGCAGACAACCGGAACCGGACTCGGCACCGGTGGAGCGGACTGCTCTGGCACTGGAGCGGAACAGATGACCGGACCCGGACTGGGCACAGGTGGAGCAGACTGCTCTGGCATTGGAGTGGTGCAGACGACCGGTCCCGTGTACAGCCCCATCCTTGGAGCAGGGCTGAACGCCATGCCCACCCTGGCCCCAGACTGCGCACCGGCACGCTAAGGAGCTCCTGCTCCAAAGCGGGGCTGCACGCTGTGCCCATCCTGGGCACCGACGCAGAGGTGAGTTCCAGCCGTGTAGCTAGGCTGGCTGCCGGCCCCAGACTAGGCACCAGCACGCTAAGGAGCTCCTGCTCCAAAGCGGGGCTGCACGCCGTGCCCAGGCTGGACACCGACGCAGAGGAGGTTTCCAGTCATGTAGCTGGAATGGCTGCCGGCCCCGGACTCTGGACCGTCACGGGAAGCTCCGGGTTCTGGACCGTCACAGGAAGCTCCGGGCTCTGGACCGTCATGGGAGGCTCTGGGTTGTGAACCGCCACGGGAGGCTCCGGGCTCTGGACCGTCTCTGGAGGCTCCGGGCTCTGGACCGTCGCTGGAGGCTCCGTGCAGTGAGCCGTCGCTGGCGGCTCCGGACAGTGGGCCGTCGCTGGAGGCTCCGGGCTGTGGGCAGTCGCTGGAGGCTCCGGGCTGTGGGCCGTAGCTGGAGGCTCCGGGCAGTGAGCCATCGCTGGAGGCTCCGGACAGTGGGCCATAGCTGGAGGCTCCGGGCTGTGGGCAGTCGCTGGAGGCTCCGGGCTGTGGGCCGTAGCTGGAGGCTCCGGGGGGTGAGCCATCGCTGGAGGCTCTGGACATTGGGCCATAGCTGGAGGCTCCGGGCTGTGGGCCGTCACTGGAGGCTCCGGGCTGTGGGCCGTAGCTGGAGGCTCCGGGCAGTGAGCCATCGCTGGAGGCTCCGGACATTGGGCCGTAGCTGGAGGCTCCGGGCTGTGGACCATCGCTGGAGGCTCCGGGCTATGGAGGCGCACCAGTGGTCTGGTACGTGGAGCCGGCACTGGAGACGTCGGGCTAGTCACGCGCACTGGAGCTCTGGTGCGAGGAGCAGGCACGGGCCGTGCCTGACTGTGGAGGTGAACCGGTGGTCTGGGTTGAGGAGCAGGTACGGGCGATGTCGGACTGGACCCTCTACCGGTAGACGAATAGAGTTTAGAAACCAGATCGGCTTGGCCAGGAGGTACTGGGTACTGGGGCCGGAGACCGAACGCATTCCTCTCGTCGTCCTCCTCGGCCCACCCGAAATACCTCCTCAGCCGCTCCTCCTCCTCCATGTCCCAAGGACCCCACAACCCCACCCCACCGTCAATATGGGGGACCTTCGGGGCTGTCCACGGTCGGTCCTTCCTCTCATCGAACTCCGATGGTGAGGGCTCTGTCCCAAGGCCCCACGCTGGTCAAGCCACGAGCTCCTCTTCCCACGCAGGCGTCGAGAAGCCCCAGATGCTCACTACCACCAGTGGCTGTGCTACCTCCACAGTCTTCTCTCCCCGACGTCTCCGCTGATTACGCCGGTACCCTCCACGCTCCTCTGCGAAGCCCGTGGTGTCGAAACACTGATACTCCTCCTCTTCCTCTCGCTGCGGGTTCCCTTGGTGGTGGATCATTCTGTCACGGTGAGTGTTGAGGGAACGAGGCGCAGAGCGAGAGAACGGTGCAAACATGTTTTATTTAACTAATAAAACTGTCAAAACAACAAACGTACGATACCGTGGCGTGAGTGCAAACACACAAACAAAAACAATGATCCACACGCAGGTGGACGTGCAGTGCACATAAATAGGGTAAAATAGGTAAATCCCCAATTAGAGACAACTCAAGACAGCTGTCACTAATTGGGGATCACCAACAACCCAACCCTGTGAGTGTCAGGACCTGACTGTGGCCATCCCACTCCCCCTAGAGGGATTCAGGGACCTGGCCTCAGTCAGGCCCTTACAGGAGCTCATTGTAATGGCTGGAATGGTATTAATGGAATGGAGTCAAACAAGTGGTTTCAACATGTTTGATTTGTTTGATACCGTTCCATTAATTCCATTCCAGTCATTACAATGAGCCCGTCCTCCTATAACTCTTCCCACCAGCCGCCTCTGATTTCATGCTAGGCTTAGTTCCTCATATTGTAGCTAATAGAGATCCCAACTGATGTATAAATCAGTCTTAAAATTATCTATTTTGGTTGAGATACAAGCATCATGAAACCTAGAACACAATACATTACAGGTTAAATCTGTTTTTTGGACCTAACTTGTTTACCACATTTTACCTGTGGTTTCTGCCTTCACATACTCAATGCAATGATGACCTCTATATGGTCACATTATTAAGTGGTAACCCTTTGGCACGACTTACCCCACTCTCCCCTACCGCTGATTTTCAAACCCGCTTGGCTAATTAATCTCCTCACAAATGTGTTGTTAAACATAATAATGTAATGGTTACATAATCTCTTTTTGCATTCATTTCAAAGGATGTGGCAACAATGTTTTTATGTTTTTTTATTGCTATGTTTCCCAACTATTTTCACCTCTAACCTATTGGTTTTCAGAGCCGGTGAGTCATGGTTTTTAGCTCATTAGCTGCTGAGGAAATTGAATGCAATGCTATTGAATAACAGCTACAGTATTTATGTTCAGTGAATGAAAACATGTCTTTAGTCACATCCTACAGGAACTTTACACCCAACACACTCAAATTATCAAATGATGGATGGAGACATTGTTCGACTTTGTTAAAAGTAAAAATGTACATTGTGCAGTAAGTAAAAGGGAAAGTTATTGCAATCAACATCCACTTTCTCAGGTTGCAAGTTCAACATGGAAGGGTTAAACATTTCAAACAACACATTTTACTGCAGCTATCCGGTGTGAGGCAAGACAATAATTCTTATTTAGTTTTTTGTTTTACTTTGATAAAGCCTATCCAGTAGGCTAAATCACAATGTGTTGTCATAATAACGTTCAACATGAATATTTGGGTTTGCAAGAGCTATTTTTGTAACATGAAACATTTGCTTGTGTCATCATGTGTCCTTGACAGGATGCCAGTTTCCTGAATGAGGCCTGTGGGATACTACCTGCTCGGAGACCATGTGAGTGTGCTAGTGCTTGTGTAAACTAAAGCCTGTGTGCTTACCAAAACTTGTCATGGTGCAATAGAAAACTAGGCATTTTGGCACAAAGTGCACATTCTGTTTTGTTTTAGCGGTATTATGACTTAACGTTCTTGTAATGAAGACAAGGAATGATCGACTGACTAAAGCCATATGTAGTCCATAGAATGTGTCATTCTGTACTATGCACAGCAACCTCCTCCAATTATTTTACTTTGTTAGCATAACAGGCTATTACTCACTCACACAGCTAACTTTGCACTTAAATAATGGAGTTTCTGGCACACTTTATTCTTGGTACTTCACCCTATAATTGTAGCCCTGAGTGACACACCATAACCAGTTTAATATTATTGGTTGCCTCCTACATGAGTAAATGCTCTGGACCACAGGAGGTTGGTTGCACCTTAATCGGGGAGGATTAGCTTGTGGTAATGGCTGAAGCAAAATCAGTAGAATGGTATCAAATACATCAAACACATGGTTTGATGCCGTTCCATTCGCTCAATTCCAGGCATTATTATGAGCCGTCCTCCCCTCAGCAGCCCCCACTGGTCTGGACATAAGATAACATATGAGTTTTTCTTCTTGTTCATTCATTGAAACAATGGAATTATTGATGCAACCGGGTCACAGAGTATTTAGTATTATTCTGTACGTAAATCCGCAACACTCCCTTTGGTATGAAATGTGTTACGTTTGGTAAAGTTACATCAGACAGATGGTTACTTAAGGCAAAAACAAGAGGAGGGTGGTTGGTCGGGATGAATGAATAGGTGTATAACGCGAACATCTAGCAACACAAAGGTTGGAAGTTCAAATCTCACGGACAACTTGAGCTAATTCAACTACTTACTACTTTTTAGCTACTTCGCAACTACAGTGCAAGTATTCAGACAACACAACACTACCTAAAGAGAGACCTAGGACAACAACATAGCGAGGCAGCAACACATGGTAGCAACATAACATGATAGCAACACAACATGGTAGCAGCACAAAACATGGTACAAACATTATTGGGCACAGACAACAGCACAAAGGGCAAGAAGGTAGAGAAAACAATGCATCACACAAAGCAGTCACAACTGTCAGTAAGAGTGTCCATTACTGAGTCTTTGAATGAAGAGATTGAGATAAAACTGTCCAGTTTGAGTGTTTGTTGCAGCTTGTTCCAGTCGCAAGCTGCAGCGAACTGAAAAGACGAGCGACCCAGGGATATGTGTGCTTTGGGGACCTTTAACAGAATGTGACTGGCAGTAGATATCTCAGATAGGGGGGAGTGAGGCCTAAGAGGGTTTTATAAATAAGCATCAACCAGTGGGTCTTGCGACGGGTATACAGAGCTGACCAGTTTACAGAGGAGTATAGAGTGCAGTGATGTGTCCTATAAGGAGCATTGGTGGCAAATCTGATGGCCGAAAAGAACATCTAGCCGCTCGAGAGCACCCTTATCTACCGATCTATAAATTATGTCTCCGTCATCTGAATCAGGGTTAGTTTGGCAGCTGGGGTGAAAGAGGAGCGATTACGATAGAGGAAACCAAGTCTAGATTTAACTTTAGCCTGCAGCTTTGATATGTGCTGAGAGAAGGACAGTACCGTCTAGCCATACTCCCAAGTACTTGTATGAGGTGACTACCTCAAGCTCTAAACCCTCAGAGGTGGAGGTGTTCAGAACAAAGTTAAGGCTAGAGAAAGCTTGTTGGACACTAAGAAAGCTTTGTTGTTGAGCATTCAACAGAAAATCCGGGTAGGGGCCAGCTGAGTATAAGACTGTATCATCTGCATATAAATGGATGAGAAAGCTTCCTGCTGCCTGACCTATGTTGTTGATGTAAATTGAGAAGGGCGTGGGGCCTAGGATTGAGCCTTGGGGTACTTCCTTGGTGACAGGCAGTGGCTGAGACAGCAGATGTTCTGACTTTATACACTGCACTCTTTGAGAGAGGTAGTTAGCAAACCAGGCCAAAGACCCCTCAGAGACACCAATACTCCTTAGCCGGCCCACAATAATGGAATGGTCTACCGTATCAAAAGCTTTGGCCAAGTCAATAAAAATAGCTGCACAACATTGCTTAGAATCAAGGGCAATGGTGACATCAATGAGGACCTTTAAGGTTGCAGTGGCACATCCATAACCTGAGCAGAAACCAGATTGCATACCAGAGAGAATACTATAGACATCAAGAACGCTAGTCAGCTGATTATTGACAAGATCTTCCAACACTTTTGATAAACAGGGCAAAATAGAAATAGGCCTATAACAGTTAGGATCAGCTTGATCTCCCCCTTTAAATAAAGGACTAACCGTGGTTGCAAGCAATGGGAACCTCCCCAGAACGGAGAGACAGGTTAAAAGGGTCGGAGATGGGATTGGCGGTGATAGGGGCAGCAACCTTAAAGAAGAAAGGGTCTAAACCATCTGACCCAGATGGTTTTTTGGGGTCAAGTTTCAGGAGTTCCTTTAGAACCTTGGACTCAGTAACTGCCTCCAGGAAAGAAAAAAAAAAGAGGGAGAAGCATCGGGATAGTTGCATTAGAAGGGGTGGCAGATGAGGCATGTTGGACGGGCAAGGAGTCATGGCTGAGTCAAATAGGAATCCTGACTTAATGAAGTGTTGATTAAAGAGCTCAGCCATGTGCTTCTTGTCAGTAACAACCACATCATCTACTTTAAGAAACATGGGCAGCTGTGAGGAGGAGGGTTTATTCTCCAGGTCTTAAACCGTTTTCCAGAATTTCTTGGGGTTAGACCCATAGAGAGAGAACTGCTTTGGCCTTCCGGATAGCCTGAGTGCACTTATTTCTCATTTGCCTGAACGAGAGCCAGTCAGCCTGAGTATGCGTGTGCCGCGCCTTTCGCAAAATGCAATTCTTGTAAATCTGCAAGAACCAGGGGCTGAACCTGTTTTTAATTCTCATTTTCTTTATGGGGGCGTGTTTGTTAACAATACCACTGAAAATATCAAAAATACAAATTTACAGAGGCCAGGTCATAAAGGAAGGTTGCTCATTAAAGTTTTTTACCAAGCGTCTGTGACAAATCAGGACAGGTCATTTCACTGAGCAGCCATTACGAACACAGGCTGCAAAACAGTGATCACTAAGGTCATTACAGAAAACACCAGACTGATACCTATCAGGATTATTTGTGAGGATAACATCGGGGAGAGTATGCTTATCTGGGTTTTTGGAGTCATACCTTGTGGGATTGCTAATAATCTGAGAAAGATTTAGGGAGTCCCATTGCTTTAGGACTTGGTTTAAGCATGTCTCAGTTTAGGTCACCTAGCAGGACAAATTCAGACTTAGTGTAAGGGACCAGGAGAGAGCTTCGGGCAGGTAGGGTACAGGCTGGTGCTAATGGAGGACTATAACACCCAGCAACAGTCAGAAAAGAGCTATTTGAAAGTGTAATGCTTAACACCAGCAAATCAAATTGTTTGGGGACAGACTTGGTGGAGACAACCGAGCACTGAAGGTGATCCTTGGTAAAGATTTTGCACTCCCCCACCTTTGGAAGGTTATAACCAGAAAGGTTAACATCCGTATTCAAAACACTCTTCCTTAACCACGTCTCAGTAATGACCAACATCTGGATTGGTGCTGTCCACCCACACTTTCAATTGATCCATTTTAGGTAATAAGCTTCTAGTGTTAACTTGCAGAAAACACAGGCTTTTACAAGAGCAGAAATCAGTGAAGCAGATATCAGAGCACAAGTCAGAATTGGGGCTAGCAACAGTAGATGGGCCAGGGTGTACATGCACATTACCAGATATCATCAACAGTAATACAAATCAAGGCACGGCATAGGACAGGGAGAGCTCTGCAGTGCTGATGTATGACATCTGAATGTGCATCAGATAGCAACAATATCATATTGTACAGCAATTTCATCATGTAACGAATTTAAAGCTGGCGAGAGGCGGTTAGAATGGGATGGGAGGCCAAAAGTCAGTGTAACCAATAGAGAGTCAGAATCCCGTGTGGGAACAGACATAGTCTGTCCCACGGTTGGGTAATGAACGTTTGTAGTCAACAAAGCATGTATGAGACATCAGGGAAATACCAAAATAGAAAGAATTAAATATATAACGACTTGGGGCTAGCCATTGTAAGATCAGAGTCACTCGCCCCAACAGTGCCTGTGCGCTGGAGGCGAGTGAAAGCTCGGGGTGGGGGGTTCTTGTAGAAAATGCCAGTGAATGGTCTCTGAACAGCAGGAGGGGGCTTCAAGGCCTCTGGATTTGGGTGGGGTAGCCTGCCATCTATTGGGATCCAAGGATTTATTGGGCTCCGTCATTGCCACGGTGGTTTACATCCCCCCTCAAGCCAATATCACAACGGCCCTCAAAGAACTTCACTGGACTTTAGCAACTGGAAACCACATACAGTGGGGAGAACAAGTATTTGATACACTGCCGATTTTGCAGGTTTTCCTACTTACAAAGCATGTAGCGGTCTGTAATTTTTATCGTAGGTACACTTCAACTGTGAGAGACGAAATCTAAAACAAAAATCCAGAAAATCACATTGTATGATTTTTAAATAATTAATTTGCATTTTATTGCATGACATAAGTATTTGATCACCTACCAACCAGTAAGAATTCCGGCTCTCACAGACCTGTTAGTTTTTCTTTAAGAAGCCCTCCTGTTCTCCACTCATTACCTGTATTAACTGCACCTGTTTGAACTTGTTACCTGTATAAAAGACACCTGTCCACACACTCAATCAAACAGACTCCAACCTCTCCACAATGACCAAGACCAGAGAGCTGTGTAAGGACATCAGGGATAAAATTGTAGACCTGCACAAGGCTGGGATGGGCTACAGGACAATAGGCAAGCAGCTTGGTGAGAAGGCAACAACTGTTGGCGCAATTATTAGAAAATGGAAGAAGTTCAAGATGACGGTCAATCTCCCTCGGTCTGGGGCACCATGCAAGATCTCACCTTGTGGGGCATCAATGATCATGAGGAAGGTGAGGGATCAGCCCAGAACTACATGGCAGGACCTGGTCAATGACCTGAAGAGAGCTGGGACCACAGTCTCAAAGAAAACCATTAGTAACACACTACGCCGTCATGGATTAAAATCCTGCAGCGCACGCAAGGTCCCCCTGCTCAAGCCAGTGCATGTCCAGGCCCGTCTGAAGTTTGCCAATGACCATCTGGATGATCCAGAGGAGGAATGGGAGAAGGTCATGTGGTCTGATGAGACAAAAATAGAGCTTTTTGGTCTAAACTCCACTCGCCGTGTTTGGAGGAAAAAGAAGGATGAGTACAACCCCAAGAACACCATCCCAACCGTGAAGCATGGAGGTGGAAACATCATTCTTTGGGGTTGCTTTTCTGCAAAGGGGACAGGACAACTGCACCGTATTGAGGGGAGGATGGATGGGGCCATGTATCGCGAGATCTTGGCCAACAACCTCCTTCCCTCAGTAAGAGCAGTGGCTGGGTCTTCCAGCATGACAACGACCCGAAACACACAGCCAGGGCAACTAAGGAGTGGCTCCGTAAGAAGCATCTCAAGATCCTGGAGTGGCCTAGCCAGTCTCCAGACCTGAACCCAATAGAAAATCTTTGGAGGGAGCTGAAAGTCCGTATTGAAGGATCTGGAGAAGGTCTGTATGGAGGAGTGGGCCAAAATCCCTGCTGCAGTGTGTGCAAACATGGTCAAGAACCACAGGAAACGTATGATCTCTGTATGATCTTCTGTACCAAATATTAAGTTCTGCTTTTCTGATGTATCAAATACTTATGTCATGCAATAAAATGCAAATTCATTACTTAAAAATCATACAATGTGATTTTCTGGATTTTTGTTTTAGATTCCGTCACTCACAGTTGAAGAGTACCTATGATAAAAATTACAGACTTCTACATGCTTTGTGGGAAAACCTGCAAAATCGGCAGTGTATCAAATACTTGTTCTCCCCACTGTATCCTGAGGCTGCATTTATTGTAGCTGGGGATTTTCATAAAGCAAATTTGAGGACCAGCCTCCCGAAGTTCTATCAGCATATCGACTGTAACACTTGCTCCGCTAAAACTCTCAACTATTGCTATTCAAACTTACGGAATGGTTGCAAAGCCCTCCCCCGCACCCCTTTTGTCAAATCCAACCACGACTCCATCTTGCTCCTTCCCTCCTATAGGCAGAAAGTCAAACAGGAAGTACCCATAATAAGGACTATTCAACGCTGGTCTGACCAATCGGAATCACTCCAGGATTGTTTTGATCGCGTGGACTGGGATATGTTCCGGGTAGCTTCTGAAAATGATCTAGATGTATACACGGACACTGTGACCGAGTTTATAAGGAAGTGTATAAGAAATTAAACGGCTCAGACACGAGACATATGTGGCAGGGACTAAAGACAATCACAGATTATAAAAGGAAAAACAACCACGTTGCCGAGACCTACGTCTTGCTTCCAGACAGGCTAAACGCATTATTTTCCAGCTTTGAGGATAACAGTGCCATCGGCGCGGCCCGCTACCAAAGACTGTGGGCTCTCCTTCTCCGTGGCCGACGTGAGTAAAACATAGATAGATAGATAGATAGATAGATAGATAGATAGATAGATAGATAGATAGATAGATAGATAGATAGATAGATAGATAGATAGATAGATAGATAGATAGATAGATAGATAGATAGATACTTTATTTATTATTAATTTCATTGTCAAGCAGCTACAACAAAACACAGGGTAGGTGCAAAATGCCACAACAAAAGTACACAAAAGACAGATACACGGTACATGATACATAGAGCGGCAGTATGAAAAAGTATAGAAATACAAGATATCTGGAGTGCAAAAAAATAAAAGCTATAAAAAAGACATAGCATAGTATGAGTGGTTGGCTGAATATGTACACTATACATTGGTGGATGTTGGATGGTTAACTATACTATACAGGTCGATGGCAGAGAAATACTTCAGTAGCTAAAAATGTGTATGATATGAGCGAGGGTAATAATAGTTTACTTAATAGACAGACTGGGTAAATGAACAGGTAAGTGAAAATTTTGCATGGTTAAATTAGCTGTACAGTTAAGTATACAGTTATATTTACAGATAAGTGAATACTTGCATGGTTACACAAACTGTACAGGTAAATGACAGGAAGAGATACTTTAATAGCTAAATGTGTGTATGATATAATTTGGGGTAATAATAGTAATTCCCTTAAATACAGTCCTTAGTGCGCAGGGTTTAATTACAGACAACTGCACGTATTGCACATTCGATATACTAAAAGCAATGAGAAAAGGTGCAATTGACAGGATACTAATATGCATTCCTGAGTGAATGCCTACGTAAGTTAGGTCCAAGAATTACTAGCAATATTGCACGTGATATGATATAACAACTGTACATGAGTATGTATATACAGACCTGCATGAATAAGTAGGTCCTGAGTGAATGAGTGCTGACGGACCAGAGTTACTCACAGATGGATGCATAATTGTTAAACTAGGTCCTACATTTAAATGTTTGTACCATGTGCCGGCCCAGACGGCATCCCTAGCCGCGTCCTCAGAGCGTGCGCAGACCAGCTGGCTGGTGTGTTTACAAGCATATTCAATCTATCCCTATCCCAGTCTGCTGTCCCAACATGCTTCAAGATGGCTACCATTGTTCCTGCACCCAAGAAGGCAAAGGTAACTGAACTTAATGACTATCGCGCTATAGCACTCACCTCTGAGTGCTAATCATGAAGTGCTTTGAGAGACTAGTCAGGGATCATATCACCTCTACCTTACCTGCCACCCTAGACCCACTTCAATTTGCTTACCGGCCCAACAGATCCACAGATGATGCAATCGCCATCACTCTGCCCACTGCCCTTTCCCATCTGGACAAAAGGAATACCTATATAAGAATGCTGTTCATTGACTATAGCTCAGCATTCAACACCATAGTACCCTCCAAGCTCATCATTAAGCTTGAGGCCCTAGGTCTGAACCCTGCCCTGTGCAACTGGGTCCTGGACTTCCTGACGGGCTGCCCCCAGGTGGTGAAGGTAGGAAACAACACCTCCACTTCGCTGATCCTCAACACTGGGGCCCCACAAGGGTGCGTACTCAGCCCACTCCTGTACTCCCTGTTCACCCATGACTGCGTGGCTAAGCACGCCTCCAACTCAATGATCAAGTTTGCAGACGACACAACAGTTGTAGGCTTGATTACCAACAATGACGAGACAGCCTACAGGGAGGAGATGAGGGCTCTGGGAGTGTGGTGCCAGGAAAATAACCTCTCACTCAACATCAACAAAACAGCAGAGGGTGCACCCCCCTATCCACATCGACGGGACTGCAGTGGAGAAGGTGGAAACATCACTGATTGAAATGGACACATCACTGACTGAAATGGACCACCCACACAGACAGTGTGGTGAAGAAAGCGCAACAGAGCCTTTTCAACCTCAGGAGGCTAAAGAAATTTGGCTTGGCACCTAAAACCCTCACAAACTTTTACAGTTGCACAATTGAGAGCATCCTTTCAGGCTCTATCACTGGCTTGTACGGCAACTGCACCGCCTGCAACCACTAGGCATATATGTATTCTTAATTAATTCCTTACTTAGATGTGTGTGTATTGGGTATAAAATACCGTTCAAAAGTTTGGGGTCACTTAGAAATGTCCTGGTTTTGCATGAAAACATAAATTAGTTGCAAAATTAATAGGAAATATAGTCAAGACATTATAAATAATGATTTTTAATTGAAATAATAATTGTTTCCTTGAAACTTTGCTTTCATCAAAGAATCCTCCATTTGCAGCAATTACAGCCCTGCAGACCTTTGGCATTCTAGTTGTCAATTTGTTGAGGTAATCTGAAGAGATTTCACCCCATGCTTCCTGAAGCACCTCCCCCACAAGTTGGATTGGCTTGATGGGCACTTCTTACGTAACATACGGTCAAGCTGCTCAATAGGGTTGAAATCCAGTGACTGTGCTGGCCACTCCATTATAGACAGAATACCAGCTGACTGCTTCTTCCCTAAATAGTTCTTGCATAGTTTGGAGCTGTGCTTTGGGTCCTTGTCATGTTGTAAGAGGAAATTGGCTCCAATTAAGCACCGTCCACAGGGTATGGCAAGGCGTTGCAAAATGGAGTGATAGCCTTTCTCCTTCAAGATCTCTTTTACCCTGTACAAATCTCCCACTTTACCACCACCAAAGCACCCCCAGACCATCACATTGCCTCCACCATGCTTGACAGATGGTGTCAAGCACTCCTCCAGCATCTTTTCATTTGGTTTGCGTCTCACAAATGTTATTTTTTGTGATCCGAACACCTCAAACTTAGATTTGTCTGTCCATAACACTTTTTTCCAGTCTTCCTCTGTCCAGTGTCTGTGTTCTTTTGCCCATCTTAATCTTTTATTTTTATTGGCCAGTCTGAGATATGGCTTTTTTTTTGCAACTCTGCCTTGAAGGCCAGCATTCCGGAGTCGCCTCTTCACTGTTGATGTTGAGACTGGTGTTTTGCGGGTACTATTTAATGAAGCTGCCAGTTGAGGACTTGTGAGGAGTCTGTTTCTCAAACTAGACACTCTAATTTATTATTATTTTTATTAACCTTTATTTTACTAGGCAAGTCAGTTAAGAACAAATTCTTATTTACAATGACGGCCTAGGAACAGTGGGTTAACTGCCTTGTTCAGGGGCAGAACGACAATTTTTACCTTGTCAGCTCGGGGATTCGATCCGGCAACCTTTCAGTTACAGGCCCAACACTCTAACCACTAGGCTACCTGCCGCCCCAATGTACTCGTCCTCTTGCTCAGTTGTGCACCAGGGCCTCCCACTCCTCTTTTTATTCTGGTTAGAGCCACTTTGCGCTGTTCTGTGAAGGGAGTAGTACACATTGTTGTACAAGATCTTCAGTTTCTTGGCAATTTCTAGCATGGAATAGCCTTCATTTCTCAGAAGAAGAATAGACTGACGAGTTTCAGAAGAAAGTTCTTTGTTTCTGGCCATTTTGAGCCTGTAATCGAACCCACAAATGCTGATGCTCCAGATACTCAACTAGTCTAAAGAAGGACAGTTTTATTGCTTCTTTAATCAGCACAACAGTTTGCAAAAGGGTTTTCTAATGATAAATTAGCCTTTTAAAATGATAAACTTGGATTAGCTAACACAACGTGCCATTGGAACACAGGATCGATGGTTGCTGATAATGGGCCTCTGTACACCTATGTAGATATTCCATAAAAAATCTGCCGTTTCCAGCTACAATATTCATTTACAACATTAACAATGTCTACACTGTATTTCTGATCAATTTGATGTTATTTTAATGGACATTTCTAAGTGACCCCAAACGCTAATGATCCATCATGTATGACATTGCTGGGAGTGTGCAAACTTACATTTTGTATTACCATAGCATTTTTGTATATTCACTATAGTTATGTACTTGAAAACCTATTCGGCACATTTGGTACATTTGGTACATTTGGTACATTTGATACAAAATATTGTGTAGTGATGTAATTCTTCACTGGATCAGTCTGAAACTTTGCCATATACATATATACATATATCATAAAAATAATAGAAAACGCATGTTAGTGTGATTGCATTATCTTTTACCAGATCTAATGTGTTATATTCTCCTACATTAATTTCCACAAACTTCAAAGTGTTTCCCTTCAAATGATATCAAGAATATGCACATCCTTGCTACAGGCAGTTAGATTTGGGAATGTCATTTTAGTTGAAAATTGAAAACAAGGGTCCGATCCTTAAGAGGTTTTAAGGTGGCTTTTTACATTCATTCATTATATTATTTAGTTTAGTTACGTGATTTCTCAATTTACTGTATGTTTGACAATCTGCTGTGTTGACAGGGGTATTTGTTATTCCCATTGTCTTATCCCTCTCCGTACAGTTTTGCAATTCATCATCTACACGTGGGGATTTAGCAGTTCTTACTGTCAGCTATTTCATAACTGCTTCAAGTGCTGTGTCAAGTTGTTCCTCATTACACACATTTTTCATATCTTCGACATAGGAATCATTGCAAAACCTCTTGTATGACCGCTTATACACTATAATAGGTCCTTATACACTATTATAGGCCCTTACACACTATTATAGATCCTTATACACTATTATAGGTCCTTATACACTATTATAGGTTCTTATACACTATTATAGGTCCTTATACACTATTATAGGTCCTTATACACTATTATAGGTCCTTATACACTATTATAGGTCCTTATACACTATTCTAGGTCCTTATACACTATTATAGGTCCTTACACACTAGTATATGTCCTTATACACTACTATAGGTCCTTATACACTATTATAGGTCCTTATACACTATTATAGGTCCTTATACACTATTATAGGTCCTTATACACTATTATACGTCCAGTATTTGGAACTTCTAAATAGGGCTATTATATTATATTATTATATTTTAGTATATTATTAGGCCTAAATAGCATATTTGATTATATATTGTACAGTGTCTTCTTGACTTTCTCCACATTTTGTTGTGTTACTGCCTAAATTTAAAATTGATTAAATGTATATGTTTTTTTTCACTGGCCTACATACAGTACCCCATAATGTCAAAGTGGAATCATGTTTTTTCACATTTTTACAAATTAATTAAAAATCTCTTGAGTCAATAAGTATTCAATACGTTTGTTATGGCAAGCCTGAATAAGTTCAGGAGTAAAAATGTGCTTAACAGGTCACATAATAAGTTGCATGGACTCTGTGTGCAATAATACAAGCTTCCAATTGGCTCATTCATCCCCACTCCTCTCCCTATAACTATTCCCCAGGTCGTTGCTGTAAATGAGAATGTGTTCTCAGTCAACTTACCTGGTAAAATAAGGGTAAAATAAATAAATAAAATAGTGTTTAACATGACTTTTGTATTACTACCACCTCATCTCTGTACCCCACACATACAATTATCTGTAAGGTCCCTCAGTCGAGCAGTGAATTTTAAACACAGATTCAGCCACAAAGACCAGGGAGGTTTTCCAATGCATCACAAAGAAGGGCACCTATTGGTAGATGGGTGAAAAAAAAGCAGACTTTGAATATCCCTTTGAGCATGGTGAAGTTATTAATTACACTTTGGATGGTGTAGTAATACACCCAATCACTACAAAGATACAGGTGCCCTTCCTAACTCAGTTGCCGGAGACAAAGGAAAACGCTCATGAATTTCACCATTAAGCCAATGGTGACTTAAAAACTGTTAAAACTGAGGATGGATCAACAACATTGTAGTTACTCCACAATAGCATGTCACCCTATATTATTTGATGATACCAAATTAACATCCTGAAGTATAATCTACGTGTCTTTTAGTTGAGCAGAAATAGGAAGGAGAAAATAGACACTTTTTTAAAAGCCAAAGGCAGATATTATTTTTTCGAACAAGAACTGAAAGATCTAACAGATGTTGACCAAGTTTAAAATGTAGGCTATGAATAAAAGGAATGTCTGTGGTGGAACTTTTATGCGTAGCGTATACGGTCGTTATAGAAGGTGATCTTAATACTATAACACAGGGGTGTCAAACTCATTCCACGGAGGGCCGAGTGTCTACAGGTTTTTGTTTTTTCCTTTCAATTAAGACCAAAAAAATAAATGAACAAATCTTTTTCTTTTAATTAAAAAGACCTATACAACAAGTTGGGGGAAATTCCTTACTAATTAGTGACCTTAATTAATCAATCAAGTATAAGAGTGGAGTGAAAATAATGGGATATTCTTATTTTTCTTATTCTTTCAAATCAATTCTCAATCCTTGTTGTATTATAAAATGTAAATGTGATGTTTTGATGATAATCACCTCTTTTGATCCTAGAAAAGAGCAAAATATAAACAAAATAAATAATCTAAAGCCTATTGAGGATGAAATAAACACACACAATAGCAAAATGACTATCTCATGAAAGAGAAAAATAAACAGAGCTTAGTTTGAAAGCTGATCTTATGAACATTTTTAAAGGTAAATTGGGAGAGAAACTGGTGGCTGTAGGTAAATAAATAAACTCTCCAGTAGGAGGTGCTGCCCACTGGGAAATTATATTGGAGGCGTGGCTTAGTTTTCAATTAGCTATTTTTGGCCACCCGTGAGTGGAAGTGTTGTACTAGTTGAAGTGGTCTATGATAGTGGTACATTTTTTACACTTTCAAGGAACAAATGGCTTTGTCACTGTGGTGGTTCCCTATAAAGGCAAAATGGAGGATAAATGGAGGAAAGGTTAACAAAGCAAACATTTGCAATGTAATCCAAGATTTTGAGGAAAGACCTAGCAGCACTAATTTGATTACTGGTACTTATCTGTGACATGCACAGTACTTGCTGTCCTTCCTTTTCCAGTATCTATACCCTGCTCACATCATTTCACATTCATGAGAGTGGCACGCCCTGGGACTCACGCCCCCTACCATCTGTTGGATAAAAGCAAGTTGAAGATGAGGACAGTACAGTGTGGACAAACTTGAAGGAAATCAGAAGAAATCTCCCACGCAGAACCTCACAGAAGAAGAGAAGTTCGTTTTTTTCCCCCAAACAACAACAACAAACAAAACATGATTTGGCCTGGATTTTTTGCACATTCTTGGTTACTTGCACTACTGACTCTTGATTGTGCAAAACTTGGAGGTATCGTATAATGTTTTTATACATTTTACATTTTTAAAGGGATTACACTCAAATCTATTATTTGTCTGCTATGAAACAGAGAGCTCCCTCTCTTTCTTTCCACACATTTTCTTCACGTTTTTGCTCTGTGTCTTCTATTCCCAGGTACTCAGAATGTTGGCTCTCTGCAGGAGCCTGACGTCCCTTTCCCTCCTGCATGCCCTACCCCACAGAATCTTGCTGCAATATGTCACTATGGACAGAGTCGCCCCCGGTATCCACCTAGCTTCTTTCCTCGCTCTGGTGTCAGCTTTTTCAAGCGCTGTGGAAAAGCCATAAATCGTTTGGAGTCTTGGTACAGCATGTGCTGCAGTGGAGAAGTCGCCCAGCAAAACGTCCAGATCCTGTGCTGTGCTCAGCAAGCTGTGAGTCTATGATGATGTGTGTGTGTGTATTTATTTAATATCAATATATTGCATATTGGAATAATTTATTTTAAGTTATTCTATACTTTTCTCTATGTTTCTGTCTTTGCAGTGGCAGAATGCACTCTCCAAGTTCTGTGACGAGGAGTTTGCCGTAATGACCAGGGCATACCCATGCTGCAGGAAGAGTGGAGAGGCCAGGTGGAGCTGCTTTGACGATGAACTCCCAAATCCGTTTTACGAGCCCACTGCGGGCTACATGGCCCCCCAGATGCCTCATGAACCAGGGTTCATCTGGAAACCAAACACATGTTAGAGGCAACATGACTACACTATTTTGTATAACCAGAGCTTTAGTCTAACAACACTTCCTGTTTAATCTAATGACTGATTATTAGACTATTATTATTTCTGGACCGACTTTATTTGGATGGTATATTAAAGGGTTGGGGTTAGAGAGTTTGTTGATAATAAGTTGATCTGTACATCTAGGGGGACTATGCTATCCAAATGAAATGTTTCCTTTTCTGTGTATTTTTGCACTTCTTTTCATGCCACTGAAAAAATAAATATTATGCAAAACCTTTCCAACTCTCTTTGTTATTGTCATGACAGCTAGTTGCACATGTCTACTACCACTGCCTAGTGTCGCTGTTCCAACCAACTGACTGAATTTGATGTATTTTGGGCATAGTTACCTGCGGGCCAGCTTGTATGGGGACAAGTTCCTGCTTGTTCATAAGGAATTTATAGTCCACTGTACTTTCGGACATGTTATGTAGCACTATATCTGATCACTCCCTTATGGTATCCATCCGCACGGCAGGATACATTCCGAATAAGAATTTCCGATTAGTCCTGTGTACCGGGTAGTGCTGCGGCTGACCTTAAATATCTGCTGCTGCCCTTAAATATCTGCTGCTGCCCTACTTCCACGTTTTCATTTTCTCGGCTCCTTCCAGTGAGGATTCGCTTGGTAAGAGCGCTATGTTTGACAGTATAAGAGCAGAAGTATACCCGCAGCTATTCAATAGCTTGGAGCAGCTAGCCTCTCCATCAGCTAAGACAAACCTGTGCGATACTCGGTTTGGTCTACCAGTATTGCGGCTCTGAGGGTTTGTCTAAGTTGTCTGTGTGACTTGTCCACCTGAACCATCCCGGTTATAGCCTTCGGATTCGGGGACCCCACCTACACTTACCCCGCAAGATCGGGAGACTGTGTATCTTTCGCTCCAGCGGTCTTGCAGTTCTCCCCTGAGAGTGAGCTAGGTGTCAGGCAGTTTACACCGTTGGCTGAATTATTTTTCCACAAGGAAAGGGTACAGCCATTCATGTCTCCTCTCCTTCAGATAGTGTATGAGACTAAGGCTGATACTGTAGGTTCCATACTATACTATTGTACAGTATTGCGCAGTGTATACAATAGACACAGTAATATTACACTGTTGGCTTAATTTTCCAGTATTGGGCTGAGTTTATGTTAGCCCAAACATAGTGAGATTAGCGAGTTGCTGTGTTGCGATGGTTTTTGTTACACTGTTTTTCAGTACAGACTAACTATCAGTTTCCCTTGGAAACTCACATCTCAGCTCTATTACACTGAGGGGTTTCGGTGTGTAGCTGTGTTTACTATAGTTCTGTTGCACTACTTCACAGTACAGACAGTAACTATCCCTTAATTGGAAGCTGACAGCTCTTTTTCACAACTGCATTTTTCACACAGCGTGTAGCTGGGTTTACTATAGTTTGTCTGTTGCACTACTATTAGTAGGCTACATACAGTAACTATGCTAGTTTCCATTGACTATCCTAGGTTCCCTTGGAAACTCACTTTTCAGTTATTACACTGCAGTCTGGCAGTGTGTGTAGCTGGGGTTACTAGTTCTGTTGTACTTACAGTTAAGACAGTAACTATCCTAATTTCCCCTGGAAACGTACATCTCAAATCACACTGAGGGTTTCATTATATAGCTGGGTTTACTATAGTTTTGTTACATTAGTTTACAGTACAGACAGTAACTATCTTAGTTTCCATTAGAAACTCACATAACAGCTAGAGTGGGGAGAACAAGTATTTGATACACTGCCGATTTTGCAGGTTTTCCCATTTACAAAGCATGTAGAAGTCTGTAATTTTTATCATAGGTACTCTTCAACTGTGAGTGACGGAATCTAAAACAAAAATCCAGAAAATCCCATTGTATGATTTTTAAGTAATTCATTTGCATTTTATTGCATGACATAAGTATTTGATACATCAGAAAAGCAGAACTTTATATTTGGTACAGAAACCTTTGTTTGCAATTACAGAGATCATACGTTTCCTGTAGTTCTTGACCAGGTTTGCACACACTGCAGCAGGGATTTTGGCCCACTCCTCCATACAGATCCTTCAGGTTTCGGGGCTGTCGCTGGGCAATACGAACTTTCAGCTCCCTCCAAAGATTTTCTATTGGGTTCAGGTCTGGAGACTGGCTAGGCCACTCCAGGACCTTGAGATGCTTCTTACGGAGCCACTCCTTAGTTGCCCTGGCTGTGTGTTTCGGGTCGTTGTGATGCTGGAAGACCCAGCCACGACCCATCTTCAATGCTCTTACTGAGGGAAGGAGGTTGTTGGCCAAGATCTCGCGATACATGGCCCCATCCATCCTCCCCTCAATACGGTGCAGTCGTCCTGTCCCCTTTGCAGAAAAGCATCCCCAAAGAATGATGTTTCCACCTCCATGCTTCACGGTTGGGATGGTGTTCTTGGGGTTGTACTCATCCTTCTTCTTCCTCCAAACACGGCGAGTGGAGTTTAGACCAAAAAGCTCTATTTTTGTCTCATCAGACCACATGACCTTCTCCCATTCCTCCTCTGGATCATCCAGATGGTCATTGGAAAACTTCAAACAGGCCTGGACATGCGCTGGCTTGAGCAGGGGGACCTTGCGTGCGCTGCAGGATTTTAATCCATGACGGCGTAGTGTGTTACTAATGGTTTTTTTAGAGACTGTGGTCCCAGCTCTCTTCAGGTCATTAACCAGGTCCTGCCGTGTATTTCTGGGCTGATCCCTCACCTTCCTCATGATCATTGATGCCCCACGAGGTGAGATCTTGCATGGTGCCCCAGACCGAGGGAGATTGACCGTCATCTTGAACTTCTTCCATTTTCTAATAATTGCGCCAACAGTTGTTGCCTTCTCACCAAGCTGCTTGCCTATTGTCCTGTAGCCCATCCCAGCCTTGTGCAGGTCTACAATTTTATCCCTGATGTCCTTACACAGCTCTCTGGCCTTGGCCATTGTGGAGAGGTTGGAGTCTGTTTGATTGAGTGTGTGGACAGGTGTCTTTTATACAGGTAACAAGTTCAAACAGGTGCAGTTAATACAGG
Source organism: Thymallus thymallus (assembly GCA_023634145.1). NCBI lineage: Eukaryota > Metazoa > Chordata > Actinopteri > Salmoniformes > Salmonidae > Thymallus > Thymallus thymallus. Next base: position 6,159,602 of record CM042396.1, on the reverse strand, counting down.
TAATGAGTGGAGAACAGGAGGGCTTCTTAAAGAAAAACTAACACGTCTGTGAGAGCCGGAATTCTTACTGGTTGGTAGGTGATCAAATACTTATGTCATGCAATAAAATGCAAATTAATTATTTAAAAATCATACAATGTGATTTTCTGGATTTTTGTTTTAGATTCCATCTCTCACAGTTGAAGTGTACCTATGATAAAAATGACAGACCTCTACATGCTTTGTAAGTAGGAAAACATGCAAAATCGGCAGTGTATCAAATACTTGTTCTCCCCACTGTATATTACACTGCTGGTCTTACGCAGTGTGTAGCTGGGGTTGCCATATTCATTTGTTATACTGCAGGGTATACTCCCCATCTCTTCTTCCCACAGAGAGAAACTACCATTTCCAGTATGGCTTTTTGCCTTGAGAAATGCGAGGTGTCCCTGCCCACAGGCAGCAGACTTCGTCTTAGAAGGGTTGTGATGGAAGCTTAAGATCTCCAACTCTGATGCTGGCCACCGCTATAGTTCTGGCACCTCAAATGTCTCAGGGTCTTCTAGTGTTGATGCCCTAGCTGACTGAATGTTTCCGAATGAGTTCAGATGAAGGAGTGTGAACCTACATCCAAACCACTCATTCTGGCCAATATTTCTGTCTGACACACGTTAACCGGCCATTAAAGTTGTCCACACACGCCCCTCTCGCTGTTGCGGGTGAACTAGGGGCCTCCCCCAATGTGTTGTGCCCTGCTAGGGCCATGGACACCTTTCACCGATTGGATAGTCTGCCCCATCCAGGGAACAGGCCACAACGGACACGAGGACCCTCTTGAACCACATTTGATTTATGGGCCTCACCCTATCCTACCTCAACCGTTTCCGGCTCGGACGTGCCACGTCGGTGTTAGTGTCGACAGTTACTCGGCCTACTGACAGTGGCTTCACTGTTGGTTACGCTGGGCATTCTACATCAGGCCACTCCAGCGATGGTTCAACTCCCACGGCCAGCACCCAAAACAGACACCATCAACTGTTGGTGATAAGTGCATGTTTGAGGACCCTATCGAAGTGGCTATCCCACATATTCCTGTTAATGAGGGTGATCCTGATCAGAGTCCACCACAGAGAGCTGGTGTGAACTGAAGCCTCTCTGACGAGTTGAGGTGCCGTGTTCAGAGGCAGCTGGCCACTGGATCCCCCCATGGAGTTGTCAACACATCAATGTGCTACAGCTTTGGGACAGGTTCGGAAGAGCACAAGTAGACCTGTTTGCATTTCAGGAAAACACTCATTGCCCCAGCTGGATCTCGATGTCGGACCCTATGGGTCTGGACGCCCTCCCACACGATTGGCCTGCAACGCCGCTTTACGTTTTCCCCCCATGTACCCTGATCACAGCTACGCTAGACAGGGTCATCTTGATTGGCCACCAGCTGCTCTTGATAGCTCCATGCTGGCCGAGGCCACTATGGTTCAGCCTTCTGTTGTCTATCCTCTCGGGGACCAGCTTCCCCTGAGACCCGACCTTCTCTTCAGGCTGGGGGGACACTGTGGCATCCGGACCTGCACCCCCTCCAGCTTCGGGCTTGGCCTCAGAGGCGTTAGTGGACCAGTCTTAAGGACAATGTGGTGAACGCGTTGTGGAGCGTCATGGTTTCTTCCACCAATCTGTCAAATCAAATGTGGTGGGGAATATTCTGTACTCATGTGATCAACTGGCTCGATTCGGTCTAATGTAGCAAAATTTGAAATTGTTTTTTATATTGGATAAAAGTAGAGACTCTGAGCTAGAAAATGGTATATCATACACTACAGTTGAGGAACAATGGGAAAGTAATTCTGCTTTGAAAGTTGATAAACTTGTATAATCACTTTTGAGAAAATGGCCCTTGAATGTTTTGGTACACATACTGGAGAGCTCTTCTTTGTCTACACCCATTCAGCATCGTTCACACCCTCTTAAGCTTTAACCCCACCCATCTCTTTAAGGATTCACGTGAGACCATGTACTAAACAACCAAAGATTTCAAGACTAAGGGCTGGTGTATACTTATGGTGTGTTCGTAAATTTAATCTGGACTGCCAAGTGTTGGATGAACGCTTCACCCTCTCTGTCATGGATGCCATGGTTTCCCTTAGTTTGAAGATGTAATCCGGAGACAGGTGTTTTATACAACAGCCTTCTGTGTGTTCTCTTTTCGACTCTGTCTGCATATTTGCAATCAAACACCAGAATTTTCTCCATATCCTTAGCTATCATACTCCAATTCCACTGATTTCATAACTCGGTCCACCAGAAAGTGGAGAGCTTATGCAGTTCTACTACGTGATATCTTTCAAAAAAGCAGCGTTAGAAAGGATTACCTACACATACTGACCAGCTCATGTTATAGACTGAAGCATGCTACATGGCAGACCAATCCGAACTCATCTCTCTGCCTGTCCAGCCCACTCATTATTTCAGCCAATCATGGCTAGCGGGAAGGTTGCCGTCTTTTTCTGTGGCTAAACAAACTAGGCTCATAATTTAACCATTTTATTTGTATTTACAGATGGCATACAAGTTTGTTATTAAGGCACATGTAAGTTCACATGTTCCAGAAGGCATTTCTACCAACAAAACACATTTTGATTTTTTTAAAAGAGTTTACTTTGAAATGACTCTCCTGTGAAGTAGTGACATGCGACATACGCCTAGTTTCCTGAAACGAGTCACATATGTGCAAACGGTTTTACAGTTTTCACAGTCACTGCTTGATGCGGACCGAGTGGCATCCACATTGAGAGTGTATTTAGCCGCTATGTCGGCATCCCATGACGAAGGCCAAGAAGGACCCATGGCTGGCTACCCATTGCTCTCCAAATTTATGAAGGGAGTTCGACATCTGTGTCAAGCAATGGCCCGCTCGGTGCCAAACTTGAACATTGATGTGGTGCTGTCAGCGCTTGCTAAACCGCCCTCAAGTCCCTAGAGTCAATGACTTTGAAGCACCTATCCATGAAGGTGGCATTCCTGTTGGCTATTACCTGAGTGAACGTCATGCCTTTTCAGTGAGCACTAAATGTTTTTTAGAATGGGTCCAGACAAGAGGAATGTCACCCTGCGTCTTAACCCCTCATTCTTGCCGAAGGTCCTGTTTGACAGACGTGTCCGCATATGCTGCTGCCGGGGTCAGGGCCTTGGACACTTACATCACACAGAAACAGGCAATACGACAGTCTGATCGGCTATTGGTTTGCTATGGTGAGAGAGTTCTGGTCCAGAGCCTATCGATACAAAGACACTCACATTGGATTGTGGACACTATTACTGCAGCATATCAGCTGGCCAGCCGGCCACTGCAGTCTGCTGTAGTGTCGCATTCTACTAGGGTCGCCCGAGTTTGGCCGGTGTAGGCCGTCATTGTAAATAAGAATTAGTTCTTAACTGACTTGCCTTGTTAAATGAAGAATAAACTAGGAGCTACATCCTGGGCACTGCTGTAAGAACCGACGCTGGAGATGAGAAGCAGTTACAGGGAGTGAACATTTAATGGAGCGGACATGAAACAGAACAGGAACAGTCAGAACATGGGGAACAACACGACATGACAATAATGCTGAAGCAGGGAACAGAACTGAGGAACAGACAGATATAGGGGAGGTGATAAAAAAGGTGATTGAGTCCAATGAATCGCTGATGCGCGTGACAAGGGGAACAGGTGTGCGTAATGATGGTGGCAGGAGTGCGGAGTGATAGGCAGGGAGAGCGGGAGCAGGCGTGACAGTACGACGTCCCACCTGGGCGAGTCTGGGCGAGCCTGATGGGCCGGCCGAGGCATGGCCACTTGTGAGGCCTTAAAATAGGTTAATTAATGTTCTCCCCAATTAATGTTCTCCTCTGCTTAAATATTGCATTCTGAAGAAATGTGTTATGTAAGTAAGTAAGTTCATGTTCTCTCCTGATTGTCCCTTTATTAATCACACTCCTGTTTGTCCTCAGTGAGGGCAATAACCTGACCCCAGCCCACCACTACACTGACTTCAGGTTCAAGACCTACGCTCGCATCTCCTTCCGCTACTTCAGGGAGATGTTTCGTATCCGAACCAGACAATTACCTGGTACTACACTCTCTCAACCCACCTTGCTGTCCTGCTTCTGTTACTAGAAGCTAAATGAGAGTGAGAAGCTAAGGAGAGAGAATACTGAAAGGGGATCAACAGGGAAGTCAATACAGGAAGTGGAATAGTCTATTTAACTAACAAGTAATGAATCACTGCTTTGGTTGCAGTACTCGTTACACAGCGAGTACTGCAACCAAAGCAGTACCACTACTGCAGCACAAAGAGGCCGAGTTCTTACAGAAACTATTGCCTCGCTACTTCATGGTAAGAGTGAGTGTGGGCATGCATATGCATGCAAGAGTGTGTGTCCATGTGATGATAAATTGTTTACCTTGTGTTTTTTCCTTTGCGTTACAAAGTCGACCTAGTACTTGCTACACAATTTAAGCTTAGTCCTGAATGTTTCCTGATTTATTCTGTGTGTTGTATTCTATGCTAATAGAACGGTACCGAAGTGGATTTGATTTATTTCATCCAGGACATTCCCGACGGTCTGCTGCTGGAACCGGACAACTACAACGCCCTCATGAAGACCATCCAGAGAGACTGTCTAGTAAGAGGAAAGGAGAATGGGTCTGTGGAGGTGTTCGTGGGTCGTGGCGTACATTTTAGGACCGGGATGATACCAGTATTGTGATACTCATTAGTATAGTGGAAAGGAAACAAAACACAAAGTGGAATTAAAACTTAACCTCTTAAACTTTGACGCCCTCTGGTGGCATTTTCGAAATTACACATAATATTGTATAATACCCTAAGTACATTTCGGTTTCAAAAAGTCCTACAAACACATGCTTAGTACTGTTGAAATGTAATAACTGTGGGATTCTGATAGAAAGGTGGCAAGAAACAATGTGACTACTACAGAGCCCGAAATGCAGGAGGCCAAGAAACCCTGAAACGTACAGTTTTTTTCCTATTTTATTCCGATGGGGAATAAGAGATTCTAAAGTTTCTAGGTTTCAAATAAAAAAATCACCAATTACTGTTCCAAAAGGATAAAAGATATATTATTTTTTTTACCTGTCGGTGGCGCTCTAAACATGTGCAAATTCCCATTGGAACGCAGTCATTTTTAAAACGCAGGCCTTGTGCAACGTGTCATTCGTAAATTTTTTGTCTTACAGGAATTATATACATACACTATATATACAAAAGTAGGTGAACACCCCTTCAAATTAGTGGATTTGGCTCTTTCCACCACACCCGTTGCTGACAGGTGTATAAAATCAAGCACACCGCCATGCGATCTCCATAGACAAACATTGGCAGTAAAATGGCCTTACTAAAGAGCTCAGTAACTTTCAAAGTGGTATCGTCATAGGATGCCACCATTCCAACAAGTCAGCTCATAAAATGTCTGCCATGCTAGAGCTGCCCTGGTCAACTGTAAGCTTTGTTATTGTGAAGTGGAAAAGTCTAGGAGGAACAACGGCTCAGCCGCGAAGTGGTAGTCCACACAAGCTCACAGAACGGGAATAGTCTGTCCTCAGTTGCAACACTCACTACCCAGTTCCAAACTGCCTCTGGAAGCAACGTCAGCACAGGAACTGTTTCTTCGGGAGCTTCATGAAATTGGTTTCATGGCCGAGCAGCCGCACACAAGTGTTGGCTGGAGTGGTGTAAAGCTCGCCGCCATTGGACTCTGGAGCGGTGGAAATGCATTCTCTGGAGTGATAAATCACACTTCACCATGTGGCAGTCCGACATGCCAGGAGAACGCTACCTGCCCGAATGCATAGTGCCAACTGTAGAGTTTGGTGGAGGAGGAATAATGGTGACATTCTAGATAATTCTGTGCTTCCAACTTTGTGGAAGGCCCTTTCCTGTTTCAGCCACGTGCACAAGCGAGTTCCATACAGAAATGGTTTGTCGAAATTGGTGTGGAAGAACTTTTTAAATATATAGATTTTTTAAATGTAACCTTTATTTAACTAGGCAAGTCAGTTAAGAACAAATTCTTATTTACAATGACAGCCTACCCCGGCCAAATCTGGACGACACTTGGCCAATTGTGCGCCGCCCTATGGGACTCCCAATCATGGCCGGATGTAATGCAGCCTGGATACGAACCAGGGACTGCAGTGGCGCCTCTTGCACTGAGATGCAGTGCTTTAGACCGCTGCGCCTCTCGGAAGCCCCACAGAGCCCTGTCCTCAACCCCATCGAACACCTTTGGGATGAATTGGAACTCCGACTGCGAGCCAGGCCTAATTGCCCAACATCAGTGCCCGACCTCACTAATGCTTTTGTGGCTGAATGGAAGTCCCCACAGCAATGTTCCAACATCTATTGGAAAGCCTCCCCAGAAGAGTGGAGGCAGTTATAGCAGCAAAGGGGGATCAACTCCATATTAATGCTGTATGAGTCTCTACCTATCCATTGATAGGTGGATAGGTATTGTTGGGAAGGGCCCGTAAGTAAGCATGTCACTGTTAGTCTACACCTGTTGGAATTTTATGTAAATACACTGAGTGTACAAAAGATTAGGAACCCGTCTCTGGCTGTGAAGTAAAGGTGGTCTAGAGTTTTTTTTCTTCTGGTTGCACATGTAACATGCTGGTAGAAATGAGGTAAAACGGATTTAAGTTTCACTGCATTAAAGTCCCCGTTTACTTGGAGTGCCGCCTCTGAATTAGCATTTTTTTTTTTTATGGCTTTATACAGCTTGTTGAGTGCGGTCTTAGTGACAGCATCGGTTTGTGGTGGTAAATAGACAGCCACGAAAAATCTAGATAAACTCTCTTGGTAAACAGCTTATCATGAGATACTCTACCTCAGGCGAGGAAAAACCTCGAGACATCCTTAATATTTGATTTCGCACACTAGCTCTTATAGACAAACAAACACAGTCCGCCACCACTTGTCTTACCAGAGGCAGCTGTTCTGTCTTGCCGATGCACGGAAAAACCAGCCAACTGTATATTATCCGTGTCGTCGTTCAGCCATGACTGTGAAGCATAAGATATTACAGTTTTTAATGTCCCGTTGGTAGGATAGTCTTGAACGGAGCTCATCCAGTTTATTCTCCAATGGTTGCACGTTGGCCAATATGACGGATGGTAGAGGCGGGTTACCCACTCGCCGACGAATTCTCACAAGGCACCCGGACCTGCGTCCCCTGTATCGGCATCTTTTCTTCATGCAAATTACGGGGATTTGGGCCTGGTCCGGTATCTGTAGTAAATCCTTTGTTAAAGAAGAAATATTAGTCCAGTTTGAGTAATTGCTGTTCTGATATCCAGAAGCTCTTTTCGGTCATGTACAAAATAAGTTACAAACAATGCGAAAAAACACACAAAAGAGCAGAATTGGTTAGGAGCCCCTGAAGAAGCAGCCATCTCCTCAGGCGCCATTCTTTCCAGGAAGATGTTTCTAATATTAGGAAGCTGTTCCTAATGTTTTGTACACCCGTCTGATTCCCTGTTAGTCCACAACATAGCAGTAAGAGAGCACATGACGTCTCTTGGCCACTTGAAACCAGTTGTGTCTGGTTTGGGTATTGGGTAACTCTGCCAAAATGGCTGAACAGATTTTTAAGCCTGACATCTTAAAATTAATTAATAACAAAAAAAGACACAGATAGGTGAGAACTTTAAACTTCTTTTCCCATTCACTTTTCCTATTATGAGCTAGATCAACAGTGCATTCAAGGTAATGTGGATGGAGAGGGAAATGCATTGCTTTACAATGACTATCAGTGTGTACTCTTTCCATGCATACTACATGTTTGCAATTTTGGTGACGTGACCTACAGTACTAGTCAAAAGCTTGGACACACCTACTCATTAAAAGGCTTTTCCTTATTTTTACTATTTTCTACATTGTAGAATAATAGTGAAGAAAACAAAACTATGAAATAACACATCTGGAATCATGTAGTAACCAAAAGAGTGTTAAACTAATCCAAATATATTTGAGATTCTTCAAAGTAGCCACCCTTTGCCCTGATGACAGCTTTGTACACTCTTGGCATTATCTCAACCAGCTTCACCTGGAATGCTTTTCCAACAGTCTTGAAGGAGTTCCCACATATGCTGAGCACTTGTTGGCTGCTTTTCCTTCACTCTGCGATTCAACTCATCCCAAACCATCACAATTTGTCACGACTTCGGCTGAAGTTGCTCCCTTCCCTCGGAATAGGTCGACGTCGCCCGAGTACTAGCCACCACCGACCCACCACTCAGTGTTTGTCTGCGCTGTTTCGTTTCAGCACCTGTTCCCCATTTGTTCACTAATTTTGGGTGCGTCTTATTCCCTCTGTCCCTGTCGGTGATTATTGTACTTTGAGTGTGTATGGGAGCTAACGTTGTTTCGTGGCTCCCCCTTTTGTTCAGACCGGAGAGTTTGTTTTCCGTAATAATAAATAGCACCATTCTCGTTACTCTCCTGCCTCCCTGCGCCTGCTTCCACTACGCCTTCCTTGCGACAGCACTCACACAATTGGGTTGAGGTTGTGTGATTGTGGAGGCCAGGTCATCTGATGCAGCACTCCATCATTCTCCTTATTGGTTAAATAGCCCTTACACAGCCTGGAGGTGTGTTGGGTCATTGTCCAGTTGAAAAACAAACCAGATGGGATGGCTTATTGCTGCAGAATGCTGTGAGAGCCTTGCTGGTTAAGTGCGCCGTGAATTCTAAATAAATCACAGGCAGTGTCACAGCAAAGCACTCCCACCCCCTCACACTTCCTCCTCCATGCTTCCCGCTGGGAACCACACATGCTGAGATCATCCGTTCACCTACTCTGCGTCTCACAAAGACACAGTGATTGGAACCAATAATCTCACATTTTGACTCATGAGACCACCAGTCTAATGTCCATTGCTTGTGTTTCTTGGCCCAAGCAAGTCTATTCTTCTTATTGGTGTCATTTAGAAGTGGTTTCTTTGCAGTAATTTGACCATGAAGGCCGGATTCACGCAGTCTCCTCTGAACAGTTGATGTTGAGATGTGTCTGTTACTTGAACTCTGTGAAGCATTTATTTGGGCTGCAATTTTTGGGGCTGGGAACTCTAATGAACTTATCCTCTGCAGCAGAGGTAACTCTGAGTCTTCCTTTTCTGTGGCAGTCCTCATGAGAGCTAGTTTCATCATAGCACTTGATCGTTTTTGCGGCTGCAAAGTTCTTGACATTTTCCAGATTGACTGACCTTCATGATGGACTGTTGTATTTCTTTGCTTATTTGAGCAGTTCTTGCCATAATATGGACTTGGTCTTTTACCAAATAGGGCTGTCTTCTATATATCACCCCTACCTTGTCACAACACAAATGATTGGCTTCAAACGCATTAAGAAGGAAAGAAATTCTACAAATTAACTTTTAAAAAGTAAACCTGTTAATTGAAATGCATTCCAGGTGACTACCTCATGAAGCTGGTTGAGAGAATGCCAAGAGTGTGCAAAGCTGTCATCAAGGCAAAGGGTGGCTACTTTGAAGAATCTCAAATCTCAAATATGTTTTGATTTGTTTAACACTTTTTTGGTTACTACATGATTCCATATGTGTTATTTCATAGTGTTGATGTCTTCACTATTATTCTACAATGTAAAAAAAAAAGAAAAACCTTTGAATGAGTAGGTGTGTCCAAACCTTTGACTGGTAATGTATACTGAACAAAAATATAAGCGCAACATGTAAAGCGTTGGTCCCATGTTTCATGATCTGAAATAAAAGATCACATACATTTTCCATATGCACAAAAAACTTATTTCTCTCAAATGTTGTGCACAAACTTGTTTACATCCCTGTTATTGAGCATTTTGCCAAGATAATTCATCCAGCTGACAGGTGTGGCATATCAATAAGTTGATTAAACAGCCTGATCATTACACTGGGGACAATAAAAGGCCACTCTAAAATGTGCAGTTTTGTCACACAACACAATGCCACATATGTCCCTCTACTGCGCAAGGAAGCACTGGACACTGAGAACAAGCGAGTATTATGCATACTCTTTTGTTTCAGGAGCTTAACCCTTGGCTTACAATAGTCAATCCCAAACCACCACATCCGCCAAAGTCGTCCTACCACATCTATCTTCTCACGAAAACGTCTGTAGCATCCGAAAGGTTTGGGCTACACACTAATAATGAGCTTTCACAAACACGATGGTGTGCTCCGTTTTGAATGGAAGTAGATATGAAAGTGTGCAATCCCTGTCATATATTTAATAATATGGTGAGAACTCCTTCCAGCCATGCTTCACCAATACAATGCTTTTAAATGCATAATAGGGCGTGAACAAGTGCACACTTCTTGAGAAGGATAGAGAATCGGAACGCAGGGAGGCCAACACTGCAGTGTCAGCAGCCAAAGTACACAGACCGAGACTGAGGGAGACAGCTGTGAGCAATGTTAGGAATAAGGGTTTAAAAAAGGGAGGAGAGTTTTGGGAAGAGATTAATGTGCATGATGGGAAATTGTGGCTTTTTTGTTATTAAGCATATCGTGGTCGTTGGAAGTTGCAGTTGAAAGCACATACCAGTGGTTGACAGCTTGTACAAAACAAATGATTAATGTTTCCCCTCCCCTACATTCAGGCGTGCAGTCAGGACGCCCTGACCGACTCCCCAAGTCCCCCACACACAATGATGTCAACAGTAACTCTGGGGAAACAACACTCTCCAACCCCTCGTTGGGAAGCTTGGGGCTCGCTACCACAGTTCCTTCCGTCCAGGTTTGTGTGTGTGTGTATTGAGCAATTTCCCATGGTCTCATCACTATATCACATTTGTGTCATGTTTATACGGTTGAATAATGCTTTAATTAATCATGCTTTCATGAATCTGTCTTCTCATAGTTCAGTGGGAGAGGAGGCGCACAAGGCAGCCAGCACAGAGCAGGACCCCAGCACCGCCAAGAGGTGAGGAAGGGAAATACGTTCTCTCAACTGAATGCATTCAACTGAAATTGCATTCAACTGTCTTCTGCATTTAATATTGCCTTAATCGATAAGGTATATGCTCTTAGTTTCACACTACACACACAAACAACTTCTATCTCTTGTCCTCAGTGTTGAAGCAGTGATATCAGTGTCATCAGTTGACGAGTGTATCTGTGGAGATGACATCATCTCACTCAGTGACATAGTTCCTCAGACAAGCAGCTGTTATGTAAGTATTCGACCTCTCAGTACCTCAACCTATTAGTACCTAACAATTAAAGTATTCAACACCTTAACCGAGGGGTGTCAAACCAATTCCATGGAGGGCCTAGTGTCTGCTGGATTTTTTTTTCTCCTTTCAATTAAGCCCTAGACAACCAGATAGGGCTGAGCAGTATACGGTATTTTACTATATATCTCGGTATTGATGCACGGACCGGTTTTGGTTTTTACTTTACCTTCTATAACTATTCTGCCCTCACTGACTGTCCTGAGCACAGCTATGCAGATAGATAACTCCTCCATCAATCACATGAGAATTGTCTCAGCTGAACAGCGTTTATTGACGCTTCATGTGAATGTAGACAGAGTAAAACTGAAAGAAATACACAAAAAGAAGATGAGCTTAGTCAAACTAAACCAGTTAAAATTCCATTTTGTATATGTAACAAATAAATGACAATAATTACATATAATCAATACCAGATTATGGAATATTTAAAGGTAAATATGTATCCATTCCAAGGATGTGTAAATACATAAAAACAATAAACATATTCATCATCCTTAAATTATGACTGCCAATATCACAGCTACCATATCGATCATGCATGCTTTCACTTAACTAGCATTGCTAGCACTGACTACTGATAACCAAAATGGGTACAAAATATTCCCAATACCAAAAATATTGCATAACTACTGTTTGAAATGCACTACTGATCAACATACTCACAGGCTGTACACCTTATAGCAAAACAACAATGGATGTGGGAAGATTGTTCTGGAACTCGATGAACTCACTCAAATACACATGTAAAAATTAAATAGCAACTAACTTCCTCTTCCTGAATCACAGCCAAAGAATCCTATTGGCTGAAATGTAAATGAACTAACAGGCAATTTGAGTAATGCCACCTGGTGGACAGAAAAAGAATAACATCCAGCACACTCCCCGCCTGGCATCGTTAAGATGTCATAACTACCTACTGTCCATCTTTACATTTGTCGCTCGGCAGGAGAAGAACAGTTTCTGTTATGGGTCTCAAGAAGGTCTTGCATGTTCCTCCAGTGGCGACCTTCAGCTCAACTTGAACTTGCCTCCACTGACGTTTGTGGATGTCGTCTCCATCGAAGTTACCTGGGGGTGAAGAGGGTACTCCAACTTTTTGAGTGAGTAGCATAGCTGGTGTCAGTATGAGGGGAAAGTCTGGGTCAGTGGATACTGGGATGAGAGGCCGTGAATTAACAATGTCAGTGACCTCGGCCATGAAGTTCGTCAAAACCTCATGCATCAGTTGTCTGTGGATGGTAAAGGTGGTAGAGGTGCAAGAGGTGCAAGTTTGGCCTTGCCAAATACAAATCCAACTTTGGACTCACCTGTGGTGTTTACTTTGACATATGCCACAGCTGATATGGCTTGTGTAGTGTCGGGTTGCGTCAATTCAAATCTGGTATTGGAACAAAAGGATTACTACGCCATTTAAATAATCTATGTATTTTATTCTAGCAAACCCTTAAATGGTAAATATGAAGTTCGTATATACAGGCTCACTGTGACACCACGCAGGGCAAACAGCGCATGAGAAGAGCGAGAGAGAGAGAGAGAGAAAGAGAGAGCGCAAGAGAGCGCGAGAGAGAATCAGCGAGCAGCGCTATAGAAGCGCATAGCCTAGAGAAGAGACCGAGTCCTATCCTTTGTTCTTCCTTAAATACTCCGACAGGATAATTTCCGCTCCCTGCTGATCTGTCGGAGTAGAGGCTGAGTGTGGTTTAAACTTACTCAGCCTATCGTTGGCGTGCAGGCTGGTCCCAGCCTCGTGACGCAATCCAGTTGACGGAAGTAGTGGTCTTCTCAGTAGATGTCCAAGCTCCATATTACAACAAGACACAGTTCTATCATAAAACCCCCAGCTAGCACATTCATTCCACATAGCTCCCCCTTACCCAAACCTACAGCAGTTCTAAAGATCTATGATCACACAATACATTCACTTAATAACTCTTGTTGTAGATTAACATATTCATTAGCTAAAACATAGATCAGCCCTTACAGTCCCCCTTTTGACACCCCCTAGGGTGTCACTCACCCCAATACAAAAAATACAAAGCTTATGCATTAAGAAAAGTAAAAAAACCCTCAACCTGTTACAGCTACACCTACTGGATATAAAGAGAACTACCAGTCACTCCAAAACTTACAACCCTCACATCTGTAACAGCAAATCAACCAACCCGCTCATCCTTCGTTTCTCCACCCCTTATGCTGAGTGGCTACCAGCCACCCAAGAACTTAAAACCCTTTTTTTTAAACCTGTGAAAGAACGACTTATGAAAACACCTTATACAACCACCTCCCGTATAGCAAACCAATGGTCATCCTCAGTCAGACCCATCTTCCTACGAAGACTTGATTCGGTATCAGCATCAGCTACTTGAGCTCCAAGTAGGGGCATCATACCAACAGCCTGCACCACATCTGTAACAGACTTTTTCAAACATGGGATGATACAAGCAGCACAGCACATTAAAAGCAAAAACACAGTGATAACTATACTTCCTGCAGAGTGAGTTACCCCCCCCATCATGTATATCACCCATATCCCCCACATGTTCTTGCCTGAATCTGTCAACTTGCTCAAGTCTCGCCCTGTCTCTTCTAATGAGCGATTTGGGCCTTCGTCTTTTGCACAGTGATTTCTATGGTACCACGAATCTCTTTTGTTTGAATTTACTCTCAATGAGTGACTTGATACCTCTTTCACCTGGTACGGTCCTTCCCACCTGGGCTCAGTCCACTTTCTGGAATGCACCTTTACTCTCACCCAGTCTCCCACCAGGATATCTCTGTTTTCGTCTGTGGTTTCGACTGCAGGAGTTCGGACCTCCACCACCTGTTTGGACAGTCTTTCGACAAGAGAAGTTAACGCCTGCATGTAGTCTGTGTATCTGATTTTAGCTATGTCTAGTCTAGGCATGCTAAGATTATCTACTGGTGGCCCTGGCATCCTACGCCCTGTCAATAGTTCATGAGGGGTTAGATGTGTGTCAGAGCCTGGGGAGTTTCTCACTCTGTTGTTGTAACTTTTGCATATTTCACAGCTTTCAGATGTTTCCCTGGCCATGTCCATCATGTTGGGGTGGTACCATGCCTTCTCAACTGCCTTTCCCACACTCTTCCGGCCTCCATGTGCTTTTTCATGCTCTTCTCTGATGATAGATCTGAGGAGTTTGGCAGGAGCCACTGTTTTTCCGGTGGTAGCCCTCCAGATTCCTTGGTGATCCCTTCTTGCCCCCTGCCTGCTCCACTCATTCTGTTCATAAACATCAGCAGCCTCTTGTAACTGTCTTACTGTATCTTCTGTCAGCTCTTCCTGGCTATGGGTTGTCCTCTGCACCATCTGTTGTGCAGTGTAACCTCCCGCTTCCTTAGCTGCCAGGTCTGCTTGATCATTCCCTTCACGTTCCCTAGTGCTTTCTTTACTGTGTCCTTTACATTTCATGATTGACACCCGTTTTGGCATCTTGATTGCCTCAATCAATTTCTGGATCTCTTGTTTGTGTTTTATAGGTTCGTTTGAGCTGGTTAGGAACCCTCTCCTCATCCATTGAGGGCCATCAATGTGAGCAATTCCATGGGCGTATGCAGAATCGGTATAGATGTCTACCTCTCTTCCTTGGCAGAGCTCTAGTGCTCTCCGCAATGCTCTCAGTTCTGCTAGTTGTGCCGAGGCTCCTGCTGGTTCCAATCTTCCTGCTTCCATCACTTCATGATCTCCATTCTTTCCCTGGCGCACCACAGCATAGGCAGCAATGTTTCCTTCACTCGGATTCTTCGACCTATAACAGCACCCGTCCGTAAATAGGGTTTCCTTCATTCCATTCAGTGGTGTGTTTCCGAGATCCATTCGAACCTTTATTTGCTTGGCTGCCCTGTCTTCACAAACGTGTGGTTCCCCCTTGCCCATGCCATCGGTCATGTTGGCGACTGTTGTCACATATGTGATGTGTTTTGCCGTAATTGTCTTGGTTATGTCGGATTTTCTCTTGCTAGACAGGGCAAAAAGCTTGGAACCGATAAAAGCTGCTACCCCATGGTCTGTGTTGATTTCCAATGGATGTCGCATCACTATGTGTGCCGTTTTTCCCACTTCTTTTGCCAGTGCAGCCATATGTCTGGCACAGTCTGTTTGGCCTGTTTCAATGTTGTCCAATTTTGCACTGTAATAATGCAATACTCTCCTCTCCCCCTTTTGTTTCTGATACAGGACGGAATGAACAAACCCGTCTTGTTCTGAAACATCAAGATGGAATGGTGTCGTGTAGTCAGGTAGAGACAGTGCTTCTGCTTGTGCTAAGGTTTGTTTGAGCTGAATGAATGCCGTTTCTGCTTCAGTAGTCCACTTTAGGACTGCAGTGAGATTACGTGGAGGGTCGGATGGTTTGTCCATTATAATCGGCATAAGTTGGTGTATAGGGGTGATTGAGATGTGCATCCCAGCCTGATTACAGTATATACTACACCCCATTTTTGATAGCAAGTCCCTGCCCATCAGTCCAACGGAGCATTCTGGGTTGTGTAGGAACTGATGTGTTACTTTAAGGTCATCCCATACCACTTCCAGTGGTACCGTGTATGGCTTTCTCATAATTGTCCCTGAAACCCCAGAAAAAGCTTGTTTTTTCGTTGTGAGTTGATATGCTGTCTGCACAGAAGACCAGGTGCATCCTGTGTCAATCAGCATACCATGCTCCCTTCCTCCTATTACGCACTTCACCACTGGTTCCACATCTGGTGGAAAAGTGTAGATATTGGCGGTGGTGCTATTTGGGGTTTCCGGGCAGCTTCATTGGTTGCCACCTTCTCCAGCCCAGGCCATATTGGGGATCAGGCCTGGGTTTGGCACGGGCTGATATTTGCCCTGTTGCTGGGATGGCTGTTGTAGGGGCCCTTGCTTCTGTCCATCTCGTCCTCCCTGCCAGTTACCACTGTCCCGTGGTGCCCACTGTCCTCTTCCTCTAGCCTGGAATGGTTGTCTTGGCAGAGCGCAGTTTCTAGCCATGTGTCCGGATCTTCCACAGTTGAAACATCCTTGATTCCCATATCGGAGATCATGTGGCTGGGTTGATAGCGGCATGTAGGCTGACTGTTGATATAAAGGTTCAGCATACACCAGGGGTGCGGGTGGTGACGGGGGCTGATATGGTGCTCTTTCCAGGGCCATCAATCCTGCCATAGCCTGAACTGCTGTAGTTAACGCTGCCACATCGGGAGTGGGTGTCGTAGCCCCACTCGTAGGTGTACTGGTCACCACCATTTGCTTGCTGGGCTTATCCTCCATCAGTTGCTTTTCTAAGACCTTCTTCTGTAGCTGTTTAATTTCATCCTCTTCTTTTCGCTTACCTTCCCTCCATCTTTCCACATGGTGTTGGACTATATCAGTGAACTCCAACACACTCTTTGCAGTGATGCCCACCATTTTCTCGCATTCCAGCCTCACCTGTTCTGGGAGTCCCTCCAAACAGCTAGCCAGGAATAGGTATTTGGTGGTTTCCTTTCCTGGTTCTTCATTCCAGGCCTGTCTCCACAGTTTTTTTGCCTTTTTCATATACACTGGCACACTCTCCTCTCCGTCCAGTGTCAGCGTTTTCATCAACTGAGGTCTTGGTTGGGTCGGATATTTGCATCTTACGGCATCCCATATTTGTCCGCGATGCTGATCAAATCGAGTTGCTGATGCCACCATTCCTCTTACTCCCCCCTGTGTCATGATCTCCCGACATTCTTGATCGCCCATGCATCTGTTCATAACCGCTGCCATGTCTCCTAATGTAAGTTCATCTGCAGCAGTTAGGCTTTCAAAAGCTTTGACCCACCTATCTCCAGACTCTTCTGGAGTAGGGAGAACGTCCACCAGGGTTTGTATGTCTCTGTGGGCCCATGGCTTGTAAATGGCACCACCCCCTGGTGTGTCTCTCATTGGGTATTGGCCCCTGGTTTCTTGCTCCCGGGTTCTGGCTCTAGTGTGGTGGGCAGGGGCATCACATGGGTCCCACACATTTCCTTCAAATTTTCCACAAAGTACTTTGAGATCACTTCTCTCTTGCTCCACTGGTTCCTCCTGTTCCCCCAGGTCAATAAAGTGTCCCCTCGGAGGTGTGGGTGTTCTGTACCTCCTTGGTGGTGTACTAACTCTACTTCCCTTCTTTCTCTCCTCACTCAGGTCCCTTCTTGTTTTCTCCATTTCCTGTAGCTGCTCTGCCCCTCTTCTCACTTCCTCTTCCATTTCTTTCAGCTTTCTTCTATTCTTTTCTATCACCATTCTCTCCCTTTCTCCTTCCTCTTGGTCCATCTGAGTCCATTCCTGCTGCACCAGTTCTCCACTTTCACTGCCACCCGTTAAACTCATACTGGTCGCATCCGTCGATATTCTGGTCAAGTTGGACACCACCTTTTGTATGGCTTTTGCTGCCTCTAATAATACTGCCACCTCCTGTCTCCATTTTCCCATATCATTCACTCTTACCCATTGTTCCCCCTCTTCATCATCTGGTCGCTTGTGATATTTGACCTCTCCCACAATGTCCAACACTGGAGCCATCACTTTTGGTGTCCCATATGGGGGAGGTGCCGATGGCAGGACCGGGTATAGTTGAAGTTTTATGACCTCTTCTTTTTTCTTGTCTTTGTTCTGTCCTTCTTCCCATATGTTCTTTAGTTTCACTAACATGGCCAGTACTATTTTCTCCTCCAGTCTGGCTTCTTCCATTATTTTCTTGAGTTTGCCTTTATTTGGTTCACCTTCTTTCCTCCATTTCTCCTCTACTTTTTTGATTCTGCGTTTCAATGTTTCCAATATTCTACCTGGTTCGCCTTCAATAGGAATGCCATCAGAAGATTGGATCCAGCCATCTTCTAGCCACTCCCTATACACTTTTTCTCCTCTTCGTTTCCATTCTTTTCCATCCTTTCCCCCGTGGATTTCCAATGTAGATTTCAACGTCTCCAATATCCTGTCTGATTCTTTTAATGCCATTTTATTACTAGATTTCAACCTGTTAATTATCCTCTTCATTTTATAGATTTATGGGACAGTTTTAAATACTTCTATTCTGTACTTTGTAATGATAACCTTTATGTTACTAAACACTCCCTTCAACTTTACTTTAAACTCCGCCCTAATATCTAAAAATATTCCGCCGAACCTAGCCGTACCCCCTAGTTACGAACCTTGCCGGTCGCCAATATTTATCTAAAATTTTCCGAACCTAGCCGTACCCTTGTAGTTACGGACCTTGCCGAATCTAATTACTAAACCAATTATTCCCTATACTCCTCGAACCTAGCCGTACCCTCGTAGTTACGGACCTTGCCGATAAAACAATACTCTAATATATCAGGGCTTCACAATCACATTTACCAAATCACATGTTTTCATGGTATTACTTATCTATTCATAGCTTGACATTATTACTTATCTATTCATAGCATGACATTCACATTTACCAAATCACAGGTTTGCATGGTATTATTTATCTATTCATAGCTTGACATTCACATTTACCAAATCACAGGTTTGCATGGTATATTACTTATCTATTCATCGTAATTCATAATTCAGTTCACTTACATCAAACAGGTGTTTCACAAAATTAATTTGGATAAAGCCAATGTGCAGAACTTTAGTTATTCACAATAGGTGTCTGCTTACCTTTTTAGTTGACTCTTTATGAAACACCGTTCAACGATAGTGATGTCCAATCGGCTGGTCAATCTCCCGCAAAGTCCCGCTACCAGATCACGTCGGGGTCACCAATTGTCGGGTTGCGTCAATTCAAATCTGGTATTGGAACAAAAGGATTACTACGCCATTTAAATAATCTATGTATTTTATTCTAGCAAACCCTTAAATGGTAAATATGAAGTTCGTATATACAGGCTCACTGTGACACCACGCAGGGCAAACAGCGCATGAGAAGAGCGAGAGAGAGAGAGAGAGAGAAAGAGAGAGCGCAAGAGAGCGCGAGAGAGAATCAGCGAGCAGCGCTATAGAAGCGCATAGCCTAGAGAAGAGACCGAGTCCTATCCTTTGTTCTTCCTTAAATACTCCGACAGGATAATTTCCGCTCCCTGCTGATCTGTCGGAGTAGAGGCTGAGTGTGGTTTAAACTTACTCAGCCTATCGTTGGCGTGCAGGCTGGTCCCAGCCTCGTGACGCAATCCAGTTGACGGAAGTAGTGGTCTTCTCAGTAGATGTCCAAGCTCCATATTACAACAAGACACAGTTCTATCATAAAACCCCCAGCTAGCACATTCATTCCACATAGCTCCCCCTTACCCAAACCTACAGCAGTTCTAAAGATCTATGATCACACAATACATTCACTTAATAACTCTTGTTGTAGATTAACATATTCATTAGCTAAAACATAGATCAGCCCTTACAGTAGATGCATCGCAGAAGACGTAGAGTTCCCTGCCTGTGGCACCCCTGAGTGAAATTGGTGTGTACATCCTGGGGACTTTGACATATTCAAGGTCTTTGAGCGAATCCTTCCACTCACACCATTCTTTGCGCTTCTGTTCAGGTAATGGGGCATCCCATTCATAGGAGTCCGCTGTGAATTCTCTTAGCTAAGCTCTACCTTTAATGCTGACCGGAGCTGCGAATCCCAGCGGGTCAAACAGACTGCTTATAATTGATATCACCCCCCGACAGGTGTATGGCTTCTCTGTGGTGGAAACTTGGAAGGTGAACATGTCTGTGGCAACATCCCAACTTACTCCAAGGCTTCGCTGCATTGGCGGAAAGGCTGCCCCAAGATCGAGGTCCTTAAGACCTTTCGCCAGGTCTTCCTTGGGAAATGCCTTCAATACGTTGACGCTGTTTGAGGCAATTTTGTGCAATTTCAGGTTAGATTCAGCTAGCATTGCCTGGGTCTTCTTTAGAAGATCTATGGCATTTTCATCGGAGGGAAGAGAGATGAGACCATCATCAACATAGAAATGACGCTCAACAAAGTGTTTTGCCTTTCGCCCGTAGTTCTCTTCTTTGTGAGACGCTCTCCTGAGTCCAAAGATTGCCATGGCGGGCGATGGGCTATTCCCAAACACATGCACTCTCATGCGGAACTCCATTACATCATCTTCCATATCGTTGTTCCTGTGCCAGAGAAAGCACAAGAAGTTCCTGTGATCTTCTCTTACTAGGAAGCAATGGAACATTTGCTGTACATCTGTGGTCACCGCCACTCGCTCCTGCCTGAATCGTATTAGCACCCCGAGAAGACTGTTGTTCAGGTTAGGCCCTGTCAGGAGAACATCATTCAAGGAAACTCCCAGATGTTGTGCGCTTGAGTCAAACACCACCCTTATCTGCTCCGGTTTCTGCGGGTGGTAAACTCCAAAAAAAGGCAGGTACCAGCATTCCTCATCTTTCTGTAGTGGTGGCGCTGGCTCTGCGTGACCGCTGTCAAATATTTTTTGCATAAAATCAATGAAGTGGAGCTTCATTTCAGGCCGCTTCTTAAGCGTGCGACACACCGCTGCTAGGCGTTGACTTGCCTGTTCTTTGTTGTTCGGGAGACGCTGCCTAGGAGAACGAAAAGGCAGGGGAGCTACCCAACTGTTCATTTGATCTTGGCGGAATTCCCTCTCCATTATCTGTTGAAAGGCTCGCTCTTCTATCGACAAGGCAGGTTTTTCGTCGGCCTTTGTACAGTTGAAGACTGACTCTCCCATGTCATCGGCCTCCACTATGTCGGATTCTTGCCTTGAGCCATGTCTGCTAATGGTGCTATAATTTTGAAAGTTGAAGTTATCTTTAACTCTGATGTTGTTCTGACATGGGGAGAAATGGGTGGGCCGCCCATTATCCAGAATGTGGGTCTTAAAGGTGTTTACATTGGGGGGTTTGTGGGCTCACCCAAGACAGACGTCACCTATAATCACCCACACCAAAGCCAACCTTTGTGCAAATGGAGTGTTTGGAGGTCCGTTGCACTGATCTTGCACTTTGTGGGCTTGGATCGTGTCTCTTCCAAGTAGCAGTAGGATCTTAGCCTGAGAGTCGAGTGGTGGTATCTCATCAGCGATGCCTTTGAGATGAGGATAGTACCGAGCAGCGTTGGGGGTGGGGATTTCGGCTCGATTGTCAGGTAGCATGTTACATTCGATCAGAGTTGGCAACAGCAGGTTTGAACAGCCGTCAATGGATTCCACAATGAAGTTGCCTGCTCTTCAACCAAAGGCCTCAGATATACCCGCACATGTCTTCAGAGTATATGGAGAAGGATTGTTGGGAACGTTGAAAGTGTCAAATATTAAAGATCTGGCCAACGATCGGTTGCTTTGGTCATCTAAAATTGCATATGTTCTCAGCCTTTTGTCGGGCTGACCTTTAGGATAGATCCAGATCAGACAGATTTTGGAACATGAGCGTCCTCCGATATCAGTTCCACAGACCTGCGTCAGGTGAAGCTGACTCTCGCTCCCCGCCATGGTTGATGGCGGATGCTACGGCTTCCACTTTTTTTCCACGGTGCCGAGCCCGCATGGAGAGCAGCGATGTGTTTGTCACTACCACACTCTGCACAGCGGATTACTGCAGTGCAGCTCTTTGCCTGGTGGGTTGAAGAAGCGCAACAGTGAAAACATATGTTGTTTTCTTTTAGGTAGTTACGGCATTCTTCCAACGATTTTTCGCGAAAACCTCTACACTTGTTAAGTGTGTGTGGTTTCCTGTGAATAGGACACTCCTTATTTAGACCATCTAATTTCTCAGAATTCTCCTGCTCAGAGTTTACGACTGTTCTGTGGACTGCGATAGGAAATCTTGATTCTCCAAGCCTACCAGGATACATATTCACCTTAGAGGTTGTGATTGGTGTAGGTACTGAAGGACGGAAGCTAGGGTCATTTCTCATCTTGGCTTCATTTTGGATGAAGGCAGCGAACACATTGAAAGGAGGGAACGACACACAATGCTCCCGTTTGTACTTTGTTCCGTGTGACATCCATTTTTCCTGTAGGTTAAAAGGGAGCTTTTCAACTATTGGAGCAACTCCACGTGCTGTGTCAAGGTACAGTAGGCCCGGTAAGTATCCATCACATTTAGCTGAGTCGATCTCCATAAGGAGGTCTCCAAGCTGGCGCAGCTGATGATGATCTCTATTTGAAATTTTGGGAAAGCGTTCCATCTTGTCGAAAATAGCTTTTTCTAGTGCTTCAGGAGTGCCATAACACTCTTCTAGCCTCTCCCAGACTCTGCTCAGTCCCATAGTCGGGTTATTTATGTGCACTGCTCGGATGCGTTTAGCGTGTTCTGAAGACTCATCACCTAACCACCTTGTCAACAGGTCAAGTTCTTCGCTGGCTGACAAGTTTAGACCCTGTGTAGTATTTGTAAATGATGATTTCCAAGCCAAGTAATTGCCTGGGGTATCGTTAAACCTTGTTACCTGTGCACCTGTCCACCTGTGAGTAAATCTCGTCTTGCAAGGAATCTGACGAGATCTGACATGTCAGAATTACACTGTGGAGTGGTTTGACGTCTGGCGTCAGGTAAATTATTGACACCCAAGCGTTGCGATGGTCGGGGGATACCATCATTACAATTGTAGTCGTAAGGCAGCGAATTGTGTGGTTGGTGGTCAGGATGAGACGCTTCAATGTTGTGCACTGGCCGCTTCAGTTCGGAATGGACAAATGGAGCATGCAGTTTTAAGTCCCCTCCATCTTGAGATGATTTATTGATGCAGCCGTATTGGTCTTCTATATACTTCCTAGTACGTTCAAAGGGGTGATCTGTTGATTTGGGAACACTGTTGATACTTCCTTCATCAGCGATACTTGCTGCAGCTTCGTACACGTTAGCTTCAGCGCTAGCTGCCTCAGCTTCTTGTTGACGTTGGAGTGCTTCTAGTGTAACCTTCAGACGTGTTTCCTCTACTTTAAGCTCAGCTTGTTTAACTTTCATTTCCATTTCCTTTTGCGCGAACGTTGCCCTTGCGCGGGCAGCCTCTGCTTTTGCCCGTGCTTCGACCGCCGCCATGTTTTTTATTTATTTATTTATTTCACCTTTATTTAACCAGGTAGGTCAGTTGAGAACAAGTTCTCATTTGCAACTGCGACCTGGCCAAGACAAAGCAAAGCAGTGCGACAAAAACAACACAGAGTTACACAGTAAACAAACATAGTCAAAAACACAATAGAAAATCTATATACAGAGTGCAAAATGTAGTGCAAAATGCAGTAAGGTTAGGAGGTAGGACAATAGACCATAGTGGTGAAATAAATTACAGATTATCATCATTAACACAGGAATGAAGGATGTGCAAATTATGATGTGCAAATAGATATACTGGAGTGCAAGATTTGTGAAAATAACAAAAATAAATATAAATATGGGGATGAGGTAGTAGTGTGGGCTATTTACAGAAGGGCTATATACAGGTGCAGTGATCGATAAGCAGCTTTGACAACTGATGCTTAAAGTTATTGAGGGAGATAGGAACCTCTAGCTTCAATGATTATTGCAATTTGTTCCAGTCATTGGCAGCAGCGAACTGGAAGGAATGGCGGCCAAAGGAGGTGTTGGCTTTGGGGGTGACCAGTGAGATATACCTGCTGGAGCGCATGCTATGTTGGTTGAAGACCTGCTGGATCGCTTTGACGACATGGATGCATGAGAGCGAATTGACTTGGCTGGGGTGTCTTTTGGTTGAGACATGGTAGAGCTCTGGCAAATCTTTATGCACCCACGATCTTGTTACTGCTGTTCACGGTCAGCCTTTTTACTATTCTGCCCTCACTGACTGTCCTGAGCACAGCTATGCAGATAGATAACTCCTCCATCGATCAAATGAGAATTGTCTCAGCTGAACAGCGTTTATTGACGCTTCATGTGAATGTAGAGTAAAACTGAAAGAAATACACAAAAAGAAGATGAGCTTAGTCAAACTAAACCAGTTAAAATTCCATTTTGTATATGTAACAAATAAATGACAATAATTACATATAATCAATACCAGATCATGGAATATTTAAAAGGTAAATATGTATCCATTCCAAGGATGTGTAAATACATAAAAACAATAAACATATTCATCATCCTTAAATTAAGACTGGCAATATCACAGCTACCATATCGATCATGCATGCTTTCACTTAACTAGCATTGCTAGCACTGACTACTGATAACCAAAATGGGTACAAAATATTCTCAATACCAAAAATATTGCATAACTACTGTTTGAAATGCACTACTGATCAACATACTCACAGGCTGTACACCTTATAGCAAAACAACAATAGATGTGGGAAGATTGTTCTGGAACTCGATGAACTCACTCAAATACACATGTAAAAATGAAATAGCAACTAACTTCCTCTTCCTGAATCACAGCCAAAGAATCCTATTGGCTGAAATGTAAATGAACTAACAGGCAATTTGAGTAATGCCACCTGGTGGACAGAAAAAGAATAACATCCAGCACAATAACGGTATTTCAATGTTTAGTTTGTTAAATGTGATATGCAACTCCGTTTTTATAGTTTACTCAGTTTGCTACTCCTTGAGTAGTCTTTCTCCCCTCCTCCTTCTGTTATGTCCCTCTCGCTCTCCCTGTTTCCTTCTGTTCTGACTCTGTTTTCCAGTTTGGACACTGGTGGCGCTGATTGGGTCGTTAGCTGACAAGGGGCACCTGGGTCGATTCAGGTGTTGATATAAATCCCATTGTTCAGACCTGACTGTCTCTCTCTCAGCCTGCACCCTGTTTTTGGTTTGTAGTATTTTTGGGTTTACGTTTTGGTTAGATGCACCATTCAACACTTACACCTTATATTCATTCCACTTGCATCCAAACACCACAACTACACTCTTCATGTCCACTTTCACACCTCACAGTTACTATTGTTTGTATAGTTTTGTTTTGTTTAGTTATTTAATAAATATCTATTACACCCTTAACTCTGTCAACGTGTGGACTCCCTTGTTTGTCACTCTCTATGAGCCGGGTTGTGACAAATGGGGGCTCGTCCGGGATCTGATTCTCGTCTGGGATGTGAGGTCCTGGGATTTTTGCCTTGGCTTTTTTGACTATTAGCCTTGGATTGTTTGTAGTTGGTTAGCGCTAATTGGTGACTCTTTGGTGAGTCCTATTGACTCTTTGGTTCTGGTATTGTACCAGAGTTTGTCTGGCTAATGGGCCATTTGTATGTGCTATTGGGAGTTGCATGTTGACACCAATTGGTATTTTCCTGTTTTGGTTCAGAGAAGTTAGTACTGTTCTCTGGAGCGTTGGGTTGAAGGTAAGTTGTCTTTGCAGTGCCTGACTATGAGATGTTTTAAGTGAAATATATTGTCTTCTCCCCTGTTAGGAATAGCGGCGTGTTCCCATTGGGGGCATGTTGTGCGTTTGTTATTTTTGTGTGGTGTTAGCGGTCAGAGCGGTTGTCTCGGGGGCACATCCCTGGTCTGGAGGCAGTCCTTCATTCCAGTGGGCTTTAGTGCATAAATACCCACCGCAAAGCCACTGAAGACTAGGGGTGAGTTTATTAACATAGGATGTGGGGATTCTTCATGTAACATTCTCACTTGTTTTGCACTGTAAAGACAGCTGTGTCCTTTCTTGTTTTGGAGTTGATGTGTTTCGTTGGTGCAGTGTAAAGTTGAGGTAGCCTACTACTTTATTTTGGGTGTAGTATCATGGCTTCCATTGATGATTTTGTTCTGGCTCCTTCTGAGGAATTGCTTCTGCAATTTACGAAGGAACAGCTTTTGAAGTTGAGTGACCACTATCAAGTTGAGATTAGCGACAAACGTCTAAAAGATACGGTGAGGTCTATTTTGTCGGCTAGTTTGTTTTCAGCTGGTATTTTGAAGGCTGGTGTGAGTGATCCAAGTCCACCTGTAACAATCCCACCTATTGTATCTAGTGTTGGCTTGACATTCGAGCAGCAAAAAGAGTTACTTTTATTGCAATTGGAAAGAGAGCAGTTGAGCCAACATAAACAAATCGAACTGGAGAAATTGAAGCAAGACATGGAACAAGCTAGACTGCGGTTTGTGGGGACCTGACCTTTTAGTTAATAACCTATTCATGCTTTGTTAACATAATATCAGGGTGTTGCTGTAGGTGTACTTGGCTGCTCGAAACAACAACTTTGCCCGGAGACAGAGCGCCAAGGGGTTGGGACCAACCCGTGCGCCAACGGATAGGCTGAGTAAGTCTAAACCACACTCAGCCTCTACCCTGACCGGTCTGTTCGGAAACCGGAACTGACTCTGTCTGGGGTATTTAAAGAAGAACACCTGAAACTGTAGTCAGTTCTCTGTCTGCCCTGCGTGGTGTTAGTGAGCCCGTATACAAACCTTCATACTTATCATCTATACATTTGCATTTAATAAACTTAGCTTAGTTTGAAACAGCTCCTGATGTCCTATCTTATTCCAATACCAGATTTGAATTGACGCGATCTAACAGGTTACAACACCACCGATTAGAATTGGTGAAAGATGGAAAGCTTTCAGGCGAGTTTTATATTGAGGATGACTATTCAGGCTCCCCAAGGGGACGCTCTTTTGGTCACTGTCCGTCTTTTGATGTTACTGCTAATCTCCGGTTGTTTGCGAAATTTTCAGAAAAAGATCCTGATCTATTTTTCACACTATTCGAACGTGTCGCAAACTCTCGGGCTTGGCCTGACGCAGATCGTACGTTGATGTTAGTGTGTTTTGACCGGTTAGGCTCAGGAGGCTTACGCCTGTCTTAGTCAAAACAGCCGTTTTTACATGCTTATGAGTTGGTCCCCGAAGCATATCGTCAGCGTTTTAGAAATTTGAAAAAACTGGAAAAACAGTCTCATGTTGAGTTTTCACGTGACTTGTTAACCCAGTTCCATCGTTGGTGTACTGCATCAGCAGTCACTAGTTTTGAAGATTTGTGTAACCTGGTTGTCCTGGAACAATTAAAAAACTCTGTTCCTGATCGTTTGGCTACTTACATAAATGAACGTAAAGTACAGACTGCGTCTGAAGCTGCTGTATTGGCCGATGAATACGTATTGACCCACAAAGGTGGTGTTGGGGGTTCCCCTATGCGAGATTGGGGGCAGAGGAATACTTTAAGTGGATTTCGGCCTGTGAATTCCTTTGGTTCTGTTCATGGTTCTTTTCCCTCTAAACCCGAGCAGGGTTTACGTGGACAGAATGATGCAAGTAAAACCTGTAATTATTGTCAAGGTAAAGGCCACTGGAAGAACGAATGTCCTGTCCTTAGTAGGAAGGCCAACAGATTTGGCAGCACAAATGTAAAACCTGTTGTGTTAGCGGGGCCTGTTCCTCATGCTAACTCTGTTGCACAAGAAGAATTGAAAAAACCTAGTACTGATTATTCACCTTTTATCTCAGAGGGTTATGTATCACTACTAGGAAGTGATGTGCCAGTGCCGGTAAAGATTTTGAGAGACACCGGTGCCTCTGAATCCTTTGTTGTGGAGTCTGTTCTGCCATTTTCTCTGGAGACGGATACAGGTATCAGTGTCCTGATTCAAGGGATTGGATTGACTACATTGGCTGTACCCTTGCACAAAGTTAAACTCACATCAGACCTAGTGCAGGGTGAGGTTTCCCTTGGTGTACGTCCCTTCCTACCAGTGGACGGCGTTGATGTGATCCTGGGTAACAACTTGGCTGGTAGTCGTGTCTGGGGTGGGGTATCTCCTCTTGTGTCTCATACTCCTTCCCATGGAGGGGAAATTGATGAAAATGTACAGAGATTCCCAGAGGTATTCTCTGCATGTGCTGTGACTCGTGCTAAAGGCCGTGCTGACCCAGTAGTTAAAATAGACCCTACACAACAAAAGCTTGACAATTGTGACCATTCATTAAATGACTTACCCTTGCCACTATCCCGTAGTGAACTTGTTACGGAGCAATCTGTTGATCCTTCCCTAAAAGGGTTATTTGATCAAGTACTCCCAGTTGAGGAGGTAAGAAGTGCGGCCCAAGGGTACTTTATTAGAGATCAGTTGTTGTTGAGGAAATGGATTCCCCACAGCAGACATTTTGTGGGTGAAGCTGTTATCCAGATTGTGATTCCCTCAAAGTTTCGAGATCTGGTTTTGAAAACATCTCATGATGTTTCTGGACACTTAGGGGTTGGTAAAACCTACGATCGTGTGTTGCGTCATTTTTATTGGCCTCGTTTGAAGAAAGATGTTTCTGCTTACATCAAAACGTGCCATGTTTGTCAGATGACTGGAAAACCAAATCAGGTGTTAAAGTCAGTCCCACTACATCCTATTCCTGTTATAGGCCAGCCATTTGAACATTTGATTATTGATTGTGTTGGTCCATTGCCACGGTCCAAGGCTGGTAGCGCCTACATGCTAACTGTGATGTGTCAGGCTACAAGATACCCTGCAGCCTATCCCCTTCGTAACATTACCACTAAGTCTGTTTTTGAGGGCTTTGTCACAGTTCATTTCAATTTTTGGAATACCCAAGGTCATTCAGAGCGATCAGGGTTCCAACTTCACTTCGCACCTATTTGCACAGGTCTTGCAGCAACTTCGAATAAAACATAATCAGGCCAGTGCTTATCATGCGCAGAGTCAGGGAGCTCTTGAACGTTTTCATCAGACTCTGAAGTCCCTACTACGTGCATATTGCACTGAATTAGAACGTGACTGGGAAGAGGGTTTACCTTGGCTGTTACTCGCTGCTAGAGAAGTTTCACAAGAAAGCACCGGTTTCAGTCCTAATGACCTGGTTTTTGGCCATACAGTGCGTGGTCCCCTTGCCGTATTAAAAGAGGATTGGAAGGTGGTTGAGCCTCCCCCGAATTTGTTGTCATATGTTAACGGTTTCCGACACAAATTGTATGTAGCTTGTGAAATGGCTAAGGAAAATCTAACGTCCTCTCAGGCGAGGATGAAGAGCCCTGGGGACCAGGTTTTAGCCCTACTGCCCCTGGTAGATTCCCCTTTTCGGGCCAAATTCAGCGGCCCATATACTGTGGTTCGTAAATTGTCTGATTTAAACTATCTGATTGCTACCCCTGAGCGCAGGAAGACAAATCAGCTTTGTCATGTAAATCTGTTAAAGTCCTACTATGATCGCATGTCTTCTGAGATGGCTAGTCCAGGAAAAGATATAAAAGTGGATGGGGTTAGCCCTGTCCTTTTGGCAGACTTTGTTAGGTCCGCTTCTCCACCTTTAGGTACTGAGGAGGAGGGGCCGCCTGGCCCTGATGATGGAATATTGCAGGGTAGGTTGACAAATTCAGAGTCCCTTGCAAACTTGGAGCGTTTGTTGGGACACCTCTCTGAGAACTGTCAATCAGAGTTGACTAAATTGATCACTAGTTTTAAGCCCTTGTTTGCTGACACTCCTTCGCAGACACATCTGGCCGTGCACGATATTGATATAGGAGATGCTGTTCCCATTAAACAACGTTTTTATCGCGTCTCCTTGGAGAAGCAATGCCATCTAGACTCTGAAATAAAATACATGTTGGAAAACGGTATCGCTGAACCATCATTTTCCAGTTGGGCTTCTCCGTGTCTCTTAGTGAGCAAGGCGGATGGTTCTGTTAGATTCTGCACCGATTACCGGAAGGTTAACAGTGTGACAAAACCTGACTGTTACCCACTTCCACGCATGGAAGATTGTGTTGATCAGGTTGGTGCTGCCCAGTTTGTCAGCAAGTTTGATTTACTTAAGGGTTATTGGCAGGTGCCTTTGTCATCAAGGGCTCGTGAAATATCTGCCTTTATAACTCCTGCAGGTCTTTTCTCCTACACGGTCATGAGTTTTGGCTTACGCAATGCTCCTGCTACTTTTCAGCGGCTTATGAATAGGGTGATCTCTGGACTTGACGGCTGTGCTGTTTACCTCGATGACGTAGTTGTTTACAGTGACACCTGGGAGCAACATCTTGTGCGCATACTTGCACTGTTTGAACGTTTGGCTGAGGCCTGTTTGACCGTGAACTTAGCTAAATGTGAGTTTGCCCAGGCAACAGTTACATACCTTGGCCGAGTGGTCGGGCAGGGTTGTGTCCGTCCAGTGCGGGCTAAAGTGGATGCGATTGATCTCTTTCCACCCCCTTGTACAAAGAAGGAACTGCAACGCTTCCTAGGCATGGTTGGATATTACCGGGGGTTTTGTCTAAACTTCTCTACTGTTGTAGCACCTCTGACTAATCTCTTAAAGAAGAGGACTGAGTTCATCTGTTCTCCTTGTTGTCAGAGTGCTTTTGAAAATGTGAAGCTGCTTCTTAGCTCTGGCCCTGTGTTGGCTGCTCCACGACTGGAACAGCCTTTCAGTCTATATGTGGATGCCAGTAATGTTGGGGCTGGTGCCGTGTTGCTTCAGGCCGATGAGGGAGGGGTAGAACATCCTGTTAGCTATTTCTCCCGAAAGTTTAACAGCCATCAGTTGAACTATTCAGTGGGGGAGAAGGAGGCCCTTGCCTTGATCTGGGCTTTGCAACATTTTGAGGTTTATGTAGGTGCGGGTGTGGTCCCTATTGTGGTTTACACTGACCACAACCCCTTGACTTTCTTGCACACCATGCTTTGTCCAAATCGTAGGATTATGCGTTGGTGTTTATTCCTGCAGGCTTTTCATTTGGACGTGAGGCATGTAAAAGGTGTAAATAATGTGGTGGCTGATGCGCTTTCTCGTGCCCCAGTCTAGCGTATAGCGGGACACCTTCTAAAAATGGTTGCCATTCAGTTTTTAATCCTTCCAGGTTGCTCTGGCTATTGCTCTCCTGTTTCCCTGTCTCCCTTTACTTTCTCTTAAATTGCTTCCAGGTACCGTGGTTGCTGAGGTTGGATGGGGACAGGCGTGGAGGTGGTCGGTGTCATGAGCGTCTGGGGAGGGTTCCTACTGTATGGTGTGTACAGAGTTTAGTTTAGATTTTTATTGTTTTTTGGGTTTTGTTAACATATAATTGCATTTGGGTGATGCAGTTTGTTTTGGGCCCTTGGTCAGGTCCCACTTATGGGAGGGGGTGTTACGTCCCTCTCGCTCTCCCTGTTTCCTTCTGTTCTGACTCTGTTTTCCAGTTTGGACACAGGTGGCGCTGATTGGGTCGTTAGCTGACAAGGGGCACCTGGGTCGATTCAGGTGTTGATATAAATCCCATTGTTCAGACCTGACTGTCTCTCTCTCAGCCTGCACCCTGTTTTTGGTTTGTAGTATTTTTGGGTTTACGTTTTGGTTAGATGCACCATTCAACACTTACACCTTATATTCATTCCACTTGCATCCAAACACCACAACTACACTCTTCATGTCCACTTTCACACCTCACAGTTACTATTGTTTGTATAGCTTTGTTTTGTTTAGTTATTTAATAAATATCTATTACACCCTTAACTCTGTCAACGTGTGGACTCCCTTGTTTGTCACTCTCTATGAGCCGGGTTGTGACACTTCTGCATTCCGCTTCCCACACCAAGCCTGCCCCATCACTCAAGGACAGATCAGTTCCTTCCAAGCATTTTATTGCGGTTCACTCTGCATAGTCAGATGGATAGATGCAGAAAGATGTTGGTGACAACGATGCTGCTTTCTATAATTACACTATTAGTTTGTCTTACTGTCTGCAAACTACTGTCTGCTAGTTTGTCTTTTCATAGCAAGTTCTGGCTAAAATTAATTGTTAGCCGCCAATGCTAATCACTAGTTAGCTGGCTAGCTATCTTGCTAAATGTACTAAGAGTCAGAGCAAACGTAGCTAGCTAATACAGTGCCAGTTCTGGTGTAGGCCTAGATAAGCATGTTTGTGCAACGGTATCTTCTAAATCATAGAGGAATAGGCGAAGCATGAAAATGCTAGCTACATGAGGTAAGAGAACATGTAATGTAACATCTAATTAGTGTTCCCTGGAAATGATGATCAACACTTTTGTTCCTACCTTGTCAATAATTCTTCCCTGGCGTATTCTTTTGTTATGTCAATCAACAATATATTCAAGGTGCTATTGGAATCATGGAAATAAAATGATTAAGTTCACCAATTAACTAGGCCTAGATGTTTTGCCCACATCATGCATCTCTGCATGACAAAGTGTGGAAATTATAAAAGTGCAGTAAATTGAGAAATGTTCCACACGCACAAAAAGCTTATTTCTCTCCAATTTTGTGCACACATTTGTTTACCTCCCTATTAGTGAGCATTTCTCCTTTGCCAAGATAATCCATCCACCTTACAGGTGTGGCATATCAAGAAGCTGATTAAACAGCATGATCATTACACAGGTGCACCTTGTGCTGGGGACAAAATGTGCAGTTTTGTCACACAACACAATGCCACAGATGTCTCAGGTTTTGAGGGAGCGTGCAATTGACATGCTGACTGCAGGAATGTCCACCAGAGCAGTTTCCAGATAATTTAGTGTTAATTTCTCTACCATAAGCCTCAGTACGTCCAACCGGCTTCAAAACCGCACACCTTGTGTAACTACGCCAGTTGTGGACCTCCGGCTTCTTCATCTGGGGGATCGTCTGAGACCAGCCATCCGGACAGCTGATGAAACTGAGGAGTATACTCTATACCATCACAATACTCTATACCATCACGATACTCTATACCATCACGATACTCTATACCATCACTGCTCTATACCATCACAATACTCTATACCATCACGATACTCTATACCATCACGATACTCTATACCATCACAATACTCTATACCATCACTGCTCTATACCATCACGATACTCTATACCATCACAATACTCTATACCATCACTGCTCTATACATCACTGCTCTATACCATCACGATACTCTATACCATCACGATACTCTATACCATCACAATACTCTATACCATCACAATACTCTATACCATCACTGCTCTATACCATCACGATACTCTATACCATCACGATACTCTATACCATCACTGCTCTATACCATCACGATACTCTATACCATCACTGCTCTATACCATCACAATACTCTATACCATCACGATACTCTATACCATCACAATACTCTATACCATCACTGCTCTATACCATCACGATACTCTATACCATCACGATACTCTATACCATCACGATACTCTATACCATCACTGCTCTATACCATCACTGCTCTATACCATCACAATACTCTATACCATCACGATACTCTATACCATCACGATACTCTATACCATCACGATACTCTATACCATCACTGCTCTATACCATCACTGCTCTATACCATCACAATACTCTATACCATCACGATACTCTATACCAACACAATACTCTATACCATCACTGCTCTATACCATCACTGCTCTATACCATCACGATACTCTATACCATCACGATACTTTATACCAACACAATACTCTATACCATCACTGCTCTATACCATCACGATACTCTATACCAACACAATACTCTATACCATCACTGCTCTATACCATCACTGCTCTATACCATCACGATACTCTATACCATCACGATACTCTATACCATCACAATACTCTATACCATCACTGCTCTATACCATCACTGCTCTATACCATCACTGCTCTATACCATCACTGCTCTATACCATCACAATACTCTATACCATCACGATACTCTATACCAACACAATACTCTATACCATCACTGCTCTATACCATCACTGCTCTATACCATCACGATACTCTATACCATCACGATACTCTATACCAACACAATACTCTATACCATCACTGCTCTATAACATCACGATACTCTATACCAACACAATACTCTATACCATCACTGCTCTATACCATCACTGCTCTATACCATCACGATACTCTATACCATCACGATACTCTATACCATCACAATACTTGATCCATCTTTTGAGTTCAATATCATTACATTTTTTAGTTGAATATATGCCTTAATGAATCAATTATACAATCAATTTTACTTTGCTAAAAAAAAAAAAAAACGACATAACAACGTAGAGGTAATCAGACGACACAACCATAGTAGGCCTGATTACCAACAACGACGAGACTGCCTACAGGGAGGAGGTGACGTCAACAAAATGAAGGAGCTGATCGTGGACTTCAGGACTTTTATATTTGTGTGTATTGTTGTGAATTGTTAGCTATTACCGCACTGTTGGAGCTAGGAACACAAGCAAATATGTGTACATGACCAATAAAATTAGATTAGATTTTTATCATTTATTTGAAAAAATCTCTTGATGAACTGGGTAAATAAAGATGTAGCCTAGGCATATTCACAATTCAGGTGAATGCATATTCAATAGGAGTCTGTGCATGCATTGAGTTATTGAGCTTGTTCAGGCTGATTTACCTTCCATTTGAGACTATTTTATTGTACTGATCAACATTTGCATAGAAGAAGCCATCTCTTTTACAAAAGTGTGTGCTGTCTCTAAGACCCAGGATTAGGTACTACTGTATCTGAGAGCGCATGGGTGCCTTTAAGGCATTATTTTAAAGCATGAAGCCAGCAGGGTCTATAGTTAGTGTAAAGATGGGTCTTAGCTAGCACATCGTGGCATTAAACAGTTGGGGCCAGAGCAGGACTCAGTCTGGAAACACAGTGTCCCCTTATAGAACAATATCATTTACCATGGATAGACAGTGTATTCGGAAAGTATTCAGACCCCTTCCCTTTTTCCCCATGTTGTTACGTTACAGCCTTATTCTAGAATGGATTAAATAATTTTTTATCTACATATCATTTCTCCTAATGACAAAGCAAAAACTGTTTTTTAGACATTTTAGCAAATGTATTAAAAATACAAAAGAGATACCTTATTTACATAAGTATTCAGACCCATTGCTATGATTCTCGATATTGAGCTCAGGTGCATCCTGTTTCCATTGATCATCCTTGAGATGTTTCTACAATTTCATTGTAGTTCACCTGTGATAAATTCAATTGATTGGACATGATTTGGAAAGACACAGACCTGTCTATATAACGTCCCACAATTGACAGTGCATGTCAGAGAAAAAAACAAGCAATAAGGTCGAAGGAATTGTCTGTAGAGCTCCAAGACAGGATTGTGTCGAGGCACAGATCTGGTGAAGACTACCAAAACATTTCTGCAGCATTGAATGTCCCCAAGAACACAGTGGCTTCCATCATTCTTAAATGGAAGAAGTTTGGAACCACCAAAACTCTTCCTAGAGTTGGCCGCCCAGCCAATCTCAGCAATTAGGGGAGAACGGCCTTGGTCAGGGAGGTGTCCAAGAACCCGATAGTCACTCTGACAGAGCTCCAGAGTTCCTCTGTGGAGATGGTAGAACCTTCCAGAAGGACAACCATCTCTGCAGCACTCCACCAATCAGGCCTTTATGGTAGACTGGCCTGATGGAAGTCACTCCTCAGTAAAAGGCACATGACAGCCCGCACCTAAAGGACTCTCAGACCATGAGAAACAAGATTCTCTGGCTGAATTCCAAGCGTCACAGCAGTCTAAATGCTTGGGGGATGTTTTTTAGTGGCAGGGACTGGGAGACTAGTCAGGATCAAGGGAAAGATGAACGGAGCAAAGTACAGAGAGATTCTAGATGAAAATCTGCTCCAGAGCACTCAGGACCTCAGACTGGGGCGAAGGTTCACCTTCCAACAGGACAACGATCCTAAGCACACAGCCAAGACAACGCAGGAGTGGCTTCGGGACAAGTCTTTGAATGTCCTTGAGTGATCCCCCAGAGCCCGGACTTGAACCCGATCAAACATCTCTGGAGAGACCTGAAAGTAGCTTTGCAAAGACGCTCCCCATCCAACCTGACAGAGTTTGAGAGGATCTGCAGAGAAGAATGGGAGAAACTCCCCAAATACAGGTGTGCCAAGCTTGTAGCATCATACCCAAGAAGATTCAAGGCTGTAATCGTTAACAAAGGTTCTTCAACAAACTACTGAGTCTGAATACTTACAGTGGGGAGAACAAGTATTTGATACACTGCCGATTTTGCAGGTTTTCCTACTTACAAAGCATGTAGAGGTCTGTAATTTTTATCATAGGTACACTTCAACTGTGAGAGACGGAATCTAAAACAAAAATCCAGAAAATCACATTGTATGATTTTTAAATAATGAATTTGCATTTTATTGCATGACATAAGTATTTGATCACCTACCAACCAGTAAGAATTACGGCTCTCACAGACCTGTTAGTTTTTCTTTAAGAAGCCCTCCTGTTCTCCACTCATTACCTGTATTAACTGCACCTGTTTGAACTCGTTACCTGTATAAAAGACACCTGTCCACACACTCAATCAAACAGACTCCAACCTCTCCACAATGGCCAAGACCAGAGAGCTGTGTAAGGACATCAGGGATAAAATTGTAGACCTGCAGAAGGCTGGGATGGGCTACAGGACAATAGTAATGTAGCTTGGTGAGAAGGCAACAACTGTTGGCGCAATTATTAGAAAATGGAAGAAGTTCAAGATGACGGTCAATCTCCCTCGGTCTGGGGCACCATGCAAGATCTCACCTCGTGGGGCATCAATGATCATGAGGAAGGTGAGGGATCAGCCCAGAACTACACGGCGGGACCTGGTCAATGACCTGAAGAGAGCTGGGACCACAGTCTCAAAGAAAACCATCAGTAACACATTACGCCGTCATGGATTAAAATCCCGCAGCGCACACAAGGTCCCCCTGCTCAAGCCAGCGCATGTCCAGGCCTGTCTGAAGTTTGCCAATGACCATCTGGATGATCCATAGGAGGAATGGGAGAAGGTCATGTGGTCTGATGAGACAAAAATAGAGCTTTTTGGTCTAAACTCCACTCGCCGTGTTTGGAGGAAGAAGAAGGATGAGTACAACCCCAAGAACACCATCCCAACCGTGAAGCATGGAGGTGGAAACATCATTCTTTGGGGATGCTTTTCTGCAAAGGGGACTGCACCGTATTGAGGGGAGGATGGATGGGGCCATGTATCGCGAGATCTTGGCCAACAACCTCCTTCCCTCAGTAAGAGCATTGAAGATGGGTCGTGGCTGGGTCTTCCAGCATGATAACGGCCCGAAACACACAGCCAGGAGGGGCTCCTTAAGAAGCACCTCAAGGTCCTGGAGTGGCCTAGGCAGTCTCCAGACCTGAACCCAATAGAAAATCTTTGGAGGGAGCTGAAAGTCCGTATTGCCCAGCGACAGCCCCGAAACCTGAAGGATCTGGAGAAGGTCTGTATGGAGGAGTGGGCCAAAATCCCTGCTGCAGTGTGTGCAAACCTGGTCAAGAACTACAGGAAAGGTATGATCTCTGTAATTGCAAACAAAGGTTTCTGTACCAAATATTAAGTTCTGCTTTTCTTAAAAATCATACAATGTGATTTTCTGGATTTTTGTTTTAGATTCCGTCACTCACAGTTGAAGAGTACCTATGATAAAAAATTACAGACTTCTACATGCTTTGTAAGTGGGAAAACCTGCAAAATCGTCAGTGTATCAAATACTTGTTCTCCCCACTGTATGTAAATGTAATATTTCCGGTTTTCTTTTTTTCCTTCTTTTTTTACATTTGGAAAAATTTCTAAAAACCTGTTTTTGCTTTGTCATTATGGGGTATTGTGTGTAGATTGATAAGATTATTATTTGTTTCTTATCCATTTTAGAATAAGGCTGTAACGTAACAAAATGTGGAAAGAGTCAAGGAGTCTGAATACTTTCCGACTGCACTGTACAAGGATCAACAAATAATTTCTCTCGACAGGAATATTTTTAGGGTCTGAAAGAATAATACAGGGATCCCCTATATTTTTTAATAACATGTACACCGTTATAATCGCTATGTATATCTGTCACGTCTACACCTGCTCCTCCCCTCCGGCATGCGACGTCACCGGAATACTAACCACCAGGCCTCAGGTCCCTCCCTTTTTGTTCATTCTTTAGTTGGTATTATTCCTGTGTACATGCATGGTTAAAGACATAAAGACTTTTTTCCACTTGTAATGAAGAGTTGGCCTTTGGGGCTTGTTCAAAATCTGTTAAAATGGTTAAGGGTTGTTTGTGTAAAGATAAAAAAGATTTGATTTACTATGATCCCTATTAGCCGACGCCAATGGCGACAGCTATTCTTACTGGGGTCGGACACATAAGGAAAAGTCAAAAATTTAACATGTAGTGTGTGTGTGAGCATCTATCAGTTACATATACAGTGGCAAGAAAAAGTATGTGAACCCTTTGGAATGATCTGGATTTCTGCATAAATTGGTCATAAAATGTGATCTGATCTTCATTTAAGTCACAGCAATAGACAAACACTGTCTGCTTAAACTAATAACACACAAACAATCTGTTTCTGTTTGTCTTTATTGAACAGGGTCGTTGTCCTGTTGCATCACCCAACTTCTGTTGAGCTTCAATTGGCAGACAGACAGCCTTACATTCTCCTACAAAATGTCTTGATAAACTTGGGAATTTATCAGTCCAGGCCCTGAGGCAGCAAAGCAGACCCAAACCATGATGCTCCCTCCAACATACTTTACAGTTGGGATGAGGTTTTGATGTTGATGTGCTATGCATTTTTTTCTCCACACATAGTGTTGTGTGTTACTTCCAAACAACTCAACTTTAGTTTAATCTGTCAACAGAATATTTTGCCATTAGCGCTGTGGAACATCCAGGTGCTCTTTTGCGAACTTCAGATGTGCAGCAATGTTTTTTTTGGACAGCAGTGGCTTCTTCCATGGTGTCCTACCATGAAGACCATTCTTTTTTAGTGTTTTACGTGTTGTAGACTCGTCAGAGATGTTAGCATTTTCCAGAGATTTCTTTAAGTCTTTAGCTGACACTCTAGGATTCTTCTTAACCTCATTGAGCATTCGGTGCTGTGCTCTTGCAGTCATCTTTGCAGGACGGCCACTCCTAGGGAGAGTAGCAACAGTGCTGAACTTTCTCCATTTACTGACAATTTGTCTTACCGTGGACTGGTGAACATCAAGGCTTTTAGAGATACTTTTGTAACCCTTTCTAGCTTTATGCAAGTCAACAATTCTTAATCTTACGTCTTCTGAGATCTCTTTTGTTCGAGGCATGGTTCACATGTTTTTATAGGACAGGGCAGCTCTAACCAACATCTCCAATCTCATCTCAGTGATTGGACTCCAGGTTAGCTGACTCCCGACTCCAATTAGCTTTTGGAGAAGTCATTAGCCTAGGGGTTCACATACTTTTTCCAACCTACACTGTGAATGTTTAAATTATGTATTCAATATAGACAAGAAAAATACAATAATTTGTGTGTTATTAGTTTAAGCAGACTGTGTTTGTCTATTGTTGTGACCTAGATGAAGATCAGATCAAATGTTATGATTAATTTATGCAGAAATCCAGGTAATTCCAAAGGGTTCACATACTTTTTCTTGCCACTGTACATGTCAGTCAGGGTTGAGGATTACATGTAAGGGACTACAAAAAAACGGTAACTGTAATCACGTTACCAGCAAAAATATTGTAATCCGATTACAGATACTTTTGAAAAACTAGATTACTTCGAGGATTACTTTTAAATTCAGAAAGTTGCGTAAAAAAAACATTTGACACTTCTCTGTTTTCTCAATGACATTCAAATCACCATTGAAAAAAGGCGCAAATTTAAGTTTGTTCCACCTGAGTGAGTCTGACCACAAGTCAGAGACACTATGATGACACCAGATGTGTTTGATGGATCGCAGGAAAAAAGCAGGAATAGGCTTTTGTAGGCTACAGTCCAAGCTATGTCTTCCAATGGTACGACTGCGGTCTGCAGCCAAAGATTATCCAACTTGAATAAACGCTTCGAGGTAAGGATGACGGCGATACGGATATCACGTATTATTGATCTACATAGCGCATTGATGTGAATCACACTGCTGCTCTCTCATTTAGCTATTTGCGCCATAAGGATTGTAGTTGTTGTGGATGGCTGTTCACAAATCTAAATGTGTATTTGAAGCCAATAATGGTTGAATTCAAGAAGTTTAAGCTGGCTATTAATCATTGTTTTTGAAACCAGTGAAAAATGCGCTCTTGCAACAGCTGCATAGTGCGGATCCAAGCCTATCTAATAAAAGTGGGACTTTTATTGCGCGAATTTTTTAGACTTAAAGGGGCAATCTGTAGTTGCTACATCAATTTTTTGACATTATATATACAGTACCAGTATCAGTTTGGACACACCTACTCATTCAAGGGTTTTTATTTATTTTTACAATTTTCTACATTGTAGAATAATACTGAAGATATCGGAACATTGAAATAACACAATTATGTAGTAACCAAAAAAGTGTTAAACAAATCAAAATAGTATTTTATAGTAGCCAGCCTTTGTCTTTTGGTAAAGCATGCCATTCCATGAGCGCAGCATTTATTTTTCAACTGGAATCAATGAGCCCAATCAGTCCTCCATGACAACATCATAAACAACAGAGTAGGGCTGGCTAATAAGTCCTTAGTTTTGGGGTCATGCTCAAGTAAAACAATTTGGCTAATCCATATTTCCATATTTCTAAGTCCAATCTTGAAGATCAAGGGGTATAACATTTATTGCAATGACTGGAATTCTGATAGACTTTGGTTTTTAATGTAAAGATATACTTTAATCGTATTATTATATGTAGTAGAAAGCAATGGGTTAGTAGAAGCCTATATAACCAACCCATAAAGTAAAATGTAACATCCATACATGGCCAGCTATGTAAACTTTAACATTGATTTATGTAATACATTTTTGGAGAACGGCATTTTAAGACAGGAGACAAAAAATGAGAAAATACTGATATTTATACATTCTCATGCTTGTGTTTCTAGCTCCAACAGTGCAGTACTATCTAACAATCTCACAACAATACACACAATACACACTAATCTAAAGTAAAGGAATGTAATTAAGAATGTATAAATATCAGTATTTTCTCATTTTTTGTCTCCTGTCTTAAAATGCCGTTCTCCAAAAAATGTATTACAGTATGTACAGCGGGGTAGTATGCAATATTATAAGAGGTTGGACGAGGTAGATTGCATTTCACGTAACGAAACTAACATTCAACTGTCAAGCTTTTCAAAAAGAATTCTGTGCTGTATTTATTATTTTATACAGATTATTACATCTGTAACATTCCAGTATTTTCTGTTAATGCTTAATGTCAAGAGTTCTACAACCTGGTATGATTGCTTT
Source organism: Thymallus thymallus (assembly GCA_023634145.1). Lineage (NCBI taxonomy): Eukaryota > Metazoa > Chordata > Actinopteri > Salmoniformes > Salmonidae > Thymallus > Thymallus thymallus. The sequence continues at coordinate 6,118,253 of CM042396.1, read as the reverse complement.
TAGAAAATCCTTTTGCAATTATGTTTGCACAGCTGAAAACTGTTCTGCTGATTTAGAGAAGCAATACAACTGGACTTTCTCAGAACAAGAATAGACTGATGAGTTTCATAAGAAAGTTATTTGTTTATGTCCATTTTGAGCCTGTAATTGAACCCACAAATGCTGAGGCTCCAGATACTCAGCTAGTCTAAAGAAGGCCAGTTTTATTGCTTCTTTAATCAGCACAACAGTTTTCAGCTGTGCTAACATAATTGCAAAAGGGTTTTCTAATGATCAATTAGCCATTTAAAATGATCAACTTGGAGTAACTAACACAACGTGCCATTGGAACACAGGATTGATGTTTGCTGATAATGGGCGTCTGTACACCTATGTAGATATTCCATTAAAAAAAATCAGCCATTTCCTGCTACAATAGTCATTTACAACATTAACAATGTCTACACTGTATTTTTGATGTTATTTTATGTTATTTTAATGGACAAAAAATGTGTAAGGACATTTCTAAGTGACCCCAAACTTATGAACGGTAGTGTATATATATATATATATACGTGTATATACAGTGGGGAGAACAAGTATTTGATACACTGCCGATTTTGCAGGTTTTCCCACTTACAAAGCATGTAGAAGTCTGTGAGTTACGGAATCTAAAACAAAAATCCAGAAAATCACATTGTATGATTTTTAAATAATTAATTTGCATTTTATTGCATGACATAAGTATTTGATACATCAGAAAAGCAGAACTTTATATTTGGTGAAGAAACCTTTGTTTGCAATTACAGAGATCATACGTTTCCTGTAGTTCTTTACCAGGTTTGCACACACTGCAGCAGGGATTTTGGCCCACTCCTCCATACAGACCTTCTCCAGATGTCGCTGGGCAATACGGACTTTCAGCTCCCTCCAAAGATTTTCTATTGGGTTCAGGTCTGGAGACTGGCTAGGCCACTCCAGGACCTTGAGATGCTTCATATGGAGCCACTCCTTAGTTGCCCTGGCTGTGTGTTTCAGGTCGTTGTCATGCTGGAAGACCCAGCCACGACCCATCTTCAATGCTCTTACTGAGGGAAGGAGGTCCTCCAAACACGGCGAGTGGAGTTTAGACCAAAAATCTCTATTTTTGTCTCATCAGACCACATGACCTTCTCCCATTCCTCCTCTGGATCATCCAGATGGTCATTGGCAAACTTCAGACGGGCCTGGACATGCGCTGGCTTGAGCAGGGGGACCTTGCGTGTTCTGCAGGATATTAATCCATGACGGCGTAGTGTGTTACTAATGGTTTTCTTCGAGAATGTGGTCCCAGCTCTCTTCAGGTCATTGACCAGGTCCTGCCGTGTAGTTCTGGGCTGATCCCTCATCTTCCTCATGATCATTGATGCCGAACGAGGTGAGATCTTGCATGGTGCCCCAGACCGAGGGAGATTGACCGTCATCTTGAACTTCTTCCATTTTCTAATAATTGCCCCAACAGTTATTGCCTTCTCACCAAGCTGCTTGTCTATTGTCCTGTAGCCCATCCCAGCCTTGTGCAGGTCTACAATTTTATCCCTGATGTCCTTACACAGCTCTCTGGTCTTGGCCATTGTGGAGAGGTTGGAGTCTGTTTGATTGAGTGTGTGGACAGGTGTCTTTTATACAGGTAATGAGTTCAAACAGGTGCAGTTAATACAGGTAATGAGTGGAGAACAGGAGGGCTTCTTAAAGAAAAACTAACAGGTCTGTGAGAGCCAGAATTCTTACTGGTTGATAGGTGATCAAATACTTATGTCATGCAATAAAATGCAAATTAATTATTTAAAAATCATACAATGTGATTTTCTGGATTTTTGTATGATATGATGAAAGTAGGAAAACCTGCAAAATCGGCAGTGTTTCAAATACTTGTTCTCCCCACTGTATATATATATATACAGTCGTGGTAAAAAGTTTGAGAAGGACACAAGTATTGGTGTCCACAAAGTTTGCTGCCTCAGTGTTGATGATGGCAATTTGCATATACTCCAGAATGTCATGAAGAGTGATCAGATGAATTGCAATTAAGTGCAAAGTCCCTCTTTGCCATGAAACTTAATCCCCAAAAAACATTTCCACTGCATTTCAGCCCTGCCACAAAAGGACCAGCTGCCATCATGTCAGTGATTGTCTCATTAACACAGGTGAGAGTGTTGACGAGGACAAGGCTGGAGATCACTCTGTCATGCTGATTAAGTCAGAATAACAGACTAGAAGCTTTAAAAGGAGGGTGGTGCTTGAAATCAAAAAGGGCTTCACAGGCAAGGATATTGCTGCTGGTAAGATTGCACCTAAATCAACCATTTATCGGATCATCAAGAACTTCAAGGAGAGAGGTTCAATCGTTGTGAAGAAGGTGTCAGGGCGCCCAAGAAATTCCAGTGAGCGCCAGGACCGTCTCCTAAAGTTGATTCAGCTGCGGGATCGGGGCACCACCAGTGCAGAGACTTTTGGAGGATGGCCTGGTGTCAAAAGGGCAGCAAAGAAGCCACTTCTCTCCAGGAAAAACATAAGGGACAGACTGATACAGGCAAAAGGTACAGGGATTGGACTGCTGAGGACTGGGGTAGAGTCATTTTCTCTGATGAATCCCTTTTCCGATTGTTTGGGCCATTCGGAAAACACCTTGTCCGGAGAAGACAAGGTGAGTGGTACCATCAGTCCTGTGTCATGCCAACAGTAAAGCATCCTCAGACCATTCATGTGTGGGGTTGCTTCTCAGCCAAGGGAGTGTGATTACTCACAATTTTGCCTAAGAACACAGCCATGAATAAAGAATGGTACCAACACATCCTCCGAGAGCAACTTCTCCCAACCATCCAAGAACAGTTTGGTGACAACCAATGCCTTTTCCAGCATGATGGAGCACCTTGCCATAAGGCAAAAGTGATAACTAAGTGTCTCGGGGAACAAAACATTGACATTTTGGGTCCATGGCCAGGAAACTCCCCAGACCTTAATCCCATTGAGAACTTGTGGTCGATCCTCAAGAGGCGGGTGGACAAACAAAAACCCACAACTTCTGACAAACTCCAAGCATTGATTATGCAAGAATGGCCTGCCATCAGTCAGGATGTGGCCCAGAAGTTAATTGACAGCATGCCAGGGCGGATTGCAGAGGTCTTGAAAAAGAAGGGTCAACACTGCAAATATTGACTCTTTGCATAAACTGAATGTCATTGTCAATGAAAGCCTTTGACACTTATGGAATATTTGTAATTATACTTCAGTGTACCATAGTAACTACTGATATAAAGATCTAAGAACACTGAAGCAGCAAACTTTGTGGAGACCAATACTTGTGTCATTCTCAAAACTTTTGACCACTACTGTAAAAGTATATATATATATAAATATATATATATATACACACATATACATATATATATGTGTGTGTATGTGTGTGTATATATATTTATGTATATGAATCACAGAAATGCCTTTTCATGTGCTGTCAATTGGTAATTTTTATTTCTATGTCCTACCAGAATTCATTAAAGAGAAATAATGAATTCATTCTGTCATGTAAGATATGATTTACGTAAAATATGACATAATTTACATTATATGCTGTTTATATTATTTAAGATTTTATGATGAATATGCTTGGAGGAATGATTACACATTTGGGTATCAGAAAAAATCAAGGGTCTTTGATAAGAGGTGCCATAGATGGGTTGGTTGTTTAGAAACCGACGTGTGCGCAACTATGTGTCAAAACAGACTTGGCTTAGATTGTTGACAACATGTAAACTATATTAGTTGTTGGTTATGTAGCTACTTAATTTTAGCCATATTAGCATTGCCATGAAATCAGTCAAAAAAAGACATGGTATCAAAAACAAGAATGAAACCAGCTTACGATTCCCCGCATGGCAATTCTTGTCATTGTAGTTATTTGCCTAACCAGAATCAACAACTCAGACTTCTGCACATCGTCTTTCGTGACGTCGTCAGCTAAAACATATTTTAGCCAATCACATGTATTGTTGTTAATATATGTCCAATAGACAGATACGTTCTTACGTTGTTGTCAGAGAGCGACCAGAAAGTTTTCAAAATGGGTCTCGAAAGTACTATGGTCTGGTAAGAATAACACACACATCTTGTTTGATTTATATCTCTTTCATAAAGGATTTCGTTATACAATGAAGGGTAGGAAACGCCGACGCAATTGTATACTTATTGGGGGTAAAATGGTTGATGCTAACTAAACCAGTGAATTAGGGGGATTACTGGACTGCCTGTCCTGGCTGAGTCATTAGCTAGCTAGCTAACGTTACCTTTAGCTATCGGTGACAGGCAACACCAAGGGGCAAAATTCGTCAAGGCTTTTCAGTATCACATACTTGTCACTTTGAACAAAGCCAAGGGACAACAAACCAATCGTGTCTGTTTTCCTACCAGCGTATAATGTTATTAACTAGCGTTGCCTGCCATTTAGCCCAGCGTTAGCTTAGCTTGTATTCTAATCACAAATTGAGCTTGCCTAACGTTAATTGCTAACTAGCTGGCTAGACAGACGCTAACTGTAGTTTACAGTTTGTAATTAATATTTCTGGGTGCTCTAGCTACTTGGCTAGAGTCCCGTGTCAGTCCCCTGCCCTGGCCCTGTGAATATTTATTACCCCGGTCTCTCAATTTGATTCCAGGCCAGCCTTCTAAAGTGGGGCGGGCGTTGCCCATCCCTATCCTACATGTTCACATGACCACTTTATCTTGAACGTTTTCAACTGCCATCCAAACGATTCTTGTCTCCAGAATCCAGATAGATCAACAAATGCCAATTCTTATGCCTATCTATCTATCTATCTATCTATCTATCTATCTATCTATCTATCTATCTATCTATCTATCTATCTATCTACATTATCTTTCATTAACTACCCTTTTACATTTTGCAGTGTCACCGTTGTGAAAACAGGTGCTTCTAGAGCTGTGCCATATGGACAAAAGTCCATACCTCTATACATTGCCTGAATTGATGCGAGGATGATAAATGGAACGATACGTCTGAAACATTAATGTGCCATTTTTAAAAATGGTAATTGAAACTACTACTACCACCGGTAGTTTAATGGTTGTAGTAGCCATACATTGTCCCATTTAACAATCATCATATTAACACACTTATTTAATTTCAAACTTCACATTTCTCTAGTATAGGCTAGTTATCGTAATGAACGTTATCAGCAAAATGCCTGCGATAAGTGATTGGTATGACCGGTGTCGATAATTTTCAGTTTATCGTCCCAGCTCTACATAGCAACATTAAGCATTCTGATAATCCTATGTTCTTCAGTCAGACTCATTTATGTCCCTCTCTCATCTCCAGTGTGGACAATAGTGAGTATATGCGCAATGGAGACTTCCTGCCCACTAGACTACAAGCCCAGCAAGATGCCGTCAACATCGTATGCCACTCCAAAACTCGGGCAAACCCTGAGAACAATGTCGGCCTCATCTCGATGGCTAAGTATGCTTGTGTTTTTTGTGTGTTCAAAATATGAGTTGTCTGACTGAGAACTGGGAGAACGAAACAACTATTCTGAAACTATTATTTCATATGAACATTGAGCCTGAGACAAATTTAACTGTGTGGCCTGTAAAATAAAATAGAGTCCTCTGATATCAAGTAGTGGTGTTTAGATGGAAAACTGATTGCTTGACTGACAGATATGTTTTAATGCTGTTTGGTTGGACTTTTTATGTTTGACTGCAGTAACTGTGAGGTCTTGACCACACTGACCCCGGACACAGGCCGCATCCTGTCCAAACTGCACGCTATCCATCCCAAAGGCAAAATCTGCTTCTGCACTGGCATCCGGGTGGCCCATGTGAGTGTCATTGCCCCTGCAGAAAATGTCTTTGAAAATTTCATATAAGCCAAATAATTATTTTATTTTCAATATTCTGAGTTACACAAAGTGTACAATTGAGCAGGCTAGTGTTGTGTGTGTTCATGCATAATGAGTTTTTCTCCGTGCCTATATAGCTGGCCCTAAAGCACAGACAGGGGAAGAACCACAAGATGCGGATCATTGCCTTTGTGGGCAGCCCTGTGGAAGACAGTGACAAGGATGTGAGTTTGCCACCTACCAGTGTCTTCTCAAAATATAGAATTATCTTACTTTGATGATGTAGCAACTAGCCTAACGGATTATTATGTAATTTTTCTCACAATGGTACTATTATGTCACATACAATATTTGTATAAAATTCATATATAGTATAGCTGGTCCCACACAAGGTGGGTTTTCAAAAATAGACATACAGCTTGTCACCATGGTTACTGCTCTTTCTCTCCCACTCTGCTTCCGTTCCTCCCAATCTATCACCCCCACAGCTTGTTAAAATGGCCAAGCGCTTGAAGAAGGAGAAGGTCAATGTGGATATTATAAACTTTGGGGAAGAGGTAAGAATTCTTTCCTTATGCCAGTATTTTTATATATATATACAGTTGAAGTCAGAAGTTTACATAGCCAAATACTTTTATACTCAGTTTTTCACAATTCCTGACATTTAATTCTAGTAAAAATTCCCTGTTTTAGGTCAGTTATGATCACCACTTTATTTTAAGAATGTGAAATGTCAGAATAATAGTAGAGAGAATAATTTATTTCAGCTGTTATTTATTTCATCACATTCCCAATGGGTCAGAAGTTTACATACACTCAATTAGTATTTGGTAGTATTGCCTTAAATTGTTTAACTTGGGTCAAATGTCCATTCCTCCTTACAGAACTGGTGTAACTGTGTCAGGTTTGTAGATCTCCTTGTTGGCACACACTTTTTTAGTGCTGCCCACACATTTTCTATAGGATTGAGGTCAGGGCTTTGTGATGGCCACTCCAATACCTTGACTTTGTTGTTCTTAAGCCATTTTGCAAAAACTTTGGAAGTATGCTTGGGGTCATTGTCCATTTGGAAGACCCATTTGTGACCGAGCTTTAACTTCCTGACTGATGTCTTAAAATGTTGCTTCAATATATCCACATAATTTTCCTTCCTCATGATGCCATCTATTTTGTGAAGTGCACCAGCCCCTCCTGCAGCAAAGCACCCCCACAACATGATGCTGCCACCCCCGTGCTTCACGGTTGGGATGGTGTTCTTCGGCTTGCAAGCCTCCACCTTTTTCCTCCAAACATAACGATGGTCATTATGGCCAAACAGTTCAGATCAGACCAGAAGACATTTCTCCAAAAAGTACGATCTTTGTCCCCATGTGCAGTTGCAAACCGTAGTCTGGCTTTTTTATGGTGGTTTTGGAGCAGTGGCTTCTTCCTTGCTGAGCGGCCTTTCGGGTTATGTCGATATAGGACTCGTTTTACTGTGGATATAGATACTTTTGTACCTGTTTCCTCCAGCATCTTCACAAGGTCCTTTGCTGTTGTTCTGGGATTGATTTGCACTTTTCGCACCAAAGTATGTTCTTTAGGAGACAGAACGCATCTCCTTCCTGAGCGTTATGACTGCTGCGTGGTCTCATGGTGTTTATACTTGCATACTATTGTTTGTACAGATGAACGTGGTACCTTCAGGCGTTTGGAAATTGCTCCAAAGGATGAACCAGACTTGTGGAGGTCTACAATTTTCTTGTAGACCTTGGCTGATTTCTTTTGATTTTCCCATGATGTCGAGCAAAGAGGCACAGAGTTTGAAGGTCTTGAAAAACATCCACAGGTACACCTGCAATTGACTCAAATGATGTCAAATAGCCTATCAGAAGCTTCTAAAGCCATGACTTCATTTTCTGGAATTTTCCAAGCTGTTTAAAGGCACAGTCAACTTAGTGTATGTAAACCTCTGACCCACTGGAATTGTGATATAGTGAAATAATCTGTCTGTAAACAATTGTTTGAAGAATTACTTTACATGCACAAAGTAGATGTCCTAACCAACTTGCCAAAACTATAGTTTGTTAACATGAAATCTGTGCAGTTTAATGATTTCAACCTAAGTGTATGTAAACTTCTGACTTCATCTGTATATACAGTATATATACACAACGCATATATGCGTGCCTATATGCTTTGTGTGTGTGTGTGTGCGCGCGCACACACACACACACACACACACACACACACACACACAGTGGGGAGAACAAGTATTTGATACACTGCCGATTTTGCAGGTTTTCCCACTTACAAAGCATGTAGAAGTCTGTAATTTTTATCATAGGTACTCTTGAACTGTGAGTGACGGAATCAAAAATCCAGAAAATCACATTGTATGATTTTTAAATAATTAATTTGCATTTTATTGCATGACATAAGTATTTGATACATCAGAAAAGCAGAACTTAATATTTGGTACAGAAACTTTTGTTTGCAATTACAGAGATCATACGTTTCCTGTAGTTCTTGACCAGGTTTGCACACAATGCAGCAGTGATTTTGGCCCACACCTCCATACAGACCTTCTCCATATCCTTCAGGTTTCGGGGCTGTCGCTGGGCAATACGGACTTTCAGCTCCCTCCAAAGATTTTCTATTGGGTTCAGGTCTGGAGACTGGCTAGGCCACTCCAGGACCTTTAGATGCTTCTTACGGAGCCACTCCTTAGTTGCCATGGCTGTGTGTTTCGGGTCGTTGTCATGCTGGAAGACCCAGCCACGACCCATCTTCAATGCTCTTACTGAGGGAAGGTTGTTGGCCAAGATCTCGCGATACATGGCCCCATCCATCCTCCCCTCAATACGGTGCAGTCGTCCTGTCCCCTTTGCAGAAAAGCATCCCCAAAGAATGATGTTTCCACCTCCATGCTTCACGGTTGGGATGGTGTTCTTGGGGTTGTACTCATCCTTCTTCTTCCTCCAAACACGGCAAGTGGAGTTTAGACCAAAAAGCTCTATTTTTGTCTCATCAGACCACATGACCTTCTCCCATTCCTCCTCTGGATCATCCAGATGGTCATTGGCAAACTTCAGACGGGCCTGGACATGCGCTGGCTTGAGCAGGGGGACCTTGCGTGCGCTGCAGGATTTTAATCCATGACGGCGTAGTGTGTTACTAATGGTTTTCTTTGAGACTGTGGTCCCAGCTCTCTTCAGATCATTGACCAGGTCCTGCCGTGTAGTTCTGGGCTGATCCCTCACCTTCCTCATGATCATTGATGCCCCACGAGGTGAGATCTTGCATGGTGCCCCAGACCGAGGGAGATTGACCGTCATCTTGAACTTCTTCCATTTTCTAATAATTGCACCAACAGTTGTTGCCTTCTCACCAAGCTGCTTGCCTATTGTGCTGTAGCCCATCCCAGCCTTGTGCAGGTCTACAATTTTATCCCTAATGTCCTTACACAGCTCTCTGGTCTTGGCCATTGTGGAGAGGTTGGAGTCTGTTTGATTGAGTGTGTGGACAGGTGTCTTTTATACAGGTAACAAGTTCAAACAGGTGCAGTTAATACAGGTAATGAGTGGAGAACAGGAGGGCTTCTTAAAGAAAAACTAACAGTTCTGTGAGAGCCGGAATTCTTACTGGTTGGTAGGTGATCAAATACTTATGTCATGCAATAAAATGCAAATTAATTATTTAAAAATCATACGTGATTTTCTGGATTTTTGTTTTAGATTCCGTCACTCACAGTTGAAGTGTACCTATGATAAAAATTACAGACCTCTACATGCTTTGTAAGTGGGAAACACTGCCGATTTTGCAGGTTATCAAATACTTGTTCTCCCCACTGTATATATGTATAAAGTGCCTTTCGGAAAATATTCAGACCCCTTGACTTTTTCCACATTTTGTTATATTACAGCACCTTTGGCAGCGATTTATAACCTTGAATCTTCTTGTGTGTGACGCTACAAGCTTGGCACACCTGTATTTGGGGAGTTTCTCACATTCTTCTCTGCAGATCCTCTCAAGCTCTGTCAGGTCGGATGGGAAGCGTTGCTGCACAGCTTTTTTCAGGTCTCTCCAGGGATGTTCGATCTGGTTCAAGTCTGAGTTCTGGCTGGTCCACTCAAGGACATTCAGAGACTTGTCCCAAAGCCACTCCTGCGTTGTCTTGGCTGTGTGCTTAGGGTCGTTATCCTATTGGAAGGTGAACCTTCGCCCCAGTCTGAGGTCCTGAGCGCTCTGGAGCAGTTTTTCATCAAGGCTGCACATTTCTGTCTTGGATCTCTTCAGACAATTCCTTCAACCTCATGGCTTGGTTTTTGCTCTGACATGCACTGTGGTAACTTGTGTAGACAGGTGTGTGCCTTTCCAAATCATGTTCAATCAATTGAATTTACCACAGGTGGACTCCAATCAAGTTGTAGAAACATCTCAAGGATGATCAAAGGAAACAGGATGCACCTGAGTTCAATTTTGAGTCTCATAGCAAAAGGTCTGAATACTTATGTAAATAAGGCATCTGTTTTTTATATATATTTGCAAAAATGTTTAACCTGTTTTTGCTTTGTCATTATGGGATGTTGTTTGTAGATTGATGATGGAAAAAACTATTTTATACATTTTAGAATAAGGCTGTAACCTAACAAAATGTGGGAAAAGTCAAGGGATCTGAATACTTTCCGAAGGCAGTGTGTGTGTTAGTAACACAATTCCCTGGTTGTAACTCCTGCTTGTTTCCATTCCGAGCTAAATACATACATTTATTTTATACGTGTTCATAGGTAACACAGTATTAACTCCCGAATGCTCTCCCTCCCCTTCTCCCATATTCTCTATTGTGTCTCTCTCCCTCCATCTTTCTCCAGGAGTTTAATACGGAGAAACTGACCGCCTTTATCAACACTCTGAACGGTAAAGAGGGGACGGGCTCCCACCTGGTGACTGTACCCCCAGGGCCTAGCCTGGCTGATGCCCTGCTCTCCTCCCCCATCCTGGCTGGAGAGGGAGGCTCCATGATGGGCCTGGGAGCCAGCGACTTTGAGTTTGGCGTGGACCCCAGCGCCGACCCCGAGCTTGCTCTGGTAAATAAAAAAATTAAAAAAACATTTTGGTAATTTAGCAGATTCTCTTATCCAGAGTGAGTGACTTAGTCAGTGAACCAGAGTTCCCAGCATACAGTTTCTCTGGCCTCAAACTCTAATCGTGTGTCCCTCTGTACTCAGGCTCTGCGTGTGTCGATGGAGGAGCAGAGGCAGAGGCAGGAGGAGGAGGCTCGCCGGGTGGCCGTTGCTTCTGCAGCCGATGTCGCCACAGCAGACGGTGAGGAAAGGGAGGGTAGGGATAGGTGTGTGTATATATGTAGTGAATAGGTTTTGTGTATCCCATTGTCTCATGTATTATTTATGCCTAACCATTCAAATTTCTCTAGTGTGTAGGGTATAAATGAAGAGAATACAGATGTTTGCACTGTATAATGGTTTAATTGACTCGCTTTCTCTCGCTCTCTCAGAATCCGAGGAGGCCCTGCTAAAGATGTCGGTGTCTCAGCCTGAGGCGGTTGGTGCTGCTGTTCTGCCTGACTTCAGCAATATGACAGAGGAGGAGCATATTGCGTACGCCATGCGGATGTCCCTGGCCGGAGAGGGTGGGTTATAATCACCATTGCTTTCTGAATAGCACCGACTGACACACACACTTTGCGTTGTGGATTTGTTGACCGTTTTTGTTTTAAAGCTTGGGACATACCAATGACCTGGACTGTCATAGTAACACTGACACCCCGCAAACCAAAACAAAGGGACAGATGCGGCCACTTGACATTGCCAGATACATAGTTTCCATATGATTTACATTTTAGTTGAATTTGACTCTCTCTCTCTCTCTCTCTCCCTACCAACCCGCCCGTGATTTAGAGGATGCGATGGCTATGGACACCGGTGCACCCATGGACACTGAAACTGCCAAGGTAGGTAACTCGCATGATCAATGAAATCAGAAACCATATAGTTTGTTAATCAATACAGTTGTGTGTTGTCGGTCTGCTAAAATGTCCCAGTTGCATTTTAGGAAACCTTTTGGATTTAGTCACTGGTGTTTTTATCTCATTCATGTGTAAGTTCTCCCTCTCCCTTCCAATTAGAATCACCTTTATTTACCAAGTACATATACCAGGAATTTGACCAGCAGAAATGGTGCTGACAACAAGCAGAATATATATAGGCAGTGCCCTTATTAATGATGTGCCTTGGTGCACTTCCTCAGGAGGAGGACGACTATGATGTGATGCAGGACCCAGAGTTCCTCCAAAGCGTCCTGCAGAACCTGCCAGGTGTCGACCCTAACAATGAGGCCATCCGAAATGCCATGGGCTCCCTGGCCTCCCAGACAGGCCCACCCAAGCCTAACCGCAAGAAGGACAAGGAGGAGGAGGACAAGAAGAAATGAGACATGGGGACCGTCGACAAATTGACGACACACATGGGTTGCGTCCGAAATGGCACCCCTTTCCCTAAATAGCGTGCTACTTTTGACAGGGCTCTGGTAGGGTAGTTGACGCTGACAGACTAATGCAAAGCTACAGACAGGAAGACAGTTGGATGGACGTTAATGCATGACATGACTTAAAAGATGACGGACAGTCGACAACACCCACAAGAAACCCACAAGCACACACAAACAGACCAGACAATAAGACCAAACCGGGATGCCACCTGTCTTTACTGTCATGGAATCAGGTAGGATTGTCATATCGGCATACAATCTAAAAATGGAATAGCCATCTTTTCCGGTTTCTCACTGATTTCCCCACCTTAACTGACTTGACTTGCTGACTGGCGTTATGTGATATTTAATGACAGGCCCCCAAGCTTGTAAACTAAACAATATCCTTTTATTTCTTAGTTTTTTTTCTATTGCAATAAAAAATATGGATGAAGGTTGTTGGCATGTATGCCGGTCTCATTGATTGCTTGTCCAGTCCCCACTCCCCTATCAACCCCATATAGCTTAATAAGAGAGAGGTGTGTGTGATCTACCGTGGCAAGAATTAACATAACTGTTTTTATTGTATACAAACTGTAGACCAGGTTTGTGTTCCCATTTAGAAGTTAATAATTTACATTTATCCGTATGTGGCACCATTCTCATGACAATTTATTTTTGTAGTTTAGGCAATAAAAATGATAAAAGATTGCAGCGATGCAATGATCATGTGACAGGAAGTAAAGGCTCTTCATCTGGAGCGAGCGACGATAGTGGAATCACAGATCCAGGTAAACTATATATAAAAATATGTGCAATTGAGAATCAGAATACCGTTCCCACCAATTGTCCACATTGACAATGATCCATGCTTATTCCCCGGTAACCCGTTATGAATACATGCCGCCTTGGGCTCAGCACGGCCCGGCCAGGTAGACCGGCGTGGCGGTGGAAGCCGAAAATAAACACAGCTGCGAGACGTTTGTGGTTTTAAATGATTAAATCATTGTGAAGCCATTGCAGGCTAATCCATATGTAAAGTATATCGGAAGCTGAATTTAACGGCCACACTCGGTGAATGAATATATTGAACAGATGAACAATTCGATTTCTTTCAGATAGTTAGCTGTATATGTTGCTAGTCTCATCGTAACATTTTTTTTTTAGCTAGCTAGCAGTGTTAGCTAGTTGACAATCGTAGCGAGACGGGCTGTCTGTGGCAAACTACATTGTGTTCATGCTAGCTAGCGAGGTAATATAGCAGCCCCCCTTTAGCAATGTTTACTGTATGTCATGTTTTGAGAAGCTGGCTGATGGCCGTGTCGGCTTAACAGTCGTAGCTAGTTAGCTAACGTTACCACTGCTCGGTCAAAGAAATCCTGCTCTGTTGTCCATCGACTAGGATCTGTGTTGCTAACTTGCTTAGCTACTGACTAGCTAGCTATCTTTACTGAACAGCAACATGTAAGGATAGCCAGCTGGCTATCAGTTTAGCAATTTCAGTACTGCTGCATATATTGCAGGTTTTTAAGCCTAGAACTAGATGTAATGTAAAATTGTGTGCGTTTTGTTTTTAATCTCCCTTTTGTATACATCATTAGGTACAATTGAGACAATGAGAAACACAGGATGTTTTAATCTTGCAATCATATCACTGATTCTCTGTCCTCTTGGTGTACACGCTCTTGCAGGATTTGGTCCCGGCATGGGGGACATGAAGACACCAGATTTCGATGACCTATTGGCAGCATTTGACATTCCCGACATCGATGCTAAAGAGGCCATCCAGTCTGCTGATGAGGCCGAGGGCTCACATGGGCCAGGCGGTGCACCTCTGGGAAAGCCGGACGGTGGGGTTGGTGTAGGGCCGTCTCTGAGACCACCTAGCCCCCCGGACCCCCAGTCTGACACCCCTATTGTAAGTGTTATCGTAAAGAACCGTGTACGACCCGACAACATCGATGGAGGGGATGGGGACACAGACCAGGACACTATGGACAGCATTGCTGGGGTTGCTGTGGGTCCACGGCTCGGTGTCTGTGCCCCAGGCATGGCGGAATCTGAACCACTCAACCACAATGGGTTTGGGGCTGCAGGTGTGACCACGCCCCTAACCCTAACCCAGACCCAATCTAATGGGGAGCCGTGGTCAGTGTGTACCCCCAAAACAGAGGGCGGAGGAGGCGGTGCTGGATCAACTAAATCTGTCAAGCAAGTTGGCAATATATTCAACAGACTGAAGCCTCTTATGGCGCAGGGGTCGGGAGACCCTGTAGGGAGGGCAAGGAAGATGCAGCTCCTACAGCAGCAGCAAGAGGCCGGCAAAGAAGGAGGAGGAGATGAGGGCAAAGCTTCGTTATCCTCCTCTTCATCTGTCGTGTCTACACCTCTTGTCCCAGGAGTGTCAGTAGGACTATCCTCTCCTTTCTTTCCGCCTTCCAAGCCTCTGCTCCCGTCCCCGCCATCCGCCCTCTCCTCACACCTGCTGTACTCATCTCAGCCGTTTAACGGGGCACCTAAAGCCAGCCCGGCATTATTATGTCCCAGAGACACAGAGGGAGATGATTCCGATCCGGACCTAGGGCCCCCACTGCTGATCCAGGAACCCCCTGACTCCCCCTCCCGCACCCCTCCTAAACTGACACGTCGTTTTAGGTCCCCTGCTGGCAGCTCTGACTCCATCCAGCCCATGGCCTCATCGGCAGCTCACCCCAAACCAGGGGACACTCCCTCGGGCTCTAGTGTGACCTCAACCCCCCAGTCAGGCTCCACCAAGGCTCTACCACAGGAAGACAAACACCCAGAGCATGTTATAGAAGAGCGGGACTCACCTGAAAGTCCTGAGCAAGAGATACCCAAATCGGCAGCACCAGTAACCGCCAAGAGGTGCTCCAGCCCTGCAGTAGCCTCCACGCCACCCCCCTCGGACCTACAGGAGCCTAAGGAGGAGGAGGAGGAGATGGAGGTGGGGAATGTAATAGAGAAGGCTATGGCTGGCAAGGCAGATTTTGGAAAGGAAGAGGGTGCAAGAACAGGAGAGGAGAAAATGGAGGTGGATGATGGCAAGTCTAAACCACCAACCACTGAAGGTGGCACCTCAACTTCAGGAGGGCCTGCGGCTCCTGCCCGGCCCCTGAAAGTGCGAATAAAGACCATCAAAACCTCCACTGGTGGAATCACCAGAACTGTTACCAGGGTCGCACCCAAAGCAGGTGCTGCCGGAGCCAAGGGTTTGGAGCCCATCAAAGCTCCTCCAGGGGGGCGCAAGACCCCAGCCAACAGGGCCTGGAAACCTGACACTCCCTCTGGTCGTATGGCAGCCTCCCAGCCACAGAAAGCAAAGAGCATCAACACACTACCCGTGTCTACACTAGCAGCCAGTAGTGCTATGCTAGCCGCTGCAACCAAGGCTCAGAACAAGATGGCTGCCTCCTCGGACAAGGCCAAGGTATCTGCCACTGCTGTTAGCATCACTAAATCTGCCGCCCTGCCTGCTACTCCCTCAGTTGCCTCCTCTCCTAAGTTCTCAGTAGCCACTGGTGGGATGAGCGTACGTCCTGTCGGTGCTAAAACGGCTAACGGAGGAAGCGCCAGCGTCCTAGCCGGCACTCACCAGCCAAACAAGCCTGCGTCCATTGTGAACAGCACGGGCGCCGTCATCTCCCGCAGCCAGTCCAGCCTGGTGGAGGCCTTCAACAAGATCCTCAACAGCAAGAACCTGCTGCCCAGTTATAAGCCCGACCTCTCGGCGGCTCCACCCCCAGAGTGGGGGCTCCCTCTGCCTGCCACGGGCTACCGCTGTCTGGAATGTGGCGACGCCTTCGCCCTGGAGCGCAGCCTGGCCCGCCACTATGACAGGCGCTCGCTGCGCATCGAGGTGACCTGCAACCACTGTGCCAAGCGGCTGGCCTTCTTCAACAAGTGCAGTCTGCTCCTCCACGCCAGGGAGCATAAGGAACGCGGGCTAGTCATGCAGTGCTCTCACCTCGTCATGAGGCCCGTCACCGTGGAGCAGATGATTGGCCAGCAGGACACCACACCCATCGGTAAGGCAGGTCTTTCGGAAGTTTAGTGAAAATGGCTGCGTCCCATAGGGCTCTGGCCAAAATTTGTTTAAGCAATTTAGGACGCATACAATGTGGCTTCATAAACAAAGCCGTCAGGATGTGGTCCGTGTTATTGCGTGAAATACAAGAAAGCGATGAGGAATACCATCATGCACCTGTAAATACGTTCAATTGACTTCGATCTTTTTTCTATTCTTGCTTCGCTGTCTTGCTTTGTTGACCAGGCATGTGTTCCCCTTCTTCAATCTCCTCTCCTCCTCCAGTCTCCTCCCCCTCCACGTCCGGAGCCCCCTCTGTGTCATCCAGTTCCAGCCCACTGAAGGACACACAGTCTCCCTCCGCAGCCCAGCTGAGACCGGTCCGCCGTGCGCCCCAGAGCCCCCAGGCGCTGATGCCCCTTCCCAGCAAGAAGGGCGAGGTGCTGCAGTACCACAACTTCAAGTGTCCCGAGTGCCAGACCCAGTTCTCTGGCAAGGCCGAGCTGGTTGCTCACTTCCAGCAGATCAGAGCAACCCCCAACTCGGTGAGTCCTTTGATACCGAGCCTGATGTGTCGAACTACTAGTGTCAAGCTTAGTCATACGTAATGACTGAATAAGGCAGTTTCCCCAGACACAGTCAATACTATTACGCAATACTAGTGTTTACTATGAAAACAAGCTACTTGTAATGCCTAAATACAACTTAATTAACTGTTAAACCTTTTCTCTCTCTCTGTTGCACAGACCTGTGGGTGTGCATTGATGACTGGCTTATTACACAGTACTAGTTTTAGAAGTTCTTCCACTATTAGAAGTAGTGTATTCGTAGTGTTATGCCTTGGTCAACTATTAAACCTTTTCTCCCACTCTCTCCTCCCTAACCCAGACCTCCCCTCCCGTGATGCTGCAAATGTTTACTGTGGAAACGAGTTGTGATTCATTCCTCAATGTGTGTGCTGTATGTCAATTGTTAAACCTCTCATCTTCCTGCCCAGACCTGTACGCTGTGCTCCCCTCCCATGATGCTGCCTAACTGGTGCAGTGTGTCGGCTCACCAGAGGATTCATACGCACCGGGCGCCCCACGTCTGTCCAGAGTGTGGGGGCATCGCCCGGCAGGCCAGCTTCCAGGCCCACCTGGAGGAGGCCTGTCTGCACTTCGCCCGCCGCATTGGATACAGGTGAAAAGAGTGTCTGCACTGAAAGTCGGCAACAAATGTAGTAAGTCCGTAGACAAAAGGGTGTCGCGAAAGTATTTTCACTAGCTTATACAGATTTGAGGTTTCGGTTTAGCAGCCTTCTTCAGTGTGTAGGTCATCTGCACTGATAGGCAGTTTGTGGTATGCAAGTGTACATACCACAAACTACTGCTTTGATGCAGCATTATGCATTATTTTGCCACTCCATTGTCAGGTGGTAATCAGTAATCAAACGCAAACACACGTCTCACTCAGTTATGTGAAAAGATATGTGGTTGAAGATTCTTGCCGTAGTTCCGTCACAATCAAGCCACCCAATATTAGCATCCGTGGCAACAGTGAATAAATCTATGTGTTTAAAATGTTTGTTTATATCTGTTCCCCAGGTGCTCCAGTTGCCAGGTGGTGTTCGGGGGTCTGAACTCCATCAAATCCCACATCCAGACGGCCCACTGCGAGGTGTTCCACAAGTGCCCCAGCTGCCCTATGGCATTCAAGTCTGCCCCTAGTGCACAGGGACACATCAGCACCCAGCACCCCACCCTCACTGTGGGACAGGCCAAGTAAGTGCCCCACAGTCACTGAACCATGTTTTGTCTCGTCTGTTTTTGTCACAATTTGTCACTTAACTATTTCCCCCTTTCTCTGCATTTGAAGATTGATCTACAAGTGTGTGATGTGCGATACAGTTTTTACCCAGAAACCCTTACTGTACATGCATTTCGACACCCACCTGGCCAAGCAGAAAGTGCATGTGTTCAAGTGTCCTGACTGCACCAAACTCTACGCGCAGAAAGGTTCCATGATGGAACACATAAAGGTTTGTTTAGTTAAATTCTAACTCGCATGGGAAACATGGTTGCAGTAAAGGAAAGTGATATGTTAGTTGATCAATCCCCTGGATGGTAAATAGTAATTTATATTAGCAGATTTTTCAATATTGTCTTCCATTTTCACTTCTCTCTTGTCTGATTGGTCATTCCTTTCTTACCAGACGTTTCACAGAAGGCTGTCAGTAAAACAGGAGGGCCAATCCAATGTCTCTGCCCCTGGCCCAGCCCCCACCAACCCCTCAGCCCCCTCCCTCCCAAAATCCAAGCCCTCTGCAAAAAAGGACAACTCAGATGGGGAGGACTGGGGCCGAGACCAAGAGGAGGAGGACGAGGAAGGAGACGATGAGGACTATGAGGAACCTGAGAATCAGTCTAGTTCTATGGTAGGCAGCCATCGTGGGACCACCTCAGAATGGACCTGCCAGCAATGTCAGAAGAGCTTCACACAGAGCGACGACTACATCTCTCACATGAAGACAGAGCATGGAAAGGTAAGGCCGTACAAATGTAATTATCTGTATAATGGATGCCCCACTTCACATAGTATATTTAAAAGATTCATGTGAATAGTTTCTTTTAAACCATAATTTTTGGACAAATCGAATGATTCCCTTTGCTGTTGTAGTATTGGGGATTCGTTGGGCCAGTAACCGAAAGGTCGCTGGTTTGAATACCCAAGCCGACAAGGTGAAAAACCGGTCGGTGTCCTTGAGCAAGGCACTTAACCCTAATTTGCTTCAGGGACTGACCCTGTAGATAGGCTGTCATTGTAAATAATAATTTGTTCTTAACTGACTTGCCTAGTTAAATAAAAAAAATTAAATGAATTAAATGTTATTTTTTTCTCATCAATCTACACACAATACCCCATAATGACAAAAGCAGAAACAGGTTTTTAGAAAACAGAAACCTTATTTACATAAGTATTCAGACCCTTTGCTGACTCTAAATTGAGCTGCATCCTGTTTCCATTGATCATCCTTGAGATGTTTCTACAACTTGGAGTCCAGCTTTGGTCAATTCTATTGATTGGACATGATTTGGAAAGGCACACAACTGTCTATATACGGTCCCACAGTTGTCAGTGCATGCCAGAGCAAAAACCATGCCACGAGGTCGAAGGAATTGTCCGTAGAGCTCCGAGACAGGATCTTGTCGAGGCACAGATCTTGGGAAACATTTCTGCAGAATAGAAGGTCCCCAAAAAGAAAGAAGTTTGGAACCACCAAGGCTCTTCCTAGAGCTAGCCGCCCAGACAAACTGAGCAATTGGGGGAGAAGGGCGAACAAGAACCAGATGGTCACTGACAGAGCTCCAGAGTTCCTCTGGAGAAGGGAGAACCTTCCAGAAGGACAGCCATCTCTACAACACTCCACCAATCAGGCCTTTATGGTAGAGTGGCCAGACGGAAGCCACTCCTCAGTAAAAGGCATATGACAGCCCACTTGGAGTTAGCCAAAAGGCACCGACCATGAGAAATTAGATTCTCTAGTCTGATGAAACCAAGATTAAACTCTGGCCTGAATGACAAGCATCAAGTCTAGAGGAAACCTGGCAGCATCATGCTGTTGGGATGTTTTTCAGCGGCAGGGACTGGGAGACTAGTCAGGATCGAGGGAAAGAACAGAGATCCTTGATGAAAACTTGCTCCAGAGCGCTCAGGTTCACCTTCCAACAGGACAACGACCCTAAGCACACAGCCAAGTCAACGCAGGAGTGGCTTCGGGACAAGTCTCTGAATGTCCTTGAGTGGCCCAGCCAGAGCCTGGACCTGAACCCGATCGAACATCTCTGGAGAGACCTGAAAATAACTGAGCAGCGACGCTCCCCATCCAACCTGACAGCGCTTGAGAGGATCTGCTGAGAAGAATTGGAGAAACTCTCCAAATACAGGTGTGCCAAGATTGTAGCATCATACCCATGAAGACCGAAGGCTGTAAATCACTGCCAAAGGTGCTTCAACAAAGTCCTGAGTAAAGCGTCTGAATACTTACAGTTGAAGTCGGAAGTTTACATACACCTTAGCCAAATACATTTAAACTCAGTTTTTTTCACAATTCCTGACATTTAATCCTAGTAAAAATTCCCTGTCTTAGGTCAGTTAGGATCACAACTTTTATTTAAAAAATGTGAAATGTCAGAATAATAGTAGAGTGATTTATTTCAGCTTTTATTTCTTTCATCACATTCCCAGTGGGTCAGGAGTTTACATACGCTCTAAGTACTTGCTAGCATTGCCTTTAAATTGTTTAACTTTCAAACGTTTCGAGTAGCCTTCCACAAGCTTCCCACAATAAGTTGGGTGAATTTTGGCCCATTCCTCCTGACAGAACTGGTGTAACTGAGTCAGGTTTGTAAGCCTCCTTGCTCACACACGCTTTTTCAGTTCTGCCCACAAATTTCTATTGGATTGAGGTCAGGGCTGTGTGATGGCCACTCCAAGACCTTGACTTTGTTGTCCTTAAGCCATTTTGCCACAACTTTGGAAGTATGCTTGGGGTCATTGTCCATTTGCGACCAAGCTTTAACTTCCTGACTGATGTCTTGAGATGTTGCTTCAATATACACTGCTCAAAAAAATAAAGGGAACACTTAAACAACACAATGTAACTCAAAGTTAATCACACTTCTGTGAAATCAAACTGTCCACTTAGGAAGCAACACTGATTGACAATACATTTCACATGCTGTTGTGCAAATGGAATAGACAACAGGTGGAAATTATAGGCAATTAGCAAGACACCCCCAATAAAGGAGTGGTTCTGCAGGTGGTGACCACAGACCACTTCTCAGTTCCTATGCTTCCTGGCTGATGTTTTGGTCACTTTTGAATGCTGGCGGTGCTTTCACTCTAGTGGTAGCATGAGACGGAGTCTACAACCCACACAAGTGGCTCAGGTAGTGCAGCTCATCCAGGATGGCACATCAATGCGAGCTGTCGCAAGAAGGTTTGCTGTGTCTGTCAGCGTAGTGTCCAGAGCATGGAGGCGCTACCAGGAGACAGGCCAGTACATCAGGAGACGTGGAGGAGGCCGTAGGAGGGCAACAACCCAGCAGCAGGACCGCTACCTCCGCCTTTGTGCAAGGAGGAGCAGGAGGAGCACTGCCAGAGCCCTGCAAAATGACCTCCAGCAGGCCACAAATGTGCATGTGTCTGCTCAAACGGTCAGAAACAGACTCCATGAGGGTGGTATGAGGGCCCGACGTCCACAGGTGGGGGTTGTGCTTACAGCCCAACACCGTGCAGGACGTTTGGCATTTGCCAGAGAACACCAAGATTGGCAAATTCGCCACTGGCGCCCTGTGCTCTTCACAGATGAAAGCAGGTTCACACGGAGCACATGTGACAGACGTGACAGTCTGGAGACGCCGTGGAGAACGTTCTGCTGCCTGCAACGTTCTGCTGCCAGCGCCAGTGGCGAATTTGCCAATCTTGGTGTTCTCTGGCAAATGCCAAACGTCCATCACAAAGCCCTGACCTCATTCCTATAGAACATGTGTGGGCAGAACTGAAAAAGTTTGTGCGAGCAAGGAGGCCTACAAACCTGACTCAGTTAGACCAGTTCTGTCAGGAGGAATGGGCCAAAATTCACCTAACTTATTGTGGGAAGCTTGTTGAAGGCTACCAGAAACGTTTGACCCAAGTTAAACAATTTAAAGGCAATGCTACCAAATACTAATTGTTAGTGTATGTAAACTTCTGACCCACTGGGAATGTGATGAAAGAAATAAAAGCTGAAATAAATCATTCTCTCTACTTTTTTATTCTGACATTTCATGTTCTTAAAATAAAGTGGTGATCCTAACTGACCTAAGACAGGAAATTTTTACTAGGATTAAACGTCAGGAATTGTGAAACTGAGTTTAAATGTATTTTCTAAGGTGTGTGTGTGTGTGTGTAATATATATATATATATATCTATCTATCTATAGAGATGTAGAGAATGTCTAGATGTGTGTGTAATATATATATAGATCTATCTATCTATAGAGATGTAGAGAATGTCTAGATATGTGTGTGTATACACATACATACATACATACATACATACATACATACATACATACATACATACATACATACATACATACATACATACATACACACACAGGACTCACCCTCTTTTCTCCTTGTGTGTGTGTATCTGCCACTGTAGGCTATGAAGAAGTTCCCGTGTTGTGTGTGTGAGAGCTCCTTCTCCACCTCTTCCAGCCTGCGGCGCCATGTACGTGTCATCCACGAGGGCAACAGGAGGGTCTTCCACTGCCAGTGAGTGAACCCCATACTCATCTACACATCCACAAATGCACCATATTTCGTCCCCTGTAGCTCAGTTGGTAGAGCACGAGACCACTCGTACGTAAAAACTAATTATGCACGCATGACTGTCACTTTGGGAAAAAACGTCTGCTAAATGACATATATTATATTTGAAAATGTCCGTAGAGTGGATGTGACAAGACAATTAGCAGGGACATTTAGAAGGTTAAGTTCAGTCGAGTACTAGGAAAAGTGTACTGCATCCTCACAGCCTGTGTATTTGCAGATATTGCACAGAGGGCAAGCGGACCTTCAGCAGTCGGCTCATACTGGAGAAGCATATCCAGGTCCATCATCATGGGGTCAGAGCCACTGACGGACAGGTCCGTTGGAAATAAGAATGTCTTCTATCACTTGGTGGGGGGTACATTTCAGTCATAACTGTACTCTTGTGTCCTGTGTGCAACTTTGGTCTGTAATGTTACCCATGGTGTGGTGACTTGGATCTGAGTATGTTAAACCAAAATTCAAGAAAATACTTTTTGACGTTCTCTTTTTCCCATCCGTCCCCCTGCAGGGCTCTCCACAGACCAGGAAGCGTTCAGCCCCGGGTAAGGGCCCAGGCAGCTCGTCTGAACCTGACGGGGAGGGGGGGCCACCAGGGGACGAGGAAGGGGGCGGCACGGACAGTGGGGAGGCCTCAGAGGAGGGGGGCGAGGAGAGCAGCAATCCCGTGAAGAGAACACGAGCGTCGGCGCCTCCCGAGCCCGAAGACGACGACGACAACGTGTTCCGCTGCGTGCCGTGCGGCTTCGCCACGGAGGACGGCGCCGAGTTCCAGCGCCACATCCCGCAGCATCGCGCTGACGCTGCCTCCTTCCAGTGCCTGCAGTGTGGCGTGTGCTTTGCCTCGGCTGGCTCCCTGGGACGCCACCGTTTCATCACCCACCGTGTGAGAGATCCCCAGGGGAAGTCCAACCACAGGCCACCCCGCACCCCCTCCTCCCCGGACGGCCTACCCTCCTCCCCACAGGAGGGAGAGGACGGGAAGGGGGCCATGAGCTGTAGGGTGTGCAGCCGGCGCTTCGACAGGGCCTCTGACCTGAACACCCACTTGAGGACCCACGGCATGGCCTTCATTACCGCCCACAAGACGGACAAGCCCCAGTAGGGTCAAGTTGCCCCTAGATGCTGTTCCTGGGTCAGTTTTGCATTTCCCCCATTAATGGTAAAGGTTAGGATTGGGGGAGAGGAAGCTGATCCTAGATATGGAATTCGGAGCCGGACAAGTATGGAAAGGAGGGGTGAGGCCTGGGAGTTGAGAGGTTTTGACTTGGAATCAATCTAAGGGAGCTGATTGTGGATGGATGAGAGCTGACCCAGATGTACTTCTGTGCAGTTTTGAGCCACTTGAGCTCTGTGTTTTTGTCACTAACTGTGTTGATCATACACGCATGAGGATGGGAGTCAAGACCACATGATCATAGCATTGACATCAGCCAGATGTGTCCAACTTTTCCATGATTGTTTTTCTGCCATTAACATTGTTTGTCTATCTTAATGTGAACCATACTATCTTTTCTATGTGTACTTCCTTTTGTATTGTCTTGATATTCTTGTATTTTTTTTAAGTCTTTCTTACTAATTTCCTTTTCCGAGCCATGTGTCTTGAAAGGTATTCTGTCTTGCATTGCATCGTCAAATTCGCACCCACACAAACCTACTGTACAAAAAAAGCACTCTTGTTGGTCCTAGACCAGTTTCTATGGGCCCATCTCTTCAGTGAGGGCTAGATGGAACTGTTCTCAAATCAGTGTCTAATTTAACTTGAGGTATCTGAAGCAAACAATTGTATTTGGAGAGTTTTAAACACTGATTTTAAATAACGGCATTGTACTATTTATTTATATCAAACACATTGTTTGAATCATTTGCAGCCAATCTTCTAGCAAGATTCAATGGTAAAAGTAGTTTGAAATGTATGCCTCAGACAGGTGAGATTTATTTCTCTGTTCGAGACGGTTACATAAGCTGAACAAAAATATAAATGCAACATTTAAAGTGTTGTTTTCATGAACTGAAATAAATTATCCCAGACGCACAAAAAGCTTCTCTCAAATGTTGTGCACATCCCTGTTGGGGCATTTCTCCTTTGCCAAGATACTCCATCCATCTAACAGGTGTGGCATATCAAGAAGCTAATTAAACAGCATGATCATTACACAGGTGCACCTTGTGCTGGGGACAAACGGACACTAAAATGTGCAATTTTGTCAGTCTCAAGTTGAGGCAGGGTGCAACTGGCATGCTGACTGCAGGAATGTCCACCAGAGCTGTTGCCAGATAATTGAAGGTTAATTTCTCTGCCATAAGCCACCATCATTTTTAAGAATTTGGCAAGTACATCCAACCGACCTCGACCACATATAATCACACCAGCCCAGGACCTCTACACAAACTCATAAACCGGCTCAGGGAAGCTCATCAGCCTCTCCAGGGTCTTCACCTGACTGTAGTTTGGCGTCGTAACCACGTCACTGGCACGCTGGATGAATCCCGGTTTAAACTGTACTTGGCAGATGGCATTGTGTGGGCGAGTGGTTTGCCGACGTCAACGTGGGGAACAGAGTGGGGTTATGGTATGGTCAGATATAACCTACGAACACAATTGCATTTTATCGATGGCAATTTGAATGCACAAAGATATCGTGTTGAGATCCTGAGGCCCATTGTCGTGCCATTCTTCCGCCGCCACCACCTCATGTTTCAGCATGATAATGCACAGCCCCATGTCACATATCTGTATTCCCAGTCATGTAAAATCTTTGAATTTGTTGCGTTTATATAATCGTTCACTGTAGATTGTAACCCGTCTTGTTTCGAGTGGTGCATCGTGTCGTCAATTCTAGCCAGGACAATAGAGTTCAGAGATTTGACCAGTGTGCACATTAGTATTATATGTTGCACTGTACATATTCTACACTAAAAGAAAACGTTCTTATGAAAATGTGAATTTAAGTATAGTATTTGTACTCGTAAATGTTTTGTTTTTCAACCAATTTGAAACAAAGAAAAATATGATTTTTATGGGCGGTAGCTAGCAATACTGTATGTTGTCACTCACAAATAAGCCGAGTGCGTGGGGTTGTGTTGTGTTTTAATGTGTACGGACGTTTCTCTGATATGATTGTTTTCTAACTGCAGAACCACTTTCTTTTGTAACAGTTTCAATAACCTCGTCACATGACTTTGTTTTCCTTTTTTAATTTGTCACCTGATATCAAATACTGTATATATTCAGTGCATTTGGAAAGTATTCAGACTGCTTCCCTTTTTCCACATTTTGTTACTTTACAGCCTTATTATAAAATGGATGAAATAAAACATCTGATCAATATTCAAAAAAAGGTTTTTAGAAATGTAAAAACAGTTGTCAGTGCAGAAACTAAACCATTAGGTCGAAGGAATTGTCCATAGAGCTCTGAGACCGGATTGTGTCGAGGCACAGATTTGGGGAAGGGTACCAAAAACATTTCTGCAGCATTGAAGGTCCCACGAACAGTGGCCACCATCATTCTTAAATGGAAGAAGTTTAGAACCACCAAGACTTCCTAGAGCTGGCCCCCCAGCCAAAACGGAGCGAGAAGGGCCTTGGTCAGGGAGGTGACCAAGAACCTGATGGTCACTCGGACAGAGCTCCAGAGTTCCTCTGTGGAGATGGGAGAACCTTCCAGAAGGACAACCACCTCTGCAGCAATCAATCCTTCATGGTAAAGTGGCCAGACGGAAGCCACTCATCAGTAAAAGGCACCTAAAGGACTCAGACCATGAGAAACAAGATGCTCTGGTCTGATGAAACCAAGATTTAAATCTTTGGCTTGAATGCCAAGCGTCACGTCTGGAGGAAACCTGGCACCAACCCTACGGTGAAGCATGGCAGCGTCATGCTTTGGGGATGTTTTACAGCGGCAGGGACTGGGAGACTAGTCAGGATCGAGGGAAAGATTTACGGAGCAAAGTACAGAGAGAACTTTAATGTAAACCTGCTCCATGCACTCAGGACCTCTGACTGGAATGATGGTTCCCCTTCCAACAGGACAATGACCCTAAGCACACAGCCAAGACGACGCAGGAGTGGTTTCGGGACAAGTCTCTGAATGTCCTTGTCCCGAACTTGAATTCGATCTAACATCCTCTGGAGGAACCTGAAAATAACTGTGCAGCGACGCTCCCCATCCAACCTGACAGAGCTTGAGACGATCTGCAGAGAAGAATAGGAGAAACTCCTCAAATACAGCTGTGCCAATCTTGTAGCATCCTACCCAAGAAGACTTGAGGCTTTAATCGCTGCCAAAGGTGCTTCAACAAAATAAAGAGTAAAGGTTCTGAATACTTATGTAAATGTGATAAGTTTTTATTTGTAGTACATTTGCAAACATTTAAAAAAAACTAGTTTTTTTCTTTGTCATTATGGGGTAGTGTGTGTAGATTGAGGGGGAGGGACAATAACATTCATTTAAGAATAAGGCTAATGTAACAAAATGTGGAAGAAGTCAAGGGGTCTGAATACTTTCCAAAAGCACTCTACACACAGTACCAGTCACACCTACTCTACATTGTAGAATAATAGTGAAGACATCAAAACTATGAAATAACAAATGTAATCATGTTAAACAAATCAAAATATATTTTAAGTAGCCACCCTTTGCCTTGACAGCTTTGCACACTTCGCATTCTCTCAACCAGCTTCATGAGGTTGTCAACTGGAATGCATTTCAATTAACATTGTCACAACACAAATTGACTTAACAAGGTAGGGGTTGTATACAGAAGACAGCCCTATTTGGTATTAGATCATGTCCATATTATGGCAAGAACAGCTCAAATAAGCAACAGTCCATCATTACTTTAAGACATGAAGATAAGTCAATCTGGAAAATTTCAATAACTAAGTTTCTTCAAGCGCAGTCGCAAAAACCATCAAGCACTATGATGAAACTGGCTCTCATGAGGACCGCCACAGGAATGAAAGACCCAGAGTTACCTCTGCTGCAGAGGATAAGTTCCCAGCCTCAAAAATTGCAGCCCAAATAAATGCTTCAGAGTTCAAGTAACAGACACATCTCAACATCAACTGTTCAGAGGAGACCATGAATCAGGCCTTCATGGTCGAGTTGCTGCAAAGAAACCACTACTAAAGGACACTAATAAGAAGAAGAGACTTGCTTGGGCCAAGAAACACAGGCAATGGACATTAAACCAGTGGAAATCTGTCCTTTGGTCTGATGAGTGCAAATTTTAGATTTTTGTTTACAACCGCCGTGTCTTTGTAACGCAGAGTAGGTGAACGGATAATCTCTGCATGTGTGGTTCCCACCATGAAGCATGGAGGAGGTGGGATGGTGCTTTGCTGGTGTCAGTGATTTATTTAGAATTCAAGACACACTTAACCAGCATGGCTACCACAGCATTCTGCAGCGATACGCCATCCCATCTGGTTTGAGTTTAGTGGGACTATCATTTGTTTTTCAACAGGACAATAACCCAACACACCTCCAGGCTGTGTAAGGGCTATTTGACCAAGAAGGAGAGTGATAGAGTGCTGCATCAGATGACCTGGCCTCCACAATCACCCAACCTCAATCCAATTGAGATGGTTTGGGATGAGTTTGACCGCAGAGTGAAGAAAAAGCAGCCAACAAGTGCTCAGCATATGTGGGAACTCCAAGACTGTTGGAAAAGCATTCCAGGTGAAGCTGGTTGAGAGAATGCCAAGAGTGTGCAAACCTGTCATCAAGGCAAAGGGTGGCTACTTTGAAGAATCTCAAATATACAATATATCTTGATTTGTTTAACACTTTTTTGGTTACTACATGATTCCATGTCTTCAGTATTATTCTACAATGTAGAAAATAGTAAAAATTAAGAAAAACTTAAGGTGTCCAAACTTTTAACGGGTACTGTCAAAATCTATACACAGTGCATTCGGAAAGTATTTAGTATACTCTTTCTAAAATTGATTAAATTATTGTATTTCTTCATCAACCTACACACCCCGTAATGACAAAGCAAAAACAGGTTTTTAGAAATGTATTAAAAATAAAAAAGCTGTCACATTTGGCAGCGATTACAGCCATGAGTCTTCTTGGGTATGACGCTACAAGCTTGGCACACCTGTATTTAGGGAGTTTCTCCCAATATTCTCTGCAGATCCTCTCAAGGTCTGTCAGGTTGGATGGGGAGCATCACCCACAGCTATTTTCAGGTCTCCAGAGATCTCCGATCGGGTTCAAGTTCGGGCTCTGGCTGGGCCATTCAGAGACTTGTCTCGAAGTCACTCCTGTGTTGTCTTGGCTTTGGGTCGTTGTCCTGTTGGAAGGTGAACCTTCACCCCTGTCTGAGGTTCTGAGTGCTCTGGAGGATCAATGATCTCTCCGCTCATTTTTCCCTCGATCCTGACTAGTCTCCCAGTCCCTGGCGCTGAAAAACATCCCCACAGCATGATGCTGCCACCACCATGCTTCACCATAGGGATGGTGCCAGGTTTCCTTCAGATGTGACCCTTGGCATTCAGAGTTTAATCTTGGTTTCATCAGACCAGAGCATTTTGTTTCTCATGGTCAGAGTCCTTTAGGTGCCTTTTGGTCAACTCCAAGTGGGCTGTCATGTGCCTTTTACCGAGTCGTGGCTTCCGTCTGGCCACTCTACCATTATGGCCTGATTGGTGGAGTGCTGCAAAGATGGTTCTCCCATCTCCACATAGCTCCTCTGCAGCTTTGTCAGAGTTACCATCGGGTTCTTGGTCACCTGCCTGACCAAGGCCCTTCTCCCTCTAGGAAGCTCTAGGAAGAGTTGGTTGTTTCAAACTTCTTCCATTTAAGAATGATGGAGGCCACTCTGTTCTTGCCTCGACACAATCCTGTCTCGGAGCTCTACGGACAATTCCTTCGACCTCATGGCTTGGTTTTTGCTGACATGCACTGTCAACTGTGGGACCTTATATAGACAGGTGTGTGCCTTTCCAAATTTACCACAGGTGGACTCCAATTAAGTTTTAGAAACATCAAGGATGATCAATGGAAACAGGATGCACCTGAGCTCAATTTCAAGTCTCATAGCAAAGGGTCTGAATACTTATGTAAATAAGGTATGTTTTTTATATATATAAATTATTAAACATTTCTAAAAACCTGTTTTCACTTTGTCATTATGGGGTATTTTGTGTAGATTGATGACTTGTTTTATTTAATAAATTTTAGAATAAGGCTGTAACGTAACAAAATGTAGACAAAGTCAAGGGTCTGAATACTTTATATTACAGATATGTACAGCTAAATAATGATTCCATGTATGTTATTTTTATTTCCCATCTGTATTGTGGTCTGCGTGCTGAATTGCCATACATTTTTTGTGCAGTTTCAAAATAAATGTTTAACAGAGAACTTTTTATCAAGTCTTTACTTCTGTCCAATCATTGAAGAAGCTTTCTAGAATTGTTTATGTATTTTATACAGAAATACATAATCATTCCTCTGTTCATAATTGTGAGCCAGACAGTGTCTTACAAAGGGTGTAATCTTATAGCCCTTTAGGATATAACTGTTTAAAATCCCAAATCCCACTATTGGATTCTCCCCTTTCACATGACGGTGCCATCAAGTCCATTCTTAAGAGGGGCGGTTCTGGATGTACCCCCTCCAGCTCCACTGCCTGCCTGCTCTCACTGGCATGTCCCTGGGCTGAGGACTCTGAGATGAGCCCCTTCTCTGGATGGTGGACGTCAATAAGGAGCTCGTAGATCAGTGTGCCCACCAGAGTGCCACCACCAACCACATCCCGCCCTGAGAGGGAAAGAGAGAAGGTAAGAGATGTTACTATCTGTATCAGTGTTGACTACACAATGTCAAAGTAAAATTCTTTGCATTCACCTTAAGATACTCATGTGAGTAATTTCAAGATACACCATATAAAAACACCTAACATATTAAAGCACTTGTTTGGTTTATTTAAACAAGGGCATTAAGACTGTCAAAATATGTAGCAGAACTGACTAAACACCTCGTCTCCCCCCAGCCAGCGATTTATGTGAACAGTCTAGGCCCGATGTCTCTGGCTGGGTTCAGGGCGTAGCCACTGTTGGAGCCCATGGAGACGCCCATCACCAACACCACCAGCACCGGCAAGCGCCGGGCTTTTTCTGGTGAGCCGTTTAACCACTACAGAGAAGTAACACCATGATAAGACGTCATTCAACCTCTCCCAAATTACTGATCGGAAAACAGCCCTTAGTAAAAGAGCTGATTGAGTCTTCCAGGTACAAATACATTTCCTATGTGTTTACGTTAGTTGACAAATCCTATATTTATGTAAACCCAGAAGGGGATTCAGTTTGTACTGACCTGGTCCATGATGCCCCCCCACAGGCTCAGGTAGTCAAGTCAGCAGGGTACGTGGAGAAGATGCCTGCTGTGGCTTTAGGACCGCTCATGGTCAGGTGACCACAACTGTAGAACTGTATAGCATCTGTGAATGGAAACACGCACACACACTATCATGCTCCAGCATTTGATTTCTAGTATTCAAGATTGATATTCTACATTTAGTCTTTACCGTAGTACTGCAACGCTACGGTGGCAGCAGCCATAAAGGCCCCAGTATCTGGAACAAGACGTAGAAAGGCAGGCGTGTCCAAGGATGCCTTCCCAGAAAGCAGAGGCTGAGAGACCATGCAGGGTTCAGGTGAGCACCTTCGAGAGAACAATACAACCATTATTTCATAATGTATCAATCATTTTATCAAGATATATATCTTTCTGTCCTCTCCCTCACACATGACAACAAAACAAGGCCTGTATCAGAGTACCATCCCTAATGTATCATAGGCAGTGAGTGTGTAATGCACATATCCCCATTTTCGAAACTACTGCTTGAATTGAAAAGTAAAATAATCTCAAATCACATAACAAGGAAGGCCTATATGAAATATCAGTTGAAAGTGGTTCCCCATTGGCCTGTACTCAAATAGTGGGGAAGCCTCAGTGTACCATTCAAGATTAGGCATGTTCGGCTGGTAGGCCAAGGACAGTCTTTACAGTCCTCCGTTCTGAGGAAGTATATCGCTTTATGATTTGTTGTGCACTATCATTTTTATTGACCCTGGCAGCAGCAATGCATTCATCGCAAGGCTTGGGGTATGTTCAATAGGGCAGAACGTTCATAATATTGCAAACCGAAATGTACATTCTCTTTTCCAAATGACACACATCAATCTACTGATTTAGGAACTTCTTCCCACACCTCTCCTTCCAATCTCGCTCTCTGTTTCACTCTCTCTCAGGGTCAAAGTCCTTGGTTAGCCATTGTGACGATCCACTAATAGCAACAAATGGGTTTTCCCAAGCACTTACAATTCAAGTTTCAAGTTTGTATTTATTTATATAGCACATTTAAAAACAGCAAACAGGGCTGACCAAAGTGCTGAACAATACACAAGATACAGAACAAGGACAAACCCCACATTCATGACTGAAGCTCACAATGAATTAAAAGCTAAAGAAAAAAAATAGGTTTTAAGAGAAGATTTAAAAACCGTTAGAGATTGAGCCGCTCTGATGTAAACCGGAAGGCTGTTCCACAGCTTAGGGCCAGCAATCGCAAAGGCTCTGTCCCCTCTATTCTTTAACCGTGATCTGGGGACAGACAAAAGTCTCTGATCACCAGACCTCAGGTTTCGTGTGGGATTGTGTGGACAGAGTAGCTCAGACAAATAGCTCGGTGCCAGATTATTTACGGATTTAAAAACAAAAAGAAGAATTTTAAACTCAATTCTAAAATGCACAGGTAGCCAATGCAGTGATTTTAAGATCGGTGAAACATGATCAAATTTACGTTTTCTTTTGAGGAACTTTGCAGCAGCATTCTGTACTAATTGGAGACGAGCAATAGAGTGTTTGGGTGAGCCATAATAAAGAGAGTTGCAATAATCCAGCCGCGATGTAATGAGCGCATGGACAGCAATCTCTAAGGTTTTCTCAGAAAGAGAGGATTTGATTTTAGAGAGAAGACGTAGCTGGAAAAAGCAAGAACTAATCACCGCATTTATTTGTTTTTCAAATTTGAGGTTCTGATCCCAGAAAACACCTAAATTCTTTATGCAAGATGAAGTTGGATAGAGATAATCTAGATCAATGTTACTGCTATTATAGTTGTCATGGGAGCCAAAGACTATAACCTCGGTTTTGGATTCATTCAAAAATAAGAAATTTGGAGAAAAACACATTTTTACTTCTTCTAGGCATGCAAAAAGAGATTTCAGAGCAGTATCTTTATTGCATTTCAGAGGCAAATAAATGTGTGTATCATCTGCATAGCAGTGAAATGATACACCATGCTTTCTGAAAATGGAGCCCAGAGGAAGTAAATTCAAAACAAGATCAGAGTGAGATAGCGTGTGGAAGGACGAGATTAAAATGAGAATAATAGAAAACATTTCAAGTTATCCTTAGTTGCATTGCACCTGCACTGTCCCTTCCACCAGTCACTGTACTTTGAAAGACCAACCGATGGACAGATGTATTGAGGGAATAAGGCTAAAAACTAACAAGCATCTGAAAGATATACATATACAATCGTTGAAATACTACAATCATATCCCTCTGCCTAACCTCAACCCTTACAAGGTACAGAAGGACAAGTGTCTCCAACCACTCCTACAGAGCAGCATGTACTGTACCTGCTTAAAATCTAAAAACAGAACACTTCTAACTGCCCAGGCACTCAGCCAAACACTCTCTGGCAAGGTTACTCCTGATTCCAAGTATATTTAGCAGTTGGTCCATCCCTGTTGTATCCAGAGTGTTTTGGACACCAAAATGGAAGCTTTCGAATCTACAGTTGAATTCGTTACCCAAGAAGACTCAAGTCTGTAATCGCTGCCAAAGGTGCTTCAACAAAGTACTGAGTAAAGGGTCTGAATACTTATGTAAATATGATAGTTTTTATTTTTAATAAATTAGCAAACATTTCTAAAAACCCGTTTTTGCGTTGTCATTATGGGGTATTGTGTGTAGATTAAAAACCCAATTAATACATTAAGGCTGTAACCTAACAAAATGTGGGAAAAGTCAAGGGGTCTGAATACTTTCCGAAGGCACTGCGTTAAAAAAAATATTGTATATCTTAATTGAATTCTACAATTAACTTATATGTGTAATAATGTAGGCACTTCATTCGAAGGATTGTTACCTATTAACAGGACTGGCATTAGAATATATATTTTTTTGCAAGCAATTATTATTATGATAAACAATTATTGGGATTCATCCAATACTATCCCTAACATCATTACTCCTTAGCAACAGATGTGGGATACATACTCTCCCCACCCTTCCCCCATAAACCACATGCTCAGGTATTCAACAGTTGTTCCATCCCCGAGCCAACTCAAGAGAATACTTTATGTGCGAATGCATATACAGTTGTAGCTGTTTGAGAAGGCATGCAAAAGTTATGTTCTTGCTTTGACAGTCATTTCTTAAGATTATTTGTTTAATGTGATTCATTTACGTCAGCCCCTCATTTTAAGGTCAACCCCGTTACAGGAAATTTTAATATTGTAAAACTATTCCTTTTGAAATAATGTTTTTAGAAAAGAAACCTTGAACATTATAATAGTCAAATCTCTGCAAAAACAGGTGAGCTGGTTCTACTCTTTTTGCCATTTTCTGATGTTTTGTGGTGGAGCATAACATTTTAACCCTGTTACCCATAGATAGAAAGGCTAGAATGTTTAAAAAAATTAATAAAAAAAAGCTTGCATTAAACTGTCCCTCGCTGCTGCACACAACAAGCTTCCATTCCCCCGGTCACAAGGGGTTTTATGGCTGATTTAAGATTAAAACCTCAACCCAGTCATTTTATAGCCATTTTATTTTTTACCGCTTGAGATGGTAAAACATGATTTAAAAAAAATGTATTGAACATGTGCTCTTTAAGACAATGTTAATATTAGGTGAAAATGTTTTATACTAAGTTATACTACCCAAAATGTACTCTATTTGTGAAACAACCCCTGTATGACATATCATTAATGCTGGTTGCCAGATCTATGGTTCATCAATGCAGAAAGTTGTGTGTTGTAAACAACAGTGTCTTGCCAGGTGGTATCACACAACAGTATAATTAAATGGAGTGTAAATGGAATGTAGTGATGTATAGATTGCTCTAGTGCTGTATATTTATGTAAATATATGGCTCCGTATTGTTGATAGAGCACTCTGTTACAAGTCCATTGTAGCAAAAATAGGTTTCCATGAGAGTTACAAACGAAAACATTCACACTGCTTTGACATCATTAATACTACAATTTGGATTCTTGCTGTTTTATAGGGATTAAGCATATATGAGGCTACCGGTAGTTGTCTTGAATGCCCACTTACCAGAGACACCCCTGGCGAGGTATACGACGCCCACTGAAAAGGCCATATTGACCATTGGTCCCCAGAGTCACCTGGGCCATCGCCGCACAGCCAAACGTCAGAGAGAGAGAGAGGAAGGAGAGAGGGGCGGAATATGGATGCAGAAGGAAGGGTGGGAGAGGTTATGGGGGAGAGAGTTGTTCCAAGGTCAAGTTAGTACAGTCAACATGCATGCTTGCCAAACGTCTTCAAAAGAAAGCACACTGATAAGGGAACGAAGACGGAAGAGGAAAATACGGAGATTGCAACAAGGTTTGCGAGAACTAAAAGCAGCACGTAGACACTTGCAATGGAGGAGGTGATGGAAGAGTAAAGTACTTTCTAGAACATTCCGTTTTAACCCAAGGTTGCTCTGTTCAGTTTCATGTTTCTGGATCTCACTCCAACTCAAGTCTTGACCGCCATGTCAAAACAAATCTTTCAATGGCCAATGGATTCTTGAGGAACAGCTACTCTATAGAGCATTTCAATTATGCTCCTCAACATTGTGGTGATGTAGTTTTTGATCCCAAGCACTTTCAAACAAATTCCTTTTAGATTTAAGGATGCATGAAACAGTAACAACCCTTGAGAAAGAAATGCATTTTTGGAATGAAATACACACCATAAGGATTAACATAGCCAAGGTCTCAGCCATTAACACCACACCTACAGAAGTATCTGGCAAAAAGCTAGGAATTTACACCAGCTATACATCAGATTATGAGTCTACTGCAAAGCAAAACTTTGGTAGCAGATGTCATGAAGATCACATAAAAGTCAACCCATATTTCAGAGGGCATGCAGCAATGCTTTAGTTGTAGACTGAACTACAATCTTCAAAACGACATCAGTTTGTCCTCGTGCAACAGCAAAAAGGTACACGTTACACTTGTTTTCTGGACAGACTATTTAATTGTAGCCTACTTCTTTTGCACTTTATCTTAGTTCATAGAAATGGCATCACAAGCAAAAAAAAATGTGTGTGATCCACAAAAAATTCAAAAGCTTCTTAGTGTGATGCTTATTGAGGCAGAAGGGGTACAGAGGTCCTCTTGTGAGTTACTACTCACAAAAGTGTTTTTTGACTCTTAAGTTTAGTCCATACAATTTCCTGCCTAGCTCACTTATCAGTGGTCATCGGTCAATTAAGAATCACACTGCCATGCTATACGTTTTACATTACAGAAATACTCATAGTTGATTATTGCCCTGAACTCCTTGTCACGCCAAGCCATGTTTGGCTTGGACAATGGCGTTGGCATGAGCACAAACAGATCTGGGACCAGGCTAAGTTGATCCAGCCTGCCCATAGTTAGAGCGAGGCAATATAAAACAGACTTCATTCATTCCTTACCAAATATATAACCAACCCTAAACATTACGTGCCACAACGCCATACTGTGAAGTAATGTCTACAAATTAGGGCATGTATTCTTCTTTCGAGCGCCCAATCGATAGGTTCACCTCCTGCCTCCAAAGAATTTGGAACACAACAAAAAATCATTGTGCATGTCTAAAAAGGTGTGTGCCACCTGGGGAAATATACTGCACAACGTTCCATTGCACAACGTTCTGTTGGAAGTTGATAAGGTATTTTATGATTCCTCATAATATACAGTTTCCACCCATATTCAGTGATAAATACATGGCTGCCAACATTGGCCTAAACCATGACCATGTACGGTTCTCAGTGTCAGGGTATTTTCCACATACAGACCTATGATTTGACACAATTGTATGTACATCAATACGATTGCTGTCCTAAATATGATCTGCCATTTCTGCATCTGCTAAATGGCATATATTATATTATCATACAGTAAATGGGGCATCAGTTTGGAGACTAGAAACATAAGCCCTACTGGAGGACACAGTGGTTTCCTTGTTCCCTTGTCCGTCTCGGACTGTGCGCCTCTCGACACTCTAAACAAACAGAACATCCAAGACTGTCATACAAGGTTTGTTAACTTTGCATGATTCTGTGCAGTGGAGTGAACATGGTGTGCTTCCCCCAAAAATAAAATGGCACCCTATTCCCTATGTAGTGCACTACTTTTGACTAGGGCCATGGCTCTGGTCAAAAGTAGAGCACTATATAGGGGATAAGGTGCCATTTGGGACGCATATTTGAGTTTCTCCATGTAGACCATTTTTGGGGAAAAACAGGGAGCACTTTATTGTGGACCAAGATACAACATACAAAATTAAGTAAACAAACTTTTACTGTCTATCATCTTGAGGTGAACCGTGTCTCAGGCTTCACAACTTTGGCGACAGTGTCCGACTGGAAGAAAAAGGCGCATCTTTGGCTGAGTGGGAGACCAAGCAGGTGGAGCTAGAATCTGATCCAACCCTCCGGAGGAGATTTGCAAGTCCAGATCTGAGGAGATAGTTTTGTTTGAAAAATTGAAGTGATTATGCAAATCCAACAAAGGACAAGATTGGTAACAGTAGAGAAGGCTTCAGAAGTCGGATATTTTCATCATCTACCTTTGTTACGTCTTTATCAAACTGGAGTGTTGCAAAGTTCGCTATATGCTAATATGACGCGTTATACCTGAACCCAACCCTAAAGCACTTACAGGACCTTGTGTCTAAATCCAAATAGCTTGGCCATTTGACAATTACATGCCCGTACCTCTGTACGCTTTCGGCCCCTGCTCTTGACCCCTTCTCTCCAAATATCGTTGAACCAGAGAAAATAAAAGAAAATCAAAAAGGAGATGATTAATGAAGAGAAGAGATTGAGAGTAAACTGTACACAAAAAGTAACCATCTGCAGGATCATGTGTAGCTCATTCATTCTTATTCAGAATGTACTAGACCGTAATTTGAGAATGATGACTGGGTTAGATCGCCCCTATACCTTAGAAAAGTGTGTCCAGCGATCAAAGGGTGTGTTGGGGGAAACCATGGGCCACCAGATGAAGGTCCTGATGGCGGCCCACCCTCCCCCACCTCTCTCTGGCCTGACCTGGCGAGAGGGCGCCTCAATACTGGGAACACCTGGCATGAGGGAGAGGTCAGAAGTTAAGTGTTAAAACATTATTAAACAGTAATTACAATAGTGTTATTAGACCAGTCTATTACAGAGATGCTGCTCAGTTGGTTATGGCAACAACTATGTCAACTATGGAATAAGCCACAGATCTGCCTCAGTTAAATAACTATACCAGTAGTAATGTCATCTACAGTATAACCATATATTATTTAACCAGGGAATTTCATTCACATTACACATTAGGGTCAGCGTTCCCCAGCCAATATCAACTTTGTAGAGGTATGTCCAAGGGTTGTCTTGGGTTTCTGCCATCATACAAACTCCTTGCCAAGTCAAAAAATTGATCACTCAGTTTGGGCCCAAGCTGAACCCAAAACCCCACTGATCATCAAATGGGTCCTGCTGGTCACCGCCACCCTGGGAACCGTCAAAGTACATGCCATCCTCCTCTTCACCGTCATCATGGGTCATGCCATCAAAGAAGGTGTCTCTGAGCAAGATAAGGAAAAGTGAGCAAGGAGAAACTTTAAGGACATGTCACTTTGTATCTAAGCAGCAGTGCTTGTACAAGGAAGTACTAGCATTGTGCTTGTTTTTTGGGGGGGACACAGTTACATCACAACCTACACTTTAGCCCCACCTTCTGGTCAAAAGATCTAAACATATAGCTAGTCAGCTAAACTAGTCAGGGCGGTGGTTTAATAGTCTTCAAGACACTGGTTATGAAGAGAGTTATGAAATGCCATTTATGCTATTAGCAATCTAAACTGAACAATAATATAAAATGCAACAATTTAAAAAGATTTTACTGAGTTACAGTTCATCTAAGGAAATCAGTCAATTGAAAAAAAATCATTACGCACTGATCAATGGATTTTACGACTGGGATTTAAAAAAAATAAAAAATAAAAAAAAAAGGTAAGTGCGTGGATCAGAAAACCACTCAGTATCTGGTGTTATCACCATTTGCCTCATTCAGCGCAACAAATCTCCTTCGCATAGAGTTGATCAGGCTGTTGATTGTAGCCTGTGGAATACTGTCCCACTCTTCAATGGCTGTGCCAAGCTGCTGGATATTGGCGGGAGCTGGAACACGGTGTCGTACACGTTGATCCAGAGCATCCCTAACATGCTCAATGCAGGCCATGGAAGAACTTTTCAGCTTACAGAAATTGTGTACAGATCCTTGCAACATGAGGCTGTGCATTATCATGCTGAAACATGAGGTGATGGCTGTGGATGAATGGCACGACAATGGGCCTCAGGATCTCGTCACGGTATCTCTGTGCATTCAAATTGCCATTGATAAAATGCAATTGTGTTCGTTGTCTTCACAACTTTCACATCAGCAAACTGCTCGCCCACACATGCTGTCTGACATCTGCCTGGCGTGCCATTGGCCATCGTAAATGAGCATTTGTCCACTGAAGTCTGTCACGACGCCGAATTGCAGTCAGGTCAAGACCCTGGTGAGGACGACGAGCACGGAGATGAGCTTCCCTGAGACGGTTTCTGACAGTTTGTGCAGAAATTCTTTGGTTGTGCAAACCCAGTTTCATCAACTGTCCAGGTGGCTGGTCCCAGACGATCCCACTGGTGAAGAAGCCGGATGTCGAGGTCCTGGGCTGGTGTGGTTACACATGGTCTGTGGTTATTAGGCGTATTGCCAAGTTCTCTAAAATGACATTGAGGCGGCTTATGTTAGAGAAATTAACATTTAATTATCTGGCAACAGCTCTGTTGGACATTCCTGCAGTCCGCATGCCAATTGCATTCTCCTTCAACAGTTTAGACATCTGTGGCATGTGTTGTGTCAAAACTGCACATTTTATAGTGGCCTTTTATTGTCCCCAGCAGAAGGTGCACCTCTAATGATAATGCTATTTAATCAGCTTCTTGATATGCCACACCTGTCAGGTGGATGGATTATCTTGGCAAAGGAGAAATGCTCACTAACAGGGATGTAAACATTTGTACACTAAATTTGAGAAAAAAGCTTTTTTTGCATATAGAAAATATATATATATGATCTATTATTTCAGCTCATGAAACATGTTGCATTTATGCTTTTGTTAAGTATAATTAGCTAGCCAAGTGGCTAATTTAGCTTGCTAGCTAGTAACTGACAGCGGTTCTTGCTTTGGTTTCTGCAATCCAGCCTGAAGCAAGTTGGCCACGAGTGGCCTCCAGGTACCTCAAATACGCTTATTTAAATCAAACGTTCGATGTAAAACTTGGCTACTTCATGCTGAACTATAGTCGAAGCAAAACTTCAAGATTGCCGTAAAGCGCTAGACGTTTCCCTGAAAAATGACACAAGACTGTTTTGGAACACACCCAGTAGTTTACTGTAATGCATGGCATACTGCGCAGATATTATTTTACCTAGATCTTCACTTCAAGAGGACCAGCAGCAGCACTGTTGTGTGTGTGATTCGTAGTCTCCACAAAATAATATGTAGCAAATAAAAAAAATTCAGGCCAATACAATGAATTTATCTAACAAATGAGATGTGCTCTGAATTTCAAGTGCAACATGCTATTCAGTCTATTGTCAATTAATTCTATCAATGCACAAATTTTACTCAATGAAATATGGCTCTTGAAGAAATGTTACCTTTTAGCTCACCAACATGTGTGCACCAAGTAGGGCTGTGGCAGTCATTAAATTGCTAGCCGGTGATGGTCAAGCAAAAAACTGCCGGTAATTGGCCATTAATTACCATAAACACATTTAGCATCTCCTGGCTTCCACACACAGCCTACAAGCCACTGATGCAGACCTTTGGAACATTACATTTTAAAAAGTCTAATAAATCCATGTAATATAGCCTACACCTTCACAATAAATCCATTATTTATTTTAGAGGTCTAAAGAAACATTAATAAAATGTAGTCTATTTCAGAAGAACCGAATAGTCCGAGTTGTCCTTATGTTAGGCCCTGATCTGGCTATTCCATATGGCTGTGGGCTACACAAGTTAATTTAGCAGACAAGATTTGCTTATAATTTTGTTGCATTATTGTATATTTTTTAATAGTATTAAGAATACAATTGAACATAGCTGAATAAAATATAAATAATATTTTCTCAACAATTTGAGGAGTGCGCACGTGGCTATTCTGTGTCGAGGGGTTAACAAAGAAACAGGTTCTCCTATTTGCTTCATTTAGAGTTATTTACACAACTTGCTTTGGGCTATATCTTTAGATTTATTTATACATTCTATGGCTCCACGATGCAACTAATGATTTGAAAAAAGTTGCATGAAAGGCACAAGCTATGCTTCGTTATTTACACAGACTGCACACATTTCATCAACCTCTCATTCACAATTTGACAAGCACTTGATAACTCACATTTCCAGGCGGGATCCCCTTTGTGTGTGTGGCCGTAATGCCCCCTAAAAAAATCCATGCCTTTTGCGGCCAGTTGCCGTTGTGCTGAATATAATAATTAGAATTCCCTTCTCCCGGCTGTGTGCTCAGAAGCACCTCACCTGGCTCTCAAAATAGTTCAATTCTTAATAGCCAATGCCCATCACGTGATCGGGTCTCTCACAGGCTACAAGTGAAGACAGACACATCAGGGACGCAACTGCACACGTCCTTATCCAACTCCGAGGTGCACATTGAAGAAATAGGAAGAACTGTCCACATTTACTTTGCGTCAGCCAACAATATCAACTTTTGTACTATGGGGGATAGCTGCCTATGTCAATCTGCTATCCCCCATAGTACAAATGTTGAACTATTCTATTCTGTGGGAGAAATAAATACATTTTCCAAACATAGTATGGAACAGTTGGGATGTGATAATCCCAAATTAATAACCACTAGCATCCCAAAATAGTTTTTAAGCAATGATGCTGACGCAACAGATCAGAACGTTTAGCTTAAAATGTTGATGATAAACTGTTAAGACTTTCTTCACATTATAAGCGCTTCAATGCGCACATGGCAGTTAGGCGCAAATGTTTCCAAAATGCAATCAGGTAGTGGGAGAATGCCGCTGTCAAGTGATTGCAAATGCAATTATGCATGTAATGCTTTCATTATAAAAAGGTGAATTTTTGTTGAAAATTATCTTCCCCAAACTTGAAACTCAAGCGCTGCGTATGTATGCCAGTTAGGCTCTACACCCGTTGTGAAGCGTATTAATGTGCTTAATTTTAG
Organism: Thymallus thymallus; assembly: GCA_023634145.1. NCBI lineage: Eukaryota > Metazoa > Chordata > Actinopteri > Salmoniformes > Salmonidae > Thymallus > Thymallus thymallus. Next base: position 6,075,932 of record CM042396.1, on the reverse strand, counting down.
GAAAGTTATTTGGCCACAGTTGTGATAAACCTTATATCAAAACATATAGGCCTATGGGCTAGGCTACATGACGTGCGAAAAAAAGGCATTTACTGCCTTACTGCACACAAGCTGGGCATCATTTGTAAGTGAAAGGCTAATAGTAATCCATCAGACAGTTCTTGATTTAATCTAGTCTTTACATATACTAAATAATGTGTTTTGATTTAGAATGGACCATTATCATGCACCGGTCTCGAAACAGGGCCAGGAAAAAAATTAAAATATTCTATGCACTTAAATAGCAAATGGAGGACGCTTTTCCCATGCCAGCAGGTAAGAAAGCTGATGGATCTTCTCTTTTTAATAGAGGCCATCACTGTTTTCACCCAATTGCATAGTCTATAGAAAAGTTGCGCAACATGAGCTCATGGCCTCTAAGTGTTTGATTAGATTCTCGATTGCATTTGCATTGATGTCAGAGTGATTAGAGGGACAATAGAGTGCTGAGTACCAGGCAGTTAGCAAGTTCGGTATTCTACTAATGACCATCAGCAGCATCAGAGCTTGGAGAAGCCTAATTACTGTGACTAAATTGTCACGTGTAATTTGACCGCAGTCATGACTTGTGACCGTCGGTGTGGCTGTAATACGGTCACCGTAACAGTCCTAGCACCAAGTATGCACCATGCAGCGTTCTACAGATAAATCAATGAGTTTAGTTTTATTTGATACTGCTAAGAACCCAGCCCTGCCCACCCCGCACATTTTACATTTAGCAGACGCTCTTATCCAGAGCGACTTAACAGTTAGATATATAATACATGTTCATACTTTTTTCGTACTGGTCCCCCGTGGGAATCTAACCCACAACCGTCGTTGCAAGCGCCATGCTCTACCATCTGAGCTACACGCACCCACTCTATTGGTGATTACAGAGCAGGGACGTCCAATCCTGTTAACATAAGGCTGTGTTTGAGGGTTCCCTTCAATTCATGTTTTTTTAATTAAGTACTGTATTCAACCAAATGATATCCAAGTTGTTTTATACAGAAAGGAGATAAAGGGAGACGTACAGAATGCAGACCAAGGCTAGGCATCACTGTGTTTAGCTAACTGACTCATTTGAAAAAGACACTGCTGTATTTACAAGCCACACTATAGAAGCCAAAATGATGAAAATGTATTTTTCCTGTTTATTTACTTAATATTTATATATTTTTTACAAAATAAAAAACATATGAAACAAAAAAGCTAACAATTCTGTGATTTGAGAAGGGGTAAAGCCATTGAACAAACAAGGACTACAGTATGTGTGTGTGTGTGTGTGTGTGTGTGTGACAGATATACACACTACATGACCAAATGTATGTAGACACCTGCTCGAACATCACATTCCAAAAACACCGGCATCAATATGGAGTTGGTCCCCCCTTTGCTGCTACAACAGCCTCCACTCTCCTGGGAAGGCTTTCCACTAGATGTTGGAACATTGGTGCAGGGACTTGCTTCCATTCAGCCACAAGAGCATTAGTGAGGTTGGCACTGATGTTGGGCGATTAGGCCTGGCTCACAGTCGGCATTCCAATTCATCCCAAAGGTGTTCGATGGAGTTGAGGTCAGGGCTCTGTGCAGACCAGTCAAGTTCTTCCACAACAATCGACAAACCATTTCTGTATGGTCCTCGCTTTGTGAACGGGGGCATTGTCATACTGAAACAGGAAAGGGCCTTCCCCAAACTGTTGCCACAAAGTTGGAAGCACAGTATAGTCTAGAATGTCAATATGCTGTAGCGTTAAGATTTCCCTTAAATAGCACTAAGGGGCTCGAACCATGAAAAACAGCCCCAGACCATTATTCCTCCTCCACCAAACTTTATAGATGACACTATTCATTTGGGCAGGTAGCGTTCTCCTGGCATCCGCCAAACCCAGATTTGTCCGTCGGACTGCCAGATGGTGAAGTGTGATTCATCACTCCAGAGAACGCGTTTCCACTGCTCCAGAGTCCAATGACAGAGTTTTACACCACTCCAGCAGACACTTGGCATTGCGCATGGTGATCTTAGGCTTGTGTGCAGCTGCTCGACCATGGAAACCCATTTCATGAAGCACCAACGTACAGTTCTTCTGCGGACGTTGCTTCCCGAGGCAGTAGAACTAAGTAGTGAGTGTTGCTACGCCCTTCAGTATTTGGTCTCGTTTTGATTGCTTGTGCGGCCTACCACTTCGCCCCTGAGACGTTGTTGCTCCTAGACGTTTCCACTTCACAATAACAGCACTTACAGTTGACCGGGTAAGCTCTAGCCGGGGAGAAATTTTACAAACTGACTTTTTAGAAAGGTGGCATCCTATGACAGTGCCACGTTGAAAGCCGCTGAGCTCTTCAGTACGGGCCATTCTACTGCCAATGTTTGACTATGGAGATTGCATGGCTGTGCGCTCGATTTTATACACGGGTGTGGCTGAAATAGCCAAATCCACTAATATGAATAGGTGTCTACATACTTTAGGCCATGTAGTGTATATGTACACACACACACTCATCCATTTAAATTATTTTTTTTAACTCACAGTACAAAAAGAAAACTACTGACAAAAAAAAGAAAAAGAAAAGTGGTGAAATTTTGTCCATCAGTAATCATTGCTGCAGGTTTCCTAATAATATATTGGTGGTGGAGTGAGCGTGTAGGGAGGTTAGAAAAACAACTGAACTCAACAACATAGGAAGGCAAGGGTGCAACGACATTTTGTACTCCAGAATCTACAAATGTAAAAAAAATAATAATAAACAGGGGTAAAGCTACTTTGCAACATAAAATAATTGGAAATCATTTCACATGGTATGAGTTTGAGGAACCCCCAGTGTACACACAAACACACACACACACAATATAGATATCTATATCTAGATTTAGATCTATATATATATCTATGGTAAAAAATAAACTTCATAAATCCTCTCAATTTAGAGAATCCATTAGAGAAACTAAAATTTTGTAAAACCAAATGGGAAACAAAGGAAAACGTTAATCTGTGTTTGTGTATAGGGTGGGAACGGTACATTTTGACCAGGTATAAGGGGGTGAGGGGAGGGGGTGAGAAATAGAAAACCAGCCTGTCCCCCACCTTCAGATTTTTCTTCGTTCCTCCCATCAGTAAAAACAAAACAAAACCAAAAACATTCTTTCTTTTAGAAAACAGCTCTATGTTACATACAACAGAGTGAAAGGGAGGGGTGGGGGGGGGGGGTTGAACACGATACAAAATTCCAAACACTCAATACTCTGCTCTTAACAATCTGTTACTATAACCATTTAACTCCACCCCCCCTCTCTTTTAAGACTGCCCCCCTGCTCTCCTCTCCACACTAGTGCTTTCCCTCCCAGCACAGAGCCACACATGGCAGTGATGAGTACTGCAGGTGTGCTGAGCCAAGAGAATGGGGAGGGGATCTCTGTAGGAGAGAGGGGGTTATATGGAGACCATTTGTGGGGAAGGATGGACCCCTTTGTCAGACTTCGGGACAGGGGGCTGGATGATGGGCGGGTGTTAGTTGGCCCCCCAGTTGTAGCTGTTGTATGCAGACTTGTTGATCTGGGTCTTCTGTTGAAGCGAAGCATTCTGGCTCCGCTGTCCAGTGCCACCACTCTGTTAGGAGGAGAGAAGATAGGAAGAGACCATAGGCAAGGTATCCTGTGCCAACAATTTATCTCCAAGATACAGCGTGACACACACGCGCACACCGTACCTGTCCGTCCTGCTGCAGATGGTGGTGAAGGATCTGCGAGTGGGGCTGCTGGTGTGGTGCCAGGATGTGCATGAAAGGGGCTGGAGCGTAACCAGCCGCGGCTGGGGGGTTGATGGGACCACCGCCGCCAAGGGCCGAGGGCAGGCTGAAGGAAGCTGCCGGTGTACCAGCGTGGAAACCCTGCTGCTTCTCAAAAGACTGCTGCTGGAGAGATTAACACAACAAGTTCAGGTGCCTGTTTTTTCTAGTCTGCATTTATTTTTTTTAACACTTGTTTTTGTACATACAACCTTTTATACAGACACTGGTTGTCATATCCTTTCCATACGTTTCAGAACAGAACATTTTATTCTAGTGTTTATACCACTGCGGCATCATTCTCACCTGCTGTGTCTTTGTGTAAACAGACCCTGAAATGTCTGGGACCCCCGTGTTGCTTGACGTCACCGAGACTCCTGTAGAGGAAACAAAGGAGTTCGGACACATTTACTTCATCATGTCTACAGGTCACAACCCCTGCAGGATAGGAAGGGAAACCCCTGGGATTCGGATCCATAGAGTGGTCCGGGATTAAGGCAGCAGTTTCTAGATGGAAAGTAATTGTCAAACATACACTCAATGGCCACTTAATTAGGTACACCTTTTCAACTGCTCGTTAATGTAAATATCTAATCAGCCAATCACGTGGCAGCAACTCAATGCATTTAGACATGGTCAAGACGATCCGCTGAAGTTCAAACCAAGCATCAGAATGGGGAAGAAATGTGATTTAAGTGACTTTGAACGTGGCATGGTTGTTGGTGCCAGACGGGCTGGTTTGAGTATTTCAGAAAGTGCTGATCTACTGGGATTTTCCCTCACAACCATCTCTAGGGTTTACAGAGAATGGTCAGAAAATGAGAAAATATCCAGTGAGCGGCAGTTCTCTGGGCGAAAATGCCTTGTTGATGGCAGAGGTCAGAGGAGAATGGCCAGACTGGTTCGAGCTGATAGAAAGGCAACAGTAACTCAAATAACCACTCGTTCCAACCAAGGTATGCAGAAGAGCATCTCTGAACGCACAACATGTCGAACATTGAAGCAGAAGAACACAACGGTTGCCACTCCTGTCAGCTAAGAACAGGAAACTGAGGCTACAATTTGCATGGGCCCACCAAAATTGGACAATAGAAGATTGGAAAAACTGGTCTGATGAGTCCCGATTTCTGCTGCGACATTCAGATGGTAGGGTCAGAACCTGGCGTAAACAACATGAAAGCATGGATCTATCCTGCCTTGTATCAACGGTTCAGGCTGGTGGTGGTGTAATGGCGTGGGGGATATTTTCTGGGCACACTTTGTACCAATTGAGCATTGTTTAAACGCCACAGCCTACCTGAGTATTGTTGCTGGCCATGTCCATCCCTTTATGACCACAGTGTACCCATCAGCAGGATAACGCGCCACGTCACAAAGCTCACATCTCAAACTGGTTTCTTGAACATGACAATGAGTTCACTGTACTCAAATGGCCTCCACAGTCACCAGATCTCAATCCAATAGAGCACCTTTGAGATGTGGTGGAACAGGAGATTCGCAACATGTATGTACAGCCGACAAATCTCCAGCAACTGGGTGATGCTATAATGTCAATATGGACCAAACTCTCTGAGAAATGTTTCTAGCACCTTGTTGAATCTATGCCACGAAGAATTAAGGCAGTTCCGAAGGTAAAAGGGGGTCCAACCCGGTACTAGCAAGGTGTACCTAATGAAGTGGCCGGTGAGTGTACATCACATTCTAATTAGAAACTCCACACAAAAACAAAAAGGCTTGTACATGATTTGCTCCTATACCATTATCGCTACATGGTTTGAGATTTGCGGCTACAACTCAGACTTCTGCCCCATTGAAGCGTGCTCATTGATTTCGCTACACTCGCAATAACATCTGCTAACCATGTGTATGTGACCAATAAAATTTGACGTTGTCAGGTAACCCATCTATACACCTTGGACCGAAACTCAGTACACGGCGGTATAGGAGCAATACAGCACTTGAGAAGATAGTCACCAGACGCTAATATACAGTATCAGATGGTCACCAGACACTAATACACAGTATCAGATGGTCACCAGACGTTAATATACAGTATCAGATGGTCACCAGACGTTAATATACAGTATCAGATGGTCACCAGACGTTAATATACAGTATCAGATGGTCACCAGACGTTAATATACAGTATCAGATGGTCACCAGACGTTAATATACAGTCGTGGCCAAAAGTTGAGAATGACACAAGTATTGGTCTCCACAAAGTTTGCTGCTTCAGTGTTCTTGGATCTTTAGGTCAGTAGTTACTATGGTACAATGACGTATAATTACAAGTATTCCATAAGTGTCAAAGGCTTTCATTGACAATGACATTCAGCTTATGCAAAGAGTCAATATTTGCAGTGTTGACCCTTCTTTTCAAGACCTCTGCAATCCGCCCTGGCATGCTGTCAATTAACTTCTGAGCCACATCCTGACTGATGGCAGGCCATTCTTGCATAATCAATGCTTGGAGTTTGTGGGTTTTTGTTTGTCCACCTGCCTCTTGAGGATCGACCATAAGTTATCAATGGAATTAAGGTCTGGGGAGATTCCTGGCCATATTTTGTTCCCCGAGCCACTTAGTTATCACTTTTGCCTTATGGCAAGGTGCTCCATCATGCTGGAAAAGGCATTGGTCGTCACCAAACTGTTCTTGGATGGTTGGGAGAAGTTGCTCTCGGAGGATGTGTTGGTCCCATTCTTTATTCATGGCTGTGTTCTTAGGCAAAATTATGAGTGAGCCCACTCACTTGGCTGAGAAGCAACCCCAAACATGAATGGTCTGAGGATGCTTTACTGTTGGCATGACACATGACTGATGGTAGCGCTCACTTTGTCTTCTCCGGACAAGGTGTTTTCCGGATGGCCCAAACAATCAGAAAGGGGATTCATCAGAGAAAATGACTACCCCAGTCCTCAGCAGTCCAATCCCTGTACCTTTTGCAGAATATCAGTCTGTCCCTGATGTTTTTCCTGGAGAGAAGTGGCTTCTTTGCTGCCCTTCTTGACACCAGGCTATCCTCCAAAAGTCTTCGCCTCACTGTGCGTGCAGATGCACTCACACCTGCCTGCTGCCATTCCTGAGCAAGCTCTGCACTGGTGGTGCCCCGATCCCGCAGCTGAATTAACTTTAGGAGACGGTCCTGGCGCTTGCTGGACTTTCTTGGGCGCCCTGACGCCTTCTTCACAACAATTAAACATCTCTCCTTGAAGTTCTTGATGATCCGATAAATGGTTGATTTAGGTGCAATCTTACCAGCAGCAATATCCTTGCCTGTGAAGCCCTTTTTGTGCAAAGCAATGATGACGGGACGTGTTTCCTTGCTGGTAACCATGGTTGACAGAGGAAGAACAATGATTTCAAGCACCACCCTCCTTTTAAAGCTTCCAGTCTGATATTCTGACTCAATCAGCATGACAGAGTGATCTCCAGCCTTGTCCTCGTCAACACTCAACTGTGTTAACGAGACAATCACTGACGGCAGCTTGTCCTTTTGTGGCAGAGCTGAAATGCAGTGGAAATGTTTTTTGGGGATTAAGTTCATTTTCATGGCAAAAAGGGACTTTGCAATTAATTGCAATTCATCTGATCACTCATGACATTCTGGAGTATATGCAAATTGCCATAATCAACACTGAGGCAGCAAACTGTGGGGACCAATACTTGTGTCATTCTCAAAACTTTTGGCCACGACTGTACGGTATCAGATGGTCACTAGACGCTAATATACAGTATCAGATGGTCACCAGACGCTAATACACAGTATCAGATGGTCACCAGACGCTAATATACAGTATCAGATGGTCACCAGACGCTAATATACAGCATCAGATGGTCACCAGACGCTAATACACAGCATCAGATGGTCACCAGACGCTAATACACAGTATCAGATGGTCACTAGACGATAATACACAGTATCAGATGGTCACTAGGCGCTAATACACAGTATCAGATGGTCACTAGACGCTAATACACAGTATCAGATGGTCACTAGACGCTAATACACAGTATCAAATGCATCAATGTAAGGGAAGGAGAACAAAAAAAGTCAGCGGGATAATGACAGGATGAGATGGAGAGGAAAACAAAAAGGAGGAAAGAAAGATGTGGCAGTGTATCAGTTCCAGTCAGCCACGGCGATGGGGGTCTGACTGTATCTGGTAGCGGCTACGTAATGTTCTAGCACACCACTGTCCCCCTGCACTCTGAGGTCGGAAGAAACCGGAAGCATCCGGTTCAGGGGAAAAGCAGAGAAGAGACGAAGCCTGAAAACCGGATGTTTCCAGTTTCTTCCGACCCGCTCAGGTGTTTATTTTAGTCCCCTTGTATCGCCATGGAGACGCAGGACAGGGTCAACAGATGTGCGGCACAGAACAGAAAGACTAAACCCTGAGATTCTAACCCCAGACGGTGACTCACACGACAACTCCAGTTTACCAATACCTAGCATTAGCATCAAACTCAGGAAATTCGCTTTATCGACATAAAATAAATTCCTTTTTATCTGCTGTAGTTGAGACAACATATATTGAGTTTGAGGGAGAGTATCATTTTGTAAACATGCTACCTTTACACCCCATAGTCTCCTGTACCCATTTCAGAGCATGGCAGTTCAACAGGCAGGGCCTCCATTTTGTCACTCGTTCACCACCCTTGGGGTGTGTATCCTGTGTCAACCCCACAGGACAGTGGGCAGAGGTACTTCTGACAAACACATTTAAGCAAGCACATGTGGGTGGAAAGCTGGCAGCACAGAGCGCATGGACCAGAGTTACTCATCAACTGTTAAGTGGTTAGCAGCTAGCTAGTTAGCACTCCATTAGCTTGCTCTCACTGCTTTCGAAATTTAAGAATTGAACATAAACAATCAGTTCGCCTTCATGGCAGCATTTTCCAAACTTGGTCCCGGAGACCCAAGGGGTGCACATTTTGTTTTTTATCCGAGCACTACACAGCTGATTCAAATAAACAACTCATCATCAAGCTTTGATTATTTGAATTATCTTTGAAGTGCTACAGCACGTTGGTGCCCAATGATGAGTAGTACTGGGGCATGGAGGCAAACAGAGGGTGGCGTTTGACTGCATAACTGGCATTTGTGAGGTGCGGACGGTAAGCAGCGATGAGGGAGAGGAGGATGGAGGTGATGACTGCGCGAGGGGGTGAAGGAGGAGGGGAGGGTTGGCGTGTGGCGGCACTCACCGACTCCAGGCCCGCTGACAGAGCTGGCTTGCTTGTTTTGAGCAGAAGTGCCGGCAGCCACGGCAGTGCCGTATCCACCCTTACAGAAATCCCCACTCCCTGAAGCCTGGCCCATATCCTCATAGCCTGCAACAGTCAGACACACAGCCGCAGCCCACAGCGTTAGACACACCAAGCAGGGTTAGGGGGGGGGGGGGGGGGGTTTGGCGGGCGGGAGGGAGGCAGGAAGCAGAAGGTGGTGCAGATAACAGAGGTGCTTTTGTGACCAAGTGGATAGAGGGTAGAGAGATGGAGAGATGAGGGTGGAGAGATGGTGGTTTTAAGATTACCTCCATGTGGGATGGGGTGGGGTGGAAGGTGTAGCCAGAAGCCCAACTACAGTTGAATGAGCAGAAGCAAGCAATGGTAGACAACAGAACACCCACCACCCTACACCCCCGTAGGAGGGCCATCGACCCAGTCCACTTCTCCACTCCAAAACAACTAATTACTGTACTAACAAAAAGTACAAAGGGGAAACTAGATATCCTTCCCCATTCAAAAGGATGGTGAGTTGCAGAATCAACTCCCATTTCAGACAAGGGTTCGAAACTTTGTCTTCACATAAAACGCACACCCTGGGAAAAAAATAAAAATAAAATGTAATCACAAGGAGCCTCAAACTAATAATCAATATTGGTCCCAGATCACTCTATAGCTGGCCCATACCAGACAGCACCCATGAAAATGTGGCACCGGATATTTGAACGGGAGCATTTAAAATTTACCTGATATTTGAGAAATGTACCCATTTGGGTACATAAGGTGATTAGGGTGTCGTCCCCCACAATGCTCAAAATGACAGAAATCTAAATGTTGATTATGGTCATTAATCTTAACATAACATGCAAGTCAAAGACACAATGACGTGTGTCTGTCCTTATCGCATACTTTGAACATGTTAGAATAACTGTCAACATGTACTTTTCCTCAGCCAACAAGATGAGTAATGAACTGTAAAAATCACTAGCCTGTGCATAGGAGGAGCATCCGTTTCAAGTTTGGGAAAGCACACTTTCACCCTAAAAATGCACCTTTGCAGTAAAGCATTCCATGCATCATCACATTTGCAGACTTGTGTAAGATTGCATACTATTTGTGATGAGTTGATTGGACAGTCAATTTAGGCTAATAATATAACTCAATCACTGTTCGCAAAAAAGACTGATCAATGCATGGCTGAGCACATACATATATATATATATCTATATATAGGCCTGCGTTATAGCGGACACATTTCTTTCTTTGCAAGGGAAAAACATTTCATGCAATTCTACTACACTTTATATGAGACATTAATTATTTAATACGACAAATGACACAATAGCCTAATCTGCTAAAACTGACAAACATATCAATTAAAACAACGCTGTCCATATTAGGCCTATGAGGAGAAAATAATATATGATGTCCATCTAAACTGGGAGGAGGAAATTAGTCTGAAAACTAACTGAAGTTGAACGAGGATAAAGACTGAATATGTGCAGTGCTCACTAACTGGGGATATGGCCGATTCACTCAATTAAGTTGAGATTTTTGGTTTATGTTTTTATTTTATTTCTGTATATAACTGGAGTAGGCCAATTACGATATATAATTTTGGCAATTTAATTACATTTAATTAAGGAAAACTTGCACTAGTCTTATGGATGTGCCACCTATGAGACTGTCAATCTACTATACCACATAGTAGAAAGGTTTACCTATTCTATTGGTCAGCTTGTCGAGAAAGAAATACGCCAAACAGATCCTGGGACAGTTGATGGGACGATAGATCCTAAATTCATACAAGCAGTAGGACTAGGCAACAAATATTTTTGCAATGAATCTGATGCAACAGATCAGAACTATTAGCTTAAAATGTTGACAAACTATTATTTAACATTATTTGCACAGCTATGCGCACAAGGCAGTAGGCAACGCGCACCTGTGCATTTTGCTACAGGACAATGAAAGAAAGTTGAAAACCAACAGAACATGTCTTATATTGCCTCCACAGATATGGTGGGATTTGCCCTACGCTACTTTGAAGCGGGTAAAACAATACCTCGATTAAGCAGCTATATGTTTTCAAAATGCATACTGCCTCCAGCTTAATGCAAAGTGCTTGCTTATGCATTTGAATGGCGAATGAGAAGCGCGCTTCCATTACCAGTTGAGAAATAAAAATAGCTCTTAAAATCGTGGCCCAAAAATTATTTTTAACATACGATTGCATTTACAATTGTTGCGTAATGAGTGGGCTTATAAAACAGCTGTCTGACAGATTGTATCTGTAAGCATGTGATAAATAACGAACACACACGACAATTTAATTCCACATAATTGTGAAAATTCACCTATAGAACGATAAGCATAACCGGTCAAATGTATTTCCATCAAAAGCATTGGGATTTCTCTTCTCCCGGACAATTGGCCGTTGCTAATTTTATTCATTACCTTCTCCTCTTTTACAGCCAAAAGCCGACTATTTCTGCTAACGGCAACCCTGCTGTGGCGTGGCATGGCATGCCTGATTGGAAAGTTTGGAGTTAGTGCCGTTTCAACCACTAACAGTGTTGAAGAGCGGTTGATCTAGGCAGTTAATGTGAGCAATGTCAGCCTTAGGCACATTCAAACCCAACAAACCTTTGAATGTGAGAGGCTTATTAAATATAAAAAAGTGAAAGCACACATTGTCAACTAAATTTACTTGTAGTTGCATGAGGTGTTGATAGCCATTCTATCAGTGAGTACAGTGTACAGAGTTGGACTGAATGACCCCTGAACAGATGCCGTTCCACAGGGTGTCCCCTCAGGGTGTGTGTTTAGAGTCTTACCAGTGTTGTAACCATGGGAACCGTAGCCGCCGGCCTGCTGGAAGGCAGTTGCCGAGGCATTGACTCCAACGTTCACGCCGTGCTGCTTTGACGAGGTAGGAGCCACCTAGAAACACACACACACACACACACACACACACACACACACACACACAGGTTAGAAGTGAAACTAATATACTTAGTTGTCTAATGTATATAAAAAATATCAGCTGCTAACACATGCCAATTCCTTTTACAGCATACTGGAGTCTCAATTGAAGCGAAAAACTGTGTAGTCCATGTGTCCCAATAATAAACTAGGACAGTTTGCATGTTATATAAACTCACGGGGAACATGGCAGGGCCGTACTGGAAGGTGTTGGGCAGGCCCGGCACGCCGGTGTAGTAGGGCAGGCTGGTGTAGCTGTAGCCGGGGGGCAGCGCTGGGTTGAGGAAGGGCTGCTGCGTGGCGTGGTGCGTCTGGTTCTGGTTCTGCTGCGTCTGCTGGGACAACGTGGTGGCCGGAGCCGGGGACGACGCGTCACCTCGACCAAACTTCGATAAGTCACCTGCCGGAGGGGAATGGGGGAGGGATAGATGAGTGAAGATAACTTCACTGAGATCAGTTAGCGCAGCGGTACAATAACGTAGCGGCGTATATCAGTTCCAGTCAGTCACTGAAACTAAGGTCAGATCCCGGCTGCACACCGTTCTAGAGCACCACTGTCCCCCTGCATCGCCATGGAGACGCAGGACAGGGTCAACTGATGCGTGTTCGTTCCAAACACCAAACCCCTCCTTTCACTGTGTTAGCACTCTGTACATAGTCCATACGATATGAAAGTAGAGGTAGTTCGACACCATAAACGGGCGTTAGAGTGGTGCTCACCTGAGTAAGGGTTGTTGCTCAGGCTGCCGTCTCTGCCAGTCAGTGCTGTGTTGGGGGTGGCAAACGGGATGCTGTAGTAATCCTGAGAAGACAGAAGAGGCATCAGTACGAAAGCACTATCAGACTAGATCCCATTTCATCGCAAAGTTCCTGGAAACAAATGAGAGTTCCAAGAACAGTAACTCTGGCAACAGCATTGCGCAGCTGTTGCTAGAGTTACTAGCAAAAGTAATATTTGGCCAGTCGACGCATGGACGGGTTACATCCAGATAGATTAGACTCACCAATGGTATTCTTGTCTGGAGCATCTGTAGGTCATCATAGCCGTACACCTGAGGCTGAGACACACAAGGCAGTGAGACGAGACAACAGAAGGAAAAACTAACTTTGGGATTTTCCCTCCAATCGCAGTTTACCATTATGAAGCTCTGAATCTGAACTTTTCTAAAAGTGTGAAAAACTGAATATAGAATATTGGACGATATGCGCAGATATAGGCGGTCAGTCACACTTACACAGACCTCATGATATCCAGTGACAAGTACTTACAGGGTAGGCGTGCAGTAGTCCGGGGGCCATTATGTATGGATTGGGCAGGAGAGGGGGCACTCCAGGAGGAAGGTTAGGAGGTGCTTTCCCTGTAAAGAGATCAGCAGGAACAAAACACAAAACATATGAAATAATAGGATGGAAATTATAGTATCAGAAAAAAACAAAAAAAAGAACACCCCATCACATCTCAAATCTAAACCACAGACCCCTGTCTACATTTGGGACGCACACCCCTTAACCAACAACCCATGTCTAACCTGAGGAGACTGCAGAGCTGCGTGAGGAGGCAGAGGAAGCGATAGCCTGGGCTTGTGCTGCTGTGGACATGACTGCGGAGCCTACGGCCGGAGGTCCCATGGAGGCTGCTGTGTGGAGGCCCATGGCTGCTAGGCTGCTGACCGGGCCCAGGCCCAGGCCCGAGGGGGCTGACTGAGACATTGTGTTCACTGAAGAGGGCTGAGGGGCCCCCATAGAAACCTGCTGCGTTGCTGCAACCACCAACGAGGAAGAGGGGACAGAGGAAGAGGGGACCGCCGAGACAGAGGACAGAAAGGAGGAAGAGTGCAAGCTGGAGTCGTCTACACTCTGGTGCTGTAAGGATGGATGAATGGAGAGAAGAGGAGACGTCTATGATAAACAAGATTAAATACCCACTAGGTTAGATTAATGATTTGATGCATCCGCCATCACAGGAAATGCAATCTCTTCTCACACGCTCACCATTAGACTGGCGTTGGATGTGCGGACTTGGGATGGAGCGAGACTGTTCTGTTGTGTAGAAAGGGAACTGGAGAAAGAATAAAACGATCGCCCATCATCAATTTAGTTTAATAAAGAACCATTATCCACTGGCACTGCTACAATCCAAACTCTTCAAATCACTGAAGCCATTTGTTCAAACCATTCAGGGTGCCATCTTACTTGCTGTGCTGAGGCAGGGGCATGGTATTCGGGGGCAGGTCTTCATCATGCCCCAGAGTGCTGTGCGACGACTGTTTGGATGTGGTCAACAAGGACGCCGGCCCTGAGCCACTGTCCGTCAATGTAGCCATGGAGACTGACGTTGACGTGGCCAAATCAGAGACTGATTTCACAGACACTGCAGAGCCTGCTGCAGCTAGACAGAAACAAAGGACAGAGAGGGCGAGAAAGTTAGAGATTCTGGGATTAGTGCCAACCCAGACGGACGACAGCTCTACAATACACACAGTCTAATTGGGCAGATACCATTCCAAACTGTATCCGCTTTAAGGGACACTGAATGAATAGCTGTAAAATAATAATAGAGGACCACAAAATCATAGGCATGGTTCCCGAGTACCGCATGTTAGCACGTTACACGGTTGCCATGCCGGCCATAACCCCCACATTTGTTTGACTTCCTTCACTACAAGCCCACACAGCTATCAAAATGACTCACCTTCCACAGAATGCATCTGTATTGAACTGAATCCATTCTGAAAAAACAAAAGTTGAGGGGGGCTTGTTAGGGTACACTCATTTAGGGGAGTCGTTTCCATAGCAACAGTCCATTCAATAACAGAGGGAGCCAATCGAAGAAAAGTGAAAAACAGAGCAATCACTATTTCTTATTTCTCTAAGAATCAAATCGATATGAATCTCAAGGAGGCCGAGCGATATGAATGGAGGCTCACCTTGTTTTGCACGTCTTTCTGCGGGGAGGAGACGGGGGTGGGGTAGCGCCGGGCCTGGGGAGCCCTCTGGTCGTACATGTCCATCTGACTGGGGTTGGAGAGGGAGGGAATCGCCTCACTGGAGGAGAAGAAGAAGCAGGGAGATTAGATAAAGCCATGGGCTACTTTGGGAAAAGAGAAGGGGTCAACTGTCAAAGCTCAAGTGATATAGATGTTACACATGAGTCTGTGTCTGGTGTTATAGTTGTATAAGACTCATATCTTACACCAATTTTGCAGTGCCTGGTATGACAGATGATGTGTGCTCACCAGCTGGGGCTTGTGTAGAGGCTGTTCTGAACCTGGCTTCCTGGTGTGGTGGTGGTGGGGGTGCTGTCGTACTCCTGGAGCACAGGTTCAGAGCCAAACTGCAGTGCTCCAAACTGCAGGTTCAGCCCAGAGATGTCTGCCGAGCCAGGCATTTCCACCGCAGTCGCTGGAATCTGTAATAAAATATAACAAAGATATGTTTTGATGTCAGGGAAAGCAAGGTAATTTAAGTTATGAAAAAGTAAAGAGCGGTAAAGATGCATAGGGGCTAGGCTAACAGAGTGATGAAAGTGAAGTGAATGTGTGCTCACTGTTTGCGGCGAGTGAGCAAGTGTTACCTATCGAAAATTATTGTTTGGCACAGCATGACCGGCCATTCACACTATGTTGTCCTTGTATCAGTGTTGAGCTGCTACCTTAGTGGTGATGGAGGTCCTCTTCTTCTGCTGCTTGAGCTTGTGCTGTTGCAGTGGCAGGGGGCTGGAGCCCTGGGCGTCCGATGAGCCGGGGGCCACCGCCATCTTAGGGAGGGCGGACGGGGTGCTCTGTGAGGGCAGGGAGGAGGAGACTGAGGAAGGGGGGAGGAAGGCGTCCAACACGGAGGTGGTGGGCTGGTAGGGATGGCGCTTGGTGAAGGGGCTGTGGACCGCAGGCTCCGGCTGCGCCTTCATGTCTGGGGGGAGAGAAAGGGATGGGAGAAAGGAAGGTAGGTAGGGGCTGCACCTGATGGCTATAAAACATTTTTATTCTGAACCCTGCATAGGACATTTAAGATGTCTCCTCTTCAAAAACAGAAAAAATTACAAGTCATGTAGGCATTTCAAACCCTCTGCAAACCAAAGTTAGTCTAGCCTCTTATGAACACCTACTGCTTTACGTGACAACCATAAAACTGCCCCTATGGTCCCAGTATATCTCCTCTTACCATACTGGCCCAGCGCTGCGGAGCTGGTGTCCCAGGAAGAGGGGGTGGGGTTGGGCTGTCCTGTCTGGGACTGCTGGGCGGCCAGCTGGGCCAAGGCCTGGGCAGTCTTAAACTGCTCCAAGAACTGGGAGCCGCTGGTCGTCCCTGTGCTGCCTCCTTTAGGGTCCCCAACCTCCCCGAAGCCCTTCCGCAGCATGTTCACCTGCAATGGGAACAAAAGAGGAAGAAATGAAATTCTGCACGTTTTAGGAATGAGGGTCGGAACAGAATAGAACAGCTGTACTGGTTTATTGCTAGAACTAGTGTTGTCAAGATATTTTACTAACGAGGACATGTAAACATTTCTAAGCTTGTGGCAGTGATGGCAGACTGAAGATGTGAGAATGAGAAATCGCAATATTAAATATCTCTAAAACTGACCAAATAGTAGCACTACACTGTTCAAGTTGGATAATAACCCCAAAAAACATAAGGCTAGAAAAGTTAACTGATAAATATTACAAACCCAGTCAAGGTAAAAACATGTCGGAGAGGAACCAGAAAAAAAACAAAAAAAACTAAGGAGAACCAAACTCCAAGAGAAGGCTACGATACAGACGCCGATATTTATGCTTTCATGCTGCTAAAATCAATAAATTATTAATTTAGTTGAAGTACGCCCAATTTAAGAAATTAAGGAGATGAAGGCAAGCCTCGAAAAAGCTGCGACAATGGAGAAAAACAAGAGATAGTCAATACAATTGAAACGGACATTAAAGAACTTAAAAAGGAGAACATGTTTGAGAGAAGCCTTACTTGGAATACAGACTAGATCCATGCGAGACAATCTGGTACTTATTGGCATAAAAAAAAAAAAAAAAAAAAAAAAAGAAGATCCGTAAAGCGTGGTGAAAGAAATCCTTAAAGTGCTACAGATCCCAGGCGATACTACCGACAAAAGTACGAACGTTTACACTGTTTCGGACAGAGGGGACAGCGATGCAAGCGCCCAATAGTTGCCAAATTTGCATTCTTTAAAGCTAAAATAATGGTTAAAAGCCTGGGCAAAAGACTAGCTGGCACAAGTAGGAATGAATGATCAGTTCCCGAAAGAAATTGCAGAACGGCGCAAAGTTTTGTTCCCGATTTTCAAGGTGAATCTACTTAAAGGGAAAAGTATAACTCTTGTATTCGATAAACTATACATTTATAAACTATTCCAAGACCAAGATTACTCCATGGCTATTGTAAATAATACAAGGTTCCCATAGAGGAGACAAATAAATGGAATACCCAATACTGGTAGGGATTGTAGTAAAAAATAAAAACAGGAACACAAGACAATTGATAAAGATATAAACTACAACTACACTATACCATTCAAGATATGGAATTAGTATTCTACTTTCTATTCATAGCATTTATAAATAGATATGACAGCATTAGAAGAACGGATAATTATTGAAATAATAAATGTATTAACTACAAAAAGGGGTGATATTAATTAACAATAATTATTTACCCGAATTAAATTCTTCAAAAACAGATGAGCAAGGTAGATGGTTTATTTTAAAATATGTTATTGGATCATAAACAGATTTGGCTCAATAATCTATACAGTTCAAATAATGATGAGCCACGCTTCTTTGAAAATATATATAATAATTTAAGCCTACAAGCAGGTAGGTAGCCTAGTGGTTAGGGTGTTGGGCCAGTAACAGAAAGGTTGCTGGTTCAAATCCCCGAGCCGACAAGGTGAAAAACCTGTCGATGTGTCCTTGAGCAAGGCAGGGGCTGACCCTGTAGGTAGGACGTCATTGTAAATAAGAATTTGTTCTTAACTGACTTGCCTAGTTAAATACGGGTTTTAAAAAATAAAGCGATACAATACTATTATGGTGGGAGATTATAATACGGTTGTGTGAATACAGTATATGGAAGATTAAATATCCTGACCTAGTGAGATATACGGTGCATTCGGAAAGTATTCAGACCCCTTGACTTTATCCACATTTTGTTACATTACAGCCTTATTCTAAAACGTATTAACTACATTTTCCACACACAATACCCCGTAATGAAAAGGCGAAAACAGGTTTAGAAAGTTTAGCAAATGTATAAATAAAAAACAAATAACTTTAAGTATTCAGACCCTTTGCTATGAGACTTGAAATTGAGCTCAGGTGCATCCTGTTTCCATTGATCCTCCTTGAGATGTTGACAACTTGATTGGTAAATGTAATTGATTGGACATGATTTGGAAAGGCACACCTGTCTATATAGAAAGGTCCCCCAGTTTGTGTCGCGGCATAGATCTGGGAGAGCGTACCAAAACATTTCTGCAGGAATAAAGGTCCCAAAGAACATAGTGGCCTTCATCATTCTTAAATGGAAGACATTTGAAACCACCAAAGACTCTTCCTAGAGTTCCTCTGGAGATGGTTGTCCTTCTGGAAAGTTCTCCCATCTCTGCAGCACTCCACCAATCAGACCTTTATGGTAAAGTGGCTAGACGGAAGCCACTCCTCAGTAAAAGGAACTTGACGGCCCGCTTGGAGTTCGCCAAAAGGCACCTAAAAACAAGCTTCTCTGGTCTGATTAAACCAAGATTGGACTGTTTGGTCTCAATGCCAAGCGTCACGTCTGGAGGAAACCTGGCACCATCCCTACGGTGAAGCATGGTGGTGGCAGCATCATGCTGTGGGGATTTTGTTTTTTAGAGGGAAAGATGAATGGAGCAAAGTACAGAGATCCTTGATGAAAATCTGCTCCAGACGTCAGACTGGGGCGAAGGTACACCTTCCAACAGGACAACGACCATTAGCACACAGCCAAGACAACGCAGGAGTGGCTTCGGGACAAGTCTGAGTGTCCTTGAGTGGTCCAGCCAGAGCCTAGACTTCAACCCAATCAAACATCTCTGGAGAGACCTGAAAATAGCTGCGCAGCGACGCTCCCCATCCAACCTGAGAGCTTAGGATCTGCAGAGAAGAAATGGGAGAAACTCCAAATACAGGTGTGCCAAACTTGTAGCATTGAGATATACCAAACCGCTATGTACCATTACTACCAGGTTTTAACCACTCCTATAAAAATGGTAGATTATCAGATATTTAAGGTCTGATTTCATTGTCACTGAAACAGGACTGAAGTAAATATAAAAATGCAGCCCATTTTTAAAAAAAATTGGAGGTCCCTTAAATTTCAGTGCCGTGATGCTAAAATTCTAGCAAAATGCATAGCATATAGATTTTAACTTTTTTTTTTATTGTCGGATATTATTCATCCTAAATCAGACAAGTTTATTGCATGGACGATACATTGGAGATAATATAAGACAAGTATTGCAAACAATAGAACACTGGGAAACCAGAACTGGTATTCATAGCTGACTTTTGAAAAGGCTATTTGAGTACGACAGGAATTTATATATAAATGCCTGGAATATTTCAATTTTGGAGAATCTTTTATACAATGGGTTAAAGTTATCTAGGTGTAAAACAGTAAATACTGGCTACTACTCAGAAAGTATTAAAACTGTCAAGAGGAGTAAAACAAGGTTCTCTATCAAAATCAGAACCAACAATAATCTACTTTGTGCATGACACAAGTAATTATTCCAACAATCGTTTACAAACAGATTATTTCACTTATAATTCACTAGATCACAATTCCAGTCGGTCAGAAGTTTACATACACTAAGTTGACTGTGCCTTTAAACAGCTTGGAAAATTCCAGAAAATGGAAGTCATGGCTTCTGATAGGCTAATTGACATCATTTGAGTCAATTGTAGGTGTACCTTTGAAGGTAGGCCTTGAAATATATCCAAACTCAGTGCCTCTTTGCTCGACATCATGGGAAAATAAAAATAAAAATCAGCCAAGTCCTTAAAAAAAAAAAAATTGTAGATCTCCACAAGTCTACGCAAGTATAAACACCATGGGACCATGCAGCTATCATACCGCTCAGGAAGGAGACACGTTCTGTCTCCTAGAGATGAACGTACTTTTGTGCAAATAAATCCCAGAACAACAGCAATGAAGATGCTGAAGGAAACAGGTACAAAAGTATCTATATCCACAGTAAAACGAGTCCTATATCGTCATAACCTGAAAGGCTGCTCAGCAAGGAAGAAGCCACTGCTCCAAAACCGCCATAAAAAGCCAGACTACAGTTTTAAACTCCACATGGGGACAAAGATTGTACTTTTTGGAGAAATGTCCTCTGGTCTGATGAAACAAAAATAGAACCGTTTGGCCATAATGACCATCGTTATGTTTGGAGGAAAAAGGGGGAGGCTTGCATGCCGAAGAACACCAACCCAACAGTGAAGCACGGGGGTGGCAGCATCATGTTGTGGGGGTGCTTTGCTGCAGGAGGGACTGGTGCACTTCACAAAACAGATGGCATCATGAGGAAGGAAAATTATGTGGATATATTGAAGCAACATTTCAAGACATCAGTCAGGAAGTTAAAGCTTGGTCGCAAATGGGTCTTCCAAATGGACAATGCATACTCCCAAAGTTGTGGCAAAATGGCTTAAGGACAACAAAGTCAAGGTATTGAATTTAAGGAGTACCAGAAAGAGATTCTCTTTTTATATATAAATCCTACCTTTGAAGCACATTCATTAGTGAAGCAGACAGTTTTCCTTTCTTAAGCCAATCAAATTTGCTTAGAACTAGTGCCAAGTTAGGTTGTTAGGTAGGCAACATGACAACTTTCTTTATCAAACCAATAATTAGCAAACGCAGGATTAGTTTAAAACAGCCCGCAACATGGTTTGTGAAATTAGATAAAATGCATTTACCGTTTGAGCTAGCGACAAGGCATTTCTTTACTAAAAATGCTGCAAGCATGCCTGTCACACCTGTTATGCTGCATTTGTCCTTTCAGACACTCAGAGGCTTCCTTGCCCCTACATTTTCTTTTTGGGACCCTATATTTTTCTAAACTTAAAAATGTGCTCCTTCAAAAAATTTGTTTAAAAAAATGATAAAAAGCCTGCAGAGGCTGCGTGACAGTATAAAAAATGTTTTTGGTATCATAAGTATTATGACGTTTAAGTACAACACTTAAGCATCACTAAAACGGTAGAACAGGGTGAAGGCCGTTTTGTGTGTGTGTCCTGTGGGCTCACCATGCTGTGCTGTGTGTAGGAGGTGCTGCTGGAGGTGGTTTGGGACAGCGGCCCACCCTGCTTGGAGTTGCTGAAGACCAGTGACTGGGGGAGGGAGGGGGGCTGGCTGGCCTCCATGTGGCCCGGGGCCTCTGCCTCAGAGGATGGGGAAGTCTTCCCCAGCAGCACTGCCAGGTCAATCCTGCAGGGGACAGAGTTATTAGCCTTGTCTGAGCCAGAACAGCCCATAGGGCAAGAGCCTATCTCCTGCTTCTGTAGCGTGAGGCAGCTTGATGTACAAGTACACCGCCTAGACAGGACACTAGCCTATCACAGGTTGAGAAACAGATGCTGTTCTGACTCATGTTAGCAATTTCTGTCCATTAAAATAACATCAAATTGATCAGAAATACAGTGTAGACATTGTTAATGTTATAAATGACTGTTGTAGCTGGAATCTGCCAATATTTTATAGAATATCTACATAGGCATACAGAGGCCCATTATCAGCAACCATCAATCTTGTGTACCAATGGCACGTTGTGTTAGTTACTCCAAGTTTATCATTTTAAAAGGCTAATTGATCATTGGAAAACCCTTTTGCAATTATGTTAGCACAGCTGTAAACTGTTGTGCTGATTAAAGAAGCAATAAAACTGGCCTTCTTTAGACTCGTTGAGTATCTGGAGCGTCAGCATTTGTGGGTTCGATTACAGGCTCCCTCCACAGAACAGCGCAAACTGTCTCTAACCAGAATAGAAAGAGGAGTGGGAGGCCCCGGTGCACAACTGAGCAAGAGGACAAGTACATTAGAGTGTCTAGTTTGAGAAACAGACGCCTCACAAGTACTCAACTGGCAGCTTCATTAAATAGTATCCGCAAAACACCAGTCTCAACGTCAACAGTGAAGAGGCGACTCCGGGATGCTGGCCTTCTAGGCAGAGTTACAAAGAAAAAGACATATCTTCCTCTGTCCAGTGTCTGTGTTATTTTTCCCCTCTTAATCTTTTCTTTTTATTGGCCAGTCTGAACTATAGTTAAGTTGTCATTATATTATAAATGCAACATGTAAAGTGTTGGTCCCATGTTTCATGAAGTGAAATAAAAGGTCCCAGGAATGTCCATGTTTATATGCAACACTTTACATGTTATACAATTAGAAAAAAAAAAAAAAGTATCCTATTTTAACTAGTCAATTATGAGCAGGTGACTTAGTAACACAATACCCTCATCTGGCCTAGGCCTCTCTATATTTTTCACTGACACATGCATGCAAAAAAGACACTCACCAAATCTCTCCCATGGGCGCACACACTGCTAGCCAGTCAAGCGGATCTCTCGACAGCAACAGTTGAAAAATGGTTTTGAATACTGCAGTTTGCAATGCTGCCTATAACATGTAATGTGCCGTTACCGTCATCTTGCTCTCTTAAAGGACGTATAGTGCTAGGCCTGTTGTATAGGTGGAGTTACGGGCCAATTTGCATATAATCCTCCAAGTAAACATGTGGAAATGCATAAAAATCTTTATTTTGAAATTTTGATCTAAATGTCATTTATAGAAAGACATGTGTGATAGCATAACTGAATGGCTGTGTCTGCATTCTGCGTCTAGCCCACCCACCTCTGTCCTGCAGTGATGGTGACATTCTCCTGGGGGAGTGGCATGGCCACACTGGAGGCTGTGAAGATCTTTGTCTCTGACAGCTAGAGATGAGAGAGACGGAGAGATGAGCGATTGAAAATAAAAATAAAAAAGCAATAGGGAAAAAAAAATAAATAAAAGCAAATAGACAAAACTCTCGTATGGGTTAGGTGAAATACCACAGCGTGTAATGTGACATGTCGCGATAAGGGTAACCAGTGGACCAAGTAGAACCCAGGCCTAGATTTATGTTTATCTACACTTGCCATTTACACACACACGCGCACACACGCACACACACACACACGCTTGCTGAGCGAGCCCTCTGGGAACCAGCAAGTTGTGTAAGGTGAGAGTAGTTAAATTCTTCCATAAGATATTTTATATTCATTTACAGGTCATTTTACATTTTATTTAGAGTGTATAGACAGACGGCCTGTAGCGGTCCAGACCGACAATTGTTCATTTGTGATTGTAAAGAGAAATTAGAGAAGTGACCCATAGCCCTTTACTGTTGTGAGGTCTGGGGTCCACTTACCAACCAAGAATTCACTAAATTGGACAAACACCAAATTGAGAAGCTGCATGCGTAAACATACAATACCAGAGCAGAATCGGCAGATACCCGCCTTTAATAATTAAAATTCTACAACCACCTAAAATGGAAGAGATTCCCAAACCTTCCATAACAAAGCCATCACCTACAGAGAGATTAACCTACAGAAGAGTCCCCTAAGCAAGCTGGTCCTGGGGCTCGGTTCACAAACCCCAGAACAGCAACACAAATTGGACCCAACCACATAATGAATCAATTGACACATTGCAAAGAATTTACCAAAATAAAGAGCAAACTGGGATGCTATTTGGCCCTAAACAGTGAGTACACAGTGTGAGAATGCCTGACCCAAAATTAAGGAAAGTTTTGACTACATACAGACTCAGTGAGCATGGCACACTTCCCACAAAATGAGGTGAAAACTGAGCTGCACTTCCTAACCTTGTGTCAAATGCATGACCATAGAGACCCACATTTCCCTCAGATTACACAGACCCACAAAGAATACAATTTTGATAAACTCACATATGTATTGGGTGAAATACCAGTGTGCCCTCACAGCAGCAATGTGTGTGACCTGTTGCCACAAGGGAAACCAGTAAAGAACAAACATGATTGCAAATACAACCCATAATTATTTTTATTTTCCCTTTGCTACTTTATCTGCACATCATTATAACACTGTGCATAGCTATATTGACATTTGAAATGTCTATTCCTTTGAAACTGTTGTAAGTGTAATGTTTACTGTACATTTTTCACTTTTGTTTTTTAAAATCTATTTCACTTGCTTTGGCAATGTAAACATGTTTCCCCATGCCAATAAAGCCCGTAGAATTGAAGAAAGAGAGAAGAGCGAGGAAAAGGAGAGAAGAGGGATGAGAAATATATACTGAACAAAAATGTTTACAAAACATGCAAAGTGTTGGTCCCATGTTTCATGAGCTAAAATAAAAAGATCCCAGAAATGTTCCATACGCCCAAAAAGCTTATTTCTCTCAAATTGTGCATAAATTTGTTTACATCCCTGTTAGCAGTGCTTAATTTGAGCCGGATTCTGCGAGAACAGGATCTGGCACCTCTTTGTTAATTGTCCCACATAAAAAATAAAAAGTAAATGTGAAAGAAGATTTTCAGGCCAGGCCTGATATTCTAAGAGTTGATTCGAGTTGGGTTGGGCTTTTGGTTTGTGTAACATTGTAACCTGTTTGAGACTAATGCATGACTACGGCTGTGTGAGTAGCGCGCCTATATCTCTCACAGAACAACAATGAGATAATTTCTCTTTGATCTCTCTCTCTGCTCTGATAGACATGAGCCTTCAACTCAGCTCTCCAGCATTGCACTTCATTTATTTCTTTATAGAATCCTAGCTGTGTGAAGGGTTCTGGAGGAGCTACAGCACCGCTGAGAAATAGAAATACAAAATGCCAAAAAGTTATAGAATAACTGCAGTCTGTTCAGAAATAACCGACCTCAACTGCAGACCACGTGTAAGCACAGCAGCCCAGGACCTCCACATCCATCTTCATCACCTGCGAGATCTTCTGAGACAAGCCTCTCGGACAGCTGATTAAAGTGTTTGCAGAAATCCTCTCAGGAAGCTCATCTGCGTGCTTGTCGTCCTCCCCAGGGCCTCGACCTGACTACAGTTCGGTGTCGTAACCAACTTCAGTGGGCACATTCCCACCGTTGATGGCCACTGGAGAAGTGTGCTCTTAACGGATTAATCCTGGTTACAACGGTTATGGGCAAATGGTGTGTATGGTACCGTGTGGACGAGCGGTTTGCTGATGGCAACGTTGTGAACAGAGTGCCCCATGGTGGGTTCATGGTATGGGCAGGCATAAGCTATGGACAATGAACACAATTGCATTTTATTGATGGCAATTTGAATGCAGAGATACCGTGACGAGATCCTGAGGCCCATTGTTGTGCCATTCATCTGCCACCATCACCTAATCTTTCAGCATAATGCGCAGCCGCATGTGGCAAGAATCTGTACACAATGAAAATGTCCAAGTTCATCCATGGCCTGCATACTCACCAGACGTAACCCATTGAGCATGTTTGAGATGCTCTGGATTGACGTGTACGAAAGAGTGTTCCAGTTCCCGCAAATATCCAGCAACATTGCACAGCCACTGAAGAGGAATGAATCAACAGCCTGATCAACTCTATGAGAAGGAGAGTCTGATCTACAAGCCCAACTTTCTTTTTTTTTTTTTTTTAAGGTTTTTGACCAACTGATGCACATCTGTATTCCCAGTCATCTGAAATCCATAGATCAGGGCCTAATTAATTTATTTCAATTGACTGATTTCCTTATTTAACTGTAACTCAGTAAAATGTTTGAAATTGTTGCATGTTGCGTTTAGTTCTGTTCAGTGTAGATAGTGTGTATAGAAATGAGGGAGAGCTTGATAGAGTTGAGATAGAGATGAGAAAGAAAGATGGGACGGAAAAGATGAAATCGAGATGAGAGAGAGCATGTTATGTTACCTGTTCATTTTATTTGTTAATTTCAATTTTTTGTCTGTCCATTCACCTTGCTACGGCAATGTAAACACGTTTCCCATACCAACAAAACCAATTGGAGAAAGAGCTAGAGAGAAAAATCGATTAAGTTCAACGCATCAGCATTAAAGCGATCCAGACAGGACTAAATGCATTAGCCGAAAACAAGAGAATAGTAAAGTATAAGGCTTATTTCATTAAGTGTGCTACCTATATCATACCAGAGAGCCTGTTAGATCTGTAGCTATCCGGGCAGAAGCAATGCCAAGTTCAGTGTTCAGGCTTAAGGTTTATTTGAACATCTCGGTACATACAACGCCTTCAGAAAGTAGTCGCACCCCTCAACATGTCCCACATTTTGTTGTGCTACTGCCCAAATTCAAATTCGCCCTCCTGGCTTCGGAGGATCCAGCACCATCGTCCCCTATCCTGACTCCTTCCCAGGAGGATTCTGCCTCAAATTCTTTCTTGGATTCGGATCACCTGATCGAGGGTGTCTGACGCCCCAGATCCTCAGTGAGCCAAAGTGCTTTGTGGCCGGCTCAAGGCGCAAAAACTTCCGGATCTCCCCTGCCATCTCACCAGCAATAGTCGGCAGCTCTATGGTAAGAAACATAACTAGTAAATAGTAGCATTAACTAGTAAATAGTAGCCTACAGCAAAGTGTGTTTAAATAATTTCTAACTTGTTAAATTTCTGCTAGTAGGTTTTTGTTGCCATGTGGCTTTTAGATTGAATGAGCCTGCTAACTGAGGAGTGTTAATTCACCTGTTTCCATACAGGTTTCATTTTAAAACATTATCTTACAAAGGAGTTGTTTAATGTAACTGCTTAACTATTTATCTGTACATGTATTTTTTTTTTTACTAATTATTTTCTCATCTTTACAGGAAAATGCCACAGGCACTAATCGATGTGTGGAGACATTTCACTGCAGCTATTGTAGAAGGAAAAGCTGTGTACATTTGCAAATACTGTGCCATATCATATGTGAATAATGCAACAAAGATGCAGAATCATCTGGCCAACTGGTTCACCTCTGATGCTCACAGGCAATGTGTATTGGAAGAGATTTCTGAATGTTCGTCGCCCAGCATACATCACTCCAACCTGACATGCTTTATCTACTCATTTGCTGGATGCAGAGTTCAAGTGAAGGTCAAGCAAATCATAGAGAAACAAGACTGTATTGCAATCATCTCTGAGGGGTGGTCAAATGTTCGTGGGCAAGGAATAATGAACTACATCTCCACCCCTCAACCAGTATTCTACAAGAGCACAGACACAAGGGACAGCAGACACACCGGTCTCTACACTGCAGATAAGCTGAAGGCAGTCAATGACCTTAGACCACAGAAGGTATTTGCACTGGTGTCCGCCAATGCTGCGAACATGAAGGCTGCTTGGTCTAAAGTAGACAAGTCCCACCCTCACATCACACCCATTGGCTGTGCTGCTCATGCATTGAATCTGCTCCTGAATGACATCATAGCACTGAAAACAATGGATACACTCTACAAGAGAGACAAGGAAATGGTTAGGTATGTGAAGGGTCATCAAGTTATAGCAACAATCTACCTCAACAAGCAAAGTGAGAAGAATAAGAGCATCACATTGAAACTGCCCAGCAACACCCGTTGGGGTGGTGTTGTCATCATGTTTGACAGTCTCCTGGAGGGGAAGGAGTTTCTCCAAGAAATGGCCATATCACAGTCTGCCGATATGGACAGCCCCATCAAGAGGATCCTCCTGGATGATGTATTTTGGGAGAGAGTGGTAAGCAGCCTGAAACTCCTGAAACCTATAGCAGTAGCCATTGCACAGATTGAGGGAGACCATGCCACCCTGTCTGATGTTGACTATGCTTGCAGATGTAAGAGAAAAAAATCCATATTGCCCTGCCCACTTCACTGTTGCTCCAAGCAGAGGAATTTGCAGTTCTGAAATGCATCAAAAAGCATGAAGATGGGCTTCTGCCTGAAGCCCATACACGCCGCAGCGTACATTTTGGACCCCAAGAATGCTGGCAAGAGCATTCTGTCTGGTGCAAAGATCAACAAGACCTATGGTGTAATCACTGCTCTTTCCCCTGTTGCCTCAATGATCCTCCAAATCCCACCAACATCAGCCGCAACTTTTCCTTGTTTAGGAACACACACCAAAGCACGCAACAGGCTGACCAATACAAGGGTTAAAAAAATTGGAGACCATCAGGGCAAATGAGGCTTTTTGAGCCTGACAACGAGCCATCCTCAACAAGGTTGGAAAGTGACAGTGAAGATGAGGCCTCAGTCTGATATTCAAGAGGTGGACATTGAGGAGGTCCAGGGAGAAGATGTCTACTAATGATAAGGTAAAAGGTTTATGTTTGTCTCCATATGATATGGTAAATATATTCAATGAAAAAAACATCTATATTTAAATGGTATTAATATTAATTTGCATATATTCCCCTTCATTCCCACAGAAAGTTTCCACCTCTGAATATTTCCCAAAATGTACAACCCTTATTCTGGTTATAACTGAATCTTGGCTAAATAAGTCTATGCCAGACTATGATGTGTATCTGACAGGTTATAATGTTTTTAGATCTGGTAGAGTTTGCAGAGGGGGTGTCGCCATAAAGCACAATTAAAATGTTACGCTATCCATCACCACCTCTGTCCCTAAACAATTTGAATGTCTAGTCCTAAATGTGGGACTTGGTAAAAATGCCCAACTGACGCGAGGGAATTTATCGCCCTCCCTCTGCCTCCATATGTGGTCTCCGTATGTGGCAAATTGTCTGACCTGCTGTCTAACTATGCCCAATCTGAATTACTGATATTGAGTGATTTTAAATCTAGATTGGTTAATGCCAGTATCTGGTGGGCTGACAGATATTGTACTGAGCTAAACCAACTCGTCCAAAATGTAAACACCCTGAAAAATCCTCTATTAGATATTATTTTAAAAAAATGCATCCCATAATTTTACAGCCAATGGGATATTTGCCAACGAGTTTAGTGACCATTGCATGTATAATAGACATTTTAGGAATTTTTATATGCAAATGTTTTTGTCTGAGTTGGGGTTGAGTGACTGGGGGAGTGTGTAAACTACCTTAATGGTTTTAATTCCCTGTTTAACGTTGTTGCAGATAAACATGTCATACAAAAAACTAAGGGTAAAAGACAGATGTAATCCTTGGCTGTCTGAGAATTTAGAGAAAAAACATTTTGCTTGGGCTAAGGCTAGATTGGCAGTCCTTGAGACGTTCGAGAAAGATGTCTATCCCTGGTTAAAAAAAGCAAAATTAACACATTTATTGAATTATGTATCAGTGGTTGTAATACAGCCAATTTATGGAAAGCAGCCAAATCTTTAAAAAAAAAAAAAAAAAGATTAAAAACTCCACCCACTTTGCCCCAGTAGGTTGACATTTGTGATGCCTTTAATAACCATTTTGCTTCAGCTAGTCACCCGTTTGAATGGATAATCTCTGAAAAAATGTCGCATCCCACTCGAGTCCGTCCTTTAGTCACCTCAGAACAGATTGTGGAGAATGATGCACTGACTCATACTTTATTTTCATTTCAACCCTTTGATGTCTATGATGTACTAAAAGTGCTTTTATAAAAACATAGGGCTGATTCACTTGATCACAGTTAGTGATTATGGTGACACCATTTTCCAGATTCCAGCAGGCACTACTCATAAACCTTGATGCAGTCTACCATTGTGCCATTCATTTTATCACTGGTAACAGTTTAAATACTCACCAATGCATCCTGTATCAAAAGGTCCTTATTAAAGTCCCATAGATTAATTCATTACTCTTTTTGTTTCCAAATGACCTAACTTCATTGCTAACATATAAAAGAATGAGCTACCAAACCCACTCACAGGACTGGTTAACTCTTGAGGTCCCTCTGGTCTCAACCAATTAAGGTAGATTCACTTTTAGTGCCCCCCACTGTATTTTCCTGAATACAAAGTGTTATGTTTGGGACAAAGTCAATACAACACATTACTGAGTACTACTCTACATATTTTCAAGCATAGTGGTGGCTGCATCATATTATGGGTATGCTTGTGATCGTTAAGGACTGAGGAGTTTTTCCCAGGATACATTTTTTTATTTAGGAATGGAGCTAAGCACAGGCAAAATCCTAGAGGAAAACCTGGTTCAGTCTGCTTTCCACCAGGCACTGGGAGATTAATTTACTACTCAGCATGTCAATAACCTCAAAACACAAGGCCAAATCAACACTGAAATTGCTTACCAAGAAGACAGTGAATGTTCCGGAGTGGCTGTGAGTTAAAGTTTGGACTTAAATCTACGGCAAGACCTGAAAATGGTTGTCTAGCAATGAATAACAACCCCAACTTGACAGAGGTTGAAGAAATTTGGAAATAATAAAAATTGGCAAATGTTGCACAATCTCAATACTTATGTAAATTAGATATTTCTGTATTTAAGTTTCAAAACCGTCGCAAACATTTCTAAAAACAGGCTGTAACACTTTTTTTTATATAAAAAAAATAAATAGTAACATCAATGGGTATGAATACTTTGAGGGCGATGTATGCAGAAACATACAATCTGATGTGTCATATATATTTTTTAAATGGTTAAAAGATGAGATCTGCCAAAATATGGACAATACAAAACGGGCATAGTAAAGTTACTCACGTCCTCATTCCAGTCCTCAGTACCCCACTCTTCTGTCGCGCTCTTCCAGGCACCTATAGGAATATAAAGAAAAAAATATATACTGAATAATATGTTTCAAACCAACCAGGCGTCAAACAAAAAAAAGGAGATGTGATGTGTATGGCCTCATAAGATGGCGGTTCAATCTTACAAGGGGCAGAGTCAAACTTGGGTTGGTCATTTGTTCCCTCTACTCCCGCCAAGTACTCAATCCCTACAAGAAAGGAGAAGTTGAGACAAGGTGAGACATGTGGTAAGACTAGAGAGGTGTATACTACGTTTGAGGTTTTAGCGAGATCAACTCTGAGTTCAACTCTGGATAACCGGAACCACGAAAGTAGCTCACCTTGAAGCCAAGTACATTTCTATGGCAACAAATCCTTTATAAACTAACCTGCTAACTTCATTTATTCTGAATGAAGTGTCTGAGCTGCGAGTTGAGGAGCAATTAAATCAGATTCCCTCCCTCTTGCTAAGAATGAGTCATCATCCCCTTCATTTGAGATAGACTGATTAAATATTATTACTCGTTTTTTTTGCACAAAAAATTATAACATTTTAAAATAGAGCTGTTACAGTACACGTATTCATACCGAACAATTCGGTAAGGGGACTTTAGTTTGGCCTGTGAACCCAAATGAATACATACATAAAAAAATAAAAAAAACACATTGAGTCACAAGTGCGCATCTGACACTGAAGGAGACAGTGTCATGGTGCGTTCGTAACCAAGTGGAAATTTGCCACATACAACTTGAGAAAGATCCACTTCAACAGCCCTCAAACTAGTAATTACTAGTGGGAAACTCTATCATCCTGAGCACCCCCTCTCACACATGGTGACCTCTGACCTCACCTACTAAGGAAATGGCCTCAAACAGCAATTTTGGCAGTTAAATGCAAAACATTCATTAAAATCGAATGAGGTTTTTGAACTGATTTGTTTACACATATGATAGCTGTACTTTTAGTTTATTGTCGACACCAAATGGTTTCTCAATGAGTTCACATCATATGAACGCATTCAACTTGTATTTACGACTTCACAACTGGTTATTTCCCACATGGTTACAAAACGCAGCATCAGAGTGGAAACTTGAGGCACATCACGATCCGGTCACAACGCAAGGAACATTTTGAAAGCTGAACATTGTGAATGGCATTACATTTTTTCCAGCCGCACCATAAGTGACCCTAAAACCGTAATACAAACACAACCATTACAACCCTATTAAATACCTATCATATTACACATTTAGTAATGACAGAATGCATTTGAAACTTCACACAGTAAATCTTGTCAGACTTAACGCAATTACTTTATCGATAGGAGTGGGGAAAAAGTGCTTGTGCGTTGATAAGCACACCAAAGACTACATTAACGATAATAAAATAAATACTGCCCTTCTAAAAGCCTATTTCACACCATAGCCTGCTGAATTTGGAAGAATTTTTTCCCCTACATTTTGATTTCGGCACAAATTTAAATGTGGCACTGAGTCGCCAATGAATTGAGGTTTCAGCATTGTCAAAATTGGTCTCTCACACGCACGCCCATTACCAGCCAGCTAGGGCTCCCAAGTGGCGCAGTGGTCTAATGCACTGCATCTCAGCGCAAGAGGAGTCACTACAGTCCCTAATTCGAATCCAGGCTGTATCACAAAACGGCCATGATTGGGAGTCCCATAGGGCGGCGCAGTTTTGGCCGAGGTAGACCGTCATTGTAAATAAGAATTTGTTCTTAACTGACTAGCCTAGTTAAAATAAAAGGTTAAATAAAGAATTTGCAGCAGGCAGACGAGCAAAATCCACCGTCGTAGCACGGATGAAGCCTGAGCAGGAATGTTAAGCTAACTGAAGCTGGCTAGCTTTAGAAATCCCTGAGTAAATCTAGCTTGCATCATAGTATACCCCTCAGATCATTCACAAGCCACGTAAGTTAAGTCATTAGACCCCATGGAGTTACCCGTTATTAACAACTCGACCACCACCGTTTGATAGACTAGCTGGGTTTTCTAACATCTTGCATAAACCCATCTTTCTGATTCTTCTCGGTCTACAGGAAGTGTTTTTGGACTAGGCACTAGCTTGGTTTCTTAAAATGGCTCCTTCCTCTGGCTCTAGATAAGCTAGATGGACTTTCTACAATCTTGCAGAGATATAAAGTTGAAGTCTGAAGTTTACATACACCTAAACCAAATACATTTAAAAACTCGTTCACAATTCCTGACATTTAATCCAAGTAACAATTCCCTGTCTTAGGTCAGTTAAAATCACCACTATTTTAAGAATGTAAAATGTCAGAATAATAGTAAAGATAATTATTTATTAATTATTTCTTTCATCACATTCCCAGTGGGTCAGAAGTTTACATACACTCAATTAATATTTGGAAGAATTGCCTTTAATTTGTTTAACTTGGGTCAAACGTTTCGGGTAGCCTTCCACAAGCTTCCCACAATACGTTGGGGGAATTTTGGCCTATTCCTTCTGACAGAACTGGTGTAACGGAGTCAGGTTTGTAGGTTTCCTTGCTCACGCACGCTTTTTCAGTTCTGCCCACAAATGTTTCTATAGGAATGAGGTCAGGGCTTTGTGATGGCCACTCCAATACCTTGACTTTGTTGTCCTTAAGCCATTTTGCCACAACATTGGAAGTATGCTTGGAGTCATTGTCCATTTGCAACCAAGCTTTAACTTCCTGACTGACGCCTTGAGATGTTGCTTCAATATATCCACATAATTTTCCTTCCTCATGAAGCCATCTACTTTGTGAAGTGCACCAGTCCCTCTTGCAGCAAAGCACCCCCACAACATGATGCTGCCACCCCCGTGCCACAGTTCTATTTTTGTTTCATCAGACCAGAGGACATTTCTCCAAAAAGTACAACCTTTGTCCCTGTGTGCAGTTGCAAAATGTAGTCTGGCTTTATGGCGGTTTTGGAGCAGTGGCTTCTTCCTCGCTGAGCGGCCTTTCAGGTCGATATAGGACTCGTTTTACTGTGGATATAGATACTGGAGGAAACGGGTACAAATGTATCTTCACGAGGTCCTTTGCTGTTGTTCTGGGATTGATTTGCACTTTTCGCACCAAAGTATGTTAATCTCTAGGAGACAGAACGCGTCTCCTTCCTGAGCTGCGCAGTCCCATGGTGTTTATACTTGCGTACTATTGTTTGTATAGATGAAAGTGGTACCTTCAGGCATTTGGAAATTAATCCCAAGGATGAACCAGACCTGTGGAGGTCTACAATGTTTTTTCTGGTTTCTTTTGATTTTCCCATGATGTCAAGCAAAGAGAGTTTGAAGGTAGTCCTTGAAATACATCCACAGCTACATCCTCCAATTGACTCAAATTATGTCAATTAGCCTATCAGAAGCTTCTAAAGCCATGACATTTTCCAAGCTGTTTAAAGGCAGTCAACTTAGTGTATGTAAACTTCTGACCCACTGTAATTGTGATAGTGAATTATAAGTGAAATAATCTGTCTGTAAACAATTGTTGGAAGAATGACTTGTCTCATGCACAAAGTAGATGTCCTAACTGACTTGCCAAAACTATAGTTTGTTAACATGAAATCTGTAGAGTGGTTGAAAAACGAGTTTTAATGACTTCAACCTAAGTGTATGGAAACTTCCGACTTCAACTGTATGAAGTGTCTAGGCCTAGGTTGGGTGGTTTTGGACTGGGGCTAAGCAGTAGCTGGGTTCCTTACTGGGTCCTTCCTCTGGCTCCAGGTTTCCTGTGTTGTTCCAGGTGCTTCCCCCGCCGTAGCTCTCCTCTGTCTGGGTTGGCTCAGCGTAGTCTGCCGGGTTGAACGTTCTGCAAGAGAGAAGAAGCCGTGGTTTTGAGCACAACCACTTCCTATGAGTCTACCAACCTGAATATTTGACTGGGGGGGGAGATATACTGTAAAGGAGGAAGTAAGTAAGCAGCGAGATAGAGGAAGTGATTGAGGAGATCTGATGTGTAGCAGACAACATTCATCTGAGAAATGTCAGGATGACAGATTCAAAAATACTGAAGGAGAACCAAGGAATGGAAAAAATAATCCGGGCAGTGCTTTATTTTTCCTCAACTCTTTCTCTGGCACTGTGTGCAGTGGCAAAAAAACAATGTTTTTCACAAGTCTTTCGACGCATCATTTCACACCATGTCTTCAGCGACAATTATAGAAAAGCACACATTTTAAAAATGACTGTTCTCTTGCTTCTTTCAGGCTCAGGCACACCAATTGTACAGTGCAGTTCAGTAGACTGACTTCAGCAGTTTTCAGGATCTGACGAATTCAGACTATTCATGTTTGACTAGCTCCCAATGAGAACCAACAATAACAGGAGTGCTGTAGATTGGCAGGGAGGGACTCTTGATTGAACCACTGGTCACGACCATTTAAATACTGTATCCCCAAAATAGTATAATGTAATATTTCTACTGTAAATTGTATTTTAATTTAGCTTGAGTAAATTCCCCAGTGTAGAGATGTATATATTTACATTTTTGATACTGCTACAGTGCCATTTGGGTTTAATTGGATTCGTCCCACCGTTCTTGCTTTATTACCTCAGTTTCTCCACACCCCCCCACCCCCCCTTATACATTTTGATATTTGACTGCATTGTTAGTAACATAAGCATTTCAATGCACCACTAGAACAAACTAAACTGTAAGCAACCAATAAACTTTCATTTGAATTATGAGGCTCGTGTGAACAGGTTTACCCTCAATGTTCAAGAGACAGCTGTCATTTAATTCCATATCGTGTTACAAGGGTGCACGTCATTTTGGTTTCATCTGCCCTGATACCCTGTGTGTCTATCTCCATCCTTCCCTCTCTCGTGGCATTTGGCAGAATGATCCCCCCAACAGATAGCAAGATTGACACACTGACACACCAGTGGCGGTGCACTCACCTCTCATCTCCTGAAAAATCATATCTGGGCCCCTTATCAATCTGGCTTTAGAGGAAAAACAACAGCAACGATTACAAGCAGCACAACGGGGACAGATGGGGATGCAGTGTGTGGTTTTAGACTTCATTATTTTACAAAGGAATGTAGGGAAATCACATGCATGGATAAGTCACTACACTCAAACGTCTGCAACACACGTCTGTGAACACTGCATTGTTGGGGCTGTGTCACTTTCTATAGGTGTAGCTGGTAGACTAAAAATGGGGAAAACAGGGCTGCCAAACAGTCAAAATTAAAAACTGTTCCATAAGTAACAACAATTGCATTATGATCAAGAGAGGAAGCACAAGTTAAAAACCAACAGAACACACTCATGCAAACACAGGCTCCCAAAGGCCACAAGAGCGGAAGCAACACATCCTAAGAGGGACAGGTTGGGGACAACGCAACAAACTGCCTGGCTGTCCAGTCTATGCAAGCCTATGGTGCTGGCTCACTCACGCTCCAGGTTAGTCACTATCCAGACCAAGCCAAACTTGAGCACACATATACAGCGGCTGACTGGAGCCGTTCTGCCACAGCAAACGCATTGGCCGTCAACCTCTAAATTATCCCTATTAAACTGTAGAATAAAATTAAGATAATTTGTTTCAACTTAAAATGAAAAGGACTGATGCAGTTGAATTAGCCATTAAGACACAATTTTCCCATTTTATGATCAGTTCATCATTTATTTATTTTTTGTCCCACAAACCAAGGTGCTTCAGACATAAAATCACCATTAATTATATCAAAAGGGATGAAATTAACATGCAGGTTTGTCTTTGAGGAAGCGTTTCAACCTGCTGCACCCCTGGGAAAGAGCCCACACTAGCAGCGCCCACTCATCTAAACCCCATAAAGCCTGGTCTTTGAGAACCCTAGAACTAGTAGGCTGTGTCATCTCACTGGGGCTTAATGCTATTACTAACACCTAGGAGGAATTATATAGCCAACAATGGTACTAATTATATACAAAGTGAAACAAGATGTAAAGTGAATTTGAAACTTCTCATTATCAAAGCCGGTTTAAAGGGCTGCTTACAATCTAGTCACTGTGAGCCTTGTCAAATCAAATAAAAAATATATAGTATATGACATCTAGGGTGCTCAAATGACCAGAGTTGGGTAAGAGGCAATGCATACAGACAGACAATACAAACAACTCACACACAAACCAGTGCTCCATTTAACCCAAAGTGAAGGACAGGGAACACCACGTCAGAGACACAGAGAGCAGAATCCCAACAATCTCAATGCTCACCAATTGATCTACAATATCTGACTTTAATGCAAATACAACATTCACAGACCAAAGAGCTCAGATTGAGTTAAATAAGGGTTCATGTAAAGCCCACGCCTTTCAACTTGATTTGGCCAATGTATATTCTTCCTCCATTGGATTAAGGCTTAAAATGGGCCAAGCCCTGCTCTCTGGTGACTATGGCAAAAGGGAACATAAATCCTTCTCTGTGAGCAGCACAGGCGTTCACTTACCCCATGCCCTGCGCTGAAAACCTGCCCCCTCGCCTGCCTCGCTCCCGTTCTCCCCCTAGAGAGGGGGGGGGACAGACAAGTTACCCAACTGACCAAAGAAATAATACTACAAAAACGTTTAATTGGTCTAAAATCGGTACAAGCTGCACATTGAGTGCATATAGGCCTCAAATTTACTGTTAAATTATTAATACATGGCTACTAGCAGTAGGTATTATATTTAAAGTTAGCGATCTAACTCATGTGTATTGAGTTTACCTTCTCAGGTACTTGAATTAGCCCATGTGATGTCAGTGCACATGATGTATGCAAATTCATCTCAAAGTCAAAACATTTTGGAGCCCTAT
The DNA here is from genome assembly GCA_023634145.1 of Thymallus thymallus. NCBI lineage: Eukaryota > Metazoa > Chordata > Actinopteri > Salmoniformes > Salmonidae > Thymallus > Thymallus thymallus. The sequence continues at coordinate 6,038,442 of CM042396.1, read as the reverse complement.
TTCTACAGTAAATTATAAACAGCCTAATTGTCAATCCAACATTCATGACAATCACTAGAATATGGTGCACATCAAAATATCTTTTATCATGCGTTCCTGACAAAAATCATAGACTGGTGCCACCAACTGAAAAGGGTAGTGGCACCAGTGTAAAAGGTTAGTCCGGAGCCCTGGAATGCTATGACATCTTTGACACAGTAGATGGGGCGTTTATGTTGGGACCTTGTTTCAGGAGTCCAACCAACGGCTCTTGCCAACGATGGCGGGACTTACCTCTTCCTCTGCCCCTCCCCCTGTGGCCTCGCTCTGTGCCCCTGCCTGCTATCCCAGCAGCCTTTCCTCCATCCAGACCATTCTCCTGTACACGGACTGAGAGGAGAGGGAGGGTGCAGTAGAGGTAGTGAGGGAAAACAGATGTGTGTGGAGTCAGAAATTACGTTTGAAGTTAGACGTGTCTGTTCAGTCGCTACAATCCAGAATTCGTTTTTCAGGAATCTAAGGTGAGAATGTTTGTAGCACACACTGTCCCCTCCTTCATGACAAGGGCAGGAGCTAAGAAGGGTCTAATGGTGTGCCAGTGTCACTTCCCATGACCCTAACGCAAAGGCATGTGATTCCTACTCACACTCTCGTCCCCTGCTAGCCCCTCTGCCCCTGCGTGGGGCCCCACCTCGACGACGTGCCACGTCCCTCTCTGCTCCCCTCTCCCTGTTCTCCTTTCCTTCCTCTCCGGTCTCGGCATGGCCAGGCTCCTTCTGACCGGACACTCCTTTCTTCTTCCCCACCATCTCCCAAGAGTCCTGAGGAGAGAGGTGAGGTGACAGACAGGGTTCAGTTTGATTATGTTAGGGGAGAATCTGAACTTCCACTTAAAAGTCCCAAAAATGTTTTAGTTTCCCAGATGAATGCATACCTACACTACCGTTCAAAAGTTTTGGGTCAGTTAGAAATGTTCTTGTTTTTGAAAGAAAATCAAAATATTCAGAAATACAGTGTAGACATTGTTAATGTTGTAAATGACCATTGTAGCTGGAAACTGCAGATTGTTTATGGAATATCTACATAGGCCCTCAGACACCCATTGTCAGCAACACTCACTCCTGTGTTCCAATGGCACGTTGTCTTAGCTAATCCAAGTGTATATCATTTTAAAAGGCTAATTGATATTATAAAACCATTTTGCAATTGTTAGCACAGCTTAAAAAACTTGTGCTGATTAAAGAAGCAATAAAACTGGCCTTCTTTAGACTAGTTGAGTATCTGGAGCATCAGCATTTGTGGGTTCGATTACAGGATCAAAATGGCCAGAAAAAAATTACTTTCTTCTGAAAGCTTTTTCTTTGCAACTCTGCCTAGAAGGCCATCATCCAGGAATTGCCTCTTCACTGTTGACATTGAGACTGGTGTTTTGCGGGTACTATTTAATGAAGCTGCCAGTTGAGGACTTGAGGCGTCTGTTTCTCAAACTAGACACTAATGTACTTGTGCTCTTGCTCAGTTGTGCACCGGGGCCTCCCACTCTTTCTAGTCTGGTTAGAGCCAAACTGGTGTTCTGTGAAGGGAGTAGTACACAGCTTGTACGAGATCTTCAGTTTCTTGCCAATTTCTCACATGGAATAGCCTTCATTTCTCAGAAGAATAGACTGACGAGTTTCAGAAGAAAGTTCTTTGTTTCTGGCCATTTTGAGCCTGTAATCGAACCACAAATGCTGATGCTCCAGATACTCAACTAGTCGAAAGGACAGTTTTATTGCTTCTTTAAATCAGCACAACAGTTTTCAGCTGTGCTAACATAATTGCAAAAGGGTTTTCTAATGATCAATTTGCTTTTTTTAAATGATACACTTGGATTAGCTAACACAACTTGGCATTGGAACACAGGTGTGATGGTTGCTGATAAATGGGCCTAAGTAGATATTCCATTAAAAAAATGAAAATTCTAAGTGACCCCAAACTTTTGAACGGTAGTGTAATTGAAAATATGACTTTAAGTGGAAGTTAAGATTCTCCCTGTAGTGAGCTGAATGGGTAACCTTGTTTACTCACTCTCTTTGGCCCAACTACTAAGCCATAACACAAAAGCCAAACTCACAGTATCTGGGCTACCCTCCAGCAACACGTTGATGGCTCTGTTGACATCCCCATTGCAGTCATGCAGCGCAATCATAGACTCATCCTGGTCCTTGCCTGTGATGTCAATCAGCTGGACAGGGGGAAACAGTCTTCAGTGAGTATATACCCCTTGACACTCGTACTCATAATACAGGTTGAAAATAGCAGATTAGGGCACTAATAATAAGCGCTTAAATTGGAACACAGTGGCTGTAAAATAACATCCTATAAAATGTCAGCTCAGGCTCTGCGTTTCACAACCCTGTATGGGTTTTGACTGACAGACGATCTGAACACTACAACAAGTTGCCAACATCCCTCCCACTAAAATGGGCAACTTTTGCACATTTGGCCTCCCGAGTGGCGCAGTAGTCTAAAGCAGACACGTTAACTTCCGGGTTAAGCGAGCAGTGTCAAGAAGCAGTGTGGATTGGCAGGGCCATGTTTCGGGGGACACATGACTCTCAACCTTGCGCCTCTCCCGAGTCCATATGGGAGTTGCAGCGATGGGACAAAACTAACTACCAATTGGATATCACGAAATTAGGGAGAAAAAGGGGTAAATATAAAAAATAAAACAATCAAAATGTACATTAAATGCTGTAAATTAAAGAGGACTTTGTATTTTGAAAGACGAGGGCCATTTTTGGATTTCACAAACAATAGTGTGATGGTGGGGATGTAGGGTTGTCCCCAAAGACAAGTTCAAAGTTCAAACACTTTATGACTCAAAGAATAGTTCATTGTAATTACTTGTACGGCCACAGACATGTTAGTTCTGTCAAACCATTGTAATTGTTTGTCTTATGTTGCACTTACCCCACATTTTTCAGGAATATTCTTATGTTTCTGAATGCATCCAGAGTATTTTAAGATTGTTTGCAGCGAAAAGTACAGTAAATATAAAATGCACATAACATCAACAGTTTGTATTCAGTCTCGTGTCAGGTGAACCTGTTGTGTCCAACTTGTCTAATCATTTCCCCATAATCTCCAAACTGTTCCCTATGAATTGCTACCATGCTTATGTATATGCTTTTCATATTTATTCCGTAAGAAACGTTTCAATTTAGCCCTATCCTTACAGGCCAATTTAACTGACTTGCCTAGCTAAATAAAGGTTAAAGAAATACAAAAAATATATTAAAAAAATTCTCACAAGTGTCAAGGGTTATGGAACATTTTCTTTGATGCATTCATACTTTAAGCCCTGAAGTAAACCTAAGCTCTAGCTACCAGACCAGAGCAAAAGAGGCTAAAGGTGGTTTGAAGCTACATGTAAGGGCACTTCTAGATCTCTATGCTTGTACACTAATGTAACCGCCCTCCCTTCACGCAGAAAAAAAAGTGTCTAAATGGTGCTGGGATGCTACATGTGATGAAGGGTGAGCAATGTTTTTACCTGCTTAACTTTTTCTTCAAAATCAGCATCATTGTGGTCCGAAATCATCTGCGCGAGTCGGATCTGCTCAGCAGTGGCCTGTGTGGAGAGAAGGTGGAACGTCAACTTCTGAGTGACCACAAAGCCTTTTAGGAGTGTTTCAGGTCATTTCAAATTACAGCTGTTTATCAACCAATTACGTATTGGTTAGGTACCACATGTAGCTCTTCCATCACAATCAAGTTAAAACAATTAAGGGCTCTATTCAATTCTTTATCGCGGAAGTGAAATTTAAAGGAAATATTCCCAAGTTAGCGGAGACTGTATTCACGGTAAACGCTGAATGTTGGCTCAATCAGAAATTACCTTTACCTTTCTATAAATCAATTAATTTTATTGGTCACATATACATGTTTAGCAGATGTTATTCCAGCTCCGACAGTGCAGTAACACCTAACAAATTACACAACATATACCCAAGATAGTGGAATAGTATAGAATACAGTATATACACACACACACACACACACACACAAGATGAGTAATGCAAGATGTAAACATTAAAGTGACTAGTGTCCATACCTTAAAGTAGCCAGTGATTTCTAGTCTATGTCTATAGGCAGCAGCCTCTAATGTGCTAGTGATGGCTGTTTAAACAGTCTGATGACCTTGAGATAGAAGCAGTTTTTCAGTCTCTCGGTCCCAGCTTTGATGCACCTGTACTGACCTCACCTTCTGGATGATAGCGGGGGGGAACAGGCAGTGCCTTGGGCGGTTGATGTCCTTGATCTTTTTTGCATTCCTGTGGCATTTGGTGCTGTAGGTGTCCTGGAAGGCTGGTAGTTTGCCATTGGTAATGCGTGGGGCAGACCACACCAGCCTCTGGAGAGCCTTGCGGTTGCGGACAGTGCAGTTGCCGTACCAGGCGGTGATACAGCCCGACAGGATGCTTTCAATTGTGCATCTGTAAAGGTTTGTGAGGGTTTTAGGTGCCAAGCCAAATTTCTTTACCCTCCTGATGTTCAAGAGGCTCTGTTGCGCCTTCTTCACCACACTGTCTGTGTGGGTGGTCCATTTCAGTTTGTCAGTGATGTGTACGCCAAGGAAATTCAAGTTTTTCACCTTCACTGCAGTTCCGTTGATGTGGATAGGGGGGTGCACCCTCTGCTGTTCCCTGAAGGCCACCATCTCCTTTGTTTTGTGACGTTGAGTGAGAGGTTATTTTCCTGGCACCACACTCTCAAAGCCCTCACCTCCTCCCTGTAGGCTGTCACGTCATCGTTGGTAATCAAGCCTAATACGGTTGTGCCGTCCGCAAACTTGATTGAGTTGGAGGCGTGCTTGGCCACGCAGTCATGGGTGAACAGGGAGTACAGGAGAGGGCTGAGCACACACCCTTGTGGGGCCCCAGTGTTGAGGATCAGTGAAGTGGAGGTGTTGTTTCCTACCTTCACCACCTGGGGGCGGCCCGTCAGGAAGCTCCGTAAACACACCAGCCAGCTGGTCTGTGCATGCTCTGAGGACGCTGCTAGGGATGAAGTCTGGCCGGCAGCCTTGCGAGGGTTAACACGTTTAAATGTTTTACTTACGTTGGCCACGGAGAAGGGAGAGCCCACAGTCCTTGGTAGCGGACCGCGTCTGTGGCACTGTTATCCTCAAAGCGGGCGAAGGCGTTTAGCTTGTCCCGAGCAAGACATCTGTCTCGGCGACGTCGCTAGTTTTCCTTTTGTAGTCCGTGATTGTCTGTAGACCCTGTCACATACGTCTCGTGTCTGAGCCGTTGAATTGAGACTCCACTATGTCTCTATACTGACATTTAGTTTGTTCTATTGCCTTGTGGAGTAAATAACTACTGTTGATATTCTGCCATATACCCAGTCACCTTGCCATGGTTAATGCAGTGGTTTGCGCTTTTCAGTTTCGCGCAAATGCTACCATCTATGTACGGTTTCTGTTAGGGTAGGTTTAATAGTCATAGTGGGTACATCATCTCCTATACACTTACTTATAAACTAAAACGCAAGCTACCCGGAACATATCCCAGTACACGTGATCATAATCCTGAAGAGGGATTCCGATTGGTCAGACCAGCGTTGAATAGTCCTTAGCACGGGTACTTCCCATTTGAGTTTCTGCTTATTGGACGGGAGGAGCAAGATGGATTTGTGGTCAGATTTGCAAAAAGGAGGGCGAGGGAGGGCTTTGAGCATTCCGGATGTTTGAATAGCAATGGTCGAGAGTCTTAGCAGCGCGAGTACTATGGTCGATAGAACTTCGGCAGCCTAGTCCTCAAATTTGCTTTGTTAAAATCCCCAGCTACAATAAATGCAGCCTCAGGATTTGGCTTTCAGTTTTCATAAAGTCCAATGAAGTTCTTTGAGGGCCGTCATGGTATCAGCTTGAGGGGGGGATAGAAAACAGCCGTGACAATGACTGAGGAGAATTCTCTTAGGAGATAATACAGTCGGCATTTGATTGTGAGGTGCTCTAGGTCGGGTGAACAAAAGGACTTGAGTTTGTGTATGTTACTACAATTGCACCATGAGTCATTAATCATGAAACACACACCTCCACCCGTCTGCGCGACGGACTGAGAATCCTACTGGCTCCACCGAATCCGACAGAGTAATGTTTCTGTGAAACTAAGTATGTTACAGGCCATGATGTCTCTCTGGAAAGAAATCCTTGCCCTGAGTTAGTCAACTTTGTTATCCAAAGACTGAACAGAGAGTAATATACACGGAAGCGGTGGGTGGTGTGTGCCCTCCTACTGGTTCGACTTACGCCACCGAGGGCAGCGATGTTTTGGGTCAGCCTCTGGAATAAGTAAAATTGCTCTGGGGAGAGTGAACAAAGGATCTGCTCCAGGAAGTCGTATTCCTGGTCGTAAAGCTGGTAGTTCTGGTGAGTTACCGCCACTAATATCCAATAGTTCTTCACGGCTGTATGTAAATGACAAAACATTTCCTGAGCTAATAACGTTAAAAAAATAATAATAATAGTACATAAAAACTAAATACTGCAAAGTTATCTAAGAGCTAATCAAGAGGTCGTCATCAGCATGATGAAAAATTCCACAAGTGGGTGATTCTGACATTATATTGTCCAGAAGTGTTTTTTTTTTTTTTTAAACTAGGTGATTATTTCCAAAGCACTAGTCAATTAAGTCTGCCGAGCCTCTCCTGCTAGATCTACTGATATGACAGACACCGCCCTGTCAATCACAAAAAGAGCGATGACGGGGAAGCAATGCTGGTTTGACAGTCTGCGGTCTGTCCTGCCTCCAGGTACTTGTGGGCAGTGTGATTTGTGCGCTGTGGTTGCTTGTAGTCGAGCCCCTCTGCCCCTGCGTGTAGTGGGAGGGCATGATGCTTCATCATCTGCAAAATAATTTCAGGGCTCTACAGCGCAACCATTTTACTCGCATATGCACCTAAAAATGTATTTGTGCAAACTGAAAAAGTTATGACCAAGTATGTGCTAGTTGTGATTTAGAGCAACAACAAAAAATGCTGTAGCTACACTACATGACCAAAGGTATGTGGACACCTGCTTGTCGAACATCTCATTCCAAAACCATGGGCATTAATATGAGGTTTTTCCTCTCGCTGCTGCTATAGCAGCCTCCACTTCCCACTATATGTTGGATCATTGCTGCTGGAACTCGGGGCTCCCAAGTGGCTCAGCTAAGGCACTGCATCTCAGTGCTAGAGGAGTCACTCCTGTATGACAACCGGCCGTGATTGGGAGTCCCATAGGCCTTGCTTTGTGCATGGAGGCATTGTCATGCTGAAACATGACAGGGCCTTACCCAAACTGTTGCCACACAATTCAAAGCACTGAATAGTCTTGAATGTTATTGTATGCTGTAGCATTAATATTTCCATTCACTGGAATTAAGGGGCCTAGCCCGAACCATGTATCCACACTTTCCTTTCCTAAATGGAGTCATCCCTACTATTTACATTGTTTTGTTCCCAAGGTTGGTTGTTTTTCAATGTTTGTTAGTTGAGTCTGCTGCTTCAACTGATTACGAAGAGATGCTGTCTACTACTAGTCAGATCCAAAATCTCAAAGGCAATTTGAGTGGTCACGTAACCACCCGACCCCCCCTCACCCTCCCTTAAAGTGTTAGATTAACATTTAGTCATCTGATAATTTAGTTAAGAGACACGGGTCACAAAATGTTTTAATAAATTGAGCAGACATTACCCCACATTACTTCGTACTAATACATTTTTTGTTTTAGAAACATATAGCATGGTCTTTATTTTTTTTAAGGTAATAACAAGAAAAATATTTTGGCAGGTAAAATCAATAAATAATTATTCCAAACAGGCCCTGGAACCAAAGAATCAGCTGTTGGGTTGGTCAGTGTGTGTGGTAACGACGTAAACTACATCCAGTGTGGGCAGAAGAGTCGAGGGCAGGGTACCAACCTGAGGTCTCTGCTTGTGCTGTGTCTGCTGCTCCCAGCTGCCGCAGGCTCGGTTTCCGCCCACCGATGTCATCATTTACAGTATGTACAAATAACAGTATTTACAAAGGAAAAAGACCTGAGAAAGAAAGGTGGGAGAAAGGTTCTGTGTCAATTTCCATTTGGAAAATCCAACTGACACCATGCATTTTTGTTGGCTCAGTGGAACAAATTAGTAAGGTTGGGTGTGGGGACATCACCGCTGATTTAATGGTAAATTATTCACTGATTACAGGATGAATATTGTGAAGTAACACCAGGGTTAGTTATAAAACTTGGTAAGACTGCTTATGGCAGTATTGCAGTTCCTGAGAATCTGGGCCTTGGTCAGGGAAGTGACAAAGAACCCGATGGTCACTGACAGAGCTCCAGATTTCCTCTGGAGATGGGAGAATCTTCCAGAATGACAACCATCTCTGCAGCACTCCACCAATCAGGCCTTTATGGTAGAGTGGCCAGACAGAAGCCACTCCTCAGTAAAAAGACATGACAGCCCACTTGGAGTTTGCCAAAATGCACCTAAAGACTGTCAGACCATGAGAAACAAAATTCTCTGGTCTGATGAAACCAAGACAGAACTATTTGGCCTGAACACCAAGCGTCACATCTGGAGGAAACCTGGCACCATCTCTACGGTGAAGCATGGTGGTGGTGGAAGCATCATATTGTGCAGATATTTTTCAGCGACAGGAACTGGGAGACTAGTCAGGATCAAGCACACTGCAAAGACAACGCAGGAGTGGCTTTTTTTGCTTTTTCATGGGGTATTGTGTGCAGATTGTTGGGGGAAAAAACAAATATCAATTTTAGAATAAGGCTGTAATGTAACAATGTAGAAAAAGCCAAGGGGTTTGAATACTTTCTGAATGTATGCATGGAGCATAATGTATTAACAGTTTTATTCACATGTACTGGTGACAAATAATATATTCAGATTATCACATAGATTGTAATAGACACCTATGACGTGTGTAAAATACTTTTTTGAAGATTGTACTGATTATGATGAGCTAATGCTAAGCTATTTGCCAGCTATGTGTGGTGCCATGTTTGTTGACATTATACAATGCATTCTTGGTGTCAAGTAAACATCCGTCAGATCAAAGATGGTATAATGAGGTGAAGGAAATGTTCACAAATCTTCTAGTAACATTTTTCATAGATATAATTTTTCACGATATATTGAATCGTTCTGGCAACATCGCAATATTAATTTTGCGCACGTTGGCTGTACCTGCACCAAAACGGCAGTATTTTTCCTTGGTAGCTTGTTCTCCATCTTTTTAAATAGGGAGCCAATATGTTTTTAGCACTTTTATTATTTAACCTTTAACTAGGCAAGTTAGTTAAGAACAAATTGTTATTTACAATGACGGCCTATCACGGACGACGATGGGCCAATTGTGTGCCGCCCTATGGGACTCCCAATCACGGCCAGGGACTGTAGTGACGCCTCTTGCACTGAGATGCAGTGCCTTAGACCACTGCGCCACTTGGTTGTATAGATAACTGGAGCCCACAGCTTTCCGCCAGTATCGCAGAATATTAGCCTGAAACCATGAGGTTAATCTAACCTGGTCCTTGGGCAGTTGATTAAACTTAATTTGGTGGTCTTTTTCTCCTACTATTGTATGTATCATAGGAGTAATGAGAGTACCTTACTCAGTACCTTACTCTAGGCATGGTTAAGTTAAGCCCTACCTCTCCTTAAGTGTCTATTTTCAATTATGGGTTTTGTAGAAATAGGCGGGGTTTATGACTTTGTGGCTGTGGTAACGACCTATCCAACAAGATGGTTAGCTAATTTTAAACAATTTGGTTCTAGCTAGCTAACTGCCCAACCAAAGTTACACCTAACTAGGTAGTTACTTTACTTGGGATATAATAGTTAGTTTTAGTATATGCAAATAGGGTCCGATGAAATTTGAGATCTGGCAAATTACATTTATTTGGCACACATTTACTGGGAGGCTAGCTACCTAACAAGACACTGTAGCTACCATGGTAACTTGTTACCTAACTAACTTAGCATAGATTTTAATGGCGTCTACTAGCGAACGACGCAACACACATCGTTATATCCACAACAGTTTTATTTAGTTAACTTCAGCTAGCGATTCGTTAGTGTATCTAGCTTACTAGCTAAGCTAGCTAACGTTACATAAACTCCATGAATATTATTTCACTAAAACCCGTTGGCTAGCTAACGTCGGGCCTTCCAATAAATACAACTTACTTCGTAAACATAGCATTATTGGCTAACTGTTAGATAGCTAAAATGTCATGTCATTTCTAGGGAACAACCAGCCTGGTCGACGTTGTCGATGAGATTCCGTTCTTCTCAACCTCATGGCGAAGAGAAGACTGAATAACCATGTAGCCTAACTGGCAAACATGGCTATTCGTACCGCATATTAGTGAGCCCAAAAACGCATAGGGCCGCAGGTTAACGTGGTAAATAACTCACAAAAACACATTACAAGTCGCACTACGCAGCACCAACCAACGCGCCCCGTTGGGAACGCTACCGACGGGTGTTTGTATAAACACGATACCGAGGCTCTGGGTAGGCCCGTAGGCCCAAAATAATGAAAATAATACAAATAAAAAAAATAACAAGCGATACTGACCAGAAACCCAGATGAATGTGTGATATTCTGCTATACAACCGACAAAAGCGGTCTCTCTGTCGACCTCCCAGTCGGATTTCGACGAAATTAAACGTCAAACCCCCTAGAATAATACACTTATATGAGGAATTATGCCCGAACCGACTCGCTCAGACAATAAGCGAGAGACTCGGAATTTACCTGTGTCTTTTCCACTTTGACACCGAAGATAACTCCGTCACGTGGTTGACAGGGCGCTTCAATGAAACTAGACCCTCGACACGTGATCACCCATCTCTAAAAACGGCAGTAAAATATATATCAAATAAATAAACAAACTTTAAAATATTTATAGTGATTTCCTATCCCAGATTGTCCGATTTGTCTGAGTGACTGGGTGTTTAGCAGGATCACTATAAAGGTGTACTACAGTGACGGTGTGTCTAAGGAGTGCGCCAGGTAACCTCAATCTTATTTTTATTTTTTTATGTTATTGGCATGCCAGTCGCCCTGAATGCTAGCAATTCTCTTGTAAACATATTGCATTGGAAATGAACCACTGTCCAATTCACAATATGTAATGAGTTGATATTAATCAGTGCTTAATTTGTAAATCGGGAGATCCCTGAACCTGCAGCGGCCTAAGACACTGCATCTCAGTGCTAGAGGCGTCACTACAGAAAACCTGGTTCGAATCCAGACTGTATCACAACCGGCCGTGATTGAGAGTCCCATAGGGCGGCGCACAATTGGCCCAGCGTCGTCCGAGTTTGGCCGGTGTAGGCCGTCATTGTAAATAACAATTTGTTCTTAACTGACTTGCCTAGTTAAATAAAGATAAAATAAAATAAAACATAATGAGGTGGGGGTTATACGGCGGCCTCTGAAGTACCGGAACACATTAGTTGTAGCGCTGTCAGTTTGACCAATCAGAAAAGAGCTGCGGTGATGTCATCAATTTCGTACACTCATTTCCTTTTTGAGCTCGCAGGAGAAGTGGCATGGAGGGGAATGAAATGTTGGATGGTTTGGCTAAAAAAAGCCAGTAAAAGGGAAGCTGTTGAAGTATCTATTTCGATATGTAAAGCGGAAGCTAAGGCCCTAATCTGGTCTAAAATTAGCAAAACGTGGTAGGTACGTTGGGACACAGAGGAGAAAGGGAGACACTTATACAGAATACAACGAAAGGTTGGGACAGGGAGGGTCGCTGTAACAGTATTGAGTCTGTGGAACATGTGGTGTTTGAGTGTCAGAAATATGAGAGGGAAAGGATAAAGATGAAAGAGGGTATAAGAAGGTTAGGGGTGCAAGGGAATTACTGGGAAAATAATCAAATGGCGTTAGTACACCATTATTTAGCTTAAAGGACACGGGACTGGCAGATGGAAACATATATCCTATCTCTGGTCCACACTCCAGTACAGTAGGTGGCGGTAATGCACCATTGAAGTTGGATGCCAACCGCCGTAAAACACCAAGGAAGGAGAGAAGTGGCCTGTGTGAGCGACGTGGATTTTACGACCACAATTTTTCTATAAAGATATTTTTGGGCCTAGCGTTCATTGTATTGTAGATACAATGGTTTGACTTACATAACCTAAAGTAGCAGTTTTTTCTAGTTGAATTCAATGCTTTGCATTCATGCTAACTTCAAACCCACATGTTAGAACAGTTAGCTATGTAATGGCTGCTTGGGGTGGGGATAGTTGTAACAGAATCAGCAGAACCCCTCAACTCAAGCCTCAGCTGCCCAAGAGGGTTTCAATCCATCTGCTCTCCTTCCATTTCCCAAAGCAGGACCAAGAAAGACTCCCAGTGAAGACTTCTAGTGAGAAGAGAAAGAAGAGCCAATCAGAAATCCTGACAGAGAGACCTGTGAAACAGGCACTTGAAGAGGATGAAAAGTAGAGGAGCACTGGAAAAAGTGGAAAAAATAGAATAAACCTGGATAGGGGCAAAAGAAGAAAAAAGCAAACAAGCAAAAGGCCCAACGACCAAGAGGATTCTGACACCTCTGATGAGAATTTCTGCATAGTGTGCTTGGAAAATAATTGTGGGTCAACAAAGCCTGCAACCCAGGGGCAGCCATCTACATTTGCCACAACTGGGACAGTGATTGAACCCTTATGTGACACATGCACGTTCAGGAATACAGTCCGCACACACACACAAACAGCAATTGTTTTTGTGCTAAATGTAAAGTTTTAGAAGAAAATTTTTTGTCAGTTTAAATTGTTCACTTTATTCAAAACGGTTTATTCTTTATTCATAAAGTTCATGCATAAATTGGATAGTGTGGCTCTTATTTCAGCAAATTACCTCTCATTGTTACATCTATTCCCCAAATAGTGTTACAACTCACCCCAGTAGTGGGGTAGGTTGTAACAATGGAACTCTTTGTATTTGACATTAACTCACATAATCTGTGATTGTGTAGTAGACGTCCAAGTGAGTTTTATTTGTAGTAGACAAATATGGGTACCGTGTATCAAAGTTTGAGAGATCTAGCACCAACAACCACTGAGTTACTGATGCTCAAACAAAAAGTATTACAGCGATTCCCAGGTCTCCCCTATCGCTTTGAACAGACTGCTTATTGCGCAAAATAGTATGCAGCATCATATGTGTGCAACAAAAGTTCAACATTCACCTTCTGCTACCATTTCTTTTAACCTGTTTACCCATACAGTTTGACGCATAGGTTCGATAAATCCAATTTCCGCACCACATAGACTACAATACAGAACACCCGCCATATGCACACATACTTAGCTGTGAGGCTTATAAAACCCAAATTTCTTATAATTTCCAAGACATCAATGTAGCAGTAGAACAAATTTCACAATATCAGAATATACCTTCAAATAAAATAAATCCATGTAGGCTACAGCAGAACACACATGAGAATCTACAGTATATGCCTCCTGTCTATGTGATAATATGAAGCACATATTCAGATTAAACTTGTTCTGTGCTGTGAAGGTAAAGGATAATAAATGCCCTACCTTAGTTTTCAAAACCTCCCACAATGACTCTCCCCATGTCAAGTCCATTTAACTCCTGAGAGTAAACTTCTTGCTCAAAGCCATGAGAGGGCATGTGGCTGTGGTGTTTAGCCTCCTAAGCCTGTTCTGAAGACTCTGGCTGTGGTGTCTATTTTTTATTTCATTTTGAGTGTTAACTTGGGTGTTCTCTTTAGCCTTGTCTGTAAGGCTTGCTGCCACCAAATGCGCCTTGGTTCAGGCATGTTCAAAAACAGCGCTCTTTGTTTTTTTTGTTTTTTTTACGTCTGATGCATAGGATGTTAATTTACTGTACACTCTTCTGCTAGTTTAATCCCTCCAGTCGTTTCTAGACATTTTTAATAATAATAATAATACATTTTATTTGGAGGATGCCTTTCAAGACACTCAAGGACATCTTACACAAACGGCCTATATAGTGGTTCAACATTGACAACATTGCAAATTAAATCAACGTATAAATCAAGGGATCTTACAAATTAAAACACTCAAAAGACATCCTACGCAGTTGGCCTATACAGTGCTTTAACAACATTTGCAAGTTAAAACAAGGTCTAGATCAAGGGATAAAGCAAACAGTACACAAAGGAAAAGGTGAAAGGCTAGAGGTCAAAGGCAGTGCGGAAAAGATGTGTTTTCAGCAGTGTAGTAAATGAGGTGACTGTGTCGACCTGTCGTATGTGAGGGGGGAGTGCATTCCAGAGTCTGGGTGCAGAGCAACTGAAAGCACGGCCTCCCATGGTGGAGAGGCGAAAAGGAGGGGTGGCAAGGAGACCAGCTGAGGAGGAGCGTAGGGAGGGGGCGGGGGCATATGATGGGAGAAGGTCAGAGAGGTAGGTGGGTGACAAGTTGTGGAGGGATTTGAATGTGAGGAGAGTCTTGAATATAATCCGGTATTGCACAGGGAGCCAGTGGAGTTGGATAAGAATTGGAGCGATATGTTCGGATTATCTGGTGTAGGTGAGAATTCTTGCTGCCGAGTTCTGGACCAATTGTAGTCGGTTGATGAGTTTGTTGGAGATGCCGGTAAGAAGAGTGTTGCAGTAATCTAGGCGGGAAGTGACAAAGGCATGGATCAGAGTTTCGGTGCTGGAATGTGAGAGTGATGGTCGGAGTCTTGAAATATTGCGAAGGTGGAAAAAAGCTTTCCGGGTAATGATTTTTATGTGGGATTCGAAGGAAAGATTGTTGTCTAGGGTGACACCGATGCTTTTTACTTTAGAAGTCAAAGGGACATGGGAGCCGTCAATGGTGATGCTGAGGTGTTGGTGTTTGGAGAGTAAGGTGCTGTACTTTATTTCCACTGGATATAAAGAGCATTGTCCCATTAGACAAAGCATGTGAATGGAGTCATATCGTCATTTCAGGCTCTTTATCCCAGGAATCTACTGTGAGTCAATGGTACTTCAATGTACTGGTGCTGAAAGATACTCTACTGACAAAAGACTGTTGTAACACAGTTATGCATTGAAACCTCATTTCCCCTACACTTGAATTGTCAACTTCACGTGTGTGTATATATATTTGTGTTAAATTATTATTTGTATAGATTAAGAAAATATATTTATATGAATTACATGATTTATTTCAATTATGTTGTTTTACAATCCAAACTGTGTAGTGATGTGCTCGTGTTGAGATTAAAACATGGAATGGAACCAAATGGAATACTTCATCTCAAATCGGTGTTTTGATTTTTCCAGTAGATGGCATTAGCAAGTTGGGGAGCAACTTGGTCCACTGCATTTATTCAAGGAAAAAGGCTTAGAAAGTATGGAGGTTAATCAGAATGAGGGGTCCTCATTGGCAGTTCGAAAATGCAAAGCTTAACGCCTCAATCACACCGACAGCGTCATTGCGTTTTGGTACACCAGAATACATTAATTTCCAATGGAACGCTGTGTTTGCCTTGCAGCATTGCTTTGCAGAGGCAGTTGCAGTGTGTTCTGTGTGGTGCATACGTTAGATTTATACATACCATTTTGCGCAAGAGGTGGGATCGAGGTGTAAATGCCAAATAGGAATGTGAAAATGATAAACGCATTTTAATTTTCATATTGGTGTGCATGATTCATTCCACAATTCAATGAAAGTAGAAAATGGTAAACAGAAAATCTTAAGTGCAAAGTGATATTGAAAGTGTCTTTTCTTTTTCCAACTACCCAATTAAGCATTTTCTCTTTTCAATTTCCATTTTAATTTTCAAGGTGTATACAAATTCTTGGAGGCATGAACCAGGAGAGCAACATCACATCTCTGTACTTTGATTTTAGACTAGAGTAACCAACACACAGGGTGTGAACCCAGGTCTCTTGCACACCAGAAAAGCATAGGCCTGCTAAGCTGAAGCCTAGGCATTGACTCTGGAAGCCAATCCAACTCTTCAGGTCTCAGGCAAGGTTAGGCCTACTCATGCATTTCTGGTAACTGAACCACCTCAGTTACAATCCACCATTCTTTTGACCTTCTACTCCTCACAAAGACACATCTGAGCCACGGCACAAATATGACCAGGGATTTTCATTTGAAACCCTCAACGTACAGTGTAAAAAATATGTATAAATAAACATTTGGAATGGAAAAACGCTTTCAGTGTCAACTTAAACAACTAAAAGAAGATAGAAAGTAGGTGAAAAGAGAATGGACCTACAGTTCTGGCCAATTATATCGGTGCACCATTGCTCTTTTCATGAATAATTCCCTATTTCTATTACAATAAATTGAAAAAATATATATATATATTAAAAAAAACTTTGTTGGGTTTTCAACAATGAAGAATCTAGTTTATTTTTGTGAACTTAAGTTCACAATTTTTATGTAGAAAATGGTATGGACAAATTATAGGAGCCCTGGAGCTATTACGGTGCATTCGGAAAGTATTCAGACCCTTTTATTATTTATTTAACTAGGCAAGTCAGTTAAGAACTAATTCTTATTTTCAATAACGGCCTAGGAACAGTGGGTTAACTGCCTTGTTCAGGGGCAGAACAACAGATTTTTACCTTGTCAGCTCGGGGATTCGATCCAGCAACCTTTCGGTTATGGGCCACACACTCTAACCACTGGGCTACCTGCTGCCCCGCTCCTTTGACCTTTTCCACATTTTGTTAAGTTACAGCCTTATTCTAAAATGTATGAAATATAATTTTCCCTCATCATTCTACACACAACGCCCCATAATGAAAACTAAAACAGGTTTTAGATTTTTTTTTACACATTTATTAAAAATAAAAAACAAATACCATATTTACATAACTATTCAGACCCTTTGCTACGAGACTCAAAACGGAGCTCAGGTGCATCAAGTTTCCATTGATCATCCTTGACATGTGCCTTATTCAGTCATACTTGATTGGAGTCAACCTGTGGTACATTCAATTGATTGGACATGATTTGGAAAGGCACACACCTGTCTATATAAAAGGTCCCACAGTTGACAGTGCATGTCAGAGCAAAAACCAAGCCATGAGTTCAAGGGATTGTCCGTAGAGCTCAGAGACAGGACTGTGTCTAAGCACAGATCGGGGGAAGGGTACCAAAACATGTCTGCAGCATTGAAGGTCCCCGAGAACACTGTGGCCACCATCATACTTAAATGGAAGAAGTTTGGAACCACCCGGCCAAATCCGAGGAGAAGGGCCTTGGTCAGGCAGGTGATCAAGAACCCAAGTCACTCTGACAGAGCTCCAGAGTTCCTCTGTGGGGATGGGAGAACCTTCCAGAAGGACAACCATCTCTGCAGCAATCCACCAATCAGGCCTTTATGGTAGAGTGGCCAGAAAAACACTCCTCAGTAAAAGGCACATGACAGCCTGCTTGGAGTTTGCCAAAAGGCACCTAAAGGACTCTCAGACCATCAGAAACAAGATTCTCTGCTCTGATGAAACCAAGATTGAACTCTTTGGCCTGAATGCCAAGCGTCACATCTGGAGGAAACCAGGCAA
Organism: Thymallus thymallus; assembly: GCA_023634145.1. Taxonomy (NCBI): domain Eukaryota; kingdom Metazoa; phylum Chordata; class Actinopteri; order Salmoniformes; family Salmonidae; genus Thymallus; species Thymallus thymallus. The sequence continues at coordinate 6,020,896 of CM042396.1, read as the reverse complement.
CGCTCATCACCTGGCCAATTCCATTCCTACGGGGAAGCATGGTGGCAGCATCATGCTGTGAGGATGTTCTTTCAGCTGCAGGGACTGGGAGACTAGTCAGGATCGATAGAAAGATGAACGGAGCAAAGTACAGAGAGATCCTTGATGCTCCAGAGCACTCAGGACCTCAGATTGGGGCAAAGGTTCACTTTCCAACAGGACACCGACCCTACGCACACAGACAAGACAACGCAGGAGTGGCTTCGGGATAAGTCTCTGAGTGTCCTTGAGTGGCCCAGCCAGATCCCGGACTTGAACCCAATCAAACATCTCTGGAGAGATCTGAAAATAGCTGTGCAGTGACGCTTCCCATCCAACCTGACAGAGCTTGAGAGGATCTGCAGAGAAGAATGGGAGAAACTCCCCAAATACAGGTGTGCCAAGCTTCATACCCAAGAAGACTCTCTCTCTCTCTCTCTCTCTCTCTCTCTCCCACAGGCCTTTTTGGATTGGAGGGTTTGTATTTTGTCCTGTAGTTCATTCAACGTAGTTGGAGAATCCAGTGGGTTCTGGTCATCTTTAATAGTTGATTCTAAGATGTGCATTTGATCATGTATATGTTTTTGCTGTTTGTTCTTTGTTTTAGAGCCAAAACGATTGGAGAAGTGGTTTATCCATACATCTCCATTTTGGATAGATAACTATTTGTGTTGTTGTTTGTTTTATTTTTCCAGAAGTGGTTAGATTCTATGGATTCTTCAATTACATTGAGCTGATTTCTGACGTGCTGTTCCTTCTTTTTCCGTAGTGTATTTCTGTATTGTTTTAGTGATTCACCATCGTGAAGGTTTTCTGGGTCAATTTCTTTCTTAGGTTTTTGCATTCTTCATCAAATAATTTGTCTTTGTTAATTTTGTTAGGTTGTCTGCTTTACATTTTTAGATTTGATAGGGAAGCTGAGAGGTAAAATATACTATTTAGGTTTTTTACTGCCAAGTTTACACCTTCACTATTACAGTGAATAGTTTTGTCCAGGAAATTGTCTAGAAGGATTTAATTTGTTGTTGCCTAATTGTTTCCACACACATTTCCTTCCATTTATAGCATTTCTTCATATTATTCCATTTCTTTGGCTTTGATGCCTCATGATTGAGCAAAGCTCTGTTCAAGTAGTGTGATTTTGCTGTGATCTGATAGAGGTGTCAGTGGACTGACTATGAATGCTCCAAGAGACTCTGGGTTGAGGTCAGTGATAAAGTAGTCTACAGTGGGTTGTCCAGTTCTGGCATTTACGTCGCAACAGACTAGTACATGTCCCTGGGCCTGGAAATGATTGATCTCTAGGATGGAGAAGCTGTCATCGTTAAAGTATGGGGATTCTATTGGGGGGATATAGGTAGCACACATTACATTTTTCTCTGTTGAGATAATTTCCTTATTAATTTCACACCAGATATAAAATGTTCCTGTTTTGACTAATTTAATAGAGTGGGTTAGGTCTGCTCTATACCAAATTAGCATACCCACTGAGTCACTTCCCTGTTTCACACCTGGTAGTTTGGTGGATGGGACTACCAGCTCTCTGTAACCTAGAGGGCAACCAGTGGGTCCGTCTCCTTTATACCATGTTTCTTGTAGGATGAAAATGTCTGTATTTCCAATTTCTTTGATGAAGTCTGGGTTCCTGCTCTTTAGGCCAAAGGCAGATGACCTCAGACCTTGTATATTCCAGGATGAGATTCTCTTGGTGCAGGTCCTTCAGTCTTGCTGGTCTGGGCGGGGTGTCCGTTGCTCCTTTGTGAGGTGCTGGGTTGAGGTTGACGTCTTTCAGGGTGCTGGCAAAAGTTGGGATTGCTGCCTTGTAAAGGTGGACCTGGTCGTAAAGGCTGTTGGAGTGGTGGAGTGGTGAGCCAGGTAGACATTAAGTTTTGAGGCACAGTCTCGCAAATTGCTTGCATTCACCCGCTGTATGGTGGCAGGGTAAACTTATTTTTCGTGGTAGCAGGGTGGAGATGACCACTTCTGCGTTGAGGAAAGTGGAAGAAGGTTTTTCAATCAGTCCTTTGAGGGCTGTGGCCAACCTTTCCTGCTGGGCCCTCAGGTCATACTGCTTGTGTCCGTGTGAATTATGATGTGGCTGGGGGACCCTAGTCTGTCCTCTGACAAAAGCTCCAGGGCATGCCTAGTGTATGGGCACCAGAATTTAGCCACTTGTGTTTGGGAAAGAGTTTATCCTCTTGAATGTATTTGCCATTTGAGTCGATGAGGAGCACAATCCCTGGCTTTTGTGTGTCCTCAGTGGATGTGTGGGGGTTGTCAAGAGGGCTATTAGGAGGGGGTGGGGTCTGTTGGGTTGGTGGGTCCTGTTGTTGTCTTCCCCGTCTGAGGTGGGCTGTTCTACTGGCTTCTCTGGGGGAGTGACCTGCTCCCTGTCACAACTCAGCTTTCTCACCTTTATTTTTACATTAATAGCTCAGGAAATGTTTTGTGTCATTACATACAGCCGGGAAGAACTATTGGATATTAGAGCGGCGGTAACTCACCAGAACTACCAGCATTACGACCAGGAATAAGACTTCCCTGGAGCAGATCCTTTGTTCGCTCTCCCCAGAGCAATTTAACTTATTCTAGAGGCCAACCCAAAACATCGCCGGCAGAGGAGAGGCACTCGAGACGGCCTGCTGGTTCGACTTAGGAAGGCGCGTGGTGTAATTCTAGGAACATACAGGAACTCAAGTCCTTTTGTTCACCAGACCTAGAATACCTCACAATCAAATGCCAACCATATTGTCTCCTAAGAGAATTCTCCATCACTACCACGGCCGTTTACATCCACCCTCATGCCGATACCACGACAGCCCTCAAAGAACTTCACTGGACTTTATGCAAACTGGAAACCACATATCCTGAGGCTGCATTTATTGTAGTTGGGGATTTTAACAAAACAAATTTGAGGAATAGACTGCCGAAGTTCTATCAACATATCGACTGTACTACTCGCGCTGCTAAGACTCTCAACCGTTATTATTCAAACTTCCGGAATGCTTACAAGGCCCTCCCCCGCCCTCCTTTCGGCAAATCTGACGACGACTCTCTTCCTACAGGCAGAAAATCAAACAGGAAGTCTGTATTGTGTGGACTAGCTCTCTGAGCTCCACCACGATTATCTCCAGCTCTGTGAATGTATCCCTCTCAATGATGGAGCAGTGCCAATTGTGGGACCTGGGTGTGTTCAGTGCTGGGGGGGTTACAATCCTCATCTGCAGGACAATTTGAAGAGGTGTGATCAGACTCACTCAGGGTGGGGGAGTCGTCACAGAGAGGGATCTGTGCTCTCTCTTTGATCCCATAAAAGTCCTGCTGGAACTGCACGAGGATGCCCTGCACCATTACTGTCCCAGCCTTGTAGACGTTGACAGAGGTTGGTTCAATTTCCTCAAAGTCTAGTATTCCACCCTGGGCCAATACCCTCTCTCTTGACATAGGGGTAGTGTGCTCTTATAGCACTGTGCCATGCCAGGGGATGGTCTGTGTGGGAAATTAAGTTGCTCTCTCAAGTCTTTGTAGCATTCAGCAAATAGTGTCTCTGGATTGTCCTTGAGAAGCTTTTTTTTGTACTTATTCCGTGTAGTTTTATTTTTTTATATCCTTGGGGTACAAAGGCCTCTACATTTTTGGTGGGAGGGGGTCACTATGAACCTCTCCTGCCATTGTTAGGCTAAAGAGTTTTCACACCTCTCACTTCACACTAGCAGCTTGGCAGCTTACTTATTAAGCTTTATATAACAAAATTACCTAAAGATTATTGTCTTTTACTTCATGGCTACAGAAGTAGGTTCAGACAGTAACACTCACATTACTTTTGTGTTGGATGGTATTTCCTGGTTCCGATGTGTTTCTCCTACAGGTTTTGGTTTGTTAGTAGTTTTTTCTGGATAGTCCTTGGTAGTAAAAATCCATTCAGGTAATTTTGTCCAAAATCAAGGTTTTAGGTTTGGAATTGTGATTTGGATTGAAGGTTTTGTTGTTGAGGTTAGTATCCAGTATATGTCCTTGCGAAAAAAGTCAAGTTCATCTACATTTATCCAACTCAATTTCTATCTTCTTGCAGAATAACTCAGGAGCTCTCTCTCTCTCTCTATTTCAATCCAAGGGCTTTATTGGCATGGGACAAATATGTTTACATTGCCAAAGCAAGTGAAATAGATAATAAACAAGACATTTTTCTCTCTCTCTCTCTCTCTCTCTCTCTCTCTCTCTCTCTCTCTCTCTCTCTCTCTCTCTCTCTCTCTCTCTCTCTCTCTCTCTCTCTCTCTCTCTCTCTCTCTCTCTCTCTCTCTCTCTCTCTCTCTCTCTCTCTCTCTCTCTCTCTCTCTCTCTCTCTCTCTCTCTCTCTCTCTCTCAGGACTTGACCTCAATGACTCTGATTAAAGGAAGTGTCTTGTTGCCTTCCATTGATGAAGGTTTTATAAGCTTACTGTGGGCAAAAGAACAGAAATATACCGTAAGACATCAGGTGTACATTGATATTATGTGCCAGTTTTCCAGTGCACAGATCAAGCCTAACACAGGACTAAAATGCATACTTCAGGAATAGGTTTAATCTGTGTCCGGGAAACCGTCCCTATAGAGATAAGAGACAGGAAGATGGTGTTTTCACCTGTAGACGATCTGGGGTTTGGGTTTGCATTCTTTGCTGGGCGGAGAGGCGGGCTTCTGACCCTCCAGGAAGTACTCCATTTGGTCATGCATCTCTGTGTTCTGGAGAGGAGAGGGGTGAAAAGTCATTCAGAGAGAGAGGGACCTAACACAGGGACCTCTATCCCTCAAAAACACACACACATACAGTTGAAGTCGGAAGTTTACATACACCTTAGCCAAATACATTTAAACTCAGTTTTTCAAAATTCCTGACATTTAATCCTAGTAAAAATTCCCTGTCTTAGGTCAGTTAGGATCACCACTTTATTGTAAAAATGTGAAATGTCAGAATAACAGTAGAGAGAATTGACATACACTCAATTAGTATTTGGTAGCATTGCATTTAAATTGTTTAACTTGGGTCAAACGTTTCGGGTAGCCTTCCACAAGCTTGCCACAATAAGTTGGGTGAATTTTGGCCCATTCCTCCTGACAGAACTGGTGTAACAGAGTCAGGTTTGTAGGCCTCCTTGCTCGCACACGCTTTTTCAGTTCTGCCGACAAAATTTCTATAGGATTGAGGTCAGGACTTTGTGATGGCCACTCCAATACCTTGACTTTGTTGTCATTAAGCCATTTTGCAAGTATGCTCGGGGTCATTGTCGATTTGGAAGTCCCATTTGCAACCAAGCTTTAACTTCCTGACTGATGTCTTGAGATGTTGCTTCAATATATCCACATAATTTTCCTTCCTCATGATGCCATCTATTTTGTGAAGTGCACCAGTCCCTCTTGCAGCAAAGCACCCCCACAACATGATGCTGCCACCCCCGTGCTTAACGGTTGGGATGGTGTTCAACAGCTTGCAAACATCCCCCCTTTTCCTCCAAACATAATGATGGTCATTATGGCCAAACAGTTCTATTTTTGTTTCATCAGACCAGAGGACATTTCTCCAAAAAGTAAGATCTTTGTCCCCATGTGCAGTTGCAAACCGTAGTCTGGCTTTTTTATGGCAGGTTTTGGAGAAGTGGCTTCTTCCTTGCTGAGCGGCCATTCAGGTTATGTCGATATAGGACTTGTTTTACTGTGAATATAGATACTTTTGTACCTGTTTCCTCCAGCATCTTCACAAGGTCTTTTGTTGTTGTTCTGGGATTGATTTGCACTTTTCCCACCAAAGTATGTTAATCTCTAGGAGACAGAACGCGTCTCCTTCCTGAGCGGTATGACGGCTGTGTGGTCCCATGGTGTTTATACTTGCGTACTATTGTTTGTACAGATGAACGTGGTACCTTCCGGCATTTGGAAATTGCTCCCAAGGATGAACCAGACTTCTGGAGGTCTACAATTTCTTTTTTGAGGTGTTGGCTGATTTCTTTTGATTTTCCCATGATGTCGAGCAAAGAGGGTAGGCTTTTGAAGGTAGGCTTTGAAATACATCCACAGGTACACCTCCAATTGACTCAAATGATGTCAAATGATGTCAATTAGCCTATCAGAAGCTTCTAAAGCCATTTTCCTGGAATTTTCCAAGCTGTTTAAAGACCCAGTCAAGTGTATGTAAACTTCTGACCCACTGGAATTATGATATAAGTGAAATAATATGTCTGTAAACAATTGTTGGAATAATTACTTGTGTAGATGTCCTAACCGACTTGCCAAAACTATAGTTTGTTAACATGAAATCTGTGGAGTGGTTGAAAATGAGTTTTAATTACTTCAACCTAAGTGCATGCAAACTTCCGACTTCAACTGTACACACACACGCACATATACCACAACACAGATAGATGTATGAGCACTGACCTCAGCTTCCAGAAAAGCCACCTTCTCCTCTAGATCCCTGATCATTCGATCTCTCTCCTGGATCACTGTCCGTGAGTTCTGCATCTATAACACTCACAAAAAAATGACACTTAGATACTGCGTGTGTGTGTGTGTTTACAGTGCCTTCGGAAAGTATTCAGATGCCATGACTTTTTTCACATTTTGTTACGTTACAGCCTTATTCTAAAATGTATTAAATAAAAAATCCTCAGCAATCTACACACAATACCCCATAATGACAAAGCGAAAACAAAATTAGTAAAGGGTCTGATTACTTATGTAAATGTGATATAAAAAAAAAAATTCTAACATTTTTTAAAAATCTGTTTTTGCTTTGTTATTATGGTGAGTAGATTGATGAGGGGGAAAAACAATTGTATACATTTTAGAATAAGGCTGTAACGTAACCAAATGTGGAAAAAGTCAAGGGGTCTGAATACTTTACGAGTGCACATGCATCTGTGTGTATCTGCCACATGCGTGTACGTGCATGCATGTGTGTGTGTGTGTTCTCACCTGTTCGATCATGTGGCGGACCTTCCTCTGCTGGCTCTTCAGCATGTCGTCCAGATGATGGATCTTTTCTTTCAGGACAGCCAGCTCCTTCTCCAGCTCCTCCGTTCTGACAACACATATGACAACTCACTGGTTACATAAACATAATTACCATAATATCTACACTGTGTATGAACATGCCATATTTATGGGTCTGTGAGGCTCATGAGGAGGACATGGATGGACTTACTGACTGCATAACGGACTATATCCATTTTTGTGTAGACAACACCGTACCCACCAGGAAGGTACACTGTTTTCCAAATAATAAACCCTGGGTCACCATCGACCTGAAGGCCATCCTGAATGAGAAGAAGAGGGCCTTCAAGGAGGGGGACAAGGACAAATTGAAATGCGTCCAGAGGGAGCTGAAGTTGCGGATTGCTGAGGGGAAGAGAGGGTATAAGGAGAAGATGGAGGACAAGCTGAGGCAGAGCCAGGTGAGAGGTGTGGAAGGGTATGAGAAATATCACTGGCTTCAAAAAGTCAAACAGTGGGCAGACAGAGGGGACCCAGGACAGAGCCAATGAGCTGAACCAATGTTTTAACAGGTTAGATACTGGCCCTGTCCACCTCCCCAGGCCACACACCCTCACGGCTGTCCCACTCACAACACCTCTGTTGAGACAATCAGCAACCCCACCTCCGCCCCTGCTCCCTCTGGACTGATCCTCAACACCCCCCTTCCCCCCACCTACCCACCTGGGCTGGCTTTCACCAACAACCAAATGAAGAGAGAGCTGGAGAGACTACATCAGTGGAAAGCGGCGGGCCCTGATGGCATCAGCCCAAGGGTGCTTAGGGTCTGTGCTGACCAACTGTGTGGAATACTCCAGCGTCACTTCAACCTTAGCCTGAGCCTAGAAAGGGTCCCTGTGCTGTGGAAAATATCCTGCCTGAAACATCCTGGAAAGGTTAGTCCTCGCTCACCTCAGACCCCTGCTGTGTACATCACTGGACCCCTTGCAGTTCGCATATCAGCGCATCTACCCTCTGCAGAGGGCCTACTCTCACCTAGACAACGCAGGTTGCACTGTGAGGGTTATGTTTTTTGACTTCTCCAGTGCCTTCAACACCATTCAGCCCCTGCTACTGGGTGAGAAGATGAAGAGGATGAATGTGGAAGCACCCTTAGTCTCCTGGGTCACAGACTACCTGACCGGCAGGCCACAATCTGTGAGACTACAGAGCTGTGTATCAGAACGGGCAGTGAGCAACACAGGGGCCCCCCAGGGAATGGTCCTGTCCCCTTTCCTGTTCACCCTATACACCTCAGACTTCAGATATAACTCTGAAACATGCCACCTACAGAAGTTCTCGGATGACTCTGCAATTGTAGGGTGCATCAGGGGTGGGCAGGAGGAAGAGTACAGGAGCGCAATCAATGACCTTGTGTTGTGGTGTGAGCAGAACAACCTTCAGCTCAACATCAGCAAAACAAAGGAGATGGTGGTGGACTTCAGGAGAACCAAGGCCCAACTGACTGCAGTCCCTATACAGGGGATGGATGTGGAAATGGTTGGGTCATACAAGTTCCTGGGAGTCCATATGGACAACAGGATGGAATGGGCTGGTAACACCGGGGCCCTGTACAAAAACGGCCAGAGACGACTCTACTTTCTGAGGAGGCTCAGGTCCTTCAACGTGTGCAGTAAACTACTGCATACCTTCTACCAGTCTGTGGTGGACAGTGCCATCTTTTTTGCAGTGGTGTGCTGGGGCGCCAACATAGAGGCCGGTGATGCTTCTCGGGTAAATAAGCTGATCAGGAAGGCTAGCTCTGTTCTGGGGATTAGCCTTGACACTCTAGAGGAGGTGGGGGAGAGACGGATCCTGGCCAAACTGCTGGCCATCATGGACAACGTCACCCACCCTCTGCATGCCATGGTTATGACGCAGAGGAGCACCTTCAGTCACAGACTGATCCCACTACGGTGTGCCAGAGAGCGCTACAGGAGGTCCTTCCTGCCGGCGGCTATTAGACTATTTAATGCCTCACCGGGGTGCCGTGCCGTCGTTAACATAGACTTGGAACTGTTGGGGTGTTAGGACCTAGTTAAAAAATTATGCATCCATCCGTGAGTAACTCTGGTCCATAATCACTCATTCACTCAGGACTTATTTATTCATTCAGCTCTGTACAGTATATACATATTCATGTACAGTTGTTGTATCATATCACCTGCAATATTGTAAGTAATTATTGGACTTAACCTACGTAGTCATTCACTCAGGAATGCATATTAGTATCCTGTCAGTTGTATCTTTTTTAATTGCTTTTAGTATATCGAATGTGCAATACGTGCATTTATCTGTAATTAAACCCTGCACTAAGGACTGTATTTTAAGGGAATTACTATTATTACCCTAAATTATATCATACACACATTTAGCTATTTAAGTATCTCTTCCTGTCATTTAACTACACAGTTAATGTAACCATGCAAATATTCACTTACCTGTAAATGTAACTGTATATTTACCTGTACAGTTAATTTAACCATCAACTTTCAATATTATTATTAGTTTTATTTATTTTTGTTCACCTAACACTCTGTAACAATGAATAGTGTACATATTCAGCCATCCACATATATTATGCAATGTCTTTTTATAGCTCTTTTGCACTCCAGACTTTTTTTCATACTGCCGCTCTATGTATCATGTATATTGTGTATTTTCGTTCTGGCATTTTGCACCTGCCCTGTGTTTTTTCGTAGCTACTTGTTGAAAAAATTTATCTATCTATCTATCTATCTATCTATCTATCTATCTATCTATCTATCTATCTATCTATCTATCTATCTATCTATCTATCTATGTTTTAAGGGAGTATACAGTATCCTTTTTAGTATCTTGTTTAAAAAAGATGCTGTATACTCCCTTGAAACTTTGGATTTATAAGTATGGCAATTCATGAACGTTGTAGGCTAGAATAGCAATGTTACACTTTATTGTTGTATACTCATGTAGAGTTGTATATGACTTGTTTATGAGATACTACAGTTGAAGTCAGAAGTTTACATACACTTAGGTCATTAAAACTCATTTTCAACCACTCCACAGATTATGTTAAACTATAGGTTTGGCAAGTTGGTTAGGACATCTACTTTGTGCATGACACAAGTAATTCTTCCAACAATTGTTTACAGACAGATTATTTCACTTATATCATAATTCCAGTGGGTCAGAAGTTTACATACACTTGACTGGGTCTTTAAACAGCTTGGAAAATTCCAGAAAATGATGTCATGGCTTTAGAAACTTCTGATAGGCTAATTGACATCATTTGAGTCAATTGGAGGGGTACCTGTGGATGTATTCCAAGCCCTACCTTCAAACTCAGTGCCTCTTTGCTTGACATCATGGGGAAATCAAAAGAAATCAGCCAAGACCTCAGAAAAAACATTGTAGACCTCCACAAGTCTGGTTCATCCTTGGGAGCAATTTCCAAATGCCTGAAGGTACCACGTTCATCTGTACAAACTATAGTACGCAAGTATAAACACCATGGGACCACGCAGCCGTCATACCGCACAGGAAGGAGACACGTTCTGTCTCCTAGAGATTAACGTATTTTGGTGTGAAAATAAATCCCAGAACAACAGCAAAATACCTTGTGAAGATACTGGAGGAAACAGGTACAAAAGTATCTATATCCACAGTAAAACGAGTCCTATATCAACATAACCTGAAAGGCTGCTCAGCAAGGAAGAAGCCACTGCTCCAAAACCGCCATAAAAAAGCCAGACTACGGTTTGCAACTGCACATGGGGACAAAGATCGTACATTTTAAGGAAATGTCCTCTGGTCTGATGAAACAAAAATAGAACTGTTTGGCCATAATGACCATCGTTATGTTTGGAGGAAAAAGGGGGAGGCTTGCAAGCCGAAGAACACCATCCCAACCGTGAAACACGGGGGTGGCAGCATCATGTTGTGCGGGGTGCTTTGCTGCAGGAGGGACTGGTGCACTTCACAAAATAGATGGCTTCATGAGGAAGGAAAATTATGTGGATATATTGAAGCAACATCTCAAGACATCAGTCAGGAAGTTAAAGCTTGGTCGCAAATGGGTCTTCCAAATGAACAATGACCCCAAGCATACTTCCAAAGTTGTGGCAAAATGGCTTAAGGACAACAAAGCCAAGGTATTGGAGTGGCCATCACAAAGTCCTGACCTCAATCCTATAGAAACTTTGTGGGCAGAACTGGAAAAGCGTGTGCGAGCAAGGAGGCCTACAAATCTGACTCAGTTGCACCAGTTCTGTCAGGAGGAATGGGCCAAAATTCACCCAACTTATTGTGGGAAGCTTGTGGTCAAATGACCCACAAAAAAAAAAACATTCTTAAAATAAATTGGTGATCCAAACCGACCTAAAACAGGGAATTTTTACTAGGATTAAATGTTGGGAATTGTGAAAAACTGAGTTTAAATGTATTTGGCTAAGGTGTATGTAAACCTCCGACTTCAACTGTATGTGCAGTCATTCTACGTTTCAGTTGTATGACTGATTTGTAGTCGTTATGGCGACAGAGCCTCATCACCTCTGCTGTTTCCCCTCCTTGGCTGCTCTCAGCTGCAGCAGCTCAGCCTCGCTGGCGGCCATTTTGTCCCTCAGGACAGCACCCTCCAACTCCATGCCCCCCAGCAGCCGCTCCAACTCCTCCACCCGCTGACCTCGCTCCTCCGCCTCCCTCTCCACTCGCTGCAGCTGCTTCGACTGCTTGTCCAGATGCCGGCTGAACTCACCGCTTTCAGTCTGCAGGGGGAGCCAGAGTGGTAATGTTCCCAATCTAGTTACAGTCAGGCAATAGTTAAAATGTCTTAATCAGTGCATATTCAATCGTGGACTGGGATGGCTTCAAAGCAATTGACTTGAAGACACTAATAACAATCATGGATAATGATGAATACTCTTCAGCGGTCAACAGTAATATTTCTAGGTCATTCTTATCAGAATCGTACAATATCACTCACACAATGGTGAGAGGACAAGGCTAGCCCTCTTGTATAGAATGTGGGTTCATCTAATATTATGCAACACACACATGCATCATGACACTGGATAACAGTGGAACGAAGAACACAACGATAGAGATGAGAGAGAGAGAGGGATGGGGGGAAAAGAAAGAGGTAGACAGATGAGGCTGTAGATAAGTAGAGTAAAAATAAAATGGATAGGAGCTGAAAAAAAAAAAGAGAGAGAGAAAGGGGGTTGAATATTCTTCTACGTCTAGTGAACACTGACCTGCAGTCTGTCTCTCTCCTCCTGGTGTGTCTTCTCTGACTCCCTCAGCTGAGCATACAGGCGCTTGCTCACCTCCCTTAGCTTGGCACTGTCCTCTGAATTCTCCCTGACCTGGTGTGAGAGAGAAAGAGCAAGCTCAATTAACTCGGACATAAGAGTAAACAAACAGACAAAGAGTGCTAGGTGCTGACAATAGCATTTGCATACCATTTGCAAATAAGTATTTACATAATTGCCTGAGGTAAAAGGTCACCTAAATGGATTGGTGTGTCAGGTGAATGTCTGGTGTCTGTCAGCTGAATACACACTGGTTTTCCCAGTAGAATATCACACCATGTATTGTTTTCTTTAACAATAACCATTTTTAGAATGGAGGAAAGTGTAACAGGCCTGTAGCATACACAGAATACAGTTACTGTCTGTGTAGATGTACTTTCCCTTAGAATGTATTGTTTTTCCCACTACCTAGGTAATGGATGCCTGGTGTCTTTTTACAGGAAGTTATGATGTGCTGCACTGAGCCTGAGATAATGCATTGGGAAGTTGGATATGTTGTGCTAAGGTGTGTGTGTTGCGTGTGAGATCTCTCGATATACACTACCGGTCAAATGTTTTAGAACACATTCATTCAAGAGTTCTTCTTTATTTGTACTATTTTCTACATTGTAGAATAATTGTGAAGACATCAAAACTATGAAATAACACATATGGAATCATGTAGTAACCAAAAAAGTGTTCAAATAAAAAATCATAATGTATTTTATATTTGAGATTCTTCAATTAGCCACCTAATTAGCCACTTTGCCTTGATGACAGCTTTGGCACTCATGGCATTCTCTCAACCAGCTTCACCTGGAATGCATTTCAATTAACAGGTGTGCCTTCTTAAAAGTTAAATTTGTGTAACGTCTGCGCTGAGGAGTCGGGAAGCAAGTTCAGGGAGTGAGTGTTTTAATAAATAAACAAAACATAAAACAAGGAACAGGAAACAAAGCACAGACACGAAGCTGGAACTCAATTGCAATATTGAAATCATAGTTGATTAGCTAGCTAGTTTTTCTACTGAAAAATTATCAAAATTACCTTTTTATTTTTGTCAGCCATCATTCTTCTTCTTCTACCATATCATGGCGGTCCGCAAACAAACATTTAAAAAGTGCATGGCGCCACCTACTGTGCTGGAATGTACACTCAATCTTCCCAATTCTGTACTGTCATGAAAATAGGCATTTATTTGTTTTTAAATGTTAACTTCTACCTTCAACCTGGCATTTCTGCTTCCCACAACCAAGTCGTTTTTATAACCTTACCAATAAAAGCTATGAAGTCAACTTTATTCATTATCAAAGTGTCCTTTGACACGGCACATTCATGAGCACAAGATTTCTGAACAGGCCTCGGAATCATGCCAGGACCATCAGAAGCACCAGCCCCGACAGTAGCTCCACTTACTACAGGTACATCCATGTAAGCTCCATCAGTCTGACAGTAGCTCCACTTACTACAGGTACATCCATGTAAGCTCCATCAGTCTGACAGTAGCTCCACTTACTACAGGTACATCCATGTAAGCTCCATCAGTCTGACAGTAGCTCCACTTACTACAGGTACATCCATGTAAGCTCCATCAGTCTGACAGTAGCTCCACTTACTACAGGTACATCCATGTAAGCTCCATCAGTCCGCACTGTAGTTCTACCAATCTGTTTAACGGCCTCTGCATATGATACATCATGACTGATCCTATATCTCTCAGCCTCTCTAGCCTCTCTCTGTACCTGGTATCCACCAAATGCTGCACTGTGTTCTCCCTCACAATTACAGCACTTACCCTTCACATTGTATCCACATTCACCGTAATCATGTGTCCCTCAACACTTGGCACACATTTTCTTTCCTTTACACTGAGCAGCTACATGTCCCATTCTTTGGCATTTAAAACACTGCAGTGCATATAGCTTCAACTCTCCTCACTGTTCGTGAACCAACATAACAGGGGGTCTTTCTCTCTCCATACGGAGACTAGACCGGCGGGCAAAGACAGTACCAAAGATTATGGATATACTGACAATGGGAGTCGTTGTCCACAAAAACGGCACGGCAAGGCTGTCTAGCAGCCACTTATCCTTTCTCTCAGCCATCATTCACCTTTCACCGCCCCTTTTCATCTCTATGGTCAAAAATCCAGTTAGAGCAGTCAAGCCTTGATTGGTCCAAAAACCTGATCAATTGTGTTTCAGTAGACTGTTACAGGCTATGTTCATTGGCTAGAATGTGAGTGCAGTGATTTCTGAGTATTGACATGTAGTAAGTATTTCTTCAAACCAAAATCTCTAATTAATTTACTTTGTGTGGAAATGCAGTTCCGCTTGATCAAAGTCACACCTGCAAGCTCTCAAGTTTAATTTGTGCGCTGGCCCGGACTTGTCCTCTGCTCGCTCGACCACAGTGGTTCTCTCTCCACTCAAGTGTTTGCTCACGCAATGATGTTTCATCTTGCTCAACTTTTAAATCTAGCTTTAGTTGGTCAAGTGAGATGACGCTAGCCAGCCTGCATGTTGAAAGTATTTTAGATTTTGTCCTCAAATGGAAAGGTTTAAATAGTATGAATGTACTTGTCAAAATAATGTAAAGAACTCATTACAGTCATCAAGTATATGTCAATTAAGTGAAAGTGTGACATTTGTGATTGGACAGTGAGCATTCTAGGCGTTGTTTTGGCACCGAGTTTCTTGGGCTAACTCCGAAAAGTTGGTGCTAAACCTGCTCTGGAGCAGGGCCAGTCAGCCCTGTTTTAAGGTTGGTGCTAGCCCACTTCAGAATGTGCAAGTGTGAACACTCGCTTAGCCCCGGGATAAAATCTCCCTTAGCCCAGGGCTAAGGAGGCTCTTAGCCCTAGGCTATGGTGCAGTGTGAACGCTTATCTACCTTGTTGTTATTATTATTCTTTCTGGCGGCCATCTGTTCCCTCAAGGTTTTCAGACAGTACCGAACCTAAAGAGAGAGACACAATACATAACACACACATAAGAAAGAATTTACATCAATAACACACATGCACGTGCACACACAAACACACACACACACACACACACACTATAAATACTTTGATTGGAATGGCGCCAGAGGAGACGGCTGCTGTTTTACGGGCTCCTAACCAATTGTGCTATTTTGTGTGTTTTATTTTGTACATAATGTTTATGCTACTGTCTCGACTACTCACCTCGAACTGGACAAAGATTTGTTTCTTTAATGAGTCTGAAGAGAAGGATATAATGCTGCTCCCAGACAAGGCCCAAATCCCGTCATTCGCATGAAGGAAAAATAGGAAATACAGAGGGTGGAGATCAGGGTGCCTTGTGAGAATTCGTCGGCGAGTGGGTAACCCGGCACAACCATCCGTTCTATTGGCCAACGTGCAATCACTGGAGAACAAACTGGATGAGCTCTGTTTGAGACTGTCCTACCAACGGGACATTAAAAACGTGGCTGAATCGTGGCTGAACGACGACACGTATAATATACAGTTGGCTGGGTTTTCCATGCATTGGCAGGACAGAATAGCTACGTCTGGGTAAGACGATGGGTGGGGGTGTGTGTCTATTTGTCAATAACAGCTGGTGCGCAATGTCTAATACTAAGGTAGTCTTGAAGTATTACTCGCCTGAGACAGAGTACCTTATGATAAGCTGTAGACCACACTATCTACCAAGAGTGTTTTCATCTATATTTTTAGTAGCCATCTATTTACCACCACAAACCGACGCTGGCACTAAGACCGTATTCAACGAGCTGTATAAGGCCATAAGCAAATAAGAAAATGCTCCTAGTGACCGGGAACTTTAATGCAGGCAAACTTAAATCCATTTGACCTAATCTCTACCAGCATGCCACATGTGCAATCAGAAGAAAACAAACTCTAGACCACCTTTACTCCACACACAGAGACACACGCGTACAAAGCTCTCCCTGAAAGTATTTTTGTTTTTGTCCTCAAATGAAAGGATTAAATAGTATGAATGTACTTGTCAAAATAATGTGCCTCCTGTACTCCCTGTTCACCCATGACTTTGTGGCTGCTCCAACACCATCATTCATTTTACCACATTTTACATCCCTGTAATATACCCATGTTATTTTCTACTCCCTATATACAGTAGATAGCCATGCTATTTTGACTTGTTATTTTTACTACTTATTCACTGTGTATTCATTTCTCATGCCACTATTTAAAAAAACAAATTAAAATCTCATCTTTAACTCTGCATTGATGGAAAAGGATGTGACAAATAAAATTAGATTTGATTGGAATTTCTCTGTCCTTCAACAGAACCCCACCCACTATACGCTCACTACGCAAGTTGCGTAGGGCCCCCCAAATTACGCAAGGGCCCCGCCTCCCCCTCGCTTCAAAGCGGGTGTCAATGTTTACAACTTCAATGAGAGGATGAAGCGGAACTATCCTTCTGGTCACGAAAATACAAACAAAAAAAACACCATGAGAGTGAATTGCGGGAACAGCAAATCAGGTAAACTTGTGTTCTCTCCTCTCCAAGTTTGATGTCAGCAAATAACAGTAACGTTAAATTGATGTGCTAGCTTGCAGTGCATCTCTCTCTCTCAGTCTGTCTGTTTCTTGATTGCTTGCCATCCACTTTCAGGGCTGTGTTCTGTGACTTTGTGCCTGACAAAAATGTGAGTGAAATACAACTATTTATTACGTTTGATAAACGCCAACAGTGTTTATAAACTGCAGCTCGGAAAAGATACCTCGTCGCGCGTGAACATTTACATTTTTGTCATTTAGCAGACGCTCTTATCCAGAGTGACTTACAAATTGGTGCATTCAACTTAGGATAGCCAGTGGGACAACCACATCTCGATTACATTAAGTGCATTTCTTTAATCATTTCTTTAAACAAAATGAAACTAGCGCTTTCCAGCAGCAACCTCTGTGGGATCAGTCCACTCCAGACAATATATGGGCGTGATGGCACTCCTCATAGGCCCACATCATTTTAAAACAAGACAATGATTATCTAGTCTCTCAGTCAAGGTTTAGTTACAACTCTGGACCAATGCAATAGATTGACATTGACTATTGATTTATATATTGAATTTAAAATGTTGATTAGCTGGGCATTCTGGGTAATATGGATGCACATCTCTCAGTAAATAATAACCAAGTATTCAGCCAAGCCATAGTATTTTATATGTTAAAATGTATAACAGTAAATCTGGTGGAGCCAGTTTGAATGGGCCTGATGCAGCTGATAAAATTAATAATAGTATTGTTATCTATAATTTACAGGTGCTATGCTTAAGTTTGTCAGCAGAGGAGATGCTGGATCATCAGCCAGTACAAGCACAGACTCAGTTGATCCACATCCAGCCTCAGCCAGTATTAACACAGACCCAGTACAGCCGGCTGCAGCAAATACTAACACAGACCCAATACAGCCGTCTTCAGCAAGTACTAACACAGACCCAGGTGAAGTACAGGCAGCCTCAGCCAGTACTAGCACAACCAGAGGTGTACAGCCAGCATCAGATACAAGCAGCTCAGACCCTAATAGAACAGTTGCTGCTCCACCAAATGACCCAGCAGATTGGCCCCCAGTCTTAACAGACTTTATGAGGATTGAGTTAGTGCGCAGAGGTCCATTCAAACCAGGACTGAAAGTCTAGAAGAGGTTTCCATTAAGGCTTATTATAGAGAGACAGCTGTCAAATGGGGAAAATATTACCAGGAGCTGGCTTTCATACTCAGTCCAAAACAACGCTGTGTATTGTTTTTGCTGTAAGCTCTTTTCTACAAAAGACTACAACATAATAAAGGAAGGCATGAATGACTGGTTAAATATCAACGCCATTCTGAAACACCGTGAGGGTCGTCCTGAACACACAAACAATATGATTAAGTGGAGGGAACTTGATCTCCGCCTAAGCCGGGGACAGACTCTTGATCAGATACAAATGACAATTTTAGAAGCTGAAAGAAAGAGATGGCGGGTTGTCCTTACACGTTTAATAAGTATCACCCAGTCTCTGGCTGAAAGAAACCTAGCATTCAGGTGTTAATCAGACAAACTCTTCCAACCAGATAATGAAAACTTTCTAAAAGAGATTGAATTACTGGCAAAATTTGACCCTGTTATGGCAAATCATCTCAGCAAAATTAAAGATGGAGAGACACATGCTCATTACCTTGGAAAGTGCACACAGAATGAGCTGATACAGATTGTGAGTGACAAGATTCTGGAAACAATAGTGACTCAAGTAAGAGACTCAAAGTACGTCTCCATTATCTTGGACTGTACACCTGACATTAGTCACCAGGAGCAAATGTCCATTTATCTGAGAAGCGTGGCTTTAAAGGGAAAGCCAGAGATCAAGGAGCACTTCCGCATGCTTTGTGAATTTTGAGGTTACAACAGGCTTGAATCTGTCCACTGTAATCTTAGATAAACTGAACGAGCTGAAGATTCCATTTGAAGATTTCAGAGGGCAAGCTTATGATAATGGGGCCAACATGAAGGGCAAGCATCAAGGAGTACAAGCCAGACTGCTCAAAAATAATCCCAGAGCCGTGTCCGTCCCATGTGGAGCACATACTCTAAACCTTGTCATTGCAGATACTGCCAAATCTTCAAAAGATGCAGTTGGGTTTTTTGGGCATGTGCAAAAGCTCCTCACCTTCTTTTTAGCTGGCACACAAAGATGGAGTCTTTTGAAGAACCGTGAAGTCATGGAGTGACACAAGATGGGAGAGTAGGCATCCAAGTGTTCATGCAATCAGGTATCAGGCTTCTGAGGTTCGGGAGGCATTACTGGAAGCCAGACAGACGATCAACGATCCTGTGGCCAAAGTGGAGGCACAAGCACTTGCAGAAGAAGTTGGGTCCTACCGCTTCTTGATTTGCTGTGTCGTATGGTGTGAGATACTGACAATGGCAAACAAGGTGAACAAGCTCCTCCAATCCGCCTCAATGCAGTTGGATATCGCAGTGAATTTAATCTCAAATGCAAAGGCCTCCCTCACTACATACCAGGAAACTGGATTCTCTGAGGCCCAGAAAACAGCCAAAAGCATTTGTGAAGAAATGAATGTGGAGGCTGTTCTGAAAGAGAAGAGACTGAGAAACAGCAAAGGCATTTCAGCTATGAGGCTCCTGATGAACCAGTGACTGATGCACTGAAAAACCTTGAAGTCAACTACTTCAACATTGTGGTCGACTCTGCTGTGACATCAATGGATGAGAGATTTGAAACACTCAACCAGGTGAAAACCAAATATGGAGTGCTGCTGAACTTCAGCACTGCCTCTCAGATGTCCAGTGAATCTTTAAAGGCTCACTGCATGGAAGTTAAAAACACTAACCTTCAGAGATGACTGACATCAGTGGAATGGATCTGGCACACAAGATTCAGAATTTAACTGATCTGCCATCAGATAAGATGACTGCCTTTGAGCTGCTTTCCTTGCTCTGTGAGAAAAACCTGGAGGAACTCTATCCTAACCTTTGGATAGCCCTAAGGATTGCAGTCACCCTACCAGTAACAGTAGCATCGGCAGAGAGGAGCTTTTCAAAATTAAAGCTCATCAATAGCTACCTGAGGTCTTCCATGTCACAGGAACGTTTGAGTGGTCTGTCCATCATGTGCTTAAATCATGAAGTGGGGAAACACATGTCCTATGATGACATCATTGATGATTTTGCCTCAAGAAAGTGCAGAAGAGTAACATTTACACACTTAGTAACATTTAAGATTGTATGGCAGAAGTGCATTTGTGTAAATACCTGCTTAACTAACTATGTGACATATTTTCTCATTTTGTTCCAGACAGTCCAGATAGACTGGTGCCCATGCTGATGCTGAAAATGCCCAGGCTGTAGAGGGAACCAAATTTAATCACACAGCTGTATAGGTTTTATTTTACTATTTTAAGACATATAGCTGCAGCCACAGCCTATAGGCATATGTTTACATTGTATAGACAAAGCTAACTGTATATTATTGTGAGGACTGGACTAATTACCAGGAAGCAGAGACAAAGATCACTGTTATTTTTGGATTATTTTCCACATTTTATATATATATATTTTTTTTGTTAATGTTAATATTCCCTTATCTTAAGATTCTATAGAAAATATTATATTCAATAAATATTGTATGTTTATACCTCATTCCGTTCTGTATAAGTCTACTTATTCTTAGACAGACATATGGAGCAAACTGTTTTAAAGGAGGGAGGATTGTAGTGGGAGCACTGGGGTGTCAGGTGTGACTGTGTGGCAATGGCTCACGGGTCAGGTAGGAGGGCCCCTTAGCAGAATTTTGCTTAGGGCCCCAGGGAGGTCAGGACCGGCTCTGGGGTAATGTTGAGTCATTATCCAATTGTTGGTGCAGAGAGAACTTAACCAAGATGGCCGAACTCACGGACCTCCTGTATCTGAGACACCTCGTCTGTCAGCATCTTGACACTCTGCTGGTGTTCCACTTCTCTCTGTTTGTGGGACTCGAGGTACACCTGGACAACACAACAGGGGTATTACGTTAGTTTTAGGCTATGTAAAACACACATGCACGAACACAGTACAGCACACATAGGCTTAAACTTACTCATAGACAGACATACACATACTAATGAGGTCACACACACACACACACACCTTGAGGTACTCCACTTTCTCCTCTGATGGTGGGACCAGACCTAGCCTCTGTCTGGTCTGGTAGTTACTCGTTGACTTGTCTTCACTGGTCAGCTGTGACTGTGGCTGTTCTGATGACTGGGTCACCTGGTTCTGGTCTTGTAGAGTGAGTCTGAGCCGCCTGCACCCGATCTGAAACAAAAGACGAAAGGAATAATACGATTGAGAGGAAGAAAAAGGGGATGGGAATGGAAAGACAATAGAGGAATGGAGAGAGAAAAAAAGCAGAGAGGTGAGAGTGATGTGGTACCGAGGGAAGGTGAGGCGGTGCCCTGTAAAACTGTCCAGGGAGAACGTGTTGATGGGCAAACATTGCTACTCTCTACCCATCTATCCATTGACAGTGACACTTTCCAGACTTTGTCCAAATGAATCACTGACTGTCTGTTGTTTCCACCCAAAATGGCATCCTATTCCCAATGTAATGCCCTACGTTTGACCAGAGCCCTATGCACCCTGGTCAGTAGTGCACTATAAAGACACTTAAATTAGTATGATATTTTACGTTTGGTATGGCTAAATAAGACAGAAGGTAACTAAAGGCAAAAACATGGTTGGTCGGGGTGGATGTTCGTAAAACTTGAAAGTCTCTCATCACCGACAACTTTTGCATTTTAGCTGATTAGAAACTTTGCAAATACTTTTTAGCTACTTTGCAACTACTTAGCATGTTAGCTAACCCTTCCCCTAACCCTTTAATCTAACTCCTAACCCTAACCACCTAGCTAACATTAGTGTTAGCCATAACAAATTGTAATTCGTAGCATATCATACTAATTGGAGTGTCCCGGATATACATTTACTATGTTACCAGGCTGGTTCGAGAGGAGGCATAGAGTGCATTAAGCTTTCCTAAATAACTGGGCCTGCTGGGAGCATACACAGTATGTGGTCACATTTTTATTTTATTTTTTTACCCATATTTAACCAGGTAATTTCACTGAAACAGATTCTCATTTGCAACAACGACCTGGGGAATAGTTACAGGATGAATGAGCCAATTGGAAGCTGGGGATGATTAGGTGGCCATGATGGTATGAGGGCCAGATTGGGAATTTATCCAGGACACCAGGGTTAACACCCCTACTCTTACAATAAGTGTCATGGGACCTTTAGTGACCACAGAAAGTCAGGACACACCTTTAACGTCCCATCTGAAAGACAGCAGCCTACACGGGGCAATGTCCCAAATCACTGCCATGGGGCATTGGGATATCATTTCTTTGACCAGAGGAAACAGTGCCTCCTACTGGCCCTCCAACACCCCTTCCAGCAGCATCTGGTCTCCCATCCAGGACCAACCCTGCTTAGCTTTAGAGGCAAGCCAGCAGACAGTGCATCTCAGTATCAGTATTTAAATACAGCCAGACAGGCCTGCTAATGTGCCTTTCTAGACCTTATAAACAAGTTGAGAGTAGACCCACAACTGATCCAAATGGAATAAACAAAATTAAATATTCCAATCACAGGGCTTTTGCGTCTTTATTCAAATTACATTTTCACTGCAGTTTACAGAGTAGAATGTTGGACCCCCTTGAAATCAATAATGCAATTATTCACTACAACGTGGTGTTGTAGGCTAGACTAGGTAGGATAATGGTATTGTCCCTAAACAAGATCAATAGGGGAGCTTTTTGAGCTGTGTGTCTCATGACTTCACTGTTGATGACACACCTGGTCCCTCCGCTCATATTGAAAATTGATGCTGAATGATTTATGTACGGTATAATTGCTAGTTAGCATGTTGCAGATCTGGAGAAACAATCCACCAACCACTATTGTCACTATGAATGGTGGATAGAGGTCAGGATAGACAGTTAGACTTGTAGACTTTATTAACCTGTGGTACCGTTAGCGCGCAGAAAAGGTTAGTGCATAAGGGAAGTATCAAAACACCTCGATATAGGGGAGGCGAATGCAAGCAGATGAGGAAATTCGGCTGGGATGAAAGAAATTATGTATTAAAACCTGAGAAAGGGAGAATGAAAAACAGACTCCATTTTAAATCCACTTGTGATCATGCCTGGGCAGAGAGCCCCTAACAGAGCTTTACAGAAGCTCCCTCCCTCCACACAGCTGCTCTGAGGACAGACAACAATGCACCTGGCCCAACAAGACCCCTGTTACAGCCTGGTGGATAGGGCTTTGGTGAATGGAAGAACCAGGCTTGACTCTTCAAATACCATACATTGTATTCGTATAACAGTCAGATTCACTCAGTTTTGAAGAATTGGGTTTGGTGGTTTATTCCCAAGAAAAATGGCTATGGATAAATAGTATGTTTGATATCTGTATCCAGCCAAGGTAAATGTGTCTTGGTTACCCCCATTTCCATTGGCTTCTTTCAGACACAAAGGTATTTTTTCCCCATTGGCTTGTGACTCTCCTAACATGTCCTGTATTTTCATTTAAAGTATAATTCATTTTCATGTGCCAGTCAACACATTTTTTATAATGCTAAAATCATTAGAAATACATAAAACATACATACACCAACGCACAGCCCTAGTTGGTTAGTGTGAGTGAGCACGACAGCAGTGATCATAGCACATTAATGTCTCAGTGTCAGAGTTGACAACACATTCCCAGCATATCATAATCTGTTAGCAATGAGGAGGCCACACCAGTAACCAACAGGCCAACAACAAAATGGGGCTTCTGGATCAAAATGGGGCTTCGGTGGCGGGGCATGGCAGTGGGAATGGCCAATGGCACAGTTGCTGACCTAATATTTTAGAGGCTCTCCTCTTGGCTGCAGAGAAAATGTAGCTGTTTTAGATCTCCTGCAATTCTACACATTTTGCCATGAGGCAGAGAGAAAAAAAAGCATGTTTTAAAGCTAATTTTAAAGATGCTCTTATTTTAAAAAAATATATATCTTTTTGTTACTTTATATCTGGTTTTAGTAGTTTAAGTTTACGCTGACAACGCTTTACAATTTCTTTGTACTATTTTAGACTTAGGCGACCCCGACAAAAAGCTTAGGTGGCCCGCCCAACGATTTCAATGGCAGAAAAATATTATGTTGGTACTCTTACCATTATCACATCTTACTATGTGATTTGTACGTTCCCCAGCAAGAAAACCCCAAAATGTGCACAAACAGAAGGGGGAACTAACAAGGAGTCACTCACAACAAACAAAACAGGTGGGGTTTTAAGGAGGGGTTCTGAAAGACACTCATGGGGGTGTCCACTGAAAGTTGACTAGTAACAACTCGAACTTAAGGCCACCACCATGAGCCCCCACTAAATTTGCCCACTAAGAGGCAAACAAAAGAAAAACCCACACCAAACTTAAAGAGAAGAAACAAACCAGAAAGTTGAACTAAACGAAAACAGGGAAGATTAGACGAAGGAATAGGGAGCACCAACTAAAGGTGTTGACCTTCCACATCTCTCAAGACAACTGGAGCACTGGGCCAGACACTCTTAAATATCACCTGGGCCAGCACAGGTGAAACACCTTCCCACTAACGAAATGGACAAGCCAGCACAGGTGTAACACATACTGACTAAAGAGGTGACACCAATTGGTGCTGCCTACGTGCTAACATACTATACGTGCTAAAAGTCCAGCCTCTAAACATAAATGGAAAAGCCAAAACCTGTAACATGATACTATCAGACATTTTATCTAAGGCAATTTATGTGGCCAATGAGTCATGTCGTACAGAATCCTTTATTATGCTTCAATCAACTGATCCATAGTCCGAGTTGATATTCACGTAATAATAAGGAATTTCAAATCGACCACGCCCACAAAATTGGGGAAAACAAACATTCTTTCCTATTGACCCCGATTGTAAAATAACTTCGTTGTCCATTTTTTGTTATACCGAAATAACAAAACATGCCGAAAAGCTGCTGTGTTGTTCAATGTACATGTAACCAATGTTGAAAAGTAATCTTTAGGGCCTCCCGAGTGGTGCAGCAGTCTAAGGCACTTCATCGCAGTGATTGAGGCGTCATTACAGACCAGGGTTCAATCTCAGGCTGTGCCACAACCGGCTGTGACCGGGAGTCCCATAGGGCGGTGCACAATTGGCTGGGGGGACTTTACTTGGCTCATCTTGCTCTAGCGACTCCTTGTGGTGGGCCGGGCACCTGCAGGCTGACTTTGGTCATCAGTTGAGCAGTGTTTCCTTCGACAAATTGGTGCTGCTGAATTCTGGGTTAAGTGGGCAGGTGTTAAGAAGCGCGGTTTGGCAGGTCATGTTTCGGAGGAGGCATGACTCGACCTACGCCGCTCCTGAGCCCGTTGGGTAGTTGCAGCGATGAGACAAGATCGCAATTGGATATCACGAAAAAGGGGGTAAAAAAATATATGTAAATAAAATGTATTAATTAATTTAAAATGAATTGACCAAAGAAAGTCATCTTTAGACATCTTTTCCTTTTCTTAAACGTAGTTTTGACAAAAAAAAGCAGACAAGAAAATGTCATTTGAAAAAGGAAAAAAGATTGCAGTCAGAATGCAGTATAATTACAGTATACTGCAAATACTGTGTCCAAAATAACACGGTTTGTTTTTACAACAGAAATGTTCCAGTGTAACTGCAGTTATTCTGCAATTACTGGGTCCAAAATACCACAGTCTACTGCAGCTACTGCACTTTTACTGCAGTTTCAAACTGCAATCTTTTTTTGGTAAGGGAAGCATTTGCTGTGAGACAAAATGGTAACCTAGGTAGCCATAGGTTGTTTTTCCCCACAGGCAGGCGGACGCAACGTTCTATCTAATACAATGATGTACAGTATATAAACCCTGGATTGCTGATGATATGTATTGGCCAATGAGATACTTTGAAGCCACCGGTAGGCCATATTGGCACTCCCCAGAAGGAGCAGTCCTCCATAGTAATGAATGGAATTCTACATTTAAAATGTTTCAAGGACAAAATTATATGTATTTAACAATTTTTTGTTGTAGTGGGGACAGCAATATTATAACTTTACAAAAATATTTACTTCAAGGAAAATGATTTGATATATTTTATAATTTTTTATTTGTATGTTTAGCTCACATAATTTAAAAGTATGCATTAATGTGTCTGTAATAGAAACGTGGCAAAAACAAAATGTAAACATTTATAAATGTGCCAAGATGGAGGTGTGGTGGCTTCAAAACCGTGCCCCCTGTCAGCCATTACATACAAACCATAATACTGACTGGGACTCTTGGAATCACTCCCTCATTCCCTCTCAAACCACATCCTGCAAATAAATGGCTCCATAACTGCAGATGCTCGGAGCATAACGGGAGCTAGCCAGCCAAACAGTCTCTTGTCTGCACAGGAGCTCTCTGACGTCAGTGGAATCCACAGGGACCTCATCCTTCCACAGAAGCGTGGAAGAAGTGATGGATTGATCTCCTGTGCTCAGTTTTATCCATCTGTCAGCTGTAATAGGAGACGCCTGATAAGGGTGGAACACTATAGAGTCGCCTAAGGACAAGGATATTAGCTACTGAGATGTTACAGTAACTCTACTGGAAAAACAGCATGTACTACATGTACATAGGAATGTACCCATTTGCATGTAGTATGTGTGAGCATAGAGTACATGCTCACACTTGTGGCTTAACGTTCCGGCCAGTAACTAGCTAGCACTCACGTGGCTGCTAACATCATCATGAAATAGGGGCATGAGGAAAGCCTTACAATATTACGTTTTTGTTATTAACTGACTAACCTAGTTAAAACGTTTTTTGAGTGAACTGTATGTACAGTATTTTTATGGGGCGATTGAATAAGCAAGGTTTAGGTTTTGTGTTTCTAGCGTGTATTAAATGATGTCACAGGGAGCCAAACTATAAAAGTCTGAGATCACAGGGAGTGACAGCCCCAGGTCTTCTCAGTTTGAGATACACAAACTGAGAGAGAGCGAGGGAGAGGTAAAGAGACACACACCACACACACACACACACACACACAGAGAGAGAGAGAGAGAGAGTGAGAGCATAGCCACACCCAGGGAGGTGCACACAGGCCCCTCACAAAGACACAATGTTCTCTTCCTTCACCACATACACCTTCTCTGGCTCTCTCATGCAGTCATCTCATGGCAGAGGTTCGTTTTAGTGTTAAAAAAAACATGATGGGGGTTTTGTGTGTGTGACTGTGCAGCTGTCTGACAGAGTGAACAGTAGTTTGTGCTTGGTTATTACAGCTTTTATTGTTGATAATATAGCTTATGATTTTTTTTTATTATGGTGATTAACTCACACATACAGAAGAACTTCCCAAATGCTCCAGTGGCGCTAGAGGCGTCACTACAGACCATGGTTCGATCCAGACTGTATCACAACCGGCCATGATTGGGAGTCCCATAGGGCGGCGCACAATTGGCCCAGCGTTGCCAGGGTTAGGGGAGGCCGGGGTAGGCCGTCATTGTAAATAAGAATTTGTTCTTAACCGGCTTGCCTAGTTGAATAAAAAATAAAACTACATAAACACACAAATTCAAATATGTATACTTTATGACTAACTACCATGTCCCATACAACCATTTCTTGCAAGTTTGTTCAGCATCCCTTAGTAATTGTGCAATTTGGCTTCAAGACACAATTAACTTCTGCTTCAAAACACAAACTTCAAAATATAATATAATGGGCAATATATGAACATGTATCAACTCGTAAATGTGAGAAGTCCTTTCATCTAGCTTTATATTTACAGCCTGATAAATGTACCCACCTGCCCTGAGCTACAAGTTAAAAGAGAGGCACCTAGAAGTCTAGAGGTACAGATACCTGCGGGCTCTACAAGACCTGCCTGTACAGCTCAGCCTGATTTCCATGTTTTCTTAAATGTTTTATATCATGGAGGAATGACCCTAGGCTTGTTAATTAATAGGCCTATCTTTCGCATTATCACACCATCTGTGTTATCTGTCGTATAATCACAATGCAATACAATGTGTGCCTAATCACTATGATTTTATTGGGTTGTATTTCATAAGAAGATTGATAAGGTGTGTTTGTTGCTTCACTGGAATTCACATTCTTTAGGATATGACACTTAGGCCTAATGACGCTGTAAGTTCCTGCATGATTGATCAGAAGCCAAATCAATGTAGGCCTACTGGCCTTGCAATACAGGTAAGCAGCGACAGCAATCTAAAGGGGAAACAAGTCTATCTAATACTGGTATAAATAAATTGGTCCATACGTAAGCCTTATAAAAGTTCTTATGTAACCAAAGCACTGAGTGAGCTGCATACTAGGTCATGTAAATATTAAACAGAGGCATATTTGCGTTCGCGCCACAAGACTCCAGTTCAATCATTGGCTCACATCCATTCACAGATAAATCAACCGGTAATAAACAGCTCTTCCATCTAAACGACTCTCATTTTGTTTGCAGTCATATCCAACCCATTTCATGCTTTTTATGTATCGCACACAGCACAGGTGCATATTTTACATAACCATTGAGTCAAGTATTTGTTGATGGCACAAAAGTCATGGGATTGGAAATAGGTTTGCTAGTCTTAACTAGTCTATTCGTTTATATCTTGTGCCAACACATTTCTGTGTATTACTGGTACTAATGTATTCTATCTCTATACAGAAGCTTTATCCAGCAGCTCACTCAATGCTGGAGGTGACATCTCTACTCTACCCCTCCACTGTCCTGGGCAGAATACCCATAACTTATCACTGCTGCGACAAAGCATAATTTACTGACATACCGGTAGGATGATACTCTGGCTTAAGTTCTTATATTGGGCTATTGAAAGCAGTGGAAGAGTTACATGTACGCAGGAAATATACATATATATCCTAGCTATTTCTATAACTGACCACCACTGCTACGACTAGAGTTTGTTTACATACACTTATTAAAAGTAATTAAAACTCATTTTTCAACCACTCTACAGATTTCATGTTAACAAACTAGTTTTGGCAAGTCGGTTAGGACATCTACTTTGTGCATGACACAAGTAATTCTTCCAACAATTGTTTACAAACAGATTATTTCACTTATAATTCACTATAATCACAATTCCAGTGGGTCAGAAGTTTACATACACTAAGTTGACTGTGCCTTTAAACAGCTTGGAAAATTCTAGAAAATGATGTCATGGCTTTAGACGCTTCTGATAGGCTAACTGACATCATTTGAGTCAATTGGAGGTGTACCTGTGGATGTATTTCAAGGCCTACCTTCAAACTCACTGCCCGACATCATGGGAAAATCAAAATTAATCAGCCAAGACCTCAGAAAAAGAATTCTAGACCTCCACAAGTCTGGTTCATCCTTGGGAGCAATTTCCAAACGCCTGAAGGTACCACGTTCATCTGTACAAACAATAGTACGCAAGTATAAACACCATGGGACCACACAGCCGTCATACCGCTCAGGAAGGAGACGTGTTCTGTCTCCTAGAGATTAACGTACTTTGGTGGGAAAAGTGCAAATCAATCTCAGAACAACAGCAAAGGACCTTGTGAAGATGCTGGAGGAAACGGGTACAAAAGTATCTATATCCACAGTAAAACGAGTCCTATATCGACATAACCTGAATGGCCGCACAGCAAGGAAGAAGCCACTGCTCCAAAACCGCCATAAAAAAGCCAGACTACGGTTTGCAGCTGCACAAGGGGACAAAGATCGTACTTTCTGGAGAATTGTCCTCTGGTCTGATGAAACAAAAATAGAACTGTTTGGCCATAATGACCATCGTTATGTTTTGGAGGAAAAGGGGGGAGGCTTGCAAGCCGAAGAACACCATCCCAACCGTGAAGCATGGGGGTGGCAGCATCATGTTGTGGGGGTGCTTTGCTGCAGGAGGGGCTGGTGCACTTCACAAAATAGATGGCATCATGAGGAAGGAAAATTATGTGGATATATTGAAGCAACATCTCAAGACATCAGTCAGAAAGTTAAAGCTTAGTCGCAATACTTCCAAAGTTGTGGCAAAATGGCTTAAGGACAACAAAGTCAAGGTATTGGAGTGGCCATCACAAAGCCCTGACCTCAATACTATAGAACATTCGTGGGAAGAACTGAAAAAGCGTGTGCGAGCAAGGAGGCCTACAAAAATGACTCCGTTACACCAGTTCTGTCAGGAGGAATGGGCCAAAATTCACCCAATTTATTGTGGGAAGCTTGTGGAAGGCTACCAAAAACGTTTGACCCAAGTCAAACAATTTAAAGGCAATGCTACCAAATACTAATTGAGTGTATGTAAACTTATTACCCACTGGCTTTCTTTTGATTTTCCCATGATGTCGAGCAAAAGGGCACTGAGTTTGGAGGTAGGCCTTGAAATACATCTACAGGTACACCTCCAATTGACTCAAATTATGTCCTAACCGACTTGCCAAAACTATAGTTTGTTAACATTAAATCTGTGGATTGGTTGAAAAATGAGTTTTAATGACAACCTAAATGTATGGAAACTTCGACTTCAACTGTATATTTTTTTATTTAACTAGACAAGTCAGTTAAGATCAAATTCTTAGTTACAATGACTGCCTACCTACAGGGTCAGCCCCTGGAACACATTAGGGTTAAGTGCCTTGCTCAAAGACACAGACAGGTTTTTTCACCTTGTCGGCTCAGGTATTTGAACCAGTGACCTTTTGGTTACTGGCCCAGCGCTCTAACCGCTAGGTTACCTGCCACCATAATCATAATACTGAATCATATCCTAGGCAAGCCATTAATCAGATTATAATGATCATGTAAATGATAGAAATATAATATAACCCTTTATACAGGTCAGGAACAGTTGTGATTCTATCAAGTCCAAAAGCACAGGCATAATGTATACATACACTACCGTTAAAAAGTTTGGGGTCACTTAGAAACATTTTTGTCCATTAAAATAACATCTATTTGATCAGAAATACAGTGTAGACATTGTTAATGTTGCAAATGACTATTGTAGCTGGAAACGGCAGATTTTTTTATCTGCAACCATCACTCCTGTGATTCAATGGCACGTTGTGTTAGCTAATCCAAGTGTATCATTTTAAAAAGGCTAATTGATCATTAGAAAACCCTTTTGCAATTATGTTAGCAAAGCTGAAAACTGTTGTCCTGATTAATTCTAAACTGGCCTTCTTTAGACTAGCTGAGTATCTGTAGCATCAGCATTTATGGGTTCGATTACAGGCTCAAAATGGCCAGAAACAAAGAACTGTCTTATGAAACTCGTCAGTCTATTCTTGTTCTGAGAAATGAAGGCTATTCCATGCGAGAAATTGCCAAGAAACTGAAGATCTCGTACAACGCTGTGCACTACTCCCTTCACAGAACAGCGCAAACTGGCTCTAACCAGAATAGAAAGAGGAGTGGGAGGCCCCGGTGCACAACTGAGCAAGAGGACAAGTACATTAGTATCTAGTTTGAGAAACAGACGCCTCACAAGTCCTCAACTTCATTAAATAGTACCCTCAAAACACCAGTCTCAACGTCAACAGTCAAGAGGCGACTCCGGGATGCTGGCCTTCTAGGCAGAGTTGCAAAGAAAAAGCCATATCTCAGACTGGCCAATAAAAAGAAAAGACTAAGATGGGCAAAAGAACACAGACACTGGACAGAGGAAAGATATGGCTTCCTAGAAGGCCAGCATCCCGGAGTCGCCTCTTGACTGTTGACGTTGAGACTGGTGTTTTGAGGGTACTATTTAATGAAGCTGCCAGTTGGAGGAAAAAGGACATTTTTCAAAGGTAGTATATACAATTTCTTGCTGTTCAAACTATCTTCTGTACAGATGCCGTATCTTAATTTGATCCAGTTTCTCACAATTGGAAAATAATCCTGCAGCATCAGGAAATATGAATTATTATGTGGATTATAATTAATGGACATATTTTGTGGGGGTTCATAAATGTTTCATTAGGGCAAATCAAGAATAACATTTGAAACTGGAAATGATCAACTTTAGAAGCCTTTGTAAACCTCAAATACACAACAATGTCTGTTTATTCCTGTATTATTATATCCTCTTGACAACGGATATAATCAATTGCAGTTGGGGGAAATTCAACAGAGCCACATTGATTAATCCAATCTACGTATACTGATTCTGTTAACGGAAACTGAATTAACTCATCACTATGTTCAACCATCCCAAAATGTTAGCATTGTTGATTAAATTAGAGTAGCTTCCCATAAGAAAAAAATCAGCTCTCATACAGTCACAGGTCAACACTAATACTAATATGAAGTCAATATAAAAAAAACCTTTGTCTCCTTGTCTAACAAACGGCAACCAAACACAGCTTTACATACAAACACATCTGAGGTCTACTTTAAACAATTTGTCACCCAAGTGGCGCAGTTCTAAGACACTGCATCTCAGTGCTAGAGGCGTCAGACAACCTGGTTCGAATCCAGACTATTACAACCGGCCGTGATTTGGAGTCCCATAGGGCGGTGCAAAATTGGCCCAGCGCTGTCTGAGTTTGGCCGGGGTAGGCCGTCATTATAAATAAAAACGTGTTCTTAACTGACTTGCCTAGTTAAATAAAGGTTACATTTAGTCTAGAGTAGCTAAGTAGCTTTACATCTACCAGTCCCACATGCCCACATTCCACCCATGTTCAATGTACCTGGTTCAGAGCAGTTGTCCGTGACCCTTCATGACGATGATCTGAGAGTTGTGACTATGTCTGTGAGTGTGTGTGACTCAGAATGGGAATCTACTGTTGTCTTGCCTTACACGGCAGGGTGTGGCTGTCAGCAGCACTCAGCACCAGCCCAACCCTGTTCCACCAGACCGTGCCACTCTCACCTGCAAGCCATACAGGCCTACCGAGCTCCCCCTACAGAGAGAAGAATGACGTGCACTGAGGAACACAGAGTACATAGGTGAAGAAATAGCCAGTGATTCAATTAAATTGGTTATAGACTGGCCATATTAATTTTTCGTTTTTTCACATTGTCAGCGGAGTTAAGTGTCAGAGGGACTAGAGGCACATGTCCAATTATTTGATTCAATAGTTTTTCTTTGTATCCAATGTTTTAGCAATTCAAGGGGAGCTTTCATACTTCTTCTCAGATTATAGTATCAGACTTCCTTGGTGTGAAGGAGTGAGTAGGTGCCTTTGTTTAAGAGTGTATGTGTGCATGCATGCGCGTGTTTGTGATGATGCATGTGTCTCTTAAAACATGGGAGCCATCCCTTGAAACAGGCTGTTAATTGGGTCTTTAGGCTGTGTTTTCAGTTGTTCTACCTAGGGTTGCAAAGGGTCGGAAACTTTCAGGTAAATTTCTAGAATATTTCCGGAAGTTTTCCATGGGAGGTTAAGCCCTGGAATTTTGTGAACCCTCAAAGCAAAAACAGTGAACCCTCTTTGTGGAATACGCATAAGGCAATTCTATGTCTTGTGGCATATTTTGGTTAAACTAATGGAATTGCAACCCTCTGCATGCACAGCACATTCTTCCATCACATGTACAGCTGATTCTCAAGATCTTGTACACTAATGAGATGCTATTGAGCCCACACTACTACTGTCTGAGCCAAGGACTACATGCTTTTTGGTTTTGACTACAATACTGGGTGGGGAAAATATATTTAATATGACATACATGATTTTTTATTAACTAGTAAATACTAGCCTACAGCAAAGTGTGTTTAAATCATTTCTAACTTGTTACAATTTTTTGCTAGTTAGTTTTTTCTACCATGTGGGTTGTAGCTTGCTTGAGCCTGCTAATTGAGGAGTGTTAATTCACCTGTTTCCATACATGTTTCATTTTAAAACATTTATCTTACAACGGAGTTGTTTAATCTAACTGCTTAACTATTAATCTGTACATAGAATTTTATTTTTTATTTTTTTACAGGAAAATGCCACGGGCACTATCTGATGTGTGGAGACATTTCACTGCAGCTAATGTAGAAGGAAAAGCTGTGTACATTTACAAATACTCAAGCAACCTCTGACAAAAGTCCCTCTACTTCTATTTGAGGTGAAAATTATGAATCAGACACCTAATCGATAGCATCAGCTCATGGTCCTCCTGGAATCAGAAGTTTGGCTCAATGGAGGAACGAAGTCAGAGAAATGCTGATGAATGTCTTGCTCGAGCTGTGTATGCAACTGGTTCACCTCTGATGCGCACAGGCAATGTGTATTGGAAGAGATTTCTAAATGTTCTTCGCCCAGCATACACCCCTCCAATCAGACATGCTTTATCTACTAATTTGCTGGATGCAGAGTTCAAAGTTCAAGTGAAGGTCAAGCAAATCATAGAGAAGCAGACTGTATTGCAATCATCTCTGATGGGTGGTCGAATGTTTGTAGGCAAGGAATAATTAACTACTGTACATCATCTCCACCCCTCAACCACAGACACATGGTCTTTACATTGCAGATGAGCTGAAGGCAGTCATCAATGACCTTGGACCACAGAAGGTATTTGCACTAGTGACAGACAATGCTGCGAACATGAAGGCTGCTTGGTCGAAAGTGGAGGAGTCCTACCCCCACATCACACCCATTGGCTGTGCTGCTCATGCATTGAATGTGCTCCTCAATGACATCATGGCACTGAAAACAATGGATCCACTCTATAAGAGAGCCAAGGAAATGGTTAGGTATGTGAAGGGTCATCAAGTTATAGCAGCAATCTACCTCAACAAGCAAAGTGAGAAGAATAAGAGCAACACATTGAAGCTGCCCAGCAACACCCGTTTTGATGGTGTTGTCATCATGTTTGACAGTCTCCTGGAGGGGAAGAAGTCTCTCCAAGAAATGGCTACATCACAGTCTGCCGATATGGACAGCCCCATAAAGAGGATCCTCATGGATTATGTATTTTGGGAGAGAGCGGTAAGCAGCCTGAAACCTATAGCAGTAGCCATTGCACGGATTGAGGGAGACAATGCCATCCTGTCTGATGTTCAGACTCTGCTTGCAGATGTAAGAGAAGAAATCCGTACTGCCCTGCCCACTTCACTGTTGCTCCAAGCAGAGGAAACTGCAGTTCTGAAATACATCAAAAAGCGTGAAGACTTCTGCCTGAAGCCCATATACGCCGCAGCGTATATGTTGGACCCAAAGTATGCTGGCAAGAGCATCCTGTCTGGTGCAGAGATCAACAATGCCTATGGTGGCATCACTACCGTGTCTCGCCACCTTGGCCTGGATGAGGGCAAGGTTCTTGGCAGTCTGGCGAAGTGCACTTCCAAGCAAGGGCTTTGGGATGGAGATGCAATATGGCAGTCGTGCCAACATATCTCATCAGCCACCTGGTGGAAGGGACTTTGTGGATCTGAGGCTCTTTCCCCTCATTTTACAGATGTATGTTGAAAATGTTTTTGGGAGATGCGATGGATCATTGGGAATCATTCAATATTACCTTTCTTTTGTTGTTCAGTGAAATCATCCCATGTGAAGAGTCAACTCATTTAATTAAAGTTAAATTCGTAACTGAATATTTATTTGTATTTCTATTGGAAGGATTTAATCATTTGCAATTATGTCTAAAAGGTTTATGTTTCTGTCTCCATATGATATGGTAAATATATCCAATGCAAAAAACATCTACATTTAAATGGTATTAATATTAATTTGCATTTATTTCTGTTAATTCCCATATTTTCCCGTTAATTCCCCCGGAAAGTTTCCACCTCTGAATATTCCCCAAAATGTGCAACCCTAGTTATACCTGGTAATTGATAGGTGTAACAGCTAAATGAAAGATGTACCATCGCTACATGGTGAATAATGTGGGTCTGTTACATAAGAGTGATTAATGAAGTGCCTTTATATAATAGCTCTCTGGCATGAGAGGTGTGCAGTGTAAACAGAACTGTGCAAACAAAAAGTCAAATGTCACAGTGTCCAAGAATGTGTGTGTGCGAGTGCGTGTGTTATGTATTAAGACCCCTTGACTTTATCCACATTTTGTTATGTTACAGCCTTATTCTAAAATGTATTAAATAAAACATTTTACCCATCAATCTACACACAATACCCCAATATTGACAAAGCAAAAACTGGTTTTTAGACATTTTTGCAAATGTATTAAAAATAAAAAACAGAAATACCTTATTTACATAAATATTCAGACCCTTTGCTATGAGACTCGAAATTGAGCTCAGGTGCATCCTGTTTCTAGATAGATAGATAGGTAGGTACTTTATTGATCCCAGAGGGGAAATTACTTTGTCAAGCAGCAACAAAAAACACAGGGCTGGTGCAAAATGCCAGAACGAAATACATAAAAGACAGATACATGATAAAAATAAATAGTATAAAAATACACAAAGTCTAGAGTGCAAAAAGCTATAAAAAGGCATTGCATAGTATGAGTGAATGGCTGAATATGTACACTATACATTGTTACAGAGTGTTAGGTGAAAGAATTATACAACTAATGCAAGCTGATATAAATAAATAACAAATATTTGCATTGTTAACTATACTATACAGGTCGATGGCAGAGAAAGATACTTAAATAGCTAAATGTGCGTATGACATAAGTGAGGGTAATAATAGTTTACTTAATATACAGTTTGGTTAAATGTACAGGTAAATGACAGGAAGAGATACTTAAATAGCTAAATGTGCGTGTGATATCATTTAGGGTAATAATAATAATTCCCTTAAAATACAGTTCTTAGTACAGGGTTTAATTACAGATAAATGCACATATTGCACATTCAATATAGCCTACTAAATGCAATGAAAAAAAAGATACTACTGACAGGATACTAATATGCAGTCCTGAGTGAATGACTACGTAAGTTTAGTCCAAGAATTAGTTACAATATTGCACGTGATATGATATAACAACTGTACATTAATATGTATATACAGTCCTGAGTGAATGAGTGATTACAGACCAGAGAGTTACTCACGGATGGATGGATGCCTAATTGTTAAACTAGGTCCTAACACCCCAACAGTTCCAGGTCTATGTTGCCGACGGCACGGCACCCTTGTTATCCTTGAGATGTTTGGACAATTTGATTGGAGTCCACCTGTGGTAAATTCAATTAATTGGACATGATTTGGAAAGGCACACACCTGTCTATATAAGGTGACGCTTGGCATTAAGGTGACGTGACTCTTGGCATTCAGGCCAAAGAGTTCAATCTTGGTTTCATCAGACCAGAGAATCTTGTTTCTCATGGTCGGAGTAACCTTTAGGTGCCTTTTGGCAAACTCCAAGCGGGCTGTCATGTGTCTTTTACTGAGGAGTGGCTTCCATCTGGCCATAAAGAGATGGTTGTCCTTCTGGAAGGTTCTCCCTTCTCCACAGAGGAACTCTGGAGCTCTGTCAGAGTGACCATCGAGTTCTTGGTCACCTCCCTGACCAAGGCCCTTCTCCCCCGATTGCTCAGTTTGGTCGGGCGGCCAGCTCTAGGAAGAGTCTTGGTGGTTCCAAATGTCTTCCATTTAAGAATGATGGAGGCCACTGTGTTCTTGGGTTCCTTCAATGCTGCAGAAATGTTTTGGTACCCTTCCTCAGATCTGTGCCTCGACACAATCTTGTCTCGGAGCTCTACAGACAATTCCTTTAACCTCATGGCTTGGTTTTTACTCTGACATGCACTGTCAACTCTGGGACCTTATATAGACAGGTGTGTGTCTTTCCAAATCAAGTCCAATCAATAGAAATTACCACAGATGGACTCCAATCACGTTGTAGAAAACATCTCAAGGATGATCAATGGAAACAGGATGCACCTCAGCTCAATTTAGATTCTCATAGCAAAGGGTCTGAATACTTATGTAATTTTTATTTAACCAGGCAAGTCAGTTAAGAACAAATTCTTATTTACAATCATTGCCTACACCGGCCAAACTCAGACCAGCTGGGCCAATTGTGCGCCACCCTATGGGACTACAGTCTGGATTTGAACCAGGTTGTCTGTAGTGACACTTCTAGCACTGTCTTAGACCACTGCGCCACTTGGAAGCCTGATTAGTCTGTTTTTTATTTGTAATACATTAGTTAAAATGCCCCCAAAAAATGTGTTGCTTTGTTATTATGGGGTATTGTGTGTAGATTGATGAGGGGAAAAAAATGAATAATCCATTTTAGAATGACTATAACGTAACAAAATGTAGAGAAAGTCTGAATACTTTCCGAAATCACTGTACATAGTTAGTTAGACAAATCTGTTTATTATTTAACAAAATTCAGCAAGTTTTCAAATGTATTAGTCTTTACATCTGACTAAATTACGTAGATGTTGGAGGATGACAAAAAATGTCACTACTTTTGCCCACTTTAAAGTGAGTTGGTGTGTGTGTGTCTTCTTTCTTTGTCTGCTAAACAAACTCTAGGAGACAGGGCACAGCCTGGTTACAAACAAACAGTGTGCATATGTTACTGTATGAGACTGGGGGGTAGACCATGGCCGCATCTGTACCTGGCTAACCAGAGACATGGTACCTTCATAAGATGCTTGTTTTTGTGCCATTTTGGTTGCTCTGATGAAATACAACTAAACATCAATCAATGTATAGTTTCTTTTAGTTTATAGATATCCTACATTGCAGTTGACAAGTAGCTAAGTTAGCAACGTGATCACAAGCAGTTTTTTTTTTTTTACACCTATTCTAGCTAGCTGCTATCCTGCAGTACCACTAATTAGCGTTGCAAGTGATCAACAGACAGTGTATGACAGACAGTTAACACTTACCGTTGACAGTGGTGGTACAATGGCATCGCGCCGCATTGTGCTTTAAAGAGGACTCCTTTCTTCGAAGAGTTTGTTAATATGACTGCTCAGTGATCACTACTGTCTCTTGCTTCTTTTGACAGCAAAGACATTAGACACAACGGCCATTAATGAGGTCAGGTGGTAGCCTGTTTTACTTTGCAATGGGCTAGAAGGGAGTTAGTTTTATCATTGGTATTCTACTTATCCTGGCTGGCAAAGTACCAGGATGTTGTTCAGAACAGTTTTGAATTTAAAAATGTTATTTAGAAACTGAATTTAGAAACTGAATGTAGAAAATTTTATCTGAATGAATCTAAGAAATAAAATATATGAAACTTTGGTCAACTTAAAATAATAGTTTGTATAGCGGTTATTTGGTGGTGGTTTGTGTTGGATCCCTAATTAGAGGCAGCTGCAGTGCATTGTCTCTAATTAGGGATCCTACATATGTTTGTATGTTCCACACCTGGGTGTGGGTCATTATTCTCCAGTCACGGTGAAAGTAAGTGTGGTACGTTTGATATATCGTGTTTTGTTTGCTAGTTCGTCATTTTGGAAGTGTTATTATATAAATAAATGTTGAACTATTACTGCGCTGCACTTGGTCTCTCTTTCCACCCACTCGTGACATTAGCAGACACCTCGAATGACAGTGTGACTCCTTTTAGCTGTACTACCTACTGTCATATGGTCTGCAGTGTCTGGAGCTCCTCTTCCCTCTGGAGACTAAGATGCCGGGACGCTGCGGGTAGGATGGCGTGGGTATCCGGAGTTCTACTCCCATTATGGAGCTGAACAGGAGTTACTTCCAGCATAACCCGACATGAATGACTGGATTGGTCCATGTATACCGTGCTGGAGGATGTGCTTAGTGCCACTTTGTGTAGTACTAGTAGGTGCTGCTCCCCACAGCTGGAGCAGGGCTTCTTCAGTGTGCAGCTCTTGGGCTTGTGTCCCCTGCCGCTCTCGGCCTTGTGTCCTCCAGCATTACTAAGCTTAATGAACTGATCAACAATAAGGACAGTGGGGCTACCACTACGGATGATCCCACGGGTGATGCAGTACTCTGCAAAGCTGTCTCTGTAGCTGGGGGGAAGCTTTGACAGGAGGGTATCCATGTGGGAGCCGCACCTCAGCTCGGACAGGGAGGAACCATCCACAGTACTCATTATACCCACTAGTGTGTTCACAGCAGAGGAGAAATCATTCCATCCCTGTGCGTCTCCTATCTTGAGCTCCTCCTGGCCGTATATCTGTTGGAGAGCCTGAATAGCACTTGTGTAGGGCATGGGGTCGTTGGCAAAACCTCTTGGCCACCTTGTAAGCACTGGGCAACTTTAGACGGCCTAACAGTACCTGGTACGTATAGTCCTCCGTTAGAGACCTGTGGGGGCCCAGCACACTATCCAGTCCCTTTTTCAGCATCACAAAGGCATTTCACGTAAATACATTCATGATTTCTTACTCAAAGAGGTGTTAAGTGTCTCTGTCTCTCTCTCTCCATCTCTTTTGTAACAAGCAGCCATGTTGTTGTAAAGACAGCAAAAGCCACGCGTTGGTGTCGAAAACATAGGCTTATACCTCTAAATCAAATAAAAACAAAAGAGTGAACCGTACGCATAGAGAAAGAAAGAAAGAAAGGGAAATTAGTGTAACCCCCCATTCCAGAATCCCTCCTATAACTGTGCTTAATGAATTCAACAGCCTAGAGAATTACAGTAGTATATTGCATGGTTGGTCCTTAAAGGTCTGGCATTTGATCTGTTGAGTGATAGCCATAATTAACATAGAACATAAACAATGGGCCCATCTAGTCTGGGTACCAGTCTTTTCAGCTTCCATCCTCTCTCTATTCCTCTTATAGCTCTCGAACCAGTGGCCTAGCCCAATGAGTGTCCCAGAAGTAGCAATATAGATTGGTCACTTATTTTGAGCAATTAAAAAATATACTGTATATACTGTATATTCGAGAAAGAACCACCTTGCTCTTGCTTTGCTGGATATAA
This sequence comes from Thymallus thymallus, assembly GCA_023634145.1. Lineage (NCBI taxonomy): Eukaryota > Metazoa > Chordata > Actinopteri > Salmoniformes > Salmonidae > Thymallus > Thymallus thymallus. Next base: position 5,980,274 of record CM042396.1, on the reverse strand, counting down.
AATAGGCTATAGCAATCACAATTAACTGGCGGGTAAATTTGAATGACAAGAGCTTCTCTGGTGTAAAAATGCAATAAAACGGGAATCCGCCTAATGTTTATGTTTACAATAAATTGTATTACATCATAATGCTGGAATGTTTACAATCAAATGTATGAATTAAGTTTTCCTATCAGTCTAATTTTCATAAACATTGTGATTGGAGGATAGCTGTGAGGGTTATCGAATCAGGATCAAATCCTCTGATCTCCTTGAGCTCATTAATGATTGAAGGTTCATATTTGAAGATTTGCCCGAAAGACCAGCGTCTTTGGCAATGACAGGCTATACAGTGGGGAGAACAAGTATTTGATACACTGCCAATTTTGCAGGTTTTCCTACTTACAAAGCATGTAGAGGTCTGTAATTTTTATCATAGGTACACTTCAACTGTGAGAGACGGAATCTAAAACAAAAATCCAGAAAATCACATTGTATGATTTTTATATAATTAATTTGCATTTTATTGCATGACATAAGTATTTGATCACCTACCAACCAGTAAGAATTCCGGCTCTCACAGACCTGCTAGTTTTTCTTTAAGAAGCCCTCCTGTTCTCCACTCATTACCTGTATTAACTGCACCTGTTTGAACTCGTTACCTGTATAAAAGACACCTGTCCACACACTCAATCAAACAGACTTCAACCTCTCCACAATGGCCAAGACCAGAGAGCTGTGTAAGGACATCAGGGATAAAATTGTAGACCTGCACAAGGCTGGGATGGGCTACAGGACAATAGGCAAGCAGCTTGGTGAGAAGGCAACAACTGTTGGCGCAATTATTAGAAAATGGAAGAAGTTCAAGATGACGGTCAATCTCCCTCGGTCTGGGGCACCATGCAAGATCTCACCTCGTGGGGCATCAATGATCATGAGGAAGGTGAGGGATCAGCCCAGAACTACACGGCAGGACCTGGTCAATGACCTGAAGAGAGCTGGGACCACAGTCTCAAAGAAAACCATTAGTAACACACTATGCCGTCATGGATTAAAATCCTGCAGCGCACGCAAGGTCCCACTGCTCAAGCCAGCGCATGTCCAGGCCCGTCTGAAGTTTGCCAATGACCATCTGGATGATCCAGAGGAGGAATGGGAGAAGGTCATGTGGTCTGATGAGACAAAAATAGAGCTTTTTGGTCTAAACTCCACTTGCCGTGTTTGGAGGAAGAAGAAGGATGAGTACAACCCCAAGAACACCATCCCAACCGTGAAGCATGGAGGTGGAAACATCATTCTTTGGGGATGCTTTTCTGCAAAGGGGACAGGACGACTGCACCGTATTGAGGGGAGGATGGATGGGGCCATGTATTGCGAGATCTTGGCCAACAACCTCCTTCCCTCAGTAAGAGCATTGAAGATGGGTCGTGGCTGGGTCTTCCAGCATGACAACGACCCGAAACACACAGCCAGGGCAACTAAGGAGTGGCTCCGTAAGAAGCATCTCAAGGTCCTGGAATGGCCTAGCCAATCTCCAGACCTGAACCCAATAGAAAATCTTTGGAGGGAGCTGAAAATCCGTATTGCCCAGCGACAGCCCCGAAACCTGAAGGATCTGTATGGAGGAGTGGGCCAAAATCCCTGCTGCAGTGCGTGCAAACCTGGTATAGAACTACAGGAAACATATGATCTCTGTAATTGCACCAAATATTAATTGTACCAAATATTAAGTTCTGCTTTTCTGATGTATCAAATACTTATGTCATGCAATAAAATGCAAATTAATTACTTAAAAATCATACAATGTGATTTTCTGGATTTTAGATTCCGTCTCTCACAGTTGAAGTGTACCTATGATAAAAATTACAGACTTCTACATGCTTTGTAAGTAGGAAAACCTGCAAAATCGGCAGTGTATCAAATACTTGTTCTCCCCACTGTATATAGACTAGTGGCATGGACTAAGATACAGTAGAATAGTATTGAATACAGTGTATACATATGAGATGAGTAAGGTAAGATATGTAAACATTATTAAAAGTGTTCCATTTTTGAAAGTGTTCAGTGATTTCTAATCAGTGTCTATAGGCAGCCACCTCTAATGTGCTAGTGATGGCTGTTTAACTGGCTGATGGCCTTGAGAAGCTGTTTTTCAGTCTCTCTGTCCCAACTTTGATGCACCTGTACTGACCTCGCCTTCTGGATGATAGCAGGTTACACAGGGCAGCACAGATTCAAAGTATTTTGTCCATTTTAGATGAGGTTGATTGGCACTGTCTGTGAGATGATTCTAAACCGTTTGAGCCTTTGAATTGCACATTCCACATGAACCCTCGCGTTAGCTATCCGTCTTGCACATGTGGTGTGCGCCTCTTTTTGTGAAGGCTGAAATTGTTAATTTGACCTTCCTCTCGTGTAGCAGATCACAGATTGTGAAGCCCCGGTCAGCCATGACCTCATCACCTGGACAGAGGTACTCCAGGAACCCAGAATCCGATGGTATATATTTGCTGTCTTTGTTGAGGGGTAGAATATTTTCCACCAGGGTAGATGTTATATATTTGCTGCCTTTGTAGAGGGGTAGAATATGTTCCACCATGGTAGATGTTATATATTTGCTGGCTTTGTAGAGGGGTAGAATATGTTCCACCATGGTAGATGTTAAGACAAGAGACAAGCCTGTAGTGGACTTTACATGGCACTGTATCGATGGCTCATAGGTAGAGGACTTTACATGATCACCTGAGTTGTAGTTGGGATCACTTAGAGATGGGTCTTCCCATTGGGTTTGGGCATCCTTCTCTGAAGGCATATCCATTCCTTCTCTGTGTTGGCCAATCCCCAATCTCAACTTGAGCCTGTGTCATCTGTTAAGAAATCAGCAGGGCTTGTTAAACAAGTCAATGGACAATTAATAAGAAAACCATACAATAAAACACCATACTGCATGGACGCTCCTAATAATATTTAATAATCATAATAATAATTATGAGTTTTTAGTCTGTAGAGGAAATAAATTGTGCTATTATTAGGACTGTGCTTAGATACAAGAGCAAGAGTGAGACACAAAATGAGAGCAGGCAAACTGCTCAAGCATTTGGCTTACCTGTCACTGATGACTGCCTAACCAACACCCGACGCTTCACGAGTGCAGCATCATAGCCAAGCCATTTTTCTGGGTAAGGATGTTCCACTGTAGGCTTATTGTCAAATAAGTGGTAGGAGCACAGAAAGGGAAGTTTTGGTGGTTTCTTTAGGTTCAGTGATTTGAGCCAGAGCCGCAAAGACTGAGTCTTTAGGTGGTGGATGCAGGTCGTATGGGGCTCCACAGGTAACGTTACATTCAGATCGACGTAGAGCTTGGTGTTCAAAACATTGCTGTTGTAAAAACTGCCTCCTCTTCATCCAATTATTGTGACAGCCTCGTACTGAACATACAACGCTTGTCATGTCAGTGTAAAACTATCAAACTCTCAACTAAAAATACCACTTTTGCATGCGCCAGCGTCTCGTGAATGTTGCCGGAAATAGAAACACGTTCCAGAATAAGGCGAATAGGCTGTCTCATCGTTGTCGATGATCAGGCCAACCACTGTTGTGTCGTCTGCAAACTTAATGATGGTGTTGGAGTCGTGCCTGGCCATGCAGTTATGGGTGAACAGGGAGTACAGGAGGGGACTAAGCACGCACCCCTGATGGGCCCCAATGTTGAGGATCAGCGTGGCAGATTTGTTGTTACCTACCCTTACCACCTGGGGGCAGCCCGTCAGGAAGTCCAGGAGTCAGTTGCAGAGGAAGGTGTTTAGTCCCAGGATCCTTAGCTTAGTGATGAGCATTGAGGGCACTATGTTGTTGAAGGCTGAGCTGTAGTCAATGAATAGCATTCTCACAAGTGTTCCTTTTGTCCAGGTGGGAAATGCAGTGTGGAGTGCAATAGAGATTGCATCATCTGTGGATCTGTTTGAGCGGTATGCAAATTTTGGTGGGTCTATGGTTTCTGGGAAAATGGTGTTAATGTGAGCCATGACAAGCACTTCATGGCTACAGACATGAGTGCTACGGGTCTGTAGTCATTTAGGCAGGTTACCTTAGTGTTCTTGGTCACAGGGACTATGGTGTTCTGCTTGAAACATGTTGGTATTACAGACTCAAATCAGGGACATGTTGAAAATGTCTGAAGACACTTGCCAGTTGGTCAGCGCATGCTCGGAGTACACGTTCTGGTAATCTGTCTGGCCTTGTGAATGCTGACCTGTTTAAAGGTCTTACTCACATCGGCTACGGAGAGCGTGATCACACAGTCGTCCGGAACAGCTGGTGCCTCAGTGTTGCTTGCCTCGAAGCGAGTATAGAAGTGATTTAGCTCGTCTGGTAGGCTTGTGTCACTGGGCAGCTCGCAGCTGTGCTTCCCTTTGTAGTCTGTAATAGTTTGTAGGCCCTGCCACATCAGAGGTACGTCCGGTGTAGTATGATTCAATCTTAGTCCTGTTTTATGGTTCCTCAGAGGGCATAGCGGGATTTCTTATAAGCTTCCGGGTTAGAGTCCCGCTCCTTGAAAGCGGTAGCTCTACCCTTTAGCTCAGTGCGGATGTTGCCTGTAATTCATGGCATGTACGTAATGTCACTGGGGACGATGTCAACGATGCACTTATTGATGAAGTCAGTGGCTGATGTGGTGTACTCCTCAATGCCATCGGAAGAATCCCGGAACATATTCAGTCTGTGCTAGCAAAACAGTCCTGTAGCTTAGCATCTGCTTTCATCTGACCACTTTCTTATTGACCGAGTCACTGGTGCTTCCTGCTTTAGTTTTTGCTTGTAAGCTTGAATCTGGAAGATAGAATTATGTTCACAAGGCACCCCGGCCTGCGCTCCCGATATCTCCATCTCTTTCTTCTGCGAAACACCGAGGTGAGTAATCACTGTCCTGATATCTAGATGCTCTTTTCTGTCGTAAGAGACGGTGGCAGAAACATTATGTACAAAATAAGTTACAAATAACACACATAGTAGCACAATTGTTTAGGCGCCTGTAGAACGGCAGCCATCTCCACCATCTTCATTTCTGTATCAAGTGCACGTGACAGAAAAAAGTTTAAACTTAAAACCAATGTTTGGCTGGAGGTTAAAGTACATTTCTGGTGACCAAGCCAAACTGGAAGGTTGACTGTCCTGATTAATATTCTGTAAAGAGACCTTAGAGAGAGGGTTTATAAATTAGCTATAAAAGCATTTCACTGCAAGCATAATGACATTTTGCACAATGATGCAAATTAATGAACAAGTACAAAGTAGATGCAATAAAAGTGTTCTGAAAACATTATACGATCCCAGAGGTTGCTGTAAATCACCCTCAGGGCGTTAGTAGCAGAAAAACAGAACTGAATGCTTGACTCAATTGTTACTCGCATAAACTTTGACATTTTGCAATATAGGCAACAAAGATACAGCATTGTATTCCACAAGAATATACTATGTCAGCATTGCCACTGAGCAATAACTCTATAAAACAATGATTGAGGACATTTCTATTCCATGACGTCCATCTACGCCCTAAATAAAAGCCTGAATGACCATTCCTCAAGTATTAATGCTTTCATGGATTTGTCACATCCTGGCTTATTCAATCAAATGACCAGAATGACATCAGATCAAGTGACAATTCAAGCCTCCGGTTCCCAACCCAATGGAACGTAAGTAATGGCTTGTCTGCTTGTCCATGTTGACCTCTCTAATCATTGAACAAAAACTTGATTCATGCTCTGAATTCTTAGGGAGTGAGGGATACGTTCATGAACTTGAGAGTGAACTACTGGGAGTTCAATGGTTCAGCGTCTGGATTCATAAAATAATTGTAAGTCCATAAACCATAGCCATTGGCCTATTATTGGCCTAATAGTCACTCAAACATACGTTTACATGGTCTCTCTTAGCAGACATCCAGGGAACTTTAACAGCTGGGCTCTAAATCCAGTGCTGGCGGCCACTATGGGTCCCCAGACCACATAAGGTGAAAAAATGTTTTTTTGTATTATGTCAGTCACTCAATTAGCCAATGTCTGCTAATATTATATAGATTCTTAGGTAAAGTCGTCTAGTCAGCTATCTAAACCTAGTAATCATGGCCAAATTACTGACCAGGAAATCAAGGCATGTGCCCAGGGTTGATTTTGTTAGTCACACTCACTCAGATATTGTATGAACATGGCATAATTCATGGCAAAATGTGTAGAATAGCTTTAAAACTGTAAAACTGCAGGAAATATGTACAACTGCAGGAATCTTTATTTGCTTTTATTTAACTAGGAAAGTTAGTTAAGAGCAAATTCGTATTTACAATGACGGCCTACCTACAGGGTCAGCTTCTGGAGCAAATTAGGGTTAAGTGCCTTGCTCAAGGACAGGTTTTTCACCTTGTCAGCCCGGGTATTTGATTACTGGCCCAACGCTCTAACCACTAGGCTACCTGCCGCCCTAAAAAGGAAAGGTTGCTGGTTCGAATAGGAAAATTAGCTTTAAAACTGCACATTTTTCTCTCCGACCCCTGGCTAAATGAGTAGAATTGCATAAAATGTGCCTTTTGGGTACTTGGTGAAAAAAAGCTTTTGATTTCACCTCATTTTAACATTCTGATAGGAAGAGCACATGTTCAACTTCATAAAAAAAAAAGTGTTTACTCATTTCAAGATGTTAAATAGAAAGATTACTATAGTAAGTGCCTATTAAATACCAAATAAAGTAACAGGGTTGACGATTTCATTTTAAAATCAGCCATAAATCCCCTTGTGACAGGTGCTGTGTGCGATAGGGAGAGGCAGTTGAATGCAAGCTTCACAAAAATATTTGGAGATTGCATGGCTGTGTGCTCTATTTTATACACCTGTCAGCAACGGGTGTGGCGGAAATAGCTGAATCCACTAATTTAAAGGGGTGTCCAAATACTTTTGGCCATGAAGTGTACGTTCTTTTAGGAAAAAATATTTAAAAAGGAATAGTTTCAGCATAATTAAACAAGAGTTTAGTTCAAGTAAAACGGGTTGACCTTAAAAGGAAAGATTCGGCCATTTTGCATCTCTGTGCCATGGTCTATCGATTCCCGGGGTCATTTCACGTTTTCATGTGTATCTGAGCTAGATGCCATTTAAGCAGGCAGAAATACAGCCGGTATGACGCGTTTTGCACCATATGACGCATATAAATTAAATTTTTTGAAAAGCCGAAGAAATGTGTGGGTGCATAAAAATCACTTACCTGGAAAGGTTTCCCTTTAGTGTTCAGTGTACTGTAAGTTCTCCGAAAATATTTTCTCATTGTTCAGCACCCACAGTCCCACAAACACACATACTGTAGCCTACACACACACATACTGTAGCCTACACACACACATACTGTAGCCTACACACACACATACTGTAGCCTACACACACACACACATACTGTAGCCTACATACACACATACTGTAGCCTACATACACACATACTGTAGCCTACATACACACTCCCATATTCTTTAGCTGTTGTCACCTACAGTATAACCTCAGGTACATTAGCTCTAATACATGTTTCCATACCAGAGATTCTTTCCACTACAGTTAAGAAGATTGTGTGCCCTACCATCATGTCAATGAGTTCCTATATTTAACACCCTTAACTAATTAGCTGTCTGGTGAGGGGGTGACGTGGGCAGTGGTGGCCACTTAACAGGCTCATAACAGCACAACACCTCCGCTTGAAAAACAAAGTCAAGAGTGCATGAGGAGGTCAGAGAGGGAGAGTATAGGTGACAGAAAGTAACTGATGTGGATGGACAGGAATGGAGGTGAGCTGAGAGAGGAGAGAGAGGCGCATGACAATGACCCGTCTCCAGTAACTACAGTAACAGAGGATTAAGGACTACTAAGTCCCAAATGGAACCCTATTACATATACAGTGCACTATTTTTATATTCTCCACTCACTGCCATACACATGACATGTATTTAAGGTACAGGGCTTAGAATTGACTAAATTGTTTGTCATGACAATTCAACTAAGTAAGGTCTTGCTATATGGCAAAATGATCAAATACTTTAACAGAATTTGTCTCAATACCTGAAACTGGTTTTCAAGTTACTGGTATCTATGGTGACCATTTTCTCCAGATAGACGTGCTTTGAGGTCTCGGACTGATCATTCAGTTTGCAGTGTAAGGCTAGAAGCAGGGGTGGTAATCCATAGCTATCAGTAAGAACTCCAAAGTCTCTGTATGGTCCGTTATGACCTTAGGGAACCGAACGGACACATTTAATGGGGTGAAAGAGAGGAGGCAAATTAACCTGGCTTAGGAACTCTGATTTGTTGGAGCCATCTCTATTCAATTGGGTATACTTTATGGAAAATGTACTAGTATGATTCAGACCACTGACTTTAGTATGATGAGAATTAGAAAGTCCAACATATGAGAGTAAAAGTAAAAGTCAATGCTTAAAAAAATCTGAATTAAGAAAATACTTCATATGTACACAAGGTCCAAAATATATTTGAAATACCAAAGTGTCAAAAGGCTGGTAAAACGCAAGCAGATTTCTACCACTACCATCAAATGTTACAATCAACCGTAAAAACAAAGTTGCCCCACAAAGACATCGGAAAAGTACCACATTCAAAAAGGTCAAATCTCAGCAAATGTACTTAAGTGAGAAAAGTTCATTGTACATTCAGTAAAAGGCAAGCAGGCAGGCAGGCAGGCGTTACTACCCATATGATTCCTCTGTCGGTAGGAAAGCAGATTCAAACACTGACAAAAAGCGAATACAATACTCTTGAAATAATTTCCATCTGCATCTGAAGGAAACATACAAACGGTACAAACGACAACAGTAGCAACTACAGCGTCAGTAGAAAAATAAAACTACAGCAATTACACAAATAATTTTAAGGCATTTTGAGTGAAAACATTTTCACAGACCAGGCAGATAAATACTTAAAGACAGGATAGAGGAAGGCTATTAAGAAGGGCAAGGTAATGGAAAGAAGAGCTAGATGAAGTGGGATTCACCCACGTTACAAACCATTGTGCATGTAGCTGATTGTCATAAATATCTGATGTATACAGCAGGAAGAGGAGAAAGGTGTAGGCCCTTAAATGTATACAGCCCTTTGTCACAGGTAAAAAATAACCACAAAGAATACCAAACCAAAAGGTGAATGTGCGCACCTGCCTCTACCACTTGAAGCCACAGTAAGATACAGTACAGCTTAACATGCCCAAGTAGATACGACTTTGTACAGAAAATAACTAAAACGTTGAACCTAAGTGAACAAAACGTTTGCCACTTTTTGGTTTGAGAGTAGCATGCATCAATAGGGAGTGTGTGTGAACACATATGTGCAAGTGAAAAAGTTTGTCAAGAATCCAAACTACGTACTGCATTGGAACACTATTTCTGCTGTGTTAATATCCCACCAAAATACTAAATCAGTGTCACATGCTAAACCAAACTGCCCGCATACATGTTATTCAATCATTGCATCCACACTGCGGGTGACTGAAAGATGAACTGAGGTCCACACTCCAGTCCAGTCGGTGGTGGTAATGCACCTTAACGTTGGTTGACAACCGCCATATAAAGTCCAAAGAAGAAGAAGAAGGAGATTACTAGAAACTAACTCGGTTGACCCTTTTATCTGTGGATGAATTGTCGGGAGTAGAGGACCTTGTGCGTTTCAGGTAAAATAACAACCCAATGTTTATATCCCAGGACAAATTAGTTAGCAAGCTAGCTAGCTAAAATGCCATAAATGCTTTCCGAACCGGTCACCAAATTAATATAGTTGGTTCAGAGTTTGTTTTGATATTTCAACCTGCGTGTCCTGATCGCGTCTGATGTGGGTGGACAAAATCAACATGAGCGCGATGGCGGGCAGGCGGTGTAGTCAGCATGTAAAGGTGGTGTAAAACACTCAAGCAAGTGTTTTTATAACACATCAAAGTCAAGTTTAGGCAAAAACCTGTGAATCCAAGTGTATGTGTGTGTCCCATATGGCACCCTATTCCCTACACAGTGCCTTAGAAAGTATTCACACCCCTTGACTTTTTCTACATTTACTTGTGTTAATACCACACCATGTCAAATTAATTCAAAATTAAAAGCTGAAATATCTTGAGTCAATAAGTTTTCAACCCCTTTGTTATGGCAAGGCTGAATAAGTTCAGGAGTAAAAATACACATAAGTTGCAGGGACTCACTGCGTGTGCAATAATAGTGTTTAACATGATTTTTGAATGACTACCTCATCTCTGTACCCCACACATACAATTATCTGTAAGGTCCCTCAGTCAAGCAGTGAATTTCAAACACAGATTCAACCACAAAGACCAGGGAGGTTTTCCAATGCCTCGCAAAGAAGACACCTATTAGTAGATGGGTAAAAATAAAAAATAAAGCAGACATTGAATATCTCTATGAGCATGGTGAAGTTATTAATTATTAACCAACAACTTGACAGAGCTTGGCGAATCTTAAAAAGAACAATGTGCAAATATTGTACAATCCAGGTGTGCAAAGCTCTTAGAGACTTACCCAGAAAGACTCACAGCTGTAATGTCAAAGGTGATTGTAACATGTATTGACTCAGGGGTGTGAATACTTATGTAAATTAGATATTTCTGTATTTCATTTTTAATAAAATTTGCACAAATTTCTAAAACCATTTTCACTTTGCCATTATGGGGTATTGTGTGTAAATTTAATCCATTTTGAATTCAGGCTGTAACAACAAATTTTGGAATAAGTCAAGGGTGCATTATAAAGGGGTTAGGGTGTAATTTGGGACACACACTATGTCTCCATGGCTTTAGTCAATCTACAAAAGATGTCATATTTCATATTTTAACCGACAAAAGAAAAGAAGAGATGATGGTGAGTTGATTGTCCTTTGACGCGGTAACCTATTTCTCATAATAGCGTAAAAATAATAACCACAAGGCACTTTCGTTTCTTCACGTAGAGTCCAGAGTACCTCTCTCTAACCAGCTATATCTTAATCTCTTAAATTGTCTTAAAAACTCAGAAAACCTCCCTCCTTTCCTCCCACTAGCAGTTGGTGGTATGTAGTTGTCCCTCGGTCAGGATAGAGGTGATGCTGTTGTCATAGAAACCCTCCTCGTCCTCGGAGCTGAGGTTGGAGGAGCCCAGGACGGGTCGACGCGTCTGATGCACCTTCCGCCTGAGAGAGGAAACAAAACGTCATTGTTCCATTATTGATTAAATGCACACAATTCCTACTGAACATACTGGTATTTAACAGTTTTATTGTTGTCTGATCCCTGAACAATTCCAATGTCTGCTAATGCATTTCAATTGAGGACTAAAACCAGAAAAAGGTATTTCTAAATTTGAGCAGGTTTGAGCAGTGGGCTGAGTGATATTGAAGTGCCACTTGTTGGCACTGAGGGGTTTGACAACACCGGTGAAGGTGTCTTTTACAGGAGCGTGGTTTACAATACATAACCATATCTGGTATAACTGGTATAATAAAATGCAAAGCTGTACAGAACAGCCATATATAGAGGGCGTGGGATATGAGGAAATACATTGTGTGTATACTGCTAGTATATAGATCAGCGGGAACTCACTTTAGCTCACTCTCCAGTGCTGTGACTATTGCCTGCAGATACAAGGGAATATGTTGTGTGTGTGTGTGTGTGTGTGTGTGTGTGTGTGTGTATATACAGTGGCAAGAAAAAGTATGTGAACCCTTTGGAATTACCAAAGTCATACAATTTTATCTGATCTTCATCTAAGTCACAACAATAGACAAACACAGTCTGCTTAAACTAATAACACAAAAAAAAGTATACGTTTTCATGTCTTTATTGAACACACTGTGTAAACATTCACAGTGCAGGGTGGGAAAAAGTATGTGAACCCTTGGATTTAATAAACTGGTTTACCCTCCTTTGGCAGCAATAAACTCAACCATTCTGTTGTTGATTTACTTCTGTGTTTTGGGTCGTTGCATCACCCAACTTCTCTTGAGCTTCAATTGGCAGACAGACAGTCTTACATTCTCCTGCAAAATGTCTTGATAAACTGGGGAATTCATCTTTCCATCGATGATAGCAAGCTGTCCAGGCCCTGAGGCAGCAAAGCAGACCCAAACCATGATGCTCCCTCCACCATACTTTACAGTTGGGATGAGGTTTTGATGTTGATGTGCTGTGCCTTTTTTTCTCCACACATAGTCTTGTGTGTTCCTTCTAAACAACTCAACTTTAGTTTCATCTGTCAACAGAATATTTTGCCAGTAGCGCTGTGGAACATCCAGGTGCTCTTTTGCGAACTTCAGATGTGCAGCAATGTTTTTTTTGGATAGCAGTGGCTTCTTCCGTGGTGTCCTCCCATGAACACCATTTTTGTTTTGTGTTTAACGTATCGTAGACTCGTCAACAGAGATGTTAGCATGTTCCAGAGATTTCTCTAAGTCTTTAGCTGACACTCTAGGATTCTTCTTAACCTCATTGAGCATTCTGCTCTGTGCTCTTGCAGTCATCTTTGCAACAGTGCTGAACTTTCTAAATTTCTAGACAATTTGTCAGTCCACGGTGTTCATCACCGTGGACTGATGAACATCAAGGCTTTTAGAGATACTTTTGTAACCCTTTCCAGCTTTATGCAAGTCAACAATTCTTAATCTTAGGCATTCTGAGATCTCTTTTGTTCAAGGCATGGTTCACACCAGGCAATACTTCTTGTGAATAGCAAACTCACATTTCTTTAGCGTTTTTTTATAGGACAGGGCAGCTCTAACCAACATCTCCAATCTCATCTCATTGATTGGACTCCAGGTTAGCTGACTCCCAACTCCAATTAGCTTTTGGGGTTCACATACATTTTCCAACCTACACTGTGAATGCTTAAATTATGTATTCAATATAGACAAGAAAAATACAATGTTTGTGTTATTAGTTTAAGCACAATGTGTTTGTCTATTGTATGACCTAGATGAAGATCAGGTCAAATTTTATGACCAATTTATTGCGTAAATCCAGGTAATTCCAAAGGGTTCACATACTTTTTCTTGCAACTGTAGATATCAGGAAACTCACTTCTCAGACTCCAGTGCTGTGACTTTTGCCTGCAGTGCCTCCTGCTGCTCCTCCAGGTCCCTGAGAGCCTTCCTGCGGACCCCCTCTAGTCGCTCCACCTCGCCCTCGCTCTCGTCCAGCTGACGCTTCAGGGCCTTCACACGCAGGGACAGCTGGGGACAGAGAGGTTAGGGTACTGTCACACAGGAGCACAAGGGAGCAGCAAGTCAGCTATTAAAATGCATAAAAAAAGGCAATGTCCTGAAGAAATTGTGTGTGCTTGCTTGACTTGAAGTATTTATAGTAGTGAAGTGTGTAGTTGTAGTGTGAGGAAACAATAGGAATTTCCACCAAAAACCACCTAGTTCTCTGTCATTCCATTCATTTTCATGTTATACATTTTTTATTATTGAACATTTAGTTAACTAGGCAAGTCAGTTAAGAACAAATTGTTATTTACAATTTGGCCTACACCGGCCAAACTTGGACGACGCTGGGCCAATTGTGCGCCACCCTATGAGACTCCCAATCACGGCCGGTTGGGATACAGTCTGGATTCGAACCAGGTTGTCTGAAGTGACACCTCTAGCACAGAGATGCCACTTGGGAGCCCTTGTACATCAATATAATATAATAATACATGCCATTTAGCTGACGCTTATATCCAAAGCGACTTACTTTTACTTACTGGTGGTCCCGGGAATCGAACCCACTATCCTGGTGTTGCAAGCCCAATGCTCTACCAACTGAGCTACAGAGGACCACCATATGTATCCATTAACATGTACCTGGTCTCGTTGCTTAGCGTGCTGGTTCCTCTCCTGGTCCAGAGTGACGATGACGTCCTTTAGCTTCCTCTCTACTCTCCTCTGGGAGGCTTGGATACTCAGCTTCTCTCTGAACACACAATATCCATTCTATTCAGATCAACTATAGTATCCACAAAGCCAGGAATACTGCTAGTCAATATTATGGTGCTTGGCATGTTAGTACTTCATGTGGGGTCCAGAGTAGTCGAGCAATTTGTATACTTAGTAATTGTGTGTGTGTACCTCTCTTCACTGCGTAGCCTCTCCTCCAGCTCCAGTACTTTGCCCTCTAACAAAGTGATTCCAGCGGAGGGACGGGACTGAGTCTCCATGTCTGCCACACGGGACCTCAGCTCCTTCACCTGACGAGAGACAGAGTTGGTATATCAAGATGTGTTCACAGTGATTGCATACCCTTAGAATGAGGCATTTTCTGTCAAAGAAAAAGTTGTGAAAAAGTTGTGTCTGTACCTGTCTCTCTAGGACACTCTTGTCCATCTCTAGGTCGTGGACGGTTGAGCGTTCTTTCATCAGGTCTCCACGCAGCTGGTCAATCTGAGAGAGGACAGGAAAGGAGGAGGAAAAGGAGAGAATGAGTAAACATGTGTCATAAACATGGAATATTACTGAATATTCTGAGAGACTTAGTCTCTATGGAAATCAGTCCCTGCTTGTGTGTGTGTGTGTGTGTGTGTGTGTGTGTACTGAAGTACCGTACCTGTTCTCGACTGCGTGCAACACGATCATTCAGTAGCTCCACGCTGCTCTTCTCCTCATCCAATTCAATCTCCATCGTCTTCACTTTGTCCTGACACACAAACACGCATCCATCCGTGTTGTAAACAAATGAGTATGATCACGTCTTTTCAAGCTCTCCTTTCCTCCCAACGTCACCAAAATATAATATACTCCATCCTGATATCCCAAGGCTAGAAGCCTCTCATATACATTTCCCAAAGCTCTCAGAAGAACCCTTGGCCTCTAACTTCCATTTCTCAGACATATTTCCACACTTATAATTGACCCCTCACCTCCAGGCTTCTGATCTCCCTGTTGCGGTCCGTCTGGGAGCTCCTCTCTGAGTCTAGTTCACTCTCCAGGTGTTTGAGGCGGCTGCTGAACAGGTCTGTCTCCAGCTGGGTGCTGTCCCTCTCCTCACCACACACCACCAGCTCCTTCTTCAGACGAGACACCTTGACCACGGAACAGGGGGATGGAGTCAGTGGTTGAATATTTGGAAAGGGACATATTATTGTCAATATATTGAAAGCCATCACCTCAAGTTTGTCTCATCAACTGTATCCCTCACTTCAAACCGTATCTTTTCTTATCTCGTCTTCCTTCTCTTCCCTCAGTCCTTTGACTCTCCAGTACACCTGTAAACTTTCTTTCACTGTTCTCACTCCTCCCGTCTTACCCTCTTCTTTCTCTGTCCATCTTTCTGTCTTTTATTGTGCTCTCCTTCTTCCCCCTCCTCCCCTTCTCTCTCTCCTCAGTCAGTCTATCTTTGCCCTCTTCCTACTCCTCTCCTTCCTCTTCCTCCCCGTCACCTCCTCCTGCAGTGTCTTCAGGTTGGCCTGGGCCCTCTGCAGTTCAGCCAGTCGGTCTTTGCCCTGCCGCTGGGCATCCTGTAGGTCTCTCCTGGAGCGCTCCCTGTACTCATCCAGCTGGCTCTGCATGGTCTGCACCGACTGACGGGAATCCCCCAGCATCACCTCCATCTGACGGGGAATGGAGAAGGGGTGGGTTGGAAGGGGGTGGGTGAGAAAGAAGGATGGGGTGATTTTTGTTAATTCAGTTTTAAAACCAATAAGAAAAATCCAGACAATACATGAAGGAAACAGATGCACTGCCACACGCACACCTCCTTGCTTATCTTCTCCAGGGCCCGGTCTAGCAGTCTCTTCTGTTCCTCCAGGTCACTCTTGCCCCTGCGCAGCGCGTCTCTCTCCAGGTCTCTCTCCTCCAGCCGTTGGCACAGCTCGTCCCTCTCCTTGCCCAGACGGGAAGCTCCTCGCCTGGCCTCCTCCAGCTGGGACCTCAGGGAGTGGTTCTCATCCTCCAGGGCCTTCTCAGCCTCTGAGCTCTGGGGCACGCTGAAGTGAAGCCTAGTCTATGGAGCAGAAAAATACCCATTTATTTATGTGTATATTATATAGTATGTGATATTAATAACAGATACGTAACAACAGATCAGACAGTTTATGTGAATCTGTGCATTACTGTGTAGTAATTGTGTTCTTTTCTAAGATATAAAAGTCTCTCACTTGCATATGTGTGTAGAGGAGTAACGTATGGGTGCCGAGTGTTACTCCTGTGTGATTTTCAGAGCTATTGTTGTTATTATTATTATTAAGCTATTATTCAGAGCTATGTTGTTGTTTTGGTATGTGTATTTTACCATGCGGGCCAGTCTTTCTCTCAGCCTTGTGTTGGCTTCCAGAAGCTCCAGACTCCCCTGATCCAACGGTGAGGACCCACCTGACGACTTGAGAGAGAGAGAGAGAGAGAGAGAGAGAGAGAGAGAGAGAGAGAGAGAGAAAAGAGTTCAACCTCGCATCCATGATCCATCTCACACTCATATAGTCGAATGATGACACCTCACCTGCTTTGCCTTCTCAAGTGCCATCTCGAGCTCATCTTTCTCCTGCCGTGATTGGTCCTTCAGCCTATCAATCTCTGACCTCAGTTCAGACTCCCGCGCTTGGCTAGCCCTCCTTAGGGCTTGAAGCTCCTCCTTCTCGTTAAGCTCAACCTTTTGTTTGTCAAGCTCCGTGCGAGCCTGCTTGATATCGTCATGACAATGCAGAAGGTCCTTGGAAAAAGCAAATCGTGACAGAGATGAATAAAGAAGTAAGGAACGGAATGTGTGTGACTGCCTTTTGTGCGTGCGAGCATGCGCGTGTGTGTGTAGGCGAGAAAGTGTGAGAATGTGGGTGTATTTAATTGTGTATGTGTAAGAATGTGTGTATGCTTTATCTATGTGACAGTGTGACCATGAAGTAGCTTACCTCTGTAGAAGAGTCGGTCTTGTCAAAGCCCGGCATCCGCTTCTTCATGGACATCAGTGAATCCTGAAGCGCCTTCAGCTCCCCTTCAAACGCTTCTTTCTCCAAACGTGCTCTCATGAGCCTACACAAACACAGCAAATAGTATAAAACACACAGCACGTACGATAATAATGTGAACACTACAGCTGATGCCCAACACAAACAAACACACTCTTTGAATCTACACACCATCACAAACCTGTTGCTATCTCAGACAAAACAACATATTGCAGGGAATGTAGAAATATCTGAACAAATCTCGATACACTGAAAATAAAATAATTGTTGATTTCAATAGTTTAGATATATATCTGTTTATAATTTAGTAATCTAAGTAATCCTGTCTAGATAGCTTTTGAGACTGATTGTTTGCTCAGTAGATTAGAGTTAGTATTTATCCTTCTAATGATCAGATCATTAG